>OY747125.1:92361512-93110678 GCA_963556465.1 Berberis vulgaris
GATACACAACCTCAAATTGGATACAAGTATAGAGAACACAAGTCTAAGCCCAATACAACTCGGTAAAAAACTCTTTTCTCAGCAGAAGAATAATATTCGTCGCCAACCACCATGCTCAACTGAGCACACGAACCTGCGGGAGATACCTCTTTATCGAAAGTTATCCAACCTTATCTACTTGACTCATCAAATGAGTTAGTGGTCCACATGGCACAACACCACTAACCTACTACCTTGTAGCCATCCACGACTCCCGATCTGTCACGTGTTCCACTCATCCATGAACTAAGGACTCGTTCCTCTTTTCATTGCCAAACACAAGTTATTTTTTTGGTACTTTTTCTGGATCTAAATTCATATAAGAACATAGAGGAACAAAAGACTTTTTTCAGAAGTATCGTTCTAACTTTTAGGGGCGGGCACGATTCGGAGCGGTCTGGGATTGGGCTTGTCCCAGTCCAAGTAGCGGTTTTACAGAAACGGGACGAAACAATTCGGGATAGAGAATTTTTGGTGGGACGGAACCATGCTATCCATGTTCGGGGGGGGGGGGGGGGGGGGGTCAATTGTTTGATTTTCAACGCTTCAAAATATGCACAGGGTTTATAGTTTGATTTTCCAAAATCCAGGGGGGGCTCCTGGATCCGCCTCTGTGTGGTGGTTTTATGCATTGGTGTCATTGGTAGCATGGTCGAGAGCAAGTGGGCCAGTAGAAAATTTTCTAGCGTTGGAAATTGGTTCTAGGACAGGTTTTTTTATTGCGGGTTTGGTAGCCATTTGGTGAGAACATAATTCGACAATTTTGAAGGGAAGAAAGCAGAGATGGAGCAAGTTTGCTTAAGTCAAACGAATGGTTTGGTCTTGGGGAGTGAAAGCACCTCATCTTTTAAACTCCTTTTGATTGTATTTTTCCTTCTGAGTTTCTCACTCTTTCTTTCTTGACTAATGCATATGGATGGGAGTTGTTGATTTCTTGGTAGTATATGTATTTGATTCTTTTAATACGAGGAAGTTGAGTTGTCTACTTCGATTAAGAGTGCTGGTTGAATTTTCAATGATCACTCTTCTTAACAGCACTTCATTTATTTAGAGTTTGCCTGTCGGACAGTGTCTTACACCACATATCGGACACATTCAAAAACACTAATAAAGTATTATGTCATATATGCCTAGCTTTGGCTTTCTTATGTTTCCTAGACTGTTCAATTTGATTCCATGGATTCTCACAGATAATTTGCAAATTAAACATCCTAAGTACCAAACCTTCTAAAGGAAGTGACACAATGTAGTACAGATCCCTTTCCAACTTGGATTTATATTTAATACATTTTTATGCTTCACAAGCATGTTAAGGTTTGTCCCATAGCATCTGAGATTATTTTAGGAAGTATCTATTTGTGTTATTGTTCACAATCAGTTCATTTCTGGACTTGATAGGTCTTATTATTTTTTTCACGTTTCATTCATTTGTGTTTATTTAATCAAATATATGGAACACAGTCTTTTTATGTGCAACCTTTCTTCTGCTTCAGTACCATGATAGGGTTTTATTTGCAACCTATGTGATATTGTTGACAGCAACTTCGAGACTTGTTCATCTTTTCATGTTTCTTACATTGAGACTATTTACTGAAGTATGTTTCCTAGCTAAACATGTATAGGTACAAAAAATCTGTGTGGTGGTTTGAGAAGACTTTGCTCTTGTTTCATCATCTTTAAGTGAAATGTGGGAGCCAACCATAGTGAATCTTGCACACGTTTTAAGGAAGCTTAAGTAAGTCATTGTGCAAAGCTTGTAAGATTGTAGCATTAATTTCTTTGCACCATAATACGTTTGTAATAGTTCAATATGTTTCTCATTTCCAATTTACATGTTATTTGCTGTTGCATGGGTTCCTTACCCCTTAGGTAGGACTTGATGATCATAATATTTTACATTAAATTTATAATAATTATAGCGGATGATTCAACGTTAATCCTATTTTAACAATTATGTAGTAGAGAAGTGTTTAAAACGATATTATTGACTTGTTGATCTTCATGATGAAAACTTTTGCCAAAGTTGAAGTATCGTACGAATATTTTTATTCAAGGATTCTCCTTGAATCCTTTGACGAGTCATTGCATTATAGACATTTATGATTGAGCATTTATATTGGATCATTGTCACTGAATAAAAAAAACGCATTGAGTAGAGGTATTTGTGGGTAGGGGTGGGCACAGGACGGGATGGACGAGATATACTCATCTCTATCCCATCCCGTTAATACGGGATCGGGACGGGATGGGATGGGAAAAACCTCATCCCGACCTCGTCCCATCCCAAATGGGTTCGGGACGGATCAACCTGCTGCCTGTGACTGCTGCGAAGATTATCATCATATTAGAGCGTGAAAATAACTTTCTTATAATTATATATAGAGCGTGAAAAATAACTTTCTTAAACCTACAAGCAAATTGCAGGAATCTGGAAATAGTTATGGATAACACCTAAGCAGTGAAATACCCACCAATATAGAGGCGACCCCATGGAAAACCCAAGATCTCGTAAACCAGATCAGCTCTTGAATATACGTTCTCTGACACTACAAAATAACTCTTATTGCCCGAGGGTGAGTAGCATATTATCTAGCAGGCTTTAGTCTTAAACCAAATTAATAATGGATAAAAAAGACATGTCTGAATATGTCTCTCAAGATGCTTATAACATTGTATACGTAACGAGAACGTGATTGATTGCAAACCTCCCTCAAGTGCTAATCTAGTTGGGATGTTTGGGAGAGTTCAATTTGCTTTTGTTTTCATCTGTTTTCTCCTTGAAACTTCATATAAACCCAGAAATGATAGTCTCAAGAGACACTCATATATAGTCTAAATCGATATTACATAATATCTAAAACCCAAAATAAATAAATGAAATTCAAATGCAATCTTGAACATCAAAAGATTAAGATCCCATAAAGGATTCAAATGCAAACACCATGAGTTTCTGTCAGTCATCTTTAAGTTTATATGAATAAAAATAAATAAATAAAATATTAATAATAAATATTAAAAAATTAGCTCGGGACGGGATTGGCGGGATTGAAAATCTTCATCCCATCCCATCCCATTCTAGATCGGGACAGGACGGGATCGGGATGAAATTATTCAATCCCATTAAGACACGAAAAAATCGGGACGGGACGGGATCGGGATCGGGATCGGGATCGCGGGATGGGATGCCCACCCCTACTTGTGGGAGCCAGAATTTATCCTTAGCCCAACAGGATAAGAAAGCCCGAAGATCTGGATCGTTATCTAGAAGCCTGAAAATCCACAAAAGATACACAACTCAAATTGGATACAAGTATAGAGAACACAAGTCTAAGCCCAATACAACTCGGTAAAAAACTCTTTTCTCAGCAGAAGAATAATATTCGTCGCCAACCACCATGCTCAACTGAGCACACGAACCTGCGGGAGATGCCTCTTTATCGAAAGTTATCCAACCTTATCTACTTGACTCATCAAATGAGTTAGTGGTCCACATGGCACAACACCACTAACCTACTACCTTGTAGCCATCCACGACTCCCGATCTGTCACGTGTTCCACTCATCCATGAACTAAGGACTCGTTCCTCTTTTCATTGCCAAACACAAGTTATTTTTTGGTAACTTTTTTCTGGATCTAAATTCATATAAGAACATAGAGGAACAAAAGACTTTTTTCAGAAGTATCGTTCTAACTTTTAGGGGCGGGCACGATTCGGAGCGGTCTGGGATTGGGCTTGTCCCAGTCCAAGTCGCGGTTTTACAGAAACGGGACGAAACAATTCGGGATAGAGAATTTTTGGTGGGACGGAACCATGCTATCCATGTTCGGGGGGGGGGGGGGGGGGGGTCAATTGTTTGATTTTCAACGCTTCAAATATATGCACAGGGTTTATAGTTTGATTTTCCAAAATCCAGGGGGGGCTCCTGGATCCGCCTCTGTGTGGTGGTTTTATGCATTGGTGTCATTGGTAGCATGGTTCGAGCAAGTGGGCCAGTAGAAAATTTTCTAGCGTTGGAAATTGGTTCTAGGACAGGTTTTTTTATTGCGGGTTTGGTAGCCATTTGGTGAGAACATAATTCGACAATTTTGAAGGGAAGAAAGCAGAGATGGAGCAAGTTTGCTTAAGTCAAACGAATGGTTTGGTCTTGGGGAGTGAAAGCACCTCATCTTTTAAACTCCTTTTGATTGTATTTTTCCTTCTGAGTTTCTCACTCTTTCTTTCTTGACTAATGCATATGGATGGGAGTTGTTGATTTCTTGGTAGTATATGTATTTGATTCTTTTAATACGAGGAAGTTGAGTTGTCTACTTCGATTAAGAGTGCTGGTTGAATTTTCAATGATCACTCTTCTTAACAGCACTTCATTTATTTAGAGTTTGCCTGTCGGACAGTGTCTTACACCACATATCGGACACATTCAAAAACACTAATAAAGTATTATGTCATATATGCCTAGCTTTGGCTTTCTTATGTTTCCTAGACTGTTCAATTTGATTCCATGGATTCTCACAGATAATTTGCAAATTAAACATCCTAAGTACCAAACCTTCTAAAGGAAGTGACACAATGTAGTACAGATCCCTTTCCAACTTGGATTTATATTTAATACATTTTTATGCTTCACAAGCATGTTAAGGTTTGTCCCATAGCATCTGAGATTATTTTAGGAAGTATCTATTTGTGTTATTGTTCACAATCAGTTCATTTCTGGACTTGATAGGTCTTATTATTTTTTTCACGTTTCATTCATTTGTATTTATTTAATCAAATATATGGAACACAGTCTTTTTATGTGCAACCTTTCTTCTGCTTCAGTACCATGATAGGGTTTTATTTGCAACCTATGTGATATTGTTGACAGCAACTTCGAGACTTGTTCATCTTTTTCATGTTTCTTACATTGAGACTATTTACTGAAGTATGTTTCCTAGCTAAACATGTATAGGTACAAAAAATCTGTGTGGTGGTTTGAGAAGACTTTGGCTCTTGTTTCATCATCTTTAAGTGAAATGTGGGAGCCAACCATAGTGAATCTTGCACACGTTTTAAGGAAGCTTAAGTAAGTCATTGTGCAAAGCTTGTAAGATTGTAGCATTAATTTCTTTGCACCATAATACGTTTGTAATAGTTCAATATGTTTCTCATTTCCAATTTACATGTTATTTGCTGTTGCATGGGTTCCTTACCCCTTAGGTAGGACTTGATGATCATAATATTTTACATTAAATTTATAATAATTATAGCGGATGATTCAACGTTAATCCTATTTTAAACAATTATGTAGTAGAGAAGTGTTTAAAACGATATTATTGACTTGTTGATCTTCATGATGAAAACTTTTGCCAAAGTTGAAGTATCGTACGAATATTTTTATTCAAGGATTCTCCTTGAATCCTTTGACGAGTCATTGCATTATAGACATTTATGATTGAGCATTTATATTGGATCATTGTCACTGAATAAAAAAAACGCATTGAGTAGAGGTATTTGTGGGTAGGGGTGGGCACAGGACGGGATGGGACGAGATATACTCATCTCTATCCCATCCCGTTAATACGGGATCGGGACGGGATGGGATGGGAAAAACCTCATCCCGACCTCGTCCCATCCCAAATGGGTTCGGGACGGGATCAACCTGCTGCCTGTGACTGCTGCGAAGATTATCATCATATTAGAGCGTGAAAAATAACTTTCTTATAATTATATATAGAGCGTGAAAAATAACTTTCTTAAACCTACAAGCAAATTGCAGGAATCTGAAAATAGTTATGGATAACACCTAAGCAGTGAAATACCCACCAATATAGAGGCGACCCCATGGAAAACCCAAGATCTCGTAAACCAGATCAGCTCTTGAATATACACTACTACAAATATAGGCTTGCATAGCGCTTAAAAATAGGCTATTTTAGCGCTATCTAAGCTACCGCTATGGTAGCTTAGATAGCGCTCAAAAAAGCGCTATGCAAGGCGCGTACTTGAATAGCGCTTCGTTAGATAGCGCTTTATTAAGCGCTAATTTTTTTTTTTTAAATTAGCTTGCATAGCGCTTTAATGAGCGCTATTTAATTTTGTTGATTTTTTTTTTTTTTTAATTTTTTTATTATTATTTTTTTTTGATTTTTTATTTTTTAATTAGCTTCTAAAGCGCTATTTAATTTCGGTGAATTTTTTTATTAACTACCATATAATATTTTTTTATATAATATTTAATATAATAATCACAACGTTCAATCAATCAATAAAGACACAACATGATAACTAACTGTTTCTCATTCATTCAAAATATAATTTAAGCATTCATACAAAATTGTTAATATGCTATCATATATATACACCAGCTTTTTTGGCCACGAAATGAAATGGCCAACAGCTTCTCCTACAGTCCTAACTTTGTCTGTACATTGCGGCACCGCTGAATGTTTCTCAGATTCTACCGCCACTTCAAATTGTATCCTCGCATAACCTGAAATTGCATCATGGCATTGTATAAGTATAACAACACACACACACACTAAGTCGGTATATAAATCTTAACCTGAAATACAAGAACACACCTATTACTGCTACTATATATATGCAAACCACTGCCAAACACAAAGGGTTTTGTATCAGTAAGATAAATGTAAATGACTAAAGGTCCAACTATATTTCTTGATAGCAGCCTTCTCAACTAATATATATATATAGTAGCAGTAATAGGTGTGGAACTTACCCCAGAATAACCAATTCCAACGAGCTCAAGAACTCCGGGAACTAAAGGAAACCTATCAATGGCCTGCAGAAACAGAATGCACAAATTAAACTTTCGTTCAATAAATATCATACAAGCTATCAATAACTCTTAAGCTCGCATATAACAGATATGATCAGTATTAATCTTTTAACTGCAATGAAATCTGAAGGGCAGTAAATATTAGAAAGATTTTATGCTCACAGAAATCATCCCTGTAGAGCCCCATAGAGCAACTCCACCAGCAACTACAAGTGAAGTCGTGGCATACACATTAAATGAATAAATACACAAATATGTGGCATTGAAAATGCAGTTAGTGGCCAAGAATTGAAACAAATGTACAAGTAGTAGGGAGTTTTCGATTGGTACTTTACCTCAAGTTATGAAGAAACACCATAGGGAAGAAGTGCAGCAGCTGTGATCCTTCCTTCCTCGTTCAATATGTTGAAAGTAGATGATGCATTTCTCTGGACAATCAGAGAGAAAAGGAAACAATTCAGGATATGTCATAAGGCCCTCCTTTTGTCAATACTTCCATGAATCAAATAATCCACGTCAATAATATGGGTGGAGCTACCCGTGCTAAATAGCATATTGATGGCGTAGGAAGCTCTCAACAACAATATCAAACATATATGTCAATTTCACCAATGGAGGAGGTCCTGCTAAAACTCAAAAGAAGTCCCTCAATTCAAGCCCTTTGTGTTTGAGGATGGACTATTACTGAAGATGCTCTTACAGACTCAGAAATCAAAATAATTAGAAATGAGCAACTAGGAGACTAGCTAAAAAAACCAAAAACCAAAAAAACTTGGGTAGGCTAATAAGAGTATACCGAATCTATCTCTTCTAATTTCATGCCAGTCGAACGAACGAAGCGTCGAACTTCAGGATCCACACACCTCCCAGTTCCAAGAATCAGAATCTCTGTGAAAGAAATAGCTAAATAGATCAGTTGTATTTTTCAGCAAGCACAAGGTAAAGATGACTATCGTTATACTCTTGAGTTACTAAGCCTAGAGTTATAATCACAGAGAATATAGATATGGAAGTGACATCAAACAAGAAAAAAGAATAATAATTGTAGTCTTCTAATATACTATTGTAAAAACCTTTTCTACAGTTAAAAAACAAGCTCAAGCACCACCAAAACAACGTTAACACGGCAGCCTCAACACTGCATCTCCGCAACAGCCCAGCACCACAACACCGGCACAGCAATAGGCACAGCAACAGGCAGCCTTGACCTAAAGCCAAGCATGTAATGGGGCCATGAGGCAAATGCCCTTTAATTCCAACATTCAGGAGCTTATAAATAGACCACACAGAACAAAAATTGTGCACTAGCACCACAATGTGATGAAAATGAGAAAAAGGCTGACCTTTAGTGCAAATTTCTTTAGCTTGTTCATTGCTCTAAATTGCTTCATCCTAATTAGAACAGCACTGTCAATAGGCTTGTCAGATGCCCTGCTATCTACTCTCATCCATGGATGTTCTGCTTCATATACCACATGAAAACATTATTTGATGGTTCATGATCACATAAACCTTTTTATTTTTATTTTTTTGTTTCTTTCTCTCGATGATTAAGGAGCATCCCATAGACCTCCTGAATAAGCTTTCAGAAAGTTTTTGCCAATACCGGTGCTCGTGCTTCTATCAAACAAGGGCATGTCATATTCATGTAGATAATCTATTTTCTGATTATTAAGATGTTCAAAATTTTTATGATATTGCAGCAATGAGGAATCTGACAGATGTTTTCCCACGAGTACAGAGGCTATAGACTGATTCATTTTCATGTTTCTAACTGGAAAAAAAAATGTGATCACTTACCAAGGACTTGAGCAGCAGTTATCCGTTTCTTGGGGTTCCATGTTAGCATCCTCTTGATGAGATCCTTGGCAGACTTTGATATAGAAGGCCAAGGTTCGCTAGTGAAATCAAGATGGCCTTCTAAAATAGCATAAAAAATGGCTTTCTCCGTCTCTGCATTCAATTTATTCATCTGAGAACCAAATCAGAATCATTTGCAGGTCCTTCAATAAACTCTTAAGACTGGTTTTTTAAAATGGAAAACCTAATAACTAATGCAGGTATGATATTCGCCATAAACACATGCCCTAGAGAAAATATTATTTCATACTGTATACGATACGAACAGTGGGTAGCTCTTGAAATATGGATTTGTACTTCAAGCAGAGCTGTGAAGTAAATCTAACTAAAGTAGATGGAAGTAGTTTTTCTGTTACCTCCCCAGAATGGAGGTACACCACTCAAAAGAATATACAAAATGACCCCAGCACTCCAAACATCTATTTCCTTTCCATAGCTGCGACCCAACACCTCAGGAGCTACATAATAAACACTTCCTACAACTTCCCGATAAACTTTACCTAGAAAATAATAACCGAGAAAGATGGTGAGGATAAAATCATTCTGAAAATATAACAATCAGTAAATAACAGGCACCCTGAATAGCACATTTTGCATTGTCAATTTTATTCATATTAACCCAACAGTGGATTATCAGATAACTGAAAAACAACAGAGGAAGACGTGCTATTTATCAACAGTGGACCACTTTCCATTTGAGAACAATATCAATATATCTGATGACAATTTTGATCAAAAAATTAGCTAGATACACATAATTTGTGGTACATTAAGTTTGATGAGTAGTTGTGAGATTCAAGCACTATGTGGCTTGTTTCAGTAGGGATGAGAGCACTACTACAAATATTAGCTTAGGTAATATACACTAAGAATCTGAAATCACATTAAATTTTAGAAGCTCTACAAATGAATAAATAAACAAATATGTGGAGTGAGTGGTGTACATACAGTATGCTGTAGACTTCCAAGTATTGCGGATGACTCACAAACCGAAGAAGAATTATTAGCAGATGGACAAACCGCAAGCATGCTTCCCTGTTGCAACAGAACCGAAGAAGAATTATTAGCAGATGACTCACAAATTTCAAAACATAAAGGTAAAGGCCAAATCAAATCTAAAACAACAGTGAAGATGATTTGAGCTTATACAAAAGGCAAATCAAAAAAAACACACAACAATTCACTGCAAAATCTCAAGTGAGTCGTAGTAACAGAGAAGAAACAACAATGGCAGCATCACTAATCCTCAAGCTTTCCTGTGCACTACTAGCTTACATTGTGGTGTTTACACCAAAAGCTGAAGCTGTCATTTCCTGCACTACAGTGGTCAGCAAGGTTTCCCCTTGCATCCCATACGTAGAGGGTCGTGGGGCTGTCACCCTGTTGCGCTGGGGTGAGATCACTAAATGCACTAGTAAAAACCACCCCAGACCGCCAGACTGTTTGCGGCTGCTTGAAAGCAGCCACAAGCAGCGTCCCTGGGTTCAAGCCCGCTCTTAGCGCGAGTCTCCTAGGGAAGTGTGGTGTTAACATTCCTTACCAAATCAGCCCCTCCACTGACTGCTCCAAGTAAGCCATTCAACTTGTTCTTGTTACTATTTTAACCCATGTTTTCATACTTTGATCAAATATTTACTGAATGTGTGGTTTTGCAGGGTGAGGTAAAGAACAACATGATATAAATTTCATGAGAAGAAGAGCTAAGTTTTCTTTCTATGTAAAAGTGGTAGTAAACTAGTAATGAGTGGTGGAAAAAAAATTCCCATTTTAGTTTGTATCAAGTGGTTTGCTGTTTTCATGTAATGGCAAAATCTCTATCTCTATTATAGCAATTGTTTCTGTTTTCTATTGTCTCTCTATCTCAGCATACTGTTAACAAAACTCTATGCTATAATAAGCCATTTTATCAACCACTAAATTTTGCTGATTAAACTCCACTATTGGGGATAAATTGCAAAATGAGTAGTGCTTCTATTCTAACAAGTTTTTCATACATTGGTTTACATGGAGATACATGAAATGATGCCTTCCTGGTCTATCAAAAAAGATATAAACAAATTTGTTTCATAGTGCTATAGAAACAAGATTCAAATGTATAAGCTCAAATCAGCTTTGGAGTCCAGTTTTGCAATCAAACACCCCAAAAAATTAGGGCACAAAAGGCAAATCAAAACCAAACTAATGAAAACCCATTCAAAATCAAAGCATGCTTAACCAACCCGGTTCTACAGATATAAACTTGAAACAAAATACCCAGATTTAAATGAGCTTCCGACTCCTCGGTTCCTCGCCTCCTCGCCTCCTCTGGTTCCTCGCCTGAGTCGCCTCCTTCCTCGGTTCCTCGCCTCCTCTGGTTCCTCGCCTCCTTCCTCGGTTCCTCGCCTCCTCTGGTTCCTCGCCTCGCCTCCTCTGGTTCCTCGTCTCCTCGCCTCATCGCCTCTCTGTGTGTTTGAAAAGGGGAATTCTAAATGTCGAGGAAACCAAAATCTGAGAAAATGAAAAAATGAGGGCTTGTGATCTTAACCGTCCGATCATATCAAGATCTGAAAAAATGAGATTTAATTTGATATTTGATCAAAATCGAAGCGCTATCCTAAATGTAAGTAGCATAGCGCTATGCAAGCACTTTAAAAGCGCTATGGTAGCTTTGGTAACGTTTTTTCTCATAGCGTTTTTTAAAGCGCTATCTAAGACATAACTAAGATAGCGCTTAACTGAAAAAAAAAAATTAAAAGCGCTATTGTAGCGTTTTTTTTTTTTTTTTTTTTAAAGACAAATAAGCGCTATCCTAGTGCCCACTTGGATAGCTCTTTAAAAAAGCGCTATCTAAGTGGCGTTACCTAAGCTAATATTTGTAGTAGTGATACGTTCTCTGACACTACAAAATAACTCTTATTGCCCGAGGGTGAGTAGCATATTATCTAGCAGGCTTTAGTCTTAAACCAAATTAATAATGGATAAAAAAGACATGTCTGAATATGTCTCTCAAGATGCTTATAACATTGTATACGTAACGAGAACGTGATTGATTGCAAACCTCCCTCAAGTGCTAATCTAGTTGGGATGTTTGGGAGAGTTCAATTTGCTTTTGTTTTCATCTGTTTTCTCCTTGAAACTTCATATAAACCCAGAAATGATAGTCTCAAGAGACACTCATATATAGTCTAAATCGATATTACATAATATCTAAAACCCAAAATAAATAAATGAAATTCAAATGCAATCTTGAACATCAAAAGATTAAGATCCCATAAAGGATTCAAATGCAAATACCATGAGTTTCTGTCAGTCATCTTTAAGTTTATATGAATAAAAATAAATAAATAAAATATTAATAATAAATATTAAAAAATTAGCTCGGGACGGGATTGGCGGGATTGAAAATCTTCATCCCATCCCATCCCATTCTAGATCGGGACGGGACGGGATCGGGATGAAATTATTCAATCCCATTAAGACACGAAAAAATCGGGACGGGACGGGATCGGGATCGGGATCGCGGGATGGGATGCCCACCCCTACTTGTGGGAGCCAGAATTAATCCTTAGCCCAACAGGATAAGAAAGCCCGAAGATCTGGATCGTTATCTAGAAGCCTGAAAATCCACAAAAGATACACAACTCAAATTGGATACAAGTATAGAGAACACAAGTCTAAGCCCAATACAACTCGGTAAAAAACTCTTTTCTCAGCAGAAGAATAATATTCGTCGCCAACCACCATGCTCAACTGAGCACACGAACCTGCGGGAGATGCCTCTTTATCGAAAGTTATCCAACCTTATCTACTTGACTCATCAAATGAGTTAGTGGTCCACATGGCACAACACCACTAACCTACTACCTTGTAGCCATCCACGACTCCCGATCTGTCACGTGTCCCACTCATCCATGAACTAAGGACTCGTTCCTCTTTTCATTGCCAAACACAAGTTATTTTTTGGTAACTTTTTTCTGGATCTAAATTCATATAAGAACATAGAGGAACAAAAGACTTTTTTCAGAAGTATCGTTCTAACTTTTAGGGGCGGGCACGATTCGGAGCGGTCTGGGATTGGGCTTGTCCCAGTCCAAGTCGCGGTTTTACAGAAACGGGACGAAACGATTCGGGATAGAGAATTTTTGGTGGGACGGAACCATGCTATCCATGTTCGGGGGGGGGGGGGGGGGGGGGGGGGGTCAATTGTTTGATTTTCAACGCATCAAATATATGCACAGGGTTTATAGTTTGATTTTCCAAAATCCAGGGGGGGCTCCTGGATCCGCCTCTGTGTGGTGGTTGTATGCATTGGTGTCATTGGTAGCATGGTTCGAGCAAGTGGGCCAGTAGAAAATTTTCTAGCGTTGGAAATTGGTTCTAGGACAGGTTTTTTTATTGCGGGTTTGGTAGCCATTTGGTGAGAACATAATTCGACAATTTTGAAGGGAAGAAAGCAGAGATGGAGCAAGTTTGCTTAAGTCAAAGGAATGGTTTGGTCTTGGGGAGTGAAAGCACCTCATCTTTTAAACTCCTTTTGATTGTATTTTTCCTTCTGAGTTTCTCACTCTTTCTTTCTTGACTAATGCATATGGATGGGAGTTGTTGATTTCTTGGTAGTATATGTATTTGATTCTTTTAATACGAGGAAGTTGAGTTGTCTACTTCGATTAAGAGTGCTGGTTGAATTTTCAATGATCACTCTTCTTAACAGCACTTCATTTATTTAGAGTTTGCCTGTCGGACAGTGTCTTACACCACATATCGGACACATTCAAAAACACTAATAAAGTATTATGTCATATATGCCTAGCTTTGGCTTTCTTATGTTTCCTAGACTGTTCAATTTGATTCCATGGATTCTCACAGATAATTTGCAAATTAAACATCCTAAGTACCAAACCTTCTAAAGGAAGTGACACAATGTAGTACAGATCCCTTTCCAACTTGGATTTATATTTAATACATTTTTATGCTTCACAAGCATGTTAAGGTTTGTCCCATAGCATCTGAGATTATTTTAGGAAGTATCTATTTGTGTTATTGTTCACAATCAGTTCATTTCTGGACTTGATAGGTCTTATTATTTTTTTCACGTTTCATTCATTTGTGTTTATTTAATCAAATATATGGAACACAGTCTTTTTATGTGCAACCTTTCTTCTGCTTCAGTACCATGATAGGGTTTTATTTGCAACCTATGTGATATTGTTGACAGCAACTTCGAGACTTGTTCATCTTTTTCATGTTTCTTACATTGAGACTATTTACTGAAGTATGTTTCCTTGCTAAACATGTATAGGTACAAAAAATCTGTGTGGTGGTTTGAGAAGACTTTGGCTCTTGTTTCATCATCTTTAAGTGAAATGTGGGAGCCAACCATAGTGAATCTTGCACACGTTTTAAGGAAGCTTAAGTAAGTCATTGTGCAAAGCTTGTAAGATTGTAGCATTAATTTCTTTGCACCATAATACGTTTGTAATAGTTCAATATGTTTCTCATTTCCAATTTACATGTTATTTGCTGTTGCATGGGTTCCTTACCCCTTAGGTAGGACTTGATGATCATAATATTTTACATTAAATTTATAATAATTATAGCGGATGATTCAACGTTAATCCTATTTTAAACAATTATGTAGTAGAGAAGTGTTTAAAACGATATTATTGACTTGTTGATCTTCATGATGAAAACTTTTGCCAAAGTTGAAGTATCGTACGAATATTTTTATTCAAGGATTCTCCTTGAATCCTTTGACGAGTCATTGCATTATAGACATTTATGATTGAGCATTTATATTGGATCATTGTCACTGAATAAAAAAAACGCATTGAGTAGAGGTATTTGTGGGTAGGGGTGGGCACAGGACGGGATGGGACGAGATATACTCATCTCTATCCCATCCCGTTAATACGGGATCGGGACGGGATGGGATGGGAAAAACCTCATCCCGACCTCGTCCCATCCCAAATGGGTTCGGGACGGGATCAACGTGCTGCCTGTGACTGCTGCGAAGATTATCATCATATTAGAGCGTGAAAAATAACTTTCTTATAATTATATATAGAGCGTGAAAAATAACTTTCTTAAACCTACAAGCAAATTGCAGGAATCTGGAAATAGTTATGGATAACACCTAAGCAGTGAAATACCCACCAATATAGAGGCGACCCCATGGAAAACCCAAGATCTCGTAAACCAGATCAGCTCTTGAATATACGTTCTCTGACACTACAAAATAACTCTTATTGCCCGAGGGTGAGTAGCATATTATCTAGCAGGCTTTAGTCTTAAACCAAATTAATAATGGATAAAAAAGACATGTCTGAATATGTCTCTCAAGATGCTTATAACATTGTATACGTAACGAGAACGTGATTGATTGCAAACCTCCCTCAAGTGCTAATCTAGTTGGGATGTTTGGGAGAGTTCAATTTGCTTTTGTTTTCATCTGTTTTCTCCTTGAAACTTCATATAAACCCAGAAATGATAGTCTCAAGAGACACTCATATATAGTCTAAATCGATATTACATAATATCTAAAACCCAAAATAAATAAATGAAATTCAAATGCAATCTTGAACATCAAAAGATTAAGATCCCATAAAGGATTCAAATGCAAACACCATGAGTTTCTGTCAGT
This sequence comes from Berberis vulgaris, assembly GCA_963556465.1. Classification (NCBI taxonomy): domain Eukaryota; kingdom Viridiplantae; phylum Streptophyta; class Magnoliopsida; order Ranunculales; family Berberidaceae; genus Berberis; species Berberis vulgaris. The sequence goes on from OY747125.1 coordinate 92,376,807, forward strand.
CATCTTTAAGTTTATATGAATAAAAATAAATAAATAAAATATTAATAATAAATATTAAAAAATTAGCTCGGGACGGGATTGGCGGGATTGAAAATCTTCATCCCATCCCATCCCATTCTAGATCGGGACAGGACGGGATCGGGATGAAATTATTCAATCCCATTAAGACACGAAAAAATCGGGACGGGATCGGGATCGGGATCGGGATCGCGGGATGGGATGCCCACCCCTACTTGTGGGAGCCAGAATTAATCCTTAGCCCAACAGGATAAGAAAGCCCGAAGATCTGGATCGTTATCTAGAAGCCTGAAAATCCACAAAAGATACACAACTCAAATTGGATACAAGTATAGAGAACACAAGTCTAAGCCCAATACAACTCGGTAAAAAACTCTTTTCTCAGCAGAAGAATAATATTCGTCGCCAACCACCATGCTCAACTGAGCACACGAACCTGCGGGAGATGCCTCTTTATCGAAAGTTATCCAACCTTATCTACTTGACTCATCAAATGAGTTAGTGGTCCACATGGCACAACACCACTAACCTACTACCTTGTAGCCATCCACGACTCCCGATCTGTCACGTGTTCCACTCATCCATGAACTAAGGACTCGTTCCTCTTTTCATTGCCAAACACAAGTTATTTTTTGGTAACTTTTTTCTGGATCTAAATTCATATAAGAACATAGAGGAACAAAAGACTTTTTTCAGAAGTATCGTTCTAACTTTTAGGGGCGGGCACGATTCGGAGCGGTCTGGGATTGGGCTTGTCCCAGTCCAAGTCGCGGTTTTACAGAAACGGGACGAAACAATTCGGGATAGAGAATTTTTGGTGGGACGGAACCATGCTATCCATGTTCGGGGGGGGGGGGGGGGGGGGGGGGGGGTCAATTGTTTGATTTTCAACGCTTCAAATATATGCACAGGGTTTATAGTTTGATTTTCCAAAATCCAGGGGGGGCTCCTGGATCCGCCTCTGTGTGGTGGTTTTATGCATTGGTGTCATTGGTAGCATGGTTCGAGCAAGTGGGCCAGTAGAAAATTTTCTAGCGTTGGAAATTGGTTCTAGGACAGGTTTTTTTATTGCGGGTTTGGTAGCCATTTGGTGAGAACATAATTCGACAATTTTGAAGGGAAGAAAGCAGAGATGGAGCAAGTTTGCTTAAGTCAAACGAATGGTTTGGTCTTGGGGAGTGAAAGCACCTCATCTTTTAAACTCCTTTTGATTGTATTTTTCCTTCTGAGTTTCTCACTCTTTCTTTCTTGACTAATGCATATGGATGGGAGTTGTTGATTTCTTGGTAGTATATGTATTTGATTCTTTTAATACGAGGAAGTTGAGTTGTCTACTTCGATTAAGAGTGCTGGTTGAATTTTCAATGATCACTCTTCTTAACAGCACTTCATTTATTTAGAGTTTGCCTGTCGGACAGTGTCTTACACCACATATCGGACACATTCAAAAACACTAATAAAGTATTATGTCATATATGCCTAGCTTTGGCTTTCTTATGTTTCCTAGACTGTTCAATTTGATTCCATGGATTCTCACAGATAATTTGCAAATTAAACATCCTAAGTACCAAACCTTCTAAAGGAAGTGACACAATGTAGTACAGATCCCTTTCCAACTTGAATTTATATTTAATACATTTTTATGCTTCACAAGCATGTTAAGGTTTGTCCCATAGCATCTGAGATTATTTTAGGAAGTATCTATTTGTGTTATTGTTCACAATCAGTTCATTTCTGGACTTGATAGGTCTTATTATTTTTTTCACGTTTCATTCATTTGTGTTTATTTAATCAAATATATGGAACACAGTCTTTTTATGTGCAACCTTTCTTCTGCTTCAGTACCATGATAGGGTTTTATTTGCAACCTATGTGATATTGTTGACAGCAACTTCGAGACTTGTTCATCTTTTTCATGTTTCTTACATTGAGACTATTTACTGAAGTATGTTTCCTTGCTAAACATGTATAGGTACAAAAAATCTGTGTGGTGGTTTGAGAAGACTTTGGCTCTTGTTTCATCATCTTTAAGTGAAATGTGGGAGCCAACCATAGTGAATCTTGCACACGTTTTAAGGAAGCTTAAGTAAGTCATTGTGCAAAGCTTGTAAGATTGTAGCATTAATTTCTTTGCACCATAATACGTTTGTAATAGTTCAATATGTTTCTCATTTCCAATTTACATGTTATTTGCTGTTGCATGGGTTCCTTACCCCTTAGGTAGGACTTGATGATCATAATATTTTACATTAAATTTATAATAATTATAGCGGATGATTCAACGTTAATACTATTTTAAACAATTATGTAGTAGAGAAGTGTTTAAAACGATATTATTGACTTGTTGATCTTCATGATGAAAACTTTTGCCAGAGTTGAAGTATCGTACGAATATTTTTATTCAAGGATTCTCCTTGAATCCTTTGACGAGTCATTGCATTATAGACATCTATGATTGAGCATTTATATTGGATCATTGTCACTAAATAAAAAAAACGCATTGAGTAGAGGTATTTGTGGGTAGGGGTGGGCACAGGACGGGATGGGACGAGATATACTCATCCCTATCCCATCCCGTTAATACGGGATCGGGACGGGATGGGATGGGAAAAACCCCATCCCGACCTCGTCCCATCCCAAATGGGTTCGGGACGGGATCAACGTGCTGCCTGTGACTGCTGCGAAGATTGTCATCATATAAGAGCGTGAAAAATAACTTTCTTATAATTAGATATAGAGCGTGAAAAATAACTTTCTTAAACCTACAAGCAAATTGCAGGAATCTGGAAATAGTTATGGATAACACCTAAGCAGTGAAATACCCACCAATATAGAGGTGACCCCATGGAAAACCCAAGATCTCGTAAACCAGATCAGCTCTTGAATATACGTTCTCTGACACTACAAAATAACTCTTATTGCCCGAGGGTGAGTAGCATATTATCTAGCAGGCTTTAGTCTTAAACCAAATTAATAATGGATAAAAAAGACATGTCTGAATATGTCTCTCAAGATGCTTATAACATTGTATAAGTAACGAGCACGTGATTGATTGCAAACCTCCCTCAAGTGCTAATCTAGTTGGGATGTTTGGGAGAGTTCAATTTGCTTTTGTTTTCATCTGTTTTCTCCTTGAAACTTCATATAAACCCAGAAATGATAGTCTCAAGAGACACTCATATATAGTCTAAATCGATATTACATAATATCTAAAACCCAAAATAAATAAATGAAATTCAAATGCAATCTTGAACATCAAAAGATTAAGATCCCATAAAGGATTCAAATGCAAACACCATGAGTTTCTGTCAGTCATCTTTAAGTTTATATGAATAAAAATAAATAAATAAAATATTAATAATAAATATTAAAAAATTAGCTCGGGACGGGATTGGCGGGATTGAAAATCTTCATCCCATCCCATCCCATTCTAGATCGGGACGGGACGGGATCGGGATGAAATTATTCAATCCCATTAAGACACGAAAAAATCGGGACGGGACAGGATCGGGATCGGGATCGGGATCGCGGGATGGGATGCCCACCCCTACTTGTGGGAGCCAGAATTAATCCTTAGCCCAACAGGATAAGAAAGCCCGAAGATCTGGATCGTTATCTAGAAGCCTGAAAATCCACAAAAGATACACAACTCAAATTGGATACAAGTATAGAGAACACAAGTCTAAGCCCAATACAACTCGGTAAAAAACTCTTTTCTCAGCAGAAGAATAATATTCGTCGCCAACCACCATACTCAACTGAGCACACGAACCTGCGGGAGATGCCTCTTTATCGAAAGTTATCCAACCTTATCTACTTGACTCATCAAATGAGTTAGTGGTCCACATGGCACAACACCACTAACCTACTACCTTGTAGCCATCCACGACTCCCGATCTGTCACGTGTCCCACTCATCCATGAACTAAGGACTCGTTCCTCTTTTCATTGCCAAACACAAGTTATTTTTTGGTAACTTTTTTCTGGATCTAAATTCATATAAGAACATAGAGGAACAAAAGACTTTTTTCAGAAGTATCGTTCTAACTTTTAGGGGCGGGCACGATTCGGAGCGGTCTGGGATTGGGCTTGTCCCAGTCCAAGTCGCGGTTTTACAGAAACGGGACGAAACGATTCGGGATAGAGAATTTTTGGTGGGACGGAACCATGCTATCCATGTTCGGGGGGGGGGGGGGGGGGGGGGGGTCAATTGTTTGATTTTCAACGCATCAAATATATGCACAGGGTTTATAGTTTGATTTTCCAAAATCCAGGGGGGGGCTCCTGGATCCGCCTCTGTGTGGTGGTTGTATGCATTGGTGTCATTGGTAGCATGGTTCGAGCAAGTGGGCCAGTAGAAAATTTTCTAGCGTTGGAAATTGGTTCTAGGACAGGTTTTTTTATTGCGGGTTTGGTAGCCATTTGGTGAGAACATAATTCGACAATTTTGAAGGGAAGAAAGCAGAGATGGAGCAAGTTTGCTTAAGTCAAAGGAATGGTTTGGTCTTGGGGAGTGAAAGCACCTCATCTTTTAAACTCCTTTTGATTGTATTTTTCCTTCTGAGTTTCTCACTCTTTCTTTCTTGACTAATGCATATGGATGGGAGTTGTTGATTTCTTGGTAGTATATGTATTTGATTCTTTTAATACGAGGAAGTTGAGTTGTCTACTTCGATTAAGAGTGCTGGTTGAATTTTCAATGATCACTCTTCTTAACAGCACTTCATTTATTTAGAGTTTGCCTGTCGGACAGTGTCTTACACCACATATCGGACACATTCAAAAACACTAATAAAGTATTATGTCATATATGCCTAGCTTTGGCTTTCTTATGTTTCCTAGACTGTTCAATTTGATTCCATGGATTCTCACAGATAATTTGCAAATTAAACATCCTAAGTACCAAACCTTCTAAAGGAAGTGACACAATGTAGTACAGATCCCTTTCCAACTTGGATTTATATTTAATACATTTTTATGCTTCACAAGCATGTTAAGGTTTGTCCCATAGCATCTGAGATTATTTTAGGAAGTATCTATTTGTGTTATTGTTCACAATCAGTTCATTTCTGGACTTGATAGGTCTTATTATTTTTTTCACGTTTCATTCATTTGTGTTTATTTAATCAAATATATGGAACACAGTCTTTTTATGTGCAACCTTTCTTCTGCTTCAGTACCATGATAGGGTTTTATTTGCAACCTATGTGATATTGTTGACAGCAACTTCGAGACTTGTTCATCTTTTTCATGTTTCTTACATTGAGACTATTTACTGAAGTATGTTTCCTAGCTAAACATGTATAGGTACAAAAAATCTGTGTGGTGGTTTGAGAAGACTTTGGCTCTTGTTTCATCATCTTTAAGTGAAATGTGGGAGCCAACCATAGTGAATCTTGCACACGTTTTAAGGAAGCTTAAGTAAGTCATTGTGCAAAGCTTGTAAGATTGTAGCATTAATTTCTTTGCACCATAATACGTTTGTAATAGTTCAATATGTTTCTCATTTCCAATTTACATGTTATTTGCTGTTGCATGGGTTCCTTACCCCTTAGGTAGGACTTGATGATCATAATATTTTACATTAAATTTATAATAATTATAGCGGATGATTCAACGTTAATCCTATTTTAAACAATTATGTAGTAGAGAAGTGTTTAAAACGATATTATTGACTTGTTGATCTTCATGATGAAAACTTTTGCCAAAGTTGAAGTATCGTACGAATATTTTTATTCAAGGATTCTCCTTGAATCCTTTGACGAGTCATTGCATTATAGACATTTATGATTGAGCATTTATATTGGATCATTGTCACTGAATAAAAAAAATGCATTGAGTAGAGGTATTTGTGGGTAGGGGTGGGCACAGGACGGGATGGGACGAGATATACTCATCTCTATCCCATCCCGTTAATACGGGATCGGGACGGGATGGGATGGGAAAAACCTCATCCCGACCTCGTCCCATCCCAAATGGGTTCGGGACGGGATCAACGTGCTGCCTGTGACTGCTGCGAAGATTATCATCATATTAGAGCGTGAAAAATAACTTTCTTATAATTATATATAGAGCGTGAAAAATAACTTTCTTAAACCTACAAGCAAATTGCAGGAATCTGAAAATAGTTATGGATAACACCTAAGCAGTGAAATACCCACCAATATAGAGGCGACCCCATGGAAAACCCAAGATCTCGTAAACCAGATCAGCTCTTGAATATACACTACTACAAATATAGGCTTGCATAGCGCTTAAAAATAGGCTATTTTAGCGCTATCTAAGCTACCGCTATGGTAGCTTAGATAGCGCTCAAAAAAGCGCTATGCAAGGCGCGTACTTGAATAGCGCTTCGTTAGATAGCGCTTTATTAAGCGCTAATTTTTTTTTTTTAAATTAGCTTGCATAGCGCTTTAATGAGCGCTATTTAATTTTGTTGATTTTTTTTTTATTTTTATTTTTTTATTATTATTTTTTTTTGATTTTTTATTTTTTAATTAGCTTCTAAAGCGCTATTTAATTTCGGTGAATTTTTTTATTAACTACCATATAATATTTTTTTATATAATATTTAATATAATAATCACAACGTTCAATCAATCAATAAAGACACAACATGATAACTAACTGTTTCTCATTCATTCAAAATATAATTTAAGCATTCATACAAAATTGTTAATATGCTATCATATATATACACCAGCTTTTTTGGCCACGAAATGAAATGGCCAACAGCTTCTCCTACAGTCCTAACTTTGTCTGTACATTGCGGCACCGCTGAATGTTTCTCAGATTCTACCGCCACTTCAAATTGTATCCTCGCATAACCTGAAATTGCATCATGGCATTGTATAAGTATAACAACACACACACACACTAAGTCGGTATATAAATCTTAACCTGAAATACAAGAACACACCTATTACTGCTACTATATATATGCAAACCACTGCCAAACACAAAGGGTTTTGTATCAGTAAGATAAATGTAAATGACTAAAGGTCCAACTATATTTCTTGATAGCAGCCTTCTCAACTAATATATATATATAGTAGCAGTAATAGGTGTGGAACTTACCCCAGAATAACCAATTCCAACGAGCTCAAGAACTCCGGGAACTAAAGGAAACCTATCAATGGCCTGCAGAAACAGAATGCACAAATTAAACTTTCGTTCAATAAATATCATACAAGCTATCAATAACTCTTAAGCTCGCATATAACAGATATGATCAGTATTAATCTTTTAACTGCAATGAAATCTGAAGGGCAGTAAATATTAGAAAGATTTTATGCTCACAGAAATCATCCCTGTAGAGCCCCATAGAGCAACTCCACCAGCAACTACAAGTGAAGTCGTGGCATACACATTAAATGAATAAATACACAAATATGTGGCATTGAAAATGCAGTTAGTGGCCAAGAATTGAAACAAATGTACAAGTAGTAGGGAGTTTTCGATTGGTACTTTACCTCAAGTTATGAAGAAACACCATAGGGAAGAAGTGCAGCAGCTGTGATCCTTCCTTCCTCGTTCAATATGTTGAAAGTAGATGATGCATTTCTCTGGACAATCAGAGAGAAAAGGAAACAATTCAGGATATGTCATAAGGCCCTCCTTTTGTCAATACTTCCATGAATCAAATAATCCACGTCAATAATATGGGTGGAGCTACCCGTGCTAAATAGCATATTGATGGCGTAGGAAGCTCTCAACAACAATATCAAACATATATGTCAATTTCACCAATGGAGGAGGTCCTGCTAAAACTCAAAAGAAGTCCCTCAATTCAAGCCCTTTGTGTTTGAGGATGGACTATTACTGAAGATGCTCTTACAGACTCGGAAATCAAAATAATTAGAAATGAGCAACTAGGAGACTAGCTAAAAAAACCAAAAACCAAAAAAACTTGGGTAGGCTAATAAGAGTATACCGAATCTATCTCTTCTAATTTCATGCCAGTCGAACGAACGAAGCGTCGAACTTCAGGATCCACACACCTCCCAGTTCCAAGAATCAGAATCTCTGTGAAAGAAATAGCTAAATAGATCAGTTGTATTTTTCAGCAAGCACAAGGTAAAGATGACTATCGTTATACTCTTGAGTTACTAAGCCTAGAGTTATAATCACAGAGAATATAGATATGGAAGTGACATCAAACAAGAAAAAAGAATAATAATTGTAGTCTTCTAATATACTATTGTAAAAACCTTTTCTACAGTTAAAAAACAAGCTCAAGCACCACCAAAACAACGTTAACACGGCAGCCTCAACACTGCATCTCCGCAACAGCCCAGCACCACAACACCGGCACAGCAATAGGCACAGCAACAGGCAGCCTTGACCTAAAGCCAAGCATGTAATGGGGCCATGAGGCAAATGCCCTTTAATTCCAACATTCAGGAGCTTATAAATAGACCACACAGAACAAAAATTGTGCACTAGCACCACAATGTGATGAAAATGAGAAAAAGGCTGACCTTTAGTGCAAATTTCTTTAGCTTGTTCATTGCTCTAAATTGCTTCATCCTAATTAGAACAGCACTGTCAATAGGCTTGTCAGATGCCCTGCTATCTACTCTCATCCATGGATGTTCTGCTTCATATACCACATGAAAACATTATTTGATGGTTCATGATCACATAAACCTTTTTATTTTTATTTTTTTGTTTCTTTCTCTCGATGATTAAGGAGCATCCCATAGACCTCCTGAATAAGCTTTCAGAAAGTTTTTGCCAATACCGGTGCTCGTGCTTCTATCAAACAAGGGCATGTCATATTCATGTAGATAATCTATTTTCTGATTATTAAGATGTTCAAAATTTTTATGATATTGCAGCAATGAGGAATCTGACAGATGTTTTCCCACGAGTACAGAGGCTATAGACTGATTCATTTTCATGTTTCTAACTGGAAAAAAAAATGTGATCACTTACCAAGGACTTGAGCAGCAGTTATCCGTTTCTTGGGGTTCCATGTTAGCATCCTCTTGATGAGATCCTTGGCAGACTTTGATATAGAAGGCCAAGGTTCGCTAGTGAAATCAAGATGGCCTTCTAAAATAGCATAAAAAATGGCTTTCTCCGTCTCTGCATTCAATTTATTCATCTGAGAACCAAATCAGAATCATTTGCAGGTCCTTCAATAAACTCTTAAGACTGGTTTTTTAAAATGGAAAACCTAATAACTAATGCAGGTATGATATTCGCCATAAACACATGCCCTAGAGAAAATATTATTTCATACTGTATACGATACGAACAGTGGGTAGCTCTTGAAATATGGATTTGTACTTCAAGCAGAGCTGTGAAGTAAATCTAACTAAAGTAGATGGAAGTAGTTTTTCTGTTACCTCCCCAGAATGGAGGTACACCACTCAAAAGAATATACAAAATGACCCCAGCACTCCAAACATCTATTTCCTTTCCATAGCTGCGACCCAACACCTCAGGAGCTACATAATAAACACTTCCTACAACTTCCCGATAAACTTTACCTAGAAAATAATAACCGAGAAAGATGGTGAGGATAAAATCATTCTGAAAATATAACAATCAGTAAATAACAGGCACCCTGAATAGCACATTTTGCATTGTCAATTTTATTCATATTAACCCAACAGTGGATTATCAGATAACTGAAAAACAACAGAGGAAGACGTGCTATTTATCAACAGTGGACCACTTTCCATTTGAGAACAATATCAATATATCTGATGACAATTTTGATCAAAAAATTAGCTAGATACACATAATTTGTGGTACATTAAGTTTGATGAGTAGTTGTGAGATTCAAGCACTATGTGGCTTGTTTCAGTAGGGATGAGAGCACTACTACAAATATTAGCTTAGGTAATATACACTAAGAATCTGAAATCACATTAAATTTTAGAAGCTCTACAAATGAATAAATAAACAAATATGTGGAGTGAGTGGTGTACATACAGTATGCTGTAGACTTCCAAGTATTGCGGATGACTCACAAACCGAAGAAGAATTATTAGCAGATGGACAAACCGCAAGCATGCTTCCCTGTTGCAACAGAACCGAAGAAGAATTATTAGCAGATGACTCACAAATTTCAAAACATAAAGGTAAAGGCCAAATCAAATCTAAAACAACAGTGAAGATGATTTGAGCTTATACAAAAGGCAAATCAAAAAAAACACACAACAATTCACTGCAAAATCTCAAGTGAGTCGTAGTAACAGAGAAGAAACAACAATGGCAGCATCACTAATCCTCAAGCTTTCCTGTGCACTACTAGCTTACATTGTGGTGTTTACACCAAAAGCTGAAGCTGTCATTTCCTGCACTACAGTGGTCAGCAAGGTTTCCCCTTGCATCCCATACGTAGAGGGTCGTGGGGCTGTCACCCTGTTGCGCTGGGGTGAGATCACTAAATGCACTAGTAAAAACCACCCCAGACCGCCAGACTGTTTGCGGCTGCTTGAAAGCAGCCACAAGCAGCGTCCCTGGGTTCAAGCCCGCTCTTAGCGCGAGTCTCCTAGGGAAGTGTGGTGTTAACATTCCTTACCAAATCAGCCCCTCCACTGACTGCTCCAAGTAAGCCATTCAACTTGTTCTTGTTACTATTTTAACCCATGTTTTCATACTTTGATCAAATATTTACTGAATGTGTGGTTTTGCAGGGTGAGGTAAAGAACAACATGATATAAATTTCATGAGAAGAAGAGCTAAGTTTTCTTTCTATGTAAAAGTGGTAGTAAACTAGTAATGAGTGGTGGAAAAAAAATTCCCATTTTAGTTTGTATCAAGTGGTTTGCTGTTTTCATGTAATGGCAAAATCTCTATCTCTATTATAGCAATTGTTTCTGTTTTCTATTGTCTCTCTATCTCAGCATACTGTTAACAAAACTCTATGCTATAATAAGCCATTTTATCAACCACTAAATTTTGCTGATTAAACTCCACTATTGGGGATAAATTGCAAAATGAGTAGTGCTTCTATTCTAACAAGTTTTTCATACATTGGTTTACATGGAGATACATGAAATGATGCCTTCCTGGTCTATCAAAAAAGATATAAACAAATTTGTTTCATAGTGCTATAGAAACAAGATTCAAATGTATAAGCTCAAATCAGCTTTGGAGTCCAGTTTTGCAATCAAACACCCCAAAAAATTAGGGCACAAAAGGCAAATCAAAACCAAACTAATGAAAACCCATTCAAAATCAAAGCATGCTTAACCAACCCGGTTCTACAGATATAAACTTGAAACAAAATACCCAGATTTAAATGAGCTTCCGACTCCTCGGTTCCTCGCCTCCTCGCCTCCTCTGGTTCCTCGCCTGAGTCGCCTCCTTCCTCGGTTCCTCGCCTCCTCTGGTTCCTCGCCTCCTTCCTCGGTTCCTCGCCTCCTCTGGTTCCTCGCCTCATCGCCTCTCTGTGTGTTTGAAAAGGGGAATTCTAAATGTCGAGGAAACCAAAATCTGAGAAAATGAAAAAATGAGGGCTTGTGATCTTAACCGTCCGATCATATCAAGATCTGAAAAAATGAGATTTAATTTGATATTTGATCAAAATCGAAGCGCTATCCTAAATGTAAGTAGCATAGCGCTATGCAAGCACTTTAAAAGCGCTATGGTAACGTTTTTTCTCATAGCGTTTTTTAAAGCGCTATCTAAGACATAACTAAGATAGCGCTTAACTGAAAAAAAAAATTAAAAGCGCTATTGTAGCGTTTTTTTTTTTTTTTTTTTTTAAAGACAAATAAGCGCTATCCTAGTGCCCACTTGGATAGCTCTTTAAAAAAGCGCTATCTAAGTGGCGTTACCTAAGCTAATATTTGTAGTAGTGATACGTTCTCTGACACTACAAAATAACTCTTATTGCCCGAGGGTGAGTAGCATATTATCTAGCAGGCTTTAGTCTTAAACCAAATTAATAATGGATAAAAAAGACATGTCTGAATATGTCTCTCAAGATGCTTATAACATTGTATACGTAACGAGAACGTGATTGATTGCAAACCTCCCTCAAGTGCTAATCTAGTTGGGATGTTTGGGAGAGTTCAATTTGCTTTTGTTTTCATCTGTTTTCTCCTTGAAACTTCATATAAACCCAGAAATGATAGTCTCAAGAGACACTCATATATAGTCTAAATCGATATTACATAATATCTAAAACCCAAAATAAATAAATGAAATTCAAATGCAATCTTGAACATCAAAAGATTAAGATCCCATAAAGGATTCAAATGCAAACACCATGAGTTTCTGTCAGTCATCTTTAAGTTTATATGAATAAAAATAAATAAATAAAATATTAATAATAAATATTAAAAAATTAGCTCGGGACGGGATTGGCGGGATTGAAAATCTTCATCCCATCCCATCCCATTCTAGATCGGGACGGGACGGGATCGGGATGAAATTATTCAATCCCATTAAGACACGAAAAAATCGGGACGGGATCGGGATCGGGATCGCGGGATGGGATGCCCACCCCTACTTGTGGGAGCCAGAATTAATCCTTAGCCCAACAGGATAAGAAAGCCCGAAGATCTGGATCGTTATCTAGAAGCCTGAAAATCCACAAAAGATACACAACTCAAATTGGATACAAGTATAGAGAACACAAGTCTAAGCCCAATACAACTCGGTAAAAAACTCTTTTCTCAGCAGAAGAATAATATTCGTCGCCAACCACCATGCTCAACTGAGCACACGAACCTGCGGGAGATGCCTCTTTATCGAAAGTTATCCAACCTTATCTACTTGACTCATCAAATGAGTTAGTGGTCCACATGGCACAACACCACTAACCTACTACCTTGTAGCCATCCACGACTCCCGATCTGTCACGTGTCCCACTCATCCATGAACTAAGGACTCGTTCCTCTTTTCATTGCCAAACACAAGTTATTTTTTGGTAACTTTTTTCTGGATCTAAATTCATATAAGAACATAGAGGAACAAAAGACTTTTTTCAGAAGTATCGTTCTAACTTTTAGGGGCGGGCACGATTCGGAGCGGTCTGGGATTGGGCTTGTCCCAGTCCAAGTCGCGGTTTTACAGAAACGGGACGAAACGATTCGGGATAGAGAATTTTTGGTGGGACGGAACCATGCTATCCATGTTCGGGGGGGGGGGGGGGGGGGTCAATTGTTTGATTTTCAACGCATCAAATATATGCACAGGGTTTATAGTTTGATTTTCCAAAATCCAGGGGGGGCTCCTGGATCCGCCTCTGTGTGGTGGTTGTATGCATTGGTGTCATTGGTAGCATGGTTCGAGCAAGTGGGCCAGTAGAAAATTTTCTAGCGTTGGAAATTGGTTCTAGGACAGGTTTTTTTATTGCGGGTTTGGTAGCCATTTGGTGAGAACATAATTCGACAATTTTGAAGGGAAGAAAGCAGAGATGGAGCAAGTTTGCTTAAGTCAAAGGAATGGTTTGGTCTTGGGGAGTGAAAGCACCTCATCTTTTAAACTCCTTTTGATTGTATTTTTCCTTCTGAGTTTCTCACTCTTTCTTTCTTGACTAATGCATATGGATGGGAGTTGTTGATTTCTTGGTAGTATATGTATTTGATTCTTTTAATACGAGGAAGTTGAGTTGTCTACTTCGATTAAGAGTGCTGGTTGAATTTTCAATGATCACTCTTCTTAACAGCACTTCATTTATTTAGAGTTTGCCTGTCGGACAGTGTCTTACACCACATATCGGACACATTCAAAAACACTAATAAAGTATTATGTCATATATGCCTAGCTTTGGCTTTCTTATGTTTCCTAGACTGTTCAATTTGATTCCATGGATTCTCACAGATAATTTGCAAATTAAACATCCTAAGTACCAAACCTTCTAAAGGAAGTGACACAATGTAGTACAGATCCCTTTCCAACTTGGATTTATATTTAATACATTTTTATGCTTCACAAGCATGTTAAGGTTTGTCCCATAGCATCTGAGATTATTTTAGGAAGTATCTATTTGTGTTATTGTTCACAATCAGTTCATTTCTGGACTTGATAGGTCTTATTATTTTTTTCACGTTTCATTCATTTGTGTTTATTTAATCAAATATATGGAACACAGTCTTTTTATGTGCAACCTTTCTTCTGCTTCAGTACCATGATAGGGTTTTATTTGCAACCTATGTGATATTGTTGACAGCAACTTCGAGACTTGTTCATCTTTTTCATGTTTCTTACATTGAGACTATTTACTGAAGTATGTTTCCTTGCTAAACATGTATAGGTACAAAAAATCTGTGTGGTGGTTTGAGAAGACTTTGGCTCTTGTTTCATCATCTTTAAGTGAAATGTGGGAGCCAACCATAGTGAATCTTGCACACGTTTTAAGGAAGCTTAAGTAAGTCATTGTGCAAAGCTTGTAAGATTGTAGCATTAATTTCTTTGCACCATAATACGTTTGTAATAGTTCAATATGTTTCTCATTTCCAATTTACATGTTATTTGCTGTTGCATGGGTTCCTTACCCCTTAGGTAGGACTTGATGATCATAATATTTTACATTAAATTTATAATAATTATAGCGGATGATTCAACGTTAATCCTATTTTAAACAATTATGTAGTAGAGAAGTGTTTAAAACGATATTATTGACTTGTTGATCTTCATGATGAAAACTTTTGCCAAAGTTGAAGTATCGTACGAATATTTTTATTCAAGGATTCTCCTTGAATCCTTTGACGAGTCATTGCATTATAGACATTTATGATTGAGCATTTATATTGGATCATTGTCACTGAATAAAAAAAACGCATTGAGTAGAGGTATTTGTGGGTAGGGGTGGGCACAGGACGGGATGGGACGAGATATACTCATCTCTATCCCATCCCGTTAATACGGGATCGGGACGGGATGGGATGGGAAAAACCTTATCCCGACCTCGTCCCATCCCAAATGGGTTCGGGACGGGATCAACGTGCTGCCTGTGACTGCTGCGAAGATTATCATCATATTAGAGCGTGAAAAATAACTTTCTTATAATTATATATAGAGCGTGAAAAATAACTTTCTTAAACCTACAAGCAAATTGCAGGAATCTGAAAATAGTTATGGATAACACCTAAGCAGTGAAATACCCACCAATATAGAGGCGACCCCATGGAAAACCCAAGATCTCGTAAACCAGATCAGCTCTTGAATATACGTTCTCTGACACTACAAAATAACTCTTATTGCCCGAGAGTGAGTAGCATATTATCTAGCAGGCTTTAGTCTTAAACCAAATTAATAATGGATAAAAAAGACATGTCTGAATATGTCTCTCAAGATGCTTATAACATTGTATACGTAACGAGAACGTGATTGATTGCAAACCTCCCTCAAGTGCTAATCTAGTTGGGATGTTTGGGAGAGTTCAATTTGCTTTTGTTTTCATCTGTTTTCTCCTTGAAACTTCATATAAACCCAGAAATGATAGTCTCAAGAGACACTCATATATAGTCTAAATCGATATTACATAATATCTAAAACCCAAAATAAATAAATGAAATTCAAATGCAATCTTGAACATCAAAAGATTAAGATCCTATAAAGGATTCAAATGCAAACACCATGAGTTTCTGTCAGTCATCTTTAAGTTTATATGAATAAAAATAAATAAATAAAATATTAATAATAAATATTAAAAAATTAGCTCGGGACGGGATTGGCGGGATTGAAAATCTTCATCCCATCCCATCCCATTCTAGATCGGGACGAGACGGGATCGGGATGAAATTATTCAATCCCATTAAGACACGAAAAAATCGGGACGGGACGGGATCGGGATCGGGATCGCGGGATGGGATGCCCACCCCTACTTGTGGGAGCCAGAATTAATCCTTAGCCCAACAGGATAAGAAAGCCCGAAGATCTGGATCGTTATCTAGAAGCCTGAAAATCCACAAAAGATACACAACTCAAATTGGATACAAGTATAGAGAACACAAGTCTAAGCCCAATACAACTCGGTAAAAAACTCTTTTCTCAGCAGAAGAATAATATTCGTCGCCAACCACCATGCTCAACTGAGCACACGAACCTGCGGGAGATGCCTCTTTATCGAAAGTTATCCAACCTTATCTACTTGACTCATCAAATGAGTTAGTGGTCCACATGGCACAACACCACTAACCTACTACCTTGTAGCCATCCACGACTCCCGATCTGTCACGTGTCCCACTCATCCATGAACTAAGGACTCGTTCCTCTTTTCATTGCCAAACACAAGTTATTTTTTGGTAACTTTTTTATGGATCTAAATTCATATAAGAACATAGAGGAACAAAAGACTTTTTTCAGAAGTATCGTTCTAACTTTTAGGGGCGGGCACAATTCGGAGCGGTCTGGGATTGGGCTTGTCCCAGTCCAAGTCGCGGTTTTACAGAAACGGGATGAAACGATTCGGGATAGAGAATTTTTGGTGGGACGGAACCATGCTATCCATGTTCGGGGGGGGGGGGGGGGTCAATTGTTTGATTTTCAACGCATCAAATATATGCACAGGGTTTATAGTTTGATTTTCCAAAATCCAGGGGGGGCTCCTGGATCCGCCTCTGTGTGGTGGTTTTATGCATTGGTGTCATTGGTAGCATGGTTCGAGCAAGTGGGCCAGTAGAAAATTTTCTAGCGTTGGAAATTGGTTCTAGGAAAGGTTTTTTTATTGCGGGTTTGGTAGCCATTTGGTGAGAACATAATTCGACAATTTTGAAGGGAAGAAAGCAGAGATGGAGCAAGTTTGCTTAAGTCAAAGGAATGGTTTGGTCTTGGGGAGTGAAAGCACCTCATCTTTTAAACTCCTTTTGATTGTATTTTTCCTTCTGAGTTTCTCACTCTTTCTTTCTTGACTAATGCATATGGATGGGAGTTGTTGATTTCTTGGTAGTATATGTATTTGATTCTTTTATTACGAGGAAGTTGAGTTGTCTACTTCGATTAAGATTGCTGGTTGCATTTTCAATGATCACTCTTCTTAACAGCACTTCATTTATTTAGAGTTTGCCTGTCAGACAGTGTCTTACACCACATATCGGACACATTCAAAAACACTAATAAAGTATTATGTCATATATGCCTAGCTTTGGCTTTCTTATGTTTCCTAGACTGTTCAATTTGATTCCATGGATTCTCACAGATAATTTGCAAATTAAACATCCTAAGTACCAAACCTTCTAAAGGAAGTGACACAATGTAGTACAGATCCCTTTCCAACTTGGATTTATATTTAATACATTTTTATGCTTCACAAGCATGTTAAGGTTTGTCCCATAGCATCTGAGATTATTTTAGGAAGTATCTATTTGTGTTATTGTTCACAATCAGTTCATTTCTGGACTTGATAGGTCTTATTATTTTTTTCACGTTTCATTCATTTGTGTTTATTTAATCAAATATATGGAACACAGTCTTTTTATGTGCAACCTTTCTTCTGCTTCAGTACCATGATAGGGTTTTATTTGCAACCTATGTGATATTGTTGACAGCAACTTCGAGACTTGTTCATCTTTTTCATGTTTCTTACATTGAGACTATTTACTGAAGTATGTTTCCTAGCTAAACATGTATAGGTACAAAAAATCTGTGTGGTGGTTTGAGAAGACTTTGGCTCTTGTTTCATCATCTTTAAGTGAAATGTGGGAGCCAACCATAGTGAATCTTGCACACGTTTTAAGGAAGCTTAAGTAAGTCATTGTGCAAAGCTTGTAAGATTGTAGCATTAATTTCTTTGCACCATAATACGTTTGTAATAGTTCAATATGTTTCTCATTTCCAATTTACATGTTATTTGCTGTTGCATGGGTTCCTTACCCCTTAGGTAGGACTTGATGATCATAATATTTTACATTAAATTTATAATAATTATAGCGGATGATTCAACGTTAATCCTATTTTAAACAATTATGTAGTAGAGAAGTGTTTAAAACGATATTATTGACTTGTTGATCTTCATGATGAAAACTTTTGCCAAAGTTGAAGTATCGTACGAATATTTTTATTCAAGGATTCTCCTTGAATCCTTTGACGAGTCATTGCATTATAGACATTTATGATTGAGCATTTATATTGGATCATTGTCACTGAATAAAAAAAACGCATTGAGTAGAGGTATTTGTGGGTAGGGGTGGGCACAGGACGGGATGGGACGAGATATACTCATCTCTATCCCATCCCGTTAATACGGGATCGGGACGGGATGGGATGGGAAAAACCTCATCCCGACCTCGTCCCATCCCAAATGGGTTCGGGACGGGATCAACGTGCTGCCTGTGACTGCTGCGAAGATTATCATCATATTAGAGCGTGAAAAATAACTTTCTTATAATTATATATAGAGCGTGAAAAATAACTTTCTTAAACCTACAAGCAAATTGCAGGAATCTGAAAATAGTTATGGATAACACCTAAGCAGTGAAATACCCACCAATATAGAGGCGACCCCATGGAAAACCCAAGATCTCGTAAACCAGATCAGCTCTTGAATATACGTTCTCTGACACTACAAAATAACTCTTATTGCCCGAGGGTGAGTAGCATATTATCTAGCAGGCTTTAGTCTTAAACCAAATTAATAATGGATAAAAAAGACATGTCTGAATATGTCTCTCAAGATGCTTATAACATTGTATACGTAACGAGAACGTGATTGATTGCAAACCTCCCTCAAGTGCTAATCTAGTTGGGATGTTTGGGAGAGTTCAATTTGCTTTTGTTTTCATCTGTTTTCTCCTTGAAACTTCATATAAACCCAGAAATGATAGTCTCAAGAGACACTCATATATAGTCTAAATCGATATTACATAATATCTAAAACCCAAAATAAATAAATGAAATTCAAATGCAATCTTGAACATCAAAAGATTAAGATCCCATAAAGGATTCAAATGCAAACACCATGAGTTTCTGTCAGTCATCTTTAAGTTTATATGAATAAAAATAAATAAATAAAATATTAATAATAAATATTAAAAAATTAGCTCGGGACGGGATTGGCGGGATTGAAAATCTTCATCCCATCCCATCCCATTCTAGATCGGGACAGGACGGGATCGGGATGAAATTATTCAATCCCATTAAGACACGAAAAAATCGGGACGGGACGGGATCGGGATTGCGGGATGGGATGCCCACCCCAACTTGTGGGAGCCAGAATTAATCCTTAGCCCAACAGGATAAGAAAGCCCGAAGATCTGGATCGTTATCTAGAAGCCTGAAAATCCACAAAAGATACACAACTCAAATTGGATACAAGTATAGAGAACACAAGTCTAAGCCCAATACAACTCGGTAAAAAACTCTTTTCTCAGCAGAAGAATAATATTCGTCGCCAACCACCATGCTCAACTGAGCACACGAACCTGCGGGAGATGCCTCTTTATCGAAAGTTATCCAACCTTATCTACTTGACTCATCAAATGAGTTAGTGGTCCACATGGCACAACACCACTAACCTACTACCTTGTAGCCATCCACGACTCCCGATCTGTCACGTGTCCCACTCATCCATGAACTAAGGACTCGTTCCTCTTTTCATTGCCAAACACAAGTTATTTTTTGGTAACTTTTTTCTGGATCTAAATTCATATAAGAACATAGAGGAACAAAAGACTTTTTTCAGAAGTATCGTTCTAACTTTTAGGGGCGGGCACAATTCGGAGCGGTCTGGGATTGGGCTTGTCCCAGTCCAAGTCGCGGTTTTACAGAAACGGGACGAAACGATTCGGGATAGAGAATTTTTGGTGGGACGGAACCATGCTATCCATGTTCGGGGGGGGGGGGGGGGGGGGGGGGGGTCAATTGTTTGATTTTCAACGCATCAAATATATGCACAGGGTTTATAGTTTGATTTTCCAAAATCCAGGGGGGGGCTCCTGGATCCGCCTCTGTGTGGTGGTTTTATGCATTGGTGTCATTGGTAGCATGGTTCGAGCAAGTGGGCCAGTAGAAAATTTTCTAGCGTTGGAAATTGGTTCTAGGACAGGTGTTTTTATTGCGGGTTTGGTAGCCATTTGGTGAGAACATAATTCGACAATTTTGAAGGGAAGAAAGCAGAGATGGAGCAAGTTTGCTTAAGTCAAAGGAATGGTTTGGTCTTGGGGAGTGAAAGCACCTCATCTTTTAAACTCCTTTTGATTGTATTTTTCCTTCTGAGTTTCTCACTCTTTCTTTCTTGACTAATGCATATGGATGGGAGTTGTTGATTTCTTGGTAGTATATGTATTTGATTCTTTTATTACGAGGAAGTTGAGTTGTCTACTTCGATTAAGATTGCTGGTTGCATTTTCAATGATCACTCTTCTTAACAGCACTTCATTTATTTAGAGTTTGCCTGTCAGACAGTGTCTTACACCACATATCGGACACATTCAAAAACACTAATAAAGTATTATGTCATATATGCCTAGCTTTGGCTTTCTTATGTTTCCTAGACTGTTCAATTTGATTCCATGGATTCTCACAGATAATTTGCAAATTAAACATCCTAAGTACCAAACCTTCTAAAGGAAGTGACACAATGTAGTACAGATCCCTTTCCAACTTGGATTTATATTTAATACATTTTTATGCTTCACAAGCATGTTAAGGTTTGTCCCATAGCATCTGAGATTATTTTAGGAAGTATCTATTTGTGTTATTGTTCACAATCAGTTCATTTCTGGACTTGATAGGTCTTATTATTTTTTTCACGTTTCATTCATTTGTGTTTATTTAATCAAATATATGGAACACAGTCTTTTTATGTGCAACCTTTCTTCTGCTTCAGTACCATGATAGGGTTTTATTTGCAACCTATGTGATATTGTTGACAGCAACTTCGAGACTTGTTCATCTTTTTCATGTTTCTTACATTGAGACTATTTACTGAAGTATGTTTCCTAGCTAAACATGTATAGGTACAAAAAATCTGTGTGGTGGTTTGAGAAGACTTTGGCTCTTGTTTCATCATCTTTAAGTGAAATGTGGGAGCCAACCATAGTGAATCTTGCACACGTTTTAAGGAAGCTTAAGTAAGTCATTGTGCAAAGCTTGTAAGATTGTAGCATTAATTTCTTTGCACCATAATACGTTTGTAATAGTTCAATATGTTTCTCATTTCCAATTTACATGTTATTTGCTGTTGCATGGGTTCCTTACCCCTTAGGTAGGACTTGATGATCATAATATTTTACATTAAATTTATAATAATTATAGCGGATGATTCAACGTTAATCCTATTTTAAACAATTATGTAGTAGAGAAGTGTTTAAAACGATATTATTGACTTGTTGATCTTCATGATGAAAACTTTTGCCAAAGTTGAAGTATCGTACGAATATTTTTATTCAAGGATTCTCCTTGAATCCTTTGACGAGTCATTGCATTATAGACATTTATGATTGAGCATTTATATTGGATCATTGTCACTGAATAAAAAAAACGCATTGAGTAGAGGTATTTGTGGGTAGGGGTGGGCACAGGACGGGATGGGACGAGATATACTCATCTCTATCCCATCCCGTTAATACGGGATCGGGACGGGATGGGATGGGAAAAACCTCATCCCGACCTCGTCCCATCCCAAATGGGTTCGGGACGGGATCAACGTGCTGCCTGTGACTGCTGCGAAGATTATCATCATATTAGAGCGTGAAAAATAACTTTCTTATAATTATATATAGAGCGTGAAAAATAACTTTCTTAAACCTACAAGCAAATTGCAGGAATCTGAAAATAGTTATGGATAACACCTAAGCAGTGAAATACCCACCAATATAGAGGCGACCCCATGGAAAACCCAAGATCTCGTAAACCAGATCAGCTCTTGAATATACGTTCTCTGACACTACAAAATAACTCTTATTGCCCGAGGGTGAGTAGCATATTATCTAGCAGGCTTTAGTCTTAAACCAAATTAATAATGGATAAAAAAGACATGTCTGAATATGTCTCTCAAGATGCTTATAACATTGTATACGTAACGAGAACGTGATTGATTGCAAACCTCCCTCAAGTGCTAATCTAGTTGGGATGTTTGGGAGAGTTCAATTTGCTTTTGTTTTCATCTGTTTTCTCCTTGAAACTTCATATAAACCCAGAAATGATAGTCTCAAGAGACACTCATATATAGTCTAAATCGATATTACATAATATCTAAAACCCA
Organism: Berberis vulgaris; assembly: GCA_963556465.1. Lineage (NCBI taxonomy): Eukaryota > Viridiplantae > Streptophyta > Magnoliopsida > Ranunculales > Berberidaceae > Berberis > Berberis vulgaris. The sequence goes on from OY747125.1 coordinate 92,398,938, forward strand.
AAATAAATAAATGAAATTCAAATGCAATCTTGAACATCAAAAGATTAAGATCCCATAAAGGATTCAAATGCAAACACCATGAGTTTCTGTCAGTCATCTTTAAGTTTATATGAATAAAAATAAATAAATAAAATATTAATAATAAATATTAAAAAATTAGCTCGGGACGGGATTGGCGGGATTGAAAATCTTCATCCCATCCCATCCCATTCTAGATCGGGACGGGACGGGATCGGGATGAAATTATTCAATCCCATTAAGACACGAAAAAATCGGGACGGGACGGGAACGGGATCGGGATCGGGATCGCGGGATGGGATGCCCACCCCTACTTGTGGGAGCCAGAATTAATCCTTAGCCCAACAGGATAAGAAAGCCCGAAGATCTGGATCGTTATCTAGAAGCCTGAAAATCCACAAAAGATACACAACTCAAATTGGATACAAGTATAGAGAACACAAGTCTAAGCCCAATACAACTCGTTAAAAAACTCTTTTCTCAGCAGAAGAATAATATTCGTCGCCAACCACCATGCTCAACTGAGCACACGAACCTGCGGGAGATGCCTCTTTATCGAAAGTTATCCAACCTTATCTACTTGACTCATCAAATGAGTTAGTGGTCCACATGGCACAACACCACTAACCTACTACCTTGTAGCCATCCACGACTCCCGATCTGTCACGTGTCCCACTCATCCATGAACTAAGGACTCGTTCCTCTTTTCATTGCCAAACACAAGTTATTTTTTGGTAACTTTTTTCTGGATCTAAATTCATATAAGAACATAGAGGAACAAAAGACTTTTTTCAGAAGTATCGTTCTAACTTTTAGGGGCGGGCACGATTCGGAGCGGTCTGGGATTGGGCTTGTCCCAGTCCAAGTCGCGGTTTTACAGAAACGGGACGAAACGATTCGGGATAGAGAATTTTTGGTGGGACGGAACCATGCTATCCATGGTCGGGGGGGGGGGGGGGGGGGGTCAATTGTTTGATTTTCAACGCATCAAATATATGCACAGGGTTTATAGTTTGATTTTCCAAAATCCAGGGGGGGGCTCCTGGATCCGCCTCTGTGTGGTGGTTGTATGCATTGGTGTCATTGGTAGCATGGTTCGAGCAAGTGGGCCAGTAGAAAATTTTCTAGCGTTGGAAATTGGTTCTAGGACAGGTTTTTTTATTGCGGGTTTGGTAGCCATTTGGTGAGAACATAATTCGACAATTTTGAAGGGAAGAAAGCAGAGATGGAGCAAGTTTGCTTAAGTCAAAGGAATGGTTTGGTCTTGGGGAGTGAAAGCACCTCATCTTTTAAACTCCTTTTGATTGTATTTTTCCTTCTGAGTTTCTCTCTTTCTTTCTTGACTAATGCATATGGATGGGAGTTGTTGATTTCTTGGTAGTATATGTATTTGATTCTTTTAATACGAGGAAGTTGAGTTGTCTACTTCGATTAAGAGTGCTGGTTGAATTTTCAATGATCACTCTTCTTAACAGCACTTCATTTATTTAGAGTTTGCCTGTCGGACAGTGTCTTACACCACATATCGGACACATTCAAAAACACTAATAAAGTATTATGTCATATATGCCTAGCTTTGGCTTTCTTATGTTTCCTAGACTGTTCAATTTGATTCCATGGATTCTCACAGATAATTTGCAAATTAAACATCCTAAGTACCAAACCTTCTAAAGGAAGTGACACAATGTAGTACAGATCCCTTTCCAACTAGGATTTATATTTAATACATTTTTATGCTTCACAAGCATGTTAAGGTTTGTCCCATAGCATCTGAGATTATTTACGGAAGTATCTATTTGTGTTATTGTTCACAATCAGTTCATTTCTGGACTTGATAGGTCTTATTATTTTTTTCACGTTTCATTCATTTGTGTTTATTTAATCAAATATATGGAACACAGTCTCTTTATGTGCAACCTTTCTTCTGCTTCAGTACCATGATAGGGTTTTATTTGCATCCTATGTGATATTGTTGACAGCAACTTCGAGACTTGTTCATCTTTTTCATGTTTCTTACATTGAGACTATTTACTGAAGTATGTTTCCTTGCTAAACATGTATAGGTACAAAAAATCTGTGTGGTGGTTTGAGAAGACTTTGGCTCTTGTTTCATCATCTTTAAGTGAAATGTGGGAGCCAACCATAGTGAATCTTGCACACGTTTTAAGGAAGCTTAAGTAAGTCATTGTGCAAAGCTTGTAAGATCGTAGCATTAATTTCTTTGCACCATAATACGTTTGTAATAGTTCAATATGTTTTTCATTTCCAATTTACATGTTATTTGCTGTTGCATGGGTTCCTTACCCCTTAGGTAGGACTTGATGATCATAATATTTTAAATTAAATTTATAATAATTATAGCGGATGATTCAACGTTAATACTATTTTGAACAATTATGTAGTAGAGAAGTGTTTAAAACGATATTATTGACTTGTTGATCTTCATGATGAAAACTTTTGCCAAAGTTGAAGTATTGTACGAATATTTTTATTCAAGGATTCTCCTTGAATCCTTTGACGAGTCATTGCATTATACACATATATGATTGAGCATTTATGTTGGATCATTGTCACTAAATAAAAAAAACGCATTGAGTAGAGGTATTTGTGGGTAGGGGTGGGCACGGGACGGGATGGGACGAGATATACTCATCCCTATCCCATCCCGTTCATACGGGATCGGGATGGGATCAGCGTGCTGTCTGTGACTGCTGCGAATATTATCATCATATAAGAGCGTGAAAAATAACTTTCTTATAATTAGATATAGAGCGTGAAAAATAAATTTCTTAAACCTACAAGCAAATTGCATGAATCTGGAAATAGTTATGGATAACACCTAAGCAGTGAAATACCCACCAATATAGAGGCGAACCCATGGAAAACCCAAGGTCTCGTAAACTAGATCAGCTCTTGAATATACGTTCTCTGACACTACAAGATAACTCTTATTGCCCGAGGGTGAGTAGCATATTATCTAGCAGACTTTAGTCTTAAACCAAATTAATAATGGATAAAAAAGACATGTCTGAATATGTCTCTCAAGATGCTTATAACATTGTATACGTAACGAGCACGTGATTGATTGCAAACCTCCCTCAAGTGCTAATCTAGTTGGGATGTTTGGGAGAGTTCAATTTGATTTTGTTTTCATCTGTTTTCTCCTTGAAACTTCATATAAACCCAGAAATGATAGTCTCAAGAGACACTCATATATAGTCTAAATCGATATTACATAATATCTAAAACGCAAAATAAATAAATGAAATTCAAATGCAATCTTGAACATCAAAAGTTGAAGATCCCAGAAAGGATTCAAAAGCAAACACCATGTGTTTCTGTCAGTCATCTTTAAGTTTATATGAATAAAAATAAATAAATAAATAAAATATTAATAATAAATATTAAAAAATTAGCTCGGGACGGGATTGGCGGGATTGAAAATCTTCATCCCATTCTAGATCGGGATGGGACGGATCGGGATGAAATTATTCAATCCCATTAAGACCCGAAAAAATCGGTAAGGGACGGGATCGGGATCGCGGGATGGGATGCCCACCCCTACTTGTGGGAGCCAAAATTAATCCTTAGCCCAACAGGATAAGAAAGCCCGAAGATCTGGATCGTTATCTAGAAGCCTGAAAATCCACAAAAGATACACAACTCAAATTGGATACAAGTATAGAGAACACAAGTCTAAGCCCAATACAACTCGGTAAAAAACTCTTTTCTCAGCAGAAGAATAGTATTCGACGCCAACCACCATGCTCAACTGAGCACACGAACCTGCGGGAGATGCCTTTTTATCGAAAGTTATCCAACCTTATCTACTTGACTCATCAAATGAGTTAGTGGTCCACATGGCACAACACCACTAACCTACTACCTTGTAGCCATCAACGACTCCCGATCTGTCACGTGTCCCACTCATCCATGAACTAAGGACTCGTTCCTCTTTTCATTGCCAAACACAAGTTATTTTTTGGTAACTTTTTTCTGGATCTAAATTCATATAAGAACATAGAGGAACAAAAGACTTTTTCAGAAGTATCATTCTAACTTTTAGGGGCGGGCACGATCCGGAGCGGTCTGGGATTGGGCTTGTCCCAGTCCAAGTCGCGGTTTTACAGAAACGGGACGAAACGATTCGGGATAGAGAATTTTTGGTGGGACGGAACCATGCTATCCATGTTTGAAAAACTATTTGCAACAGGGATGAAACAAATTCAAACCAGACTACTACGATCTACAACTCTAAACACCACCACCACCACTAATTGTTATTGTCGTTGATGAGAAAGAGGGCAAGAACAGTAACAGTAACAACGCCACCAACAATTCTCCAAAATCCAATCGATATCACCATGACCAAAACGACGCCTCTTCTTATTTTGCTTTGCTAGTAGTAGTTGAAGAGAAAGATAAATAGATAAAACAATGGTATTACTAGTATTGTATCATCATCATTGTCACCTTCCAAATCAAAATCAATGGAATAAGGATCTGCTAACAACAACGAAGGACTTAATCTAAACATCAAACACAAAACTCAGTTATCCAGCTAAGTAGACATTAACAGTGTGGTCTGCTCAAAATCTGCTCCCAGTGAGATTCTAGAATTAATAAAAGCAAACATTAAAAAAAACTAGAGATAACAAAGAAACTGAGTGTGATCTGGGTCTAAGCCTCCAATGAGATGCCATGGGTATCAACATCAACATGGTGCCTTCTTCAACGCCATCACCATCCGTATCACCTTCTCTCAACATGCTCATCAACTCATCATTTCACAAGCCTTGCAATCCCAACAAGGCAAAGTTTCTCTTCAAGCTCTCAAAAGTGATCACTCCCTTATCGCTATCCATCAACAATTGAAACCCATTGCACATCTCTTCTATTAGTCCCCTCCTCACCGAGCTTGTTTGCCATTGTTGGGAAGAAATCTTTGAGAAGAAATCTTTGAATTTGACAACAATTCTTCCAGCCATTGGAGATAGTTTTGGAATGCTTTCAGATGAAATGAGGTGGTTTAGTTGAGAAATTGAAGGAGAGGGAGAGGAGGCAAGGATGAGAGGAGGGCGAGCAAGATGAGGAGAGGGAGATGCTGGATAAGTTATTTAGGGTTAGGGTTTTTATTTTCACAACAGAAGCCCAATTCTTGGGCTCGGGCTTGAAATAGGTCTACTTTACTAAACAGAACAGTCCGGGACTGCATTTGTGGAATTGGTTTTGTCTTAATTTCAACCGGTTCGGGATCGGGATGAAAATATTTGAAATTGTTTTGGCATGCTTTGAAATGGTCTAGAACCATACTGGTCCGGATCGGAATGTGATGGACCAGGATTCTAACGTAGCCCCTACTAACTTTGGCATCAGAGGTCCTGTGTCAAGAATCTTTCTTTATATTATGTAGATTACACCACGTGATCTGCATGTGAATCGGTGAAAATTTGCATCCACAAATTGATGCTTACAATGAGAGGTTGAATCAAACTCATTGCAAGCTCTCTTCTTTTGATAAAAATAATTCTTTGTTCATTCACTTTGAATTTTTTTTCATAAACACTTTTATTTTCGAAGTTCTATTTCAACACAATGGTATTGTGTTGGGAACTCGAAGCCAAACTACCAACAATGATGTTGCACAATTCTCAAGAATTGGACAATCCACGCCCAACAACTGAGTCCAATGGAGATGAAACAACAAGAAAATCTTGCAAGTCAGATCGCCAATTTGACTAAAATATTGAAGGATCAAACTAGAATGGTAGATAGATTGGTGAAGAAAAGAGACTTAGGCCCAACCTCGAATAATGCACGAGCCGAAGGAGTAGATGAAGTGGAAAATGGACTTACCGAAAAGGGCCTGGAAAAGAATAAGTAGGCAAACAAGAGCTGAGTGAACAGTCAAAGCAGAAGAGACATTGTTGTTTGCCAACAGACCATGCGCATGAGGGCGAAAAGCGATCATTTGCCGATGGGAAATAATTCTTCTAGAAGCATTCATTCGAGATTAGGGCCGCGAGCAAATGTGCTTTCTATACTCAGGTCTTAGACAAGAGTCTTCTCAAGGTTGGGCCCCCAAACAAGTGTGCACTCAAGGCTAAGGTTGCAGATGACGCCAGATGAGCAGTCAGCGCAAAAGACAGAATCCAGATGGACTCGAGCAACGCAGAATGACCAAATCTGGATTACGACATTAATTTGTCTCAAACACCAGATTTAGAGACTCGTCAAATTCGGAAGAGCTTTCAGGCGAATCCCATCAAGACTCCACCTCATTCACATGCAGGCGAGTCACAACCAAATTCAGAATATGAGGAGTCATCCACCGCCGATAACCAAAATCGAAACCACAATATCGTTGAGCGGTGTAGACTTGCCCCATGATGCAGTCAATTAGCAGGATGCGCCAAGGCCCTTGGAAGCCGTGGCACGAATGGTCAATGAACAGATGAAAAACTTGTGAGCCATGGGAAATCGTTGATGCTGTACGTAGAGAGGTGACCTTGGTAAATACTTCACCTTTTACAGAGGACATCGAAGGGGCTCCTCCACCGGCAAGGTTTACCAGACCAACCTTTACCCCTTTCAAAGGAGATTATGATCTTGAGAGATACTTGAAGCATTTTTGAAGTGTCACGACTGTACAAAAATGATGACCCACTAATGTACAAATTATTTTCTATGATTTTACAAGGAGTAGCCCAAGACTGGTTCCACACTACTATAGCTCAGTTGGTCGGACATCCACTCTCCTTGTGCGAGGTCGCGGGGTTCAAGAATCACCAGTTAGGATTTTGTGAGTTTTCGCCCGATTATTAGGAGCACATTTGCTCCGCCGTTGATAAACCTTCGGGTATTAAATGCAGCTGCTTAGATGGACTAGATCGGAGCGAAGCGAAAGCGAGTCTTCATGCAAGGTGGAAGCGATGGACCGGAGCGAAAGCAAGTCTCTATGCGAGATGGAGGCGACGAGGAGTAAGTGAAAACAATATTGTTGCATTCGGGCCTGGTTTGGTTAACCCTATAGGGTCAGTCATGTAGCCTTCGGGCATGGATTAATAAATAAATAAAAAGGGTCAATGACCCAATTTAAGAAGAAAAAAAAAATCCTGACCTCCACAACCACTTAACAGTTTAAACATCTCCTTTTACGTCAGAAAAAGAGAGAGTTTATGATTTATTCTTCATCTATTACCCATTTCCCATCGCAATCTTTACATTTTGATGATCTTTTGAAACTTAATACTTGTACGAGTTCTGATCTGTGTATATATTATTTGTTGTGCAGGATAACTTCGACGACGCAATCACATATTACCACAAGGTAATTTGCCATAGATATAGTTTCCAGTTCTTTCTATATCCACATTATGAATATTTTAAGAAATTTGAGTGCTGATAATTATCAGAAAATTTATATTTGGTCTGATTTTGCGTTTAGCTACACCTTTTTCAAATATTTGTTAAGTAGACTTACATTCAACTGAAGAACCAAATTAATCAATGTAGATTTTGTCAAAAATTTTGAGGTGTGGTTTACCTCAGACCAAAAGTATGTGGCTGATGCCAAAACTCTTTCATCTTTATAGAATAGACCATGTTGACATAAACTTGTTATTGTTATTTCAAACAGGCTTTATGGTTAAAACCAGATGACCAGTTCTGTACGGATATGCTAACGATGGCTCTGGTAGATCAATGTCGTCATGGTTCCAATTCAAGAATGGAATCCCATCAACGTGAACTTTAATTCTTTTAACTAGAGGAAATTAAGTTTCAACCGATGTCACAACTGGAGTTGATTCCTCATCACCAAAGAAGCCGTCTCTTCTCCATGCAGGACATAGGGAATATGTCGAGGGATCAATGGCAAATCTATGTGTTAGGTAAGGGGGTCAATTGCCCCCTTATCTTTTTAAAATATCTCATTAAAGTACTTATAATTTTATTACATTGCCCCCCTTTAATATTTTAGGTTATCCCCCTTTGTATGCAATCTTGACTTCCGACTCCACTAAAAATTAAAACAATATTTTTTTTCTTTTTTTTTAAAACTCCACCCTCACCAATCCCAATCAAAATCCATTTATTTTTAGTTAACAGATTAGATTAATTGGGGGATTGGGATCTGATCTGTTTGTTTTCTCTCTAATATCTCAAAATCAAAAGCAATCATTTGGGTTTGGGGCGGTTGGAAAAACTTGGTGATTGTAGGTCGATTCAACTAAGTTGTTGTTTGTTTGCTTCGCCTGAGCTAACTCAAAAGGAGAAAACTCTTTCTATACACACATATACTTCCTTTCCGAGAAGACATACAACAGAATAAAAAGATAAAAGAGAATGAATTGGTTGTGTAAGTGTTATCCTCTTGGAGGCTCTGTTTCATGAGTGAGTTTGAGAAAAGAAGAGACAGACAGACGGATAAAGCAGGAGGAGAAGAGGTAGGAGGATTCCAAAAATAAAATTGTCGTCCGACAAATTCACTTGAATCCATCCATTCCAGTCCAGTTTAGAGAAGAGACACTACCTAGGTTACTACTGCGACTACTCCTTGGACTTGGACTATACCGTCCTGCTGCCTCAAAACCAAAAAGTCAGTAAGAAAGCCAGAGGTCTACTCCTTGCAAGCTCTCATCTTATACCACCATGCATGCTTCTCTTTTCTCCAAGTCAAATAAGCTTTTAATTAGCTAACTACAATTAAATTAATCATGCCATGTATATTGTTTGTATGGTTGAATAATTGAATACTTAAGTAGTTATGTACTGTTTGCCTCCCTTTGTCTGCAATCCTAGCTCCACCCCTGTGAGGGATGAACCCTTGCATTGTAAGAATAACAGTAGCTTGACTCCCAAATCTAGGAGTGAAGTCCCTCCAGGGTGCTAATGATGTGCAGTAAATTAGTGCTGATTTATTTTGTTGTAAAATTTCCTCGTACTATCTCTTATTTATTTTTCTTTCGTAAATTATTTGTATTTGAGGAAAGGAATGTTGACTAATAAGTTGTGTTTAATTCGAGTAGGGATTTCTAAATCTGATGGAGTAGTCTAAACAGCGAGGGAATGGGCGAGGGAGGGGGGTGAAGCCGTTCACCCCCTTGAGATGCGTGAAAGTGCCTTGAGACACGGGCTTGCACGCATCTCGAATGGGATGAACGGCTTTACCCCCCTCCCTCGCTGGTTCTTCGACATTTAGAATTTCGCAAATCTGATAGGTGTGACTATTATTGTTACTCTTTTATTAAAATATTTTTTTTTTGAAGAGATGTTTCCCCCTAAAACTTTCATGAAGATATCAAATGGTAGGAGATGCGATAACAATACATAGATTTTAGTGAGGGGAAAGAAGATGTTAGGTGAAGCTTTTAAATTCCAATATGGAATGTGTTAAGTGTTTTGTGTAATTTGAGGAATTGAAATATGGGTTGTCTTTTGAGACATTAAGCAATTTCGAGAAAAGTGTAACTAGGAAACACTATGTCAAATATCTCTAATTAACTGGGTACTTTTCCACACACTTCATGCTTTCAACCTTAACAGATGAAACAAAATAATATCTATAATATAAAAGGTAAAGTCTGATTAAGGAGTTCAGAGTTCGGAGTTCACCCAAAAGACACTACAAAAAAATTTCAATTTAGCAACGGCTAAAAACCGTTGTTAATTGTCAAAACACCGTAGCTAAAATGAATTAGCAACGGCTCAACAACCGTCGCAATACCGTGGCTATTTTAATCGTCACTATTTGAATCAGCAATGGTAAACTATCCCGTAGCTAATTCGCAACGGCTAAAAACCGTTGCTAACTCGAAAAATTCTGTCGCTAAAGCTGTTTAAAATTTCGGCTAAGGCTGTCGCAAATTGAAAAATAGCGACTGTTTTTTGCCGTGGCTATTTAGCGACGGTTTTTGCCGTCGCTAAATTGAAAATCCAATTGACAAAACAGCCACGGTATTTGCCTTGGCTATTAAGGGACAACTTTGTTGCAAATCTTATTGACAAATGAAAATTTATTTTTTATAATGAAATTAGCTCTTAATTAAAATTCATTTTTTATAATGAAACTACCACAACTAAACTTAATTGATCAAAAACATGACCGGAGACTTAATTGATAAAAATTATAACAAAAATTACACAGAATTTATAGAATATCATATAAAAATTACAAAAAAATTTACAAAGAATCCATACAAAAATTACAAAAATCCAAAAATATATTTTTATTCGATCTATAGAATATCCCGAGATCTTAGATTTCAGATCTATCTGATCTCCGAGATCTCAGATCTATCTGATCTCCGAGATCTCAGATCTATCTGATCTCCGAGATCTGATCTATCTGATATCTGAGATCTGAGATCTCTTGCAGCTATCGAAAGGCGGGGAAGGGAGGGGAGGGGAGAGGGAGGCGGCCGACTTTGGGTTTCTTCTCTACTGCTGGGGTCTTCTCTGCCACGGCGGACTTCTCCTTTGTGGGTTTCTTCTCTGGGGGTTGAGAGAAAATTTTTGGTTGAGTTGGTTGGTAGAAATTTTTTTTGGTTTATATAGTGAGAGGGGTAATTGAAGGGGTTGGTTGAGTTGGTTTCACGCGGATCGGTGACGTGGTTTGGTTTTGTGCGTTTGATTGAGCTAAAGTTTTTGGGTGTTATTAACGGTTGAGATGAGGTTTTATTTTTGTGTATAATTTAAAAAAAAATCAATTAGGGACGGTTTTTTGCCGTAGCTAAATGTTTTTGTGTATATAATAAATTTTTTTTGTAAAACTTAGCGACGGTTTTTTGCCGTAGCTAAATGTTTTTGTGTATAATTTATTTTTTCAAAAAAATCAATTAGCGACTGTTTTTTGCCGTCGCTAATAAATGAATCTTTGTAAAACTTAGCGACGGTTTTTTGCCGTAGCTAAATGTTTTTTTGTATAATTTTTTTTCCAAAAAAATCAATTAGCGACGGTTCTTTGCCGTCGCTAATTAAAAAATCTTTGTAAAACGTAGCGACGGTTTTTTGCCATAGTTAAATGTTTTTGTGTATAATTTTTTTTTCAAAAAAAAATTAGCGACGATTTTTTGGCATCGCAAAATAATTAGCGACGGTTTTTTATGATTATGTGTTGAGTCAGCTATCAAAAGCATTAGCGACGGTTTTTTGCCGTCGCAAATCTTTTAATTAGCGACGGTATTACCGTCGCTAGTATCTGTAGCAATTGAAGCTTTTTATTGTAGTGAGAGCGTAACTTAAGATGCATCCTTTCACTTCAATTCATCTCCTCCGTTGATATTGATGATTTGATATCTATGGTTGAGACCCATTTCAAAGAGATGTGTTACATGTCAAACATCATTGCATCTCTATAAGTCAAAGATTTGGAAATATATTTTGGTGGCATATACACATATTCTCTCGGACCCGCCGGGGGGTGGTGGTGGGGTCATGCGCACAAAGGGCAGGAGGGGCTCCTGCGCACATATCTGGGCCGTTGGATCTGATGGATGGTCCAGATCCTCAACTTTCTCTCTCTTTACAAAAACTCAATTTTATTTTATCTCTCTCTACTGAACAAATCACTTGTAGTTAATCTATGGTGATGTGCAAATTCAATAAAAAAAATGAATTGATTTCTATTAATTGATGTTAATTCATTGGTGAATTTGATGCAGTTAACATCAGATTAGTTTAGCTGATTTTGATGAACAAAACTGAACCTTGATTTCTTCTTCTTATAAGCCTTTAATGGCTACATGTTTCTTCTATATACAGAGTAAATTGCAAGAAATCTCTCTCAACCCATCTCTGATCTTCGTTCAGAGAATCCGAAATCACCCCTTTCCCCTTGTTACTACACCTCTCCTTCTCTAATGCACTAAACAAGTTCCCCCTACCCTGTTCTCCCCCAAATTCCATCTTGTTGGAACTGTCACAGAGGTAGCTCAGAGTGAGCTCCTGAGACCCCAAATTACCGATTTTGGATTGTTTTAAACGAAACCCATCGTCTGATTTGAGGAGAAAATCGGTGGTTTTTCCGATTTTCTTCCCCTCTGGGGTGGTTTCAGGGTTTTGTGACCCATTTGAGAGCTATTTGTCTACAAACATAGTTATAAAGAGAGACAAAGCATAGAATAAAAGATCTAAAACTTGCAAAAAAAAAAAAAAATTGGGGAAGTAGAGAAGATCGATCGATCGCTCGGTCTCCTTTATCTTTCTTCGCCTTGACTTTGCATCTTCTTAGTTTTTTGTAAAGAGAGAGATAAGCACAAAATTGAGTTTTTGTAAAGAGAGAGAAAGTTGAGGATATGGACCGTCCATCAGATCCAACAGCCGAGATATATGCGCAGGAGCCCCTCCTGCCTTTTGTGCGCATGAGCCCCCCCGGGTCCTATTCTCTCTGCCTGTGATTTGGTATAAAAGAGTTCTCCTAAGGTTTTTTTTCCCTAATTAGTCACAAACAACATCAACCTCTTTTCGTGTTTGGATGTTTCCCAACCAAAGTTCTAAAAATCGCTAGGCAGGTGGCGAATAGGGGACTAGCATCCAGAGGTTTGGGCGGATATTTTTTTTTGTATTATAATTTATAAAAGTTAAGCATAATAGCATCTAAATTTCTTCCAATTCAATGCCAAGATAAATATGCAAAATGTACAATAAAAATAGTCTTAATTTTTATTTTATTGAGCTAGAAATAAAAAAAATTCAAAATCCCGCTTAGACTGATTTTTAGAACATAGTTCCCAACTATAAAGGCTTCTCCAAATAGATTCTCACTCTCCTTCAATTCTCTATTACTCAATTAGCTTCGAGTTGTTCTAGGCGGCGAGGAAACGGGCGAGGGAGGGGGGTTTGACCCCCATCCCCCTCGAGATTCACACTGGCACTTATCTTGAGGGGGATGGAGGGTCACACCCCCCTCCCTCGCCCGTTTCCTCTCTGGTTTCCTCGCCATTTAGAATCACCGATTAGCTTCTGAATTTGTTTTGTCTCTGGGATGCTATTTTGACGTTTAAAGTTCATGGATTTGAAAGGCTTGGGACAATGGCTATGCTATGTACATTGAATCGAATAACAAATCGTTCAAATCATTTTCTCAGGAAGATTTTGAAGTTTGAGATAGAGAAGTTTTCAATGACGGCGCACTTTCCTCAACAGGGAAGATTCTTGCTTCTAAAATAAAGGAATATCTGTGGTTGGTAGGTTGTAAATATGCTTATTCTTCCTTAATTTTCTTTGAATTCCTCTCTACACTTCCTCTTTCTTCATCCATCCAAACTAATCTGATCAATATATCCTCCAGTAAGCCATGGTTACGCATGTCACCGTGGCACAATTATGGTGTATGTTCCACAACATGAATGACCAGATAGAAGTTTATCTTGCCACTGGAATCATCTCAAGTTTTAGACTTGCTAGATTCTGATGAAACAAAATTGTCAATCACATAACATTTTACTTGCCAGATTCTGATGAAACAAGGAACATTTTACCGATTGAATTATTATTTATGAATAATTCTAGGGAGCCCGCTCATGTAGCCCGCCTGGCTGTCCGGACCCTCCTAGGCACGTGCCAGAAGGAGGGTCTTTGCCACGTGAACCCACACAAGCTCCCTCAAGCGACTCAACTGCTTAACCTCGCCTCCTCGGAGCCTCCTCCTCTCATGCGACTCCTCAGAGCCTCCTCCTCTCGCCTCCTCAGAGCCTCCTCCTCTCATGCGACTCCTCAGAGCCTCCTCCTCTCCTGTGCCTCCTCCTCTCATGCGCCTCCTCTGGCAAACACCCTCCCTACTCCTCTGCTCTGCTCGCTCCTCTACGCCAGATCTGCTCCTCGTCACGCTCCTCTGCTCCGCTCGCTCTGCGCCGCTCCTCTGTTCCGCTGCTCGGCGCCTCCTCATGCCTCTTCTTCTTCTTCTGGTACGTTTTCAAACCTGCTTAATATCTTGAAATTATACTGAAAGTGTAATTATTCAGTATGAATTTCAGTATAATTATACAAAATTTATCTCTTATGACTTGAAGAGGGTTAACAGAGATGGTTAGTGTAAAATTTTTCTTAAATTATACTACTGAAATTCATGATAATCCTGCAAAATTTTTGTTAATCCTGCAAAAACTTGGATTTGATTAGATTTTGTTATTTTTTTTTTTTGTATAAACCAATCATAATTTTAGCCTAGTTGTAAAACATTTTAAAGATTAGCTAATTTTAAAGATCTATAGCTTAATAACATATTTTTTTTTATATTGAAATAAGGATCTTAACCCAACAATGACATACAAGGCATATGTGGTATATCGCTGTCGTGTCCCTGGAATTTACGCAACTTGGCAAGATTGTTCAATCCAAGTAACAGGGTATAGAGGTAATTTGTACAAGGGTTTTGCCTCAGCTGCCGAGGCTCATGCTAGTTATAAAGAGTGGGTTTGCTTAGAAGTGGTGGAATATAACGACAAGGTAAGCTCATCATCTGTTGCAGAGGTGAAAAATAAGAACTACGAGGCAAAAAATCTCTTCTTAGATAGGAATAATCAGTATCATGCTCACGCGGGTGAAGCTCAAGCGAACAATCATAAATGGGCATTGACAAGGGATTTGATTAATGCACTACAAGTGGTGTTTCTTATGATAATGGTAGTTTTTTTATTCAAACTTGTGGCTTTTTGAATACTCTGTAAGTGGTATTTCAAACATGTATTCAGTTATGTTATGAATGAATGTACATTTTGTTAATATCAGGAATAAGAATGCTTATATGTTATAGTTGCAGGAATGCTTATATTGGATTGGAATGCTTATATTGGCTTATATTGGATTGCCCTAATTTTCAACTGCATTTTAGTGTTCTACCTCTGGTTTTGTAGATGCTAAGTTTGGACTTCTTTGGTTTCCTCGACAATTAGAATTTCCCTTTTATAGAGTAGCTAAAGCAGAGAAATGCTTTATTTACAGTGGTGCTTTTGGGTTGAAACACATGAAATGCAGGTCTAGAGAAAGGAAAATGTAAGAATTGAGGTTTTTTGTTTTGGTTAAGCTGTATCTGGTTCTGTTGGTGGGAAGTAGCAGTAGATGGTTGAAACTTCTGTTTTAACTTTTTAAGTAAAATTTCAATGGAAGGCATCTGCATCTGCATCCGCATCCGCCAGATGGGCAGTGTGCTAAGCTGACAATGATATACTATTGGATTTCATGTGTTTCTCGAGTTATTAGATTCACCACACCATATATTCAAATGCAAACTGACAAACATGCTTGTGGTTCCATCAAACACTCGACTTACTGGCATATTATCTTGTTTGTTATTGCCTTGTTAATGTCGTTAGAGGTTCTAATTTCTTGAAAAACGTACTATGATTCACAACACTTACAACACTTGCAAATCACATCCCATAATATAATTCCTAACTCATCAACTGATTGCAGAAAATGGTATTCTCACTAGTTGAAAGTTGAAACGGCCTGAAAGGTTCAGCTCATTTCAAGTTTTCCAGCTAATACAAAACAATTTATAAGTTGAAGCACTAATCCATACTACAGCAAGCAAAAACTTCATTCACCACCAAAAAGCTGATGTTCATATTACATTCCATAGAGTAGATCTATTACTAGTATTTAGCATTAGAACATATCAAAACAGTAAAGGTCTCAATCCCAAACATTCAGAAGTATCCTTCCTTTCAACGTCCAGCTATTCTAGCTTCAGTTTTGTTTTGTTTTGTTTTTTTTTTTTATGCAAGTTCATTCCTCTGTGCTTTTTCACTTTCCTCCCATCAGTTTCTTCATCTGTGCTTTTTCCTCCCATTAGAACATATTCAGAAGTATCCTCCCATCAATTTCTTCCTCTGTGCTTTTTCACTTTCCTTTATGCTTCAAGATTTATCTCCTGTTGTGCAAAGTAATTTGGGGAAATCAGGTTCGCAATATAAGGTAAAGCTCGATAAAATTTTGTAGTATAAATATACTTGTACAAATGATCATTTATGCATTCATCAAATTCAGTAAGCTCTTCATATTTTAACTACTATGTCTGATTAGTAATTCCTTAATCTATTGGCAGATCTCTTCTAGGTTTCTTAAATCTGATAAGAACTAAACTGCAGATCTTGTTGATAACGAGAAAATGAAGGCTAGAGCTAACGTCAGACATATTGTTCTTCCCTGCTCTAGTGCAGACATATCAAAACTTATCCCAGATATCATTCATTGTTATAGCTGGTTTGTTATTTTTTAAATTCCATGAAAGAAGAACAAGAAATAACTTGGAAGAACAAGAAGCTAACCCAAAGTGAAAACATTTTGAATTCACAACCACCTATAGTCTGGCAACTCCATGTCGTTGTTTGAAGCTGGTGTCTGCCAAAATAAATAAATAAATAAATAATAAAGAATTGCACTGCAAAAATTATGGCAATATTAGGAAATAGTGTGTCCCTTGGTTTATATACCTGTGAGAGGAGCGAATAAATATGATTCATTTCTGATAATGCAATAGATTGTGACACAATTGTTTCATCCTTGAAGCCGACAAATACAAATCATAAGTAAACAATCAGTAAATATATTAAAAACAAACCTGGGTATTTGGATTTATTGAATGTGGTATCAAATATTCTTATCCTTCAATTTCACTATGGGAACAACCCTACAAATGACATGTGTAAATACAAATTTAATATTCTAGACTTAAGAAATTAAATATTGAAAAAAAACATATTGCAGAACATACCACATTCTTCTCAAGGGCGTGATATTTTTTTGCTTGTTTATTTTTTTTCCTTTGTATTTTTTTACAAATCTTTTCAACTGTGGGTTGCATCCTTGAATTAGAGCGTCGGCCTTTGCTACGAACCGGTAATGGGCTATGAATGTTGGATTGCATCCCAGAACTAGTAGTGTTGGACTCAAATTCCATAAACCCATGTGAATCAACACCCTCATCACCATCATCAGTTTTGAGTTGCTCCATTTTCAAAGTGATCCATTCATGAACTTGGCATGTCTTCGTTTCATCCTCAGCGGCGTAGTCGGCCATTTCATAGAAGTGACTGCACATCTTGTTAAACCTTTGACTTTCAGGCTTCATTCCCCCATTTGACTTTCAGACCGACCACATGCAAGCGTTAAGTATATAGTTTTTCCATTTTCATCTTTTTCTGTATTCTTTATTTTCACTGGAAATCCTAT
The DNA here is from genome assembly GCA_963556465.1 of Berberis vulgaris. NCBI lineage: Eukaryota > Viridiplantae > Streptophyta > Magnoliopsida > Ranunculales > Berberidaceae > Berberis > Berberis vulgaris. Next base: position 92,416,131 of record OY747125.1, read on the forward strand.
TTTATTACCATAATCATGATAATAACGTTTGTACTCATCAATGCCGCTGAATTTCAGCCCTTCTGTAGGATCCCTTATCTCTTCTAAATTTTTTTCATTCTCCATCAATTCAATATCTTCTACACTATCCATCCCTTATCTCTTCTAAAGTTTCTTCTTACTGAACCTATTAAAGGGGTAGTTATCATCAGATATGTACGTAAGAGTATCTACATGTGTATTGAAACACATATCAAAACGCAATTAAAAATATAATTCCATGACAAAAAAAATTATTATTCTCACAAATTTTCACATTTAAGGAGTAGACTGTACAAATTAGCTAATCTTTAAAATGTTTTACAACTAGGCTAAAATTATGATTGGTTTATACAAAAAAAAAAAAAATTAACAAAATCTAATCAAATCCATGTTTTTGCAGAGTTAACAAAAATTAACAAAAATTTTGTTGGATTATCATGAATTTCAGTGGTATAATTTAACAAAAATTTTACACTAACCATCTCTGTCAACCCTCTTCAAGTCATAAGAGATAAATTTTGTATAATTATACTGAAATTCATACTGAATAATTACACGTTTAGTATAATTTCTAGTAGTGTAAAAGTGTTATCATCAAATTTTTGTTAATTTCAGTATGAATTTCAGGGGACTGAGTATAATTTCAGGATTATATCAGTATAATTTCAGGATTATCAAACCAAACACCAGATTTTGCAGCATTTTCAGTATAATTTCAAGATATTAAGCAGGTTTGAAAACGTACCAGAAGAAGAAGAAGATGAAGAAGAAGAAGAAGAAGAAGAAGAAGAGGAGGCGCCGAGTAGCGGAACAGAGGAGCGACGCAGAGCGAGCGGAGCAGAGGAGCGTGACGAGGAGCAGATCTGGCGTGGAAGAGCGAGCTGAGCAGAGGAGCAGGGAGGGTGTTTGCCAGAGGAGGCGCACGAGAGGAGGAGGCTCTGAGGAGTCGCATGAGAGGAGGAGGCTCTGAGGAGGCCTGGAGGCGAGCTTAAGCAATTGAGTCGCTTGAGGGAGCTTGTGTGGGTTCACGTGGCAAAGACCCTCCTTCTGGCACGTGCCTGAGAGGGTTCAGACAGCCAAGCGAGCTACATGAGCGGGCTCCTTAGAATTATTCGACTTTTTTAAAGGAGCTGTCGTTTTACCTTTTCAAAAGACTTACTGCTCTGTCTACCTGAAACCTCTCACCTTCCAAACTCTTCTTTTTCCCAAAGAAATGACACATTTAGAATCACATAACCTACTTAATTGGAGAAGGGAGATTTGGAATAGTTGAGCCAGTGTCTAAAACCGGGAAGAACATGTGTACCTTCACACAATAATCATGAGGGTAACCTCATTAAATCGCATCTTAACATTCTTTGAATTCTATCTTAGAGAATTTAAATCAAAGAGAAATTTATACATTAATACAAGTATACATTGTGTAACCTCACACAACGCAACAATTTTTTTTAGTAAAATAGGGATAAATCTTAAGATGTAGTTTCTCTAGACATGGTAAAATAACTATGATTCTCAACATATCTAATTTAGATCTATCCAAACAAGATTTTCCATTTGGGGTCTGTTTGGTTAGCCATTTTCCTTAGAAAATGAAATTTATTTCCATTGTTATACAGATTTCAACTGTTAGTTGTCTAATTACTTATAGGAAATGTATTCTTCATAAGACTGTTTTCCCATTACTCATGGAAATCCAAGTCTGAGGGATAGGTCTCAGAATTGGATTCACAAAAATAGTTTCAATTTCCATGTCTATTTTCTGAGCAAACAAACAAACCCTTAGATAAATCGAATCCAGTACCAAGTTGTTGTAAATCCAATCCGACTTGAGACTTTCTTCATCTCTATCGCGGTTTTGACTCTATTCAAGTTATTCATATGCTGACACACAGCAAAGCATACCTTCGGAACCAAATTGCAAGCAATCAAAAGTATAGTGCTATATAAAAGTGGACTGGAAGTTCAGATGAAAACTGTGGGGAACATTTTATTTGCTGTATTCGATAAAGAGTTACTTTTTTTGTACATTGTTATAGTGGCAGCATGTGAATGCCATGACGTGTCATTTGATTTCACCAGAAGTATTCAATGCTCACTGTGAGGGAAACTTTATACGTTTTCATATATATTTTTTATTTATTTAATAAACTTTAAATTGGTCAATTGTAAGATTTATTTTATAACTTATGAAGGAACAACTCATTCTCAATTTTTTTGTTGCTAACTTTCTATATTGAAAGAAATTTTTTGAAATTTTTACTGAGTAGTTAAAACTGACAACGATGAGCAACGCCCGCTTTTGAAGGCTAGTATACTTAAACAGAAATTCTAATTGTCGAGGAAACCTGCGAGGGAGGACCCTCCATCCCCCTCGCGATGCGTGCAAGGGATGGGAGGCACACATCATGAGGGGGATGGAGGATCCTCCCCCCTCCCTCGCGCATTTCCTCGCCAGTTAGACAAGCTCATACTTAAATTCTTTGATGCTAAGCTTATTCTGCCCAAAGTATTAAAGCTGGCGCCAAATTAGTCCATCATTATCTATAGCTTCACCTTCCTGATTTGGTTTTAGTTTTGGTTTTCAGTTCAGGGGCACCTATGTGATTTGTGCACTTCAATGAGATGGTTGAGACGCTTATTAACATGTGTTATTTATGTATTATTTACATTAGGCCTTCCACTGCTTCGTTAAAGATGAAATTTTATGGAATTGTTAGGAACCACATTTTAAAACGTATACTGAATTTAGAGATTCATCATTGTAGTTTAAAGCCATTGACACCTACACATTTTTTATGATAGCCAAGCATGACGTTTGTGTTTATTTGCATATTTTCATGCATCTATTTGCATCAGTAATGGAGCCAAAATTTTTGTGGAAGGGAGGCGGAGTGATAAATCATTGTTGATTAATGATAATATATTAATTAATTACTTTAACATAATTTTTTATTTGAATAATACATAAATAATTACACAAAACACCAATTGCTAAACAAAACTTATCTAATTTATTGGGGTAGAAATTTGATCCACCTATCTGGGCTATTTGCGACTTGCCTCTATAAAAAATATAACTAATTAGAGGTTACACCATCATTAATCACTATTACAGTCTCACTGTCAAAAGGCTCACGTTGATTACCAAAATGCTCTTTAAACAATAATCCACTTATGAACCTCGAAATACAAACATGTATCTTGAGGAAAAATTAATGGATCTAATTTTTTTTTATGTATCTATAACACCCCTAAATTTCATAAAACTAATTTATTTTATTTTGAATTAAATAAAATAGAGTTACATTTAATTGAATTTAAATTTCAAAGTTTTAGGGTTTTATTTTGTGAAGTTAAAGGGTGGGTGCCCTCAGAATTTTAGTGAGGGAGAATAGCCACCACAATTTAAAAAAACCCTCCTTTCCTTCTTATCTTGTGCAACAGGAAGAGCAAGCTTTGCTCTTCCTCTTATTCTTTTCGGCGACAACTTGCATCCAAGCTGTTTCGCCCACTTCACCCATTTATCTTCCTATTTTCTCCGTTTGCTTCCTCCATCCTCATTCCCCGTCCCGTTTGATTTTGGCACAGAAAAAGGGGTTCACAGTGAGATTAACGATGGCGGTGTGTGGTGTTGCAGTAGAGAACGATCGATGTGGCGATGGTTAGCGCGTGTTCGTTCGTTCATGCTTAATGTTGATCAAGTTTCGATTCTCTATTCAAATTTGAGTTTTCTTCATACTATTTCATATTTTTGTTTGAAATTATTCTTGGAAACAAGGTTAGGTTTTTGGTATTTAATCTTCTTCTTTCCTCATTTTCTTTACTGGGCTCTGTTTTTTTTTTTTTTTTTTGGTTCTTTTGATCTGTAACTTGTTTGACAAAGGGATTGGATTTTTTGGGGATTCTTGATATTCTTATGATGGGTATGGTTTATTTTGATTGTTGTTGTGGTTGAAGGTCTTAGTTGTAAGATGGAAACCTAGCTGTATCAATGGTTCAGACTGTTTTGGCTTGTTCTCATTTAGGTGATCAAGAATTCGCGAGTATGTGGAACTAGTTAGGAATGTTTTTGATTAGGTGTTTGAGAAAAATATAGTCTCTTGGAATACTATGATCATTGGGTGTGCGAAAAGAGGAGACTTGGCGCTGCCCGAAAAATGTTAGATTATATGTCCAAACAGGATGTGGTCTTGTGGATGTCCATGATCGCATGTTACTCTCAAAGTAACAGATTCATAGGATGTGATCTTGTGAATGTCTGATGTACTATCAGCCTGCACTCATACTGTCTCACTTGACTAAGGAAGGACATTCTTGACTACATAGGGAAAACTGATATTCAAGGAATGTCCATATGATCAACACTCTCATAGCCATGAACTGCAAGTGTGTGTATTGGAAAGCCATGCCAAGTGTTTGACAAGATGGAAGAGAAGGATGATGTGTCTTGGAGCTCAAATATATTAGGACTTGGACGGGAATTCCCATAACGCAGTTAAATTATTTTCACAAGTATTGAGGGAAGGTGTTCAGCCAAGCGATGGATCATTTATGGATGTCTAACTTGGTTGCAGCTATGCTAGATTAGTAGATGTAGGATTAAAATATTTTGAAAGCATGGTGAAAGTCCATCTTGTAGAGCCAAAGATGAAATGCTATGGGTCTGTTGTTGATCTACTGAGCTGCTAAGAGATCTAGTTAAAGCATATGGGCACATTAAGATATACCTGTAACACCGGATCCTGTATTTTGGAGAATATTATTTAGTGCAACTGTAATTAAGCTTTACGGAAATGTGAATATGGCAAAGATTGCCTTGAAATAGGTTTTTGAATTGAATTTTAGTAATAATAGCGTGCTGTTATCAAATACCTATTCTGCCACCAATAGATGGTATGATGCAGCAAATAGTAGAATGTTGATGAGGAGTTAGATGTGTTGAATGGTTGTAGAGTTGGGTCTGATAAATGCTAGTAATTAAACTTGGTGGCAATTGCTTGTTGTGGGTGAGCCTGTCTAATTTGCTGCAACATGAGGTGATGTTCATGGTAAAATGAGATAGGTGTTTGTTGAGGAAGGCTTCAAGCCATTGACTGGCTGCTCTTCATCATCCATTGAAGATTCCCCATTGTTACTGACAGTAAGATAGTGTACATTGATCTGATTTCATTTTTATATAAAGCCTGTTAGGATAAGCTTTTGGGTATGATTTGCATTTTCCTTTTGAAGATTTGAACCTAAAATGTTAATAGCAACTATACTATACCTAACTTGCCATCACTCGTCTATTGGTCTGTTGTTTGATAATGTAGTCTATGGTACTTGTTCATTTTGGGTCTCATGGTGAGCCCACAACAATAAATTTGGATGAAGTTTCCATATTCTTCATGGAGTTTGTTGCATCTAGCCTTTTAATTAGTATCTTTGGGCAGAGGTTTTGAGCAGGTATAATATCATGTGATATATCAAAAGTTTCCTGTTTGAGTCTAGTTTCTAAAGGATTTGACGGCATGACAATCTGAGTTGTGTACAGGAAAATATACTCATTTTAGTGACAATAGGTAAATCAACCGAAGGTTGACAAATGATCTATTTTATTTGTAAAATCTGTACTATTATAGACATAATCATGGTGTATGCCTTATATGGTTGGAAACCTATTTGTGTCTAGTTTTTATTGCCCCAAACGGTATGCAATTTGGAGTTTTAACGTGAGAGTTATGTACATTTGAGTGATGATTGGTCAAGCTATTCAATTAGGACAACTTGTTCATTTCGGTATTGTTGGCAGGGTTATTTATTTGACTGTTTTGGGATTGAAACATAGTTGTTTAGGGCCTGGCTTGGGTTGTCTTGAGTTGCATTTGACGTAAAAGAAAAAATGTTGTTTGGAGCCGAATGAGGTTACAAATTATCGCCCGAATGAGGTTGGTTGCCGGGATGATTGTAGGGTCAAATTGATTTTATTTCGACATCGAAATTGGGTTGTATTGAGATTATTGTGGTAGCTGAAAATTAGGGTGTATTGGTTTTGTTGTGCGGACTGAAGCGTGATTTTCTTGGGACTGTGTTACGGGCTCCAACTAGGATGTTTTCGGTTGAGTTTGGGAAATGCTACGATTGACTAGTTGGTTGGTTTAGGTAGATTTTGGGGGTGGATTGTAGCTATGTTTAAAGCTTATTTCAGTTAATTTAAGCGAGCGTTTCAGTTGAGTTTTGAATGTTCAAATCAGTTGATTTAAGGGGATGTTCTAGTTGATATACATTGTTGTATGAATCAGTCCAAGTTGTTTGTTTCATTTGAATTTAGAGTTTCTTTTTATTGAGCTTCATGCTTCGATTTCTACTGTTTGATGGATCTAAAATGCAAATCCCTTTGCGATTCTCTTGCATTTTAGTTGTTTACTTTGCCTTAAAAGATGGGTTGGTATAAATGCAACTCTTGTGATGAACATTTTGAACTCCTTTGCTATATGCAGTAATGTGTGATACCGAGAATTGGAGTATGGTTTTTATATATATGCTGTTTTTTTTATGGTTAAGAATGTTATGAAGCAATGATGTTTTACTTCATAGCTTGAATTAGACTCAATAAGGAGCTATGATTGAAAGTGTGATGTTACCATACTGGTAGGAACTTGAATCCTCTTATTGGATGGGTTTGATCCCTGCTCTGCTATATAAAGTTTTGTTTACAAAAATGCTATGTTTCCCCAAAAGTATGAGCGGAGATTGTGTTGAATCGATTTATGAATGACAAAATGTCATTGTAGAGGAATTCTGAAATATAAAAAATAATTGATATTGATAAACTTTGATTCCTGAAAACTTAATCATTTGGAATTGTATCAGTTAGAATTACCACACCTCTTTTTGTTGATTATTTCCCCTCTCTTATAGAGAAACTAAGTAACCTGCGGGTGTCTTGCGGATGTAGGACACCCCTTTCTTATAGAGAAACTAAAATAACTTTCGGATTAGTCTTGCGAAAAGGTGGTGGTTTTGGAATGCCTAAAATAGGATTGTTATTATCCGTAAAAAATGTGACGTGACTTTATGCGCATTGATAGCCCAAGAGTGGCTTTTTGTCACTCATATAGTTAGGAGTATCCGGTGATGCATGCCTGTATGTGATGTGTCCCTTCTGGGGCATGGATGACGGAGAAGTCCTCATTTGCATGAGAGAGGCATACGAGTATGTATGTTCGACACAGAAGTGGTGCGAATGTGGTATTGTCTAAGTGATCAACCCGTTAAAAAAGAATCAAATGCAAATAAAAATGAATAATATGCGTAAGTCAAAAATTGTATGAAGACATCTGTTTAAGTGATAAATTACGTTTATATTGTTTCTAACCTTTTTCATGCAGGATGGCAAGTCCACTAATATTTCTACAGGTCAGACTTGCCATAGTCAACTTCTACAGTGTAAGTACAAGTAAATACATATTTACTTAATTGGGATGATGACATGATTGCCTCGTTGAGGAACTAAATTCTTTGAACTGTGCTTTTCTTGCGTGACACCTTTGCCTCATTGAGGAACTACCTGTTGGTGTGGTTGTTTATTGTTTGGTTTAGTTTGATGTTATCTCGTGCAAATTTATTGATTTTGGGATGAAGATTTACTCACACCAGCTTTATTGCTGACCCAAGTGAGCTTTTGGTTCTTGGGTACATTCCTTTGAGAATGTAGCTGATTAACCTTTCATGTTTAGAGACTTTTGAGCAGCGTTACTGGAGTTTTGCCAGTGGGGCTAGCAACGTCAGCCTTTCCTAGTTAAAGTTTTTATTTGTTTCAGTAATTAAATCATGTTTAAGTTGTTGTTGCTACTAAATGTTTATATTGTTATTGAATTTCAAATGCCGAGTTTTGGGGAAACATATAATCCTACGTGGATAATAGGATTTCGTTTTTCTTGAAAATCGGGGCGTGACAGTATCTCCAGAAAAATCTTATGAAGAAAATACAAAATTAGACCTCGAGATACTAATGCAGCTCAAGAAAATACTTTAAAAATATTTCTTTTTCAAAACAGACAAGAGAGGTTGGGGTTGCCGGTGGTGATGGTGGAAAAGGGAAATAAATTAAGCGAAAAGGGAGGGAAAGGAAGAGAGGAGGAGAGAGGACGGTTGTCGAACTCGCAGTAAACAGAGAGAGGGAGCAAAAAAGAGGAAAGAGGCGAGGTGGTTAGTCGGCGTGACAGAGAATAGAGGGAGAGAAGAGGGGTGATTGCGTCGTCAAGGTCGACATGCCCCCACCAACATCCGTCCCTGATAGCATAGTTACATTCATAGTTTCTTGTATTTCCTTTTTTGTTTTGATTGCGGTTCATAAATCATTGAAGCTCAAAATCATATTTTTAAAAACATAAGCTTAAATGGCAATAGATAATATTCTAAATCAAGCTGAAGGTTGATCTACTCGAAGGAGTGAGACGAACTAAAATTTGTTTTTGATTGATTTGTAGTGACTTGTGATCGATCAAATTTAAACAAAGCCCAAATTTGAGATTGAGAACCAGATGGATATATTGAGAAAAACAATTGATAATTGAAAAGGATAGTTGTTTTCAAAACTTAGGTGGATCTCTCATCATCAAGGCTATTAGATCAAGGATGAGAGATATAGAGTTTCTGGAGTTAGTGATTGACGAAAAGAGGATGAATTCCCAATCATTTAGTATAGTTTTGAGTGTGCAAAAAATATTTCTTTATGGAAACCTTAAAAACATAGGTATCAAGCTTGAAGTTGATATGCGAAAAATATTTAACATCATGGAACAAAAATTTCTCGCCATCTCATCTCAACTACTTTTATGATTTTCCAGGAAGAGAAATAAAAAAATAAAAAAATAAATCAAGCACACCTAGACACCCTTGAGAGCCTGGTGTACATTCACAATTCAAAAGAGAGGTCTTCTAACTAGACCCACCTTCCTTCTTTCTTCTCGCCACCAAGTACAATTTTCAAAATTTCTCCGCATTGCTACTTTTTACACTATGCCATCGGCCAAAAAACCAAAACAATTAAGTTTGAAGAAATTGTTCTATCTTCCTCCCCTCCCACACCAATTGCTCTCCCTTCCCTCTCCCACACTGATTGATTGCTCTCTCCTCCTTACTTCCCTAGGTTGAGGTTTTTCAAGCTTGAAGTGAGAAAGAGGTTATTTGATCCGCAAGCAACCTTTGGAGCTTGGAGAGTTTTGCTTTTGATATCCACCTTCTATCTCATTATTATGCCTTTCAAGCTTCAATCTATATGTATAGTGCCATACCCGCCTAATTACTTGCAAATATAATGTTACTTATTTAATTATTTGATAATATTTATACATATATAAATACTTGATAATATTAATTGGGAGTCACACTACACCAAAAGGCTTGATTAGCTAACGGAGATGGCCACGGCTCAAAACCGTTAGTTTATTTGCCACGGCCCACAAACCGTGGCTAGATTGGCCAAAGGCCTAAAACCGTGGCTATAAAAAGAAATGCACCTGTGTAATTGCGAAAACACCTGTGTTGCCACGGCTCACATCCATTTCATGATTTGGCGCGTCATTACAAAAACACTTTCACTTGCGAAAAAAATTGGCGCTCCCGCCTCCTTCCATTTTCATTTTAGGGTTTGTTAGAAAATCAAATAGTGAGAGAGAGGAGCAAAGGAGAGTGTGAAGAGAAAGAAGAAGAAGTGAAAGAGGTTCGTGATTTATGTGTTATTTGGGTTTTTTTTTTTGCACTTACTGTATTGAATCGATTCGTGATTGTTTGCAATTGTTGTGATTGTTTGATTGCACTTACTGTTATTTGGGTTGTTTGATTGTTTGCGATTCGTGATTGTTTGCGACTATTTGGTTTTTTTTTTGCACTTACTGTACTGTGTGTTGTTATCGATATCGATCGATTTGAGATTCAATTCGATCTGGTTTCGATTCGTGATTTCTTGCTGACTAATGTTTGGCTTGGATTGCAACACTGTTTTGTGTTTGTTGAATCTGTTTAGTTTCCTGCTTAATAGTTCAGCACTACTTCCTGATAGAAATTTGAAGACCTACGGCTGAGCTGCTCTTCTCAAACAAACTATTTGAAAGTACTACACACTAGATCTATCAATCAACTGACAGTAATTGAGATACACAGTGCGAGTTTTTTTTTTTTGGGGTCATTTGGATAGTAACAAAATGAAGCGTGTTTTTAATATAAAAATAACTTTAATTGTTGGTGTTCAAGCATTGACATTTTATGGTTCACCAATGACTTTTCTTTTTCTTTCTAATTCAAAATTTTATTATGGGATTGGGAAGTTGCATAGTTATGGATTTAATGCATCTGACAGAATTTATTGACATTTTCTCTTCTTACTTGCACTTTCTTTTTCACATTGTAAGTCGACTTCCCAAGTTTGATTGTCTCACTCATTCATTAGGTGTGTTTATATAAGCTCTATTGATCTATAGCCAACTTTAATGTAGTTACTTGATGTATATTATATAAGGCCATTTAAAAAATGAATGAAAAAAAAAAAAAGCAAACATAATGGAAGAGGATGTAAATATTAGCAGGTTAATGGCTTTACAGCTAATGCATACTTTTGAGTAATCACTATAACCTACTGACTATTTAAGATGTATTAGACTTTTCCCCTTTTTTGATTTTCCGTCTTTAGGATTTCAACTTGGTTGATGCATAGTTCTAGGACATATTTTGGACAAAATTTTAAAGAGTTTTGCATTCTGTTGATTTTATTGATATTTTTGGTCAGTCATTAATAATGTCTAACCTAATAGTACCATTATTTGTAGGAGAGAATTCGTATAGGTAAGGAGCTTCTTGAAGCAAAGCTGATTGAGGAAGATAATGAAAGAAAACGGTTTGTCTTGATACGAAGAATCTTTTTGGTTGGAAAATGTTTTATTGTCTTCAGTCTTCACCATTATCTTGTTTCACTTCACCCATTTCTGTGCAATTTATTTGTTTGCCCCCTAAAACTAAAATAGATTCATTTTCCTGTTGTAAGATAATTGCCTTGCAGAAAGCAGAGAAGGAGGAAGAGAGAAAAGCAAGGGAGAAGATCCGTCAGAAACTCGAAGAGGATAAGGTATATGTTGAATTCTCAACTTATCTTTTATTGAGGTATGATTGAAGAATAATTTGTTTAAGTTCATACTTCATAAACACATTTAATGCAGCTGAGAATTCTTATTTTATTGAGGTATGATTTCAGTTGGCCACCCTCCCTCCTTTTTCCTTCTCTCTTCAGTTTGTCACCACCCCAGATCCCCTCCCCTCTTCTTTTTCTCTCTTTGCAGCAGCAGTTCACCACCACCCCACTGCCAGCCGCTGACCCAATCTTTCCCCATCTATGATCGGTTCATCGCCACCCAGCGATGTTGCCACCTCCCCCTCTCGTCCTCTCTTTACTAAAGGGTAATGTTGTCAACAAAATTAGGCACGTGAGGTGTTTAACAGTCGAGGGACGAAAACTGTTAGTCTTGGTTATGACTGCAATACGGATAGCTATTCGGGTGATCTCATATTAGCTATTTATTATGGGTGTAAATCACAACTAACCCTTATTATTATTGTTATTACTAATATTATTATTATCATTATTATTTTGGGTGGCCTTCTTTTACTTGAGCATATATCTAGTATGGACTGTATAGTAGACCTTATACATGACAATTTTTCTGTTTTTCAAAAACTCCCTTGAGATTGGTCTGCTAAAATAGTAAGCAACTTTACCAATATTTTCTAGACCAATTTACAAATGGATCTCACATTTTCTTTTCTGCGAATCCCAACATAACCTCTAATAGATTATACAGGAACAAATATTGGTTTAGTCCTTCCTGCAGTTGAAGCATGGCCATTGAAATGTAACTAAAGATCCCTAAGTGGTTGGAATAGATTGACAGTTCCAACCCCAGACACCAAATTAAACTACTTCACTGGTCTAGAATACAGTTGTTCAATCAGAAACCCTTGTTTTCGCATTCTCTCTTATGTATCACCATTCATCGCCCAATGTTTCTAAATGATTTTCTCACAAACAAATTTTTATATATTAATTGTGCCACCAAAGCCCCTTCTGATCCATAGATCTATTGAATTCAGTCCAACAAGCTCCTCCAACCCCCCTCTTACCAGTACATTTAGCACCTCGTGTCTTTGAAACATGTTAGGCTATTCTAGTATGGTAATGTGCTATTAATGCTTAAAAAAAATTCTATAATTCAATATTTGTCATTGGTCTCATTTGAAAAATGACATTATTTTTTTTCCCAGAACACTAATTACCGAAAAATAAATAAATAGAACATTGATATATGGACAAAATTTATGAAATTTTAAATTTAAAAAAAAGTACGAGAGTCTCCATCTTTGGCTCATGTAAACCCTGCCTTTCCTCAATGTCACCACCTTGGGGTAATGATTCTAAACAATCACATTGTTGGATGCCATTGGGATATATTCTTGATTTTGACAATCTCAATTTAATCTAAACCAATGCTTAGCTTATATATGTGTGCATGTAGGCTGCAATTGGTCGTGTCAAATCTAACTGTTTATCTTGGCTTGGCAGGCAGAAAGAAGGCGAAAGTTAGGATTGCCACCAGAAGATCCTGCAGAGGCCAAAGTTGCACCACCAGTTCAAGAAAAAAAGGTATATCTTGTAAGATGTACAAAATCTTTTTTAGTTTCCTGCTTAATAGTTCAGCACTGTTTACATATTCAACAAGTAAATTCGCAATAGTTCAACACTACTTCCTGTTTAGTTTCCTGCTTAATTTCCATCATTTCCATTATGTTAAATGTGTAGAACAAAACTAAAGGTTTTTTTGGTTGCATGGAATCCATGGCAAGACCAGTTACCTATAAGTTGAATCTACAACGACTGGTACATTCAACTTAAATCCTAGAAAAAACTAAGCTATGAAGCATGTAACCCTTTGAACATTGCCCTGTAATATTGAAACCTAACTTGTCGAACCAATCTCACGCAATCTTGAAGGAGCAAAAATTGCAATTACATAGCTGGACTCCTTAGGATATTAAATCTCTGATGAACTGAAACTGATTGGAAAGATGGAGGTAGTAGGGTACTCCCATGTCTATCGAATACTAGTTGATTAAGCAGACACTCTTAGATATTATTCTAGTAAACTAATTTGCTTCCTATGCCAATTCATGAGTCTCAAAGGGAGATGATTAAGGGGAAGATAGCCTCCTCATGGTATGGTTCCTATGGAGGTTATCCTCATAAAAGTGTCACTCTCAATCTTTTAATTTTCATGAGTGTTTGACTAAAGTTAATATTTTAATTTTTGGTGTGTAAAATGTCAACAATTCCTTTAGATAAGTCATGGATGAACAAACGGGGAAGTGCAATGTATATATATGGCGTTAGACAATTCCAAAAGTTTGTTGAGGATAATGCAAATGGAGAGAGTATTTTTCCTTGCCCATGTGTTCGATGTAGGAACTCGAGGGGAAACATTAGTGTTGACGACATAGGTGTTCATTTGTTAAGCCATGGCATTGATACCAATTATGTCACGTGGATACATCATGGAGAGAATATAAACAAGCAGGTGATTGATGTACCTATGATAGAAGTGGTTGAACCTGATGATGCCTTTGAATATCCTAGGATGAGCGACCTAGTTGATGATGTATTCCTCAACATGCAAACTGTGGAGGCTGATGATGGGATAAATGACTTGAATGACACCGTCGAAGAATGTTTTGGCGGTAATCCAGAAGGTGGTCCAGAACTTTCTTGTGAACCTGAGACAGTTATGAACAAGAAGTATCAAAAGTATAAGGAAAAAGTGAAAAAGTGACTGTTCCTTTGTACAATGGGTGTCCTAAGGATTAGACCACGTTGTCCACCATTATTGAATTGCAGAATTTCAAGACTCGTTTTAGTTGGAGTGGTAATAGTGTGACGATGTTGTTAAAATAGCTAAAAACCTTATTGCCGGATGATTGTAATTTGCCAGATAACTACCCAAACATAAAAAACACAATTAAAGATATGGCGATGGAATGTAAGACAATACATGCATGTGCCAATGATGCATACTCTATTGGAAAGAATATGAGGGTCTGGTTACTTGTCCAAAATGTGGTTCTGGTAGGTATAAGGTTTATGTGGATGACGATGACAACGAGTCTGGCAAGGTATACAGGAAAGAAGCTAAAAAGGTTGTAAAGTATTTTCCATTGATTCCAAGGTTGAAAAGATTTTTTAGCATACCATGGATTGGTGAAGCAATGACTTGGCACAAGGATGCTTGTTCAGATGGGAATTTGATGAGACATCCATGTGATTCAGCACAATGGACTTCAACAAATATGAGATGGCCAGAGTTTTCCTCTGATAGTAGGAATTTGAGACTTGCAATATCGACTGATGGTTTTAACCCATGTGGAAATCTAAGTAATGCTTATAGTTGTTGGCCAGTAATAATAGCACCTTTGAATCTTCCACCTTCTTTATGCATGAAAAAGGAGTTTTGTTTGTTAACCTTGTTAATATCAAGGCCAAAAGCACCCGGAAAGAATATTGATGTTTACCTGGAGCCATTAGTAGAAGAGTTGAAGGAATTGTGGGCAGATGGTGTTTCAACTTGGGATGTGTGTACTAAAAGCAATTTTTGGTTGAAGGCAATGGTTTTTTAGGGTATCCATGACTTTCCTGCTTATGGGACTCTAGCTGGTTGTAATGTTCATGGTTATAATGCATGCCCTATTTGTGTTGATGATGTAGAATCTGAACGTCTTTCAAACAGTCGGAAGATATGCTATAGAGGCCATCGACATTTTTTTACCTAGAAAACACAAGTTTAGAGATGACAAGGGATTCAACAAAGATGTTGAACATCGTCGTGCTCCACGATGATTATCTTGCGAAGAAGTTGAACGGAGGATAGTGGAAATTTTGGAAGGTAGGGTTAGTGGTCAAAAGCTCAAGAATATGGTTGATAGTGATAATGTCAATGATGAACCAACCAATAACATTGCGCCACCTTGGTCTAGAAGGTCCATTTTATTTTATTTGCCGTAATGGAAGTTTGTTGAGCTACGACATAATATTGATGTGATGCATACTGAAAAGAATGTCATTGAACACTTATTGAACATATTGTTGAATGTCTCTAAGAAAACAAAGGATGGTGAGAATGCTTGAAAAGATATGGAAGACATGGGAACTCATAAGAGATATTGGTTGAGCCATGACACTGAAACGGGAAAAACTTCAATGCCAAAAGCATCATTTGCCTTGACCAAGAAAGAAAAAAAAAGTATTTATGAATACACTAAAAGAGTTGAAATTGCCGAGTGGATTTTCATCCAAGTTGAGTAATTGCGTTCTTGGCAATCCCCTGGAGCTAAGAGGACTGGAGTCACATGACTACCATGTCATTATGCAACATTTACTTCCAGTTTTGCTTAGACATGTATTTCGTGACAAGAAGGATAAAGATTTAAAAATTGCTATTCAAAGAATTAACTTATTCTTTAATATCTTATGTGCTAAAGTAATCAACAAAACAGATCTTCAGTTGGCACACAAAGGTGTGATTGAGGCAATTTGTGTCCTTGAAAAGGAGCTTCCGCCTTCATTCTTTGTTATAAGTGTGCATTGCATGGCTGATATACACATAATTATTACAAAATATATCCCTTAATTTATAAATGTTAGTGCTTCAATTAATATATTTTATTCTAATTATTTCATTTTTATGTTTTTGTAGGAATCTGCGCGTGAACGATAAAATCGCATTAAGGCGACAATTTGAAGAAATGATTAATTTGTTGATTCTAGCGGTGATGTAAAATAACGGTTCACATATCTAAACCTAACCCAAATAAGCCTAGGTCCACTTACTATAATCAAGCCCAAGCCCAGAAAGCTAGAAACCTAAGCTCAGCCTAACAAGGAAATAGGGGAACCCTATTTAGGTTTTTCTCTTCCCTTCTCTTTGGGAGTCTGCTCTTCCAGGTTTTCTGCTCCTTTTCTCTTTTCCAGCCGCCATCACCACCTCCACCAAGGCAGAGGCAGAGAGCCCTGTGTCTCTCGCCACTAACCAACCACCATCTTGCCACCGTCCTCGCCACCGTCACTAACCACCGTGAAACAGGGGCGTGACAACCCTGTTTCACGCTACAAACCTCACTTCGCCACCGAAACAGACCACCGTCCTCTCTGTCCATAACACAGCCGCCACCACCATCTCCCTTCCTCTCTCTCACAGCCACCATCACCCGAACACCACCACCACCACCGCACGCACAACACCACAGCGAAACAGAGAACGCCTCCCTGTTTTCCTCCCTCACAGCCGCCCTCCTTCCTTTTTCTCTCTTATCCACGGTCTCTCCCTCCTCCACTTCTCTCTCTCTTGACCACCGTCACAATCAGACCACGCAACCACCGCCATCACTGCTGTGAAACAGAGCTCGCGACAGAGCGCCTCTCTGTTTCACAGCCATCGCTTCTCCCATTCTCGTTCTTCCTTCACTTTCTCTTTGTTCTTGCAGGCACCGGAGCCGGTCGAGAGTAGAGGGCACTCGCGAGGAGCGAAGCAGAAGCGGCGGAGCAGGGGGCAGTTCGCTGGAGAAGGCGAAGCAGCGATTTCTGGCGGGAATCAACCATTTTTCAAACGTTTGGCTATTCGCACATCAGCCCATTGCTGAGTACCACCACAGTGCAGCTGCTGAGATTTCTCGGGATTTGCAAATTTCTCGGGATTCGTGTGTACAGGAAGTGATGAATTCCTCCTCCACTGATGCTGTGACCACCACCACCATGAGTCACTAAACCCCACGCAAGGTGAAGAGGTGAACTCCTAGATGTAACACACTAAATTAGTAATTGATTCGCTTTAAGTTTTCACGACGAATAATGATGTTTAATGATTCTCACTTTTATTTAATATAGAAATTTATGTTATTTCAGTGACAAGGATATCATAGACTTCTTCGTAGATTTTTATTATTCCGGTGATTATCTTTTCTTCTCCATATAAGCTTAGTCACGCTTTTCTTATGTGTGGAATGTTTAAGAATTAATTAATTCCGGTAGGTTAGTTATATGTGATCGTCATTTACGATATTGTCTCCGGATATATCGTAAGTTTAGGATATCACATATGACAGACCTTTGTGTTTTCTTAGAAGAAGTGAAATCTAAAATTCATTTTCATTAGGGTATATTAATGCATAAAAGATTATTTTTTCGATTACGTCGTTTGGGATGTGAAACGCGTAGTTGAGTCATCATAGCGAATCAATACTAGTTGGCGCGTGAAGTCTAGGAGGGATTCTTGGAACCTTGTGATTTCTCCAAACTTAATTTTCATTAAATTAAATTCAATTTCGTATTTTAAATTTGTTAGAATTTCTTAACTTTAGTTTCGCATAGTTTGTTTTCTTTAACCTTGTTTTGTAGATCGTTTTTCCTCGTGGGATCGACACCCCATTCTTTACTGCAATTGACCGCGTGTACTGTTTGGGCGTAATCAATGGCTCATCTAACCGAGGAAGTGATGCTTGGTGGTCCAGTTCGATATCGATGGATGTATCCCTTTGAGCGGTAAATAACTTTTCTAATTTTAGTGCACGTCATCACGTTATCTTATTATATTATATACTAATTTATCATTTTATTTATGATTGATAGGTTAATGAAACGATACAAAGACTATGCTAAAAATTTCAGATACATAGAAGGATCAATAGCAGAAGCATACCTTGTAGATGAATCTGTTACATACTGCATGGAGTATATGACAAAGCCACGGTTCAAAACTCACAAACACAGTCAAGAGGAGTGGCTTGATGTAGATGATGAGTATGCCGACGAAAAGCCATTGGATAAAGTAAAAAAACTATATGCTAAATAATGTACAATTTAAACAAGCTCGAATATGGGGTTTCAATGCACTTGCTGATTCGAGTGATTGGGAAGAGGAAGATATATAATATTTTAATTTTTTTAATAACTAGAAATCTAGAATTATGATAATATGGTAACTTGTGCAGAAAATACAATGAATATTGCATGGAGTTGGCTACATAAAGTAAAAAAAAGGGTCAAGGAAATTTGTTGAGAAAGCCACTGATTTTATTCCTTGGTTGTGTAATGAGGTATTTTATAATGTGTATTTATTCATTTATATATATATAATAATAATAATTTTTTTCAGTCTATCGCTATACTATGAGGGTTGTTCTACTGACCGGCCCAGATGGTGGATTCTGGAGCAATAGTCTCTCTCAGTTTGATCTTTGTGAAGAAATGTTCACAAACATTTGGTAATTGGTTATGTGGTTTCGGTGTTTGTTTATTTGGTAATTGGTTATGTGTTTTTGGTGTTTGTTTATGATGTTATGTATTATTTCTGTCTTTAGCACTTATTGCTTGGATGTGTAACAACTCTAGGACAGAATTTGCATTTGTGCGTGTAGCTTTACTTATTTTTTTTAGTATTTGAGATATGAGCATTGAGTCTGTGGGATGTCACATTAGGATGATATGGTTGTGAGTCTTGATGAAATAATTTGGGGTTTTGAGAGTTATGAAATTGGTTGTGAAGATCTAAGTTTTACTGTTTATTTAGTAGCCTATATGTACAATAAAAAGGGATAAACAGATAGTCATTTTTGGGTTTAGTTACATCTGTTAAGTTATACATGATGAACTCCCTCATCATTTAGATTGGATCAGGGGATTGAGCTTAAGTTTATTGGTTTAAACCACTAGTTGGTTTGCAATTCAACTCAAGACAAGTTTAGAAGAACCATTTTTTTTTAGTAAGTTTTTGTGGACTGGTGATTATATATGTTGAATTTTGCTGCTCATTACATGGTTCTGTGTTATACTATAAACTAGCATATTATATATGCACGAATAACTAATGAACATAATTTGATATAAGTAGATCCTTTCACTACATGAATGGATCACATACATCTTTTATTCTACTTTAATTGTATATATTTTTTTTAATACTGAGAAGTTCTATGGGTTGCACTCGCATTCCAGCCAAGTTATAGTTATTAAATAAATATTACATATTGGCTGGAATTCAACTGAGCACTTGTTTTAACTTGAGTATTTGTATTGTTATGTGAATTGGTTTGCATATTGTTTTTCATATAATGCAAAGAGATGAGATGTGTGAATTGGCAATGTGTCAAATATTATTTGTTCCCCAAGATAATGGTGTATACTGTGGTTGATTTATTTATGGTTGACAAATAGTCACCATAAAAGAGTTTTGAGTTTTAGTTGATATTTTTTTTTTTATGCTCTTTTCCACAACTCCGAAAAAAAAAATGTGAAAAGAAAAGAAATTTTTTGTATACAGACTTGCTTGTATACGTGTGATATGATTATGGGTATGCAGACTTGCTTGCATATCGGTGCACCGTTCCATGTGTGTTCGGTTGTACGTGTAGATTTAGGAAGAATGCTTGCCATGGATCGAACTTCGGGTGAGATGACATGTTCCTCGAGGTGGCACCCCACTTGGAACATGTACGCTCCGAGTGGTTTCGAAGGCAAGGGAGGCACACTTGGGTGAGGTGTGTTCGGCACAGGAGAAGAGTGCGATTGTGGAAAAGTAGCGAGATTTCTTTTTGTGTATGTGCATAATTACCTTAAAGGAAGAAACTAAATGCTCATTCAACCATTGAATGAGAACTACATGTCTTCCTAAAGGTAGAAAAATGTGTTTTGTTAATATTTCAATAATAGTTTCATATGATTATGGTTTGGATTGTTGTTGCATTTATGAGGATTGATAATTCATAAACTTTATTTATTAGTAATAAATAATGCATATTTATTTATTATGATGATGACACCTTTGCCTCATTGAGGAACTACCTGAGGGTGTGGTTGTTTATTGTTTTGTTTATTTTGATGTTATCACGTGTGGATTTATTGAATGATTTTTGGATGAAGATTTCTCACACCAGCTTTATTGCTGACCCGAGTGAGCTTTTTCTTCTTGGGTACATTCCTTTTGGAATGTAGCCAATTAGCCTTTCAGGTTTAGAGATTTTGAGCTGCGTTACTGGAGTCCCGCTAGTGAGCTAGCAACCTCAGAGTCTCACCGGGTTAGATTTTTATTTGTTTCAGATGTTTAGTTCATGCTGCTATTTGTTTCTGTGTTATTGAATTTTCACGTCCCGAGTTTTGGGGGAAACGAATAATCCTACGTGGATTTTTAGGATTTTCGTTTTCTTCGAAAATCGGGGCGTGACAGTTTGGTATCAGAGCATTTGGTTAGCCTAGGCTGGGGTAGAGTCTAGGTGATCCTCGGAATGTGGATATGAGAGAGTAGTAGTGTGACTGCCTAGAGATAAAGTGACAAGGGTGAACCTTGAACTTTTATTATTGTTTCTTTTTCTTCGTGAATCTCGAGATGAGATTTCTGTGACTAACTTATTTTAATGTCAATAGTGGATGATATTATTCCGTGTCGTTTTCTTGTAGCGGTTTGTTATCTGAGTCTTTAGTTAACCCTTTTCGCTAATCTCGGGACGAGATTCTTTTGAGTTGTATATATTATAACACCCGTACTTTTTCAATGCCAATAAAAATTTATGCAACAAAACTTCAATCGAAAATTTTATTTTAAACTCTTCTTTCGTTTGACAAGTGGTAATTTTCAAAATTCACTTAACTTTCTTTCTTCTATCGAATCTCGGGACGAGATTCTTTTGAGTTGTATATATTGTAGCACCCCGTAATTTTTGTACTTACTGAAAATATTTATATTTTTTTTTTGTGTGATTGTCTTCAATAAGTTATGGGCATACGTATGAGCTATTTGTTTGTCCATGTGATGTGTAGTTTGTTTATTTAAGAATTAATTTCCTACTTACCTTCCTCTACCGAATCTCGGGACGAGATTCTTTTGAGTTGTATATATTGTAATACCCGTCTAATTAAATAAATATAAAAAAATTTTATTTATTAATTGTGGCGTATATTGTAATCTCATTTATTGGGAAAAAAAATTTTGTTTGCCATTACTAAATAAAATAAAAAAATGTGGGGGTAGTTTATAAATTGGTGTTATTGTTCTTTTGGGCTTGGGCTTATTTTTTTTATATTTTGGACTTGAGCTAGGTCTTCATTGGGTTTGATATTGATTAGGGTTTTATTTTTGTGAAAGAGGGCGGGTGTTCTCAGAATTTTAGTGGGGGCGAATAGCCACCCACTATATATAAAAAGAAGAAACAAAACCCTAGAGATGGAGAGAGTTTTGTTGAGCAAATTCAGTCTCACCACCACCAAGTAGAGTAGCGTAGAGAAGAAGAAGATTGATCATCATTGTTGTTGGAGATGCTCCTGGTACTGATACCTCCCTCCTCTGCGGCTTTACCAGAAGATCTGAAGATGAGAATTATGTAAACAACAAACCAAATAACACTCTTTCCCTCATGACCTTGTTGTTGTTGTTGTTCAGAAAAAGCCGATTCGGATCCTGCATCACAACTCTCAAGAACAGCTCTTCTTCATATCACACCCAATCTATAAACCCAAACATTATCAACTCCCCAAAACAAACACTTGTCAAAGCATGCAACTTCACTCAAGCATTGGAACACTACACCAAGCTTTGCCACAATGGTTTCAAGCCCGACCACTTCACCTTCCCTTACATACTCAAAGCCTCATCTCATCTCAGTGATCAAACCATGGGTCTTTTGGTTCACAACCAAGTCATCAAAAACTGGGTTCGACTCAAATCTTTACGTTACCAACATTTTGATTCTCTTTTATGGACAATTTGGGGAATTAACATCGACCCACTACTTGTTTGACAAAATGCCCGAGAGAAATGTTGTTACATGGACTGCAGTTATATGGGCTTCCACACAGAATACTGTGTTTAACCGTGCGGTTGAGTTGTTTAATGACATGCTACTTGCCAGTGTTCATCCCAATTCGTATACCATGGCTACCATTTTACCGGCCTTCTCTTACTGTAATGGGGCAATTCAGATTCATGGTCTTTTGATCAAGAAAGGGACTAAGCGTATGAGAGGTCTTGTGGACCTAGGTGTGGGAGTACCACCAAAAAGAAAATTCAGCATGTGTATTGACTATGAAGGGTTATTGCGTGGATCCGTTGCGTAAATCCTTTACGGTTTGCAATCTCTCCGGTGAGTTCTCTTTTACCCCTTTCAGTATGTTTTTTTTTTTTATATATAGTCTCTCTCAGTTTGATATTTGTGAAGAAATGTTCACAAACATTTGGTAATTGGTTATGTGGTTTCGGTGTTTGTTTATTTGGTAATTGGTTATGTGTTTTTGGTGTTTGTTTATGATGTTATGTATTATTTCTGTCTTTAGCACTTATTGCTTGGATGTGTAACAACTCTAGGACAGAATTTGCATTTGTGCGTGTAGCTTTACTTATTTTTTTTAGTATTTGAGATATGAGCATTGAGTCTGTGGGATGTCACATTAGGATGATATGGTTGTGAGTCTTGATGAAATAATTTGGGGTTTTGAGAGTTATGAAATTGGTTGTGAAGATCTAAGTTTTACTGTTTATTTAGTAGCCTATATGTACAATAAAAAGGGATAAACAGATAGTCATTTTTGGGTTTAGTTACATCTGTTAAGTTATACATGATGAACTCCCTCATCATTTAGATTGGATCAGGGGATTGAGCTTAAGTTTATTGGTTTAAACCACTAGTTGGTTTGCAATTCAACTCAAGACAAGTTTAGAAGAACCATTTTTTTTTAGTAAGTTTTTGTGGACTGGTGATTATATATGTTGAATTTTGCTGCTCATTACATGGTTCTGTGTTATACTATAAACTAGCATATTATATATGCACGAATAACTAATGAACATAATTTGATATAAGTAGATCCTTTCACTACATGAA
Source organism: Berberis vulgaris (assembly GCA_963556465.1). Classification (NCBI taxonomy): domain Eukaryota; kingdom Viridiplantae; phylum Streptophyta; class Magnoliopsida; order Ranunculales; family Berberidaceae; genus Berberis; species Berberis vulgaris. Next base: position 92,439,093 of record OY747125.1, read on the forward strand.
TGGATCACATACATCTTTTATTCTACTTTAATTGTATATATTTTTTTTAATACTGAGAAGTTCTATGGGTTGCACTCGCATTCCAGCCAAGTTATAGTTATTAAATAAATATTACATATTGGCTGGAATTCAACTGAGCACTTGTTTTAACTTGAGTATTTGTATTGTTATGTGAATTGGTTTGCATATTGTTTTTCATATAATGCAAAGAGATGAGATGTGTGAATTGGCAATGTGTCAAATATTATTTGTTCCCCAAGATAATGGTGTATACTGTGGTTGATTTATTTATGGTTGACAAATAGTCACCATAAAAGAGTTTTGAGTTTTAGTTGATATTTTTTTTTTATGCTCTTTTCCACAACTCCGAAAAAAAAAATGTGAAAAGAAAAGAAATTTTTTGTATACAGACTTGCTTGTATACGTGTGATATGATTATGGGTATGCAGACTTGCTTGCATATCGGTGCACCGTTCCATGTGTGTTCGGTTGTACGTGTAGATTTAGGAAGAATGCTTGCCATGGATCGAACTTCGGGTGAGATGACATGTTCCTCGAGGTGGCACCCCACTTGGAACATGTACGCTCCGAGTGGTTTCGAAGGCAAGGGAGGCACACTTGGGTGAGGTGTGTTCGGCACAGGAGAAGAGTGCGATTGTGGAAAAGTAGCGAGATTTCTTTTTGTGTATGTGCATAATTACCTTAAAGGAAGAAACTAAATGCTCATTCAACCATTGAATGAGAACTACATGTCTTCCTAAAGGTAGAAAAATGTGTTTTGTTAATATTTCAATAATAGTTTCATATGATTATGGTTTGGATTGTTGTTGCATTTATGAGGATTGATAATTCATAAACTTTATTTATTAGTAATAAATAATGCATATTTATTTATTATGATGATGACACCTTTGCCTCATTGAGGAACTACCTGAGGGTGTGGTTGTTTATTGTTTTGTTTATTTTGATGTTATCACGTGTGGATTTATTGAATGATTTTTGGATGAAGATTTCTCACACCAGCTTTATTGCTGACCCGAGTGAGCTTTTTCTTCTTGGGTACATTCCTTTTGGAATGTAGCCAATTAGCCTTTCAGGTTTAGAGATTTTGAACTGCGTTACTGGAGTTCCGCTAGTGAGCTAGCAACGTCAGAGTCTCACCGGGTTAGATTTTTATTTGTTTCAGATGTTTAGTTCATGCTGCTATTTGTTTCTGTGTTATTGAATTTTCACGTCCCGAGTTTTGGGGGAAACGAATAATCCTACGTGGATTTTTAGGATTTCGTTTTCTTCGAAAATCGGGGCGTGACAAACCCATAACTTCATCTTTGCTGAAGAAGCATCGAAGTTGGGCCTGATCGAAGAGTGGTGTCCGATGTTTTAACCAGCTAATCCCTCTTTCAACGAGAGTTGCGGACCCTCCTCTTAGATTTCAGTTCTAAGATGATTTGTTTTACAATGTAGTTGGAGAAGGCTAGGGAAACAAATACCACACTTGGGAGGTTAGCCAATGGTCCACAATTTTTGGCAACTCGATATCCAAATATTGTGTAAATGGTTTCACATTTGCGACAAGTTCTTCGGATGAATGTTTGGTGACACAAGATAGTGGTGTCTCCATGGATGTCATTGCTCTTTTTGTTGCTAGTAAGAAAGATAAGAGGCCAAAGGACAAACTAGTCAAATGGTATGGAGTTGTTAGAGACATACTGGTGCTAGACTACATAGATTTCAAAGAAACAGTCTTCTATTGTGATTGGGTCAAAGTGGAAGATAAGAAAATTGCATATAAGGTGGACCCAATTTGGAACCATGAGATGGTAAACTTGTCGAAGCTAAAAGACAAAAGAAAGGTGGAAGAGGATCCATTGATTTTAGCTCAAGAAGCAAATGGGGTATTTTATTCGAAAGATCAAACAAATGACGGGTGGCATGTAGTTCTACATACTCAAAAAGGCTTGAACACTAATGTCGATAAAAAGGAAACTCTCACTGTGTATCAAAGCATCTTGAAAGACAACCCCAACCTGAAGAGCTTACTGGAATTTTAATTGACTATGCTACAATATTTTTTGATGCATTTCTAATGCTATTTTAGTCATCCTCTTTGGTTGAGACCAATTATTTTGTCTTTGTTTCTTATTTTGACTTTTGAGTTGGGAAAGGGAAGCTTTGTAGCTAAGTATTCAGATTGCTTTTCCAATGCTTTATAAAAATCTATTTGTGGTGATATGTTGTGGAAGGAAACTATCTATAAATATAGTGTATATAGTTGTTTCTTATTTCTTTTTGTTTGATAATGGTTAATATCTATAATGTCATTGATAGAAATGGGTAGTACTCGCGGCAATCTCTCCACCAATGATGTCACTACATCTACAAATGATGACAGTGAAGTTAAAAAGACCATAAAGTTCAATGTCCATGGTTTAGCAATTGGACCTGGTGCTAGAAATTTCAATAAACGCATTGGAAAGCTTATTGAAACACTTGTGCCCATCAAATTCAAGGGTCGGCACCATGTTACTGACAACTACAAAGAGGATGTGTGGAATGCCCTCAAGGTGAGATTTTACATCATTGATTTTCATAATGTTTTATTTTATGTCAACTTATATCTCAATGGCTTATTTGCAGCGTGAATACGACATCCCAAATTATGTGAAAAGTAGTGTGCATTTGAAAATGCCAGAATATTTTAGAAGGTTCATGGCAAATCTTAGGAGGACTATTTTGGATAAGTATCCTACCATTGAGGAACAAGAGAAACATGTTCCAAATGGTGTAAGAGAGGAGGATTGGAAGGAGTTGTTTGCTATGAGAGCACTCCTGAAGCGAAGGCAATTAGAGCCCAAAATGTCAAAAACAAAAAAGCTTCAAAGTATGTATGGGGGGGGGGGGGGGGGGGGGTGGCCAAAAGAGTGCTGCAGAAGTGGAGTATGAAATGGTAATTGAGTTTGTAGCTACTAGTACAATAATAACCATTTAATTATATAGGCTGAGACTAATCTTTCAAGTATAAAGGTTGAGAAGAACCCTGATGGGGGAACCAGTCACACGCACTGATATATGGATTGTTTGTCACACGGGAAAGGATGGAAAACCCACGCATGGTGCTGAACTATATATGGTATGTGCCCAATGATGTCTTTTATACACAATTCTTAATTTACTTTGTAGTTGTTTGAATATTATTTGTGTCCTATGTTATTTTATTTTTTCATTCTTTTTAAGGAACAAGTTAAAGCAAAAAGCCCGCCTTGCAAGAATCTTCAACCCAGGGTACCACTGACCTCACTATTGATAATGATCCTCTAAGCCAAGTGTTTGGCCAAGAAGAAAGGGGACGTGTTCGTTGTGTTGGAACCACCGTCTCTAAAAGGAAGTATGATGCTTCACTTCCCGCTCGTTCATTGCTTTTGGATAAAACATTGGAAGTAAAAAATTGAGCCAAAAATATGATAGATTGGAAGAAAATGTTCAATGGATACGAGAGAGACTTGAAAATGGAACTTATGTGAGACCATCAACAAGTGAGGGAACACAAGGAGGGACACAAATAATTGAAGATACACCTTCATCCCGTGCACAATCGACAAGGCAACCAAAAAATCCATTACCTCCATCTCCATTACCACCACCTTCTCAAGGTGTTGCGAGGTTTCCTTCTCCAAGCAATCATGTTCCTTCATTGTCAAGGACTTACAAAGTTTGTGATTGCATAAGAATGTCATTGCGATAGCAAAAGAGGTTGTTGATCCTATCCATCGATTCTCTTGCGATTGCCATGGATCATTGAACCCTGCAACAGAGATCAGACTTTCCTTATGCTTCAAATATATGACTGAGGTGAAACTTTACAAGAGTGATCCAAAAGGAGACATGATGGGGGATTTGGACGTTGGTGATTTCTTCGTATGGTGTAAAAATCATGTGGAACTTAATGGTTGATAGTTACAACTACCTTGGTAGTTACAACCTTGAACGATATCCTTGATGCTTGCTATTTTTGTGGACGTGCATGCAATACTGTAGTACTTTGTAGTGATACGTTCATTTTTGTTTTTTGACTTACACACTCCTGGCTTATTTGGTTTTGGTAGTCCCAAATCTGTAATTTTAATTTGGATTTGGTAGTCCCAAATATGTAATCTTAGTAGTGTTGTTTTCTTGTTGAATATATATATATATACTTACCTATGTTTTTTAAATTTATAACAACCCTTTTTTAACTCCGCCAATGTAAAGGTTCTTTTTTACATTGCCAGTCCCAAGCCCGGATAAAGGAGGAGGGATGAGGGTATGTTTACCTTTATCAATTTTTGTGTTAAGTTTCATTATATTCTTTTTACATTGCCTAGCATGGTCACCTCTGCAGGTTGAGGTTTCTGGAGGGAGAGGAAGACCACCAACCTTGGTTGACAAGGATGAAGGACTAGGAAAGGTAAAAAAGATGTTTGTTATGCGATTTATTGTCTTTCAAGCACCATCTCTTACTTATTTAGTGTAAACTAGTTTTGATGATCCATTTGCAGCCATTTTTGTGTTGAAAAGGGTTTTCATTAATATCCGTCTCATGAAAACACGATGAGGCGAAGTCGAATGCTATTTGTTTCAATAGAGGCAGTTGGATATCTGGTTCATCTCTGAAGTTTGTTTAAGTTGCTTTTTGTAAATTAATTGTTGACATTTCTATTAACAATGAAAAATAAAGTGTAAAATTAGTAAGTTTAGAAAGTCAAATAATGAAATAAGAATTAAAAAGAAACAGATACCAATCTCAAGTTGAATCTACTACAGAAGTAGAGGTCGGTTTTATAGTTACCCTTACCCCACACCCTGCAGATTCAACAGAGAGTCTCAGTCCATAGTCGAGAAGCATATTTGTATTCCTGACATTATGAGAAGCATAGTGGTATTAGATGCTTGCTTTGTATTCCTGAAATTTGAGGTGTTTAATGAACTAATTTGAAGTGGTTTTGTTCATTTTAGTGTGTTTAGAGTAGAGCCTGGCTTGTTTTGGTGGATTTTGGATAGGGTTTCTGCAATGCATGTTAGAGATTAGTGTCAAATCTTGAATGCAGCTTTGTTTCTGAATGATTTAGAGGTTTAATGTTTCTCTAAGTTGTTTTGAGTACAACTATTTGCTTGTATTTGATCTCTCCACAATTTTGTTTTGTTTTTGCTATTTTCCTTTGTTGCATGTACATATTAGTTGTGAAACTCCACTACTTGACATGTTGCTTTGCTTTTGAACTTCTTTAGAGGTTTTGTTCAGTTGTTGTTTTGTTTCTGCTGCTTTCCTTTGTTGCATGTACAGATTAGTTGTGAAACTCTACTACTTGACATGCTGCTTTGCTTTTGAACTTCTTTAAAGGTTTTGTTCTGTTGTCAAATAGGATTTGTAGGTTTTGAATGCATGTGAGAAATCAATTTCATTACTGCTCTGTTTCTGAAATAGGAAGAGATTTTCAGGCCTGTATTTGGTTGTATTAGCATTATGTCTCACGTGTTACTTTGATGCTACGTTACAATGACACGGGTATATGTTCGGTGTCATAGTTTTTACAACTGGATTTTCAGGCCTGGGATTGACTTGTCAGTCACAGTTTTAACAACTGGATTTTGGCCATCTTATAAATCACTTGGTTTGAATCTACCAATTGAGATGGTAAGAATCCTTTCAATTTTTATATATCCAGCTATCAAGTTTTATATAAGCTCTTCTCGCAAAAGAGTTGTGTCTAAGGCTGCCCTGTTTACTAAACATACATTTATAAACAGTGATGGTGCTGCTGCATTGGTGTTAGTAAGTGGACAAAAGGCACTTGAGCTGGGTTTGCAAGTTAGGAGGAAGGGAAGGAAGGAAAAGAAAAGAAAATGATATTGAAAAATTAGGAGGAAAAGATAAATTGATATTTGGTAATGCATTCTACATATGGAAGATTGATGCTCTCTCCAAACCATTAGAATGCATAGGAATGAAAGAGCCACATGCCCTTGACCTTTAAAACTGACTATGTTATTGATGTTTTGTTTGAGATAATTCAATATGTAACAAAAGACAAGTCACAAAACTAACAAAGTTTCCTGTCAAGTAGGTTTAAGAAAACAAAAGAGTATCTTCAACTTTTCTAATTTCCGCTCCCTCTAACTAATGTTCTGCTAGTTCAATAGTAGTAAATGACGTTTCTGAAGTTGATTCAACTACGTATAATCAGGTTCATCCACTTTTTGAAATACCCCAACTTGGGATTTTCTGTACCATACCAAAAACCTCCTCCATTCCGTCATCTTGTGCATGCTACAGTTAAGTTGTGCTATACAGGTCTGTCTCGGCGCCTCAGACATGTTATCACATCCACTGAATAAATTTAAACATTCTTTCTGAGAAAAAATGACTGCATAACCACAAGTACTAAATATAACTCTATCACTGAGCAAACTGAAGTACATGATTGCACAGCCTTGAATTAGGCATTTATTGACTACTCACTGAACCCAATACCTTCCAGAAAAGACCTCCTTTTAGTGACTTAAAGTTCGCTTAATAAGTTCTGTCCATCAATTGAAATAACAACATCCCAGTTGGCATGTTTTTATTGATGTCTTCTAATTTTTTGGTTGTCTTTGTAGGCTGTGATAAAGTTGGTTGCTCAACTAAGTCAAAAGATGAGAGAGACATCAAATATGTGGGCTCCTGCGATATATAAAAGACTTCTTAGCATTGATAAAAGGGAAAGGATATGGCAGAAAGATGCTTTCTGAAGATAAGATATGTTTTACTTCCTCCTCCTTTGGTTCTTTCTAAGGTATTCCTCATAGTCTTTCCTTTTATGTCTGAAACTTGTTGAATGGTTCCTATCATTACGTACTAGTGATGCACGTGTGCATGGCATCTATTTCAATCGTATATGTTCCTTACCTAATGCATTGACTAAAATAAATTTATATTTTCTGAATGAACTATAAACTAGTTAAGTTGTACATCATGATTACCATGTAAAAGAATAACCAATGTTTTTATATTTTGCCAAAAGTGTTGTGGATTTCATGTTATAGATCTTCTCAAGAGTTTTCATGTATATGGAAATTCAACTTATGGATCGAAAGTTATGAAGTTTGCAAATCTAAGAATGAAAAGCAGAAAATTCTAAACAATGGATAACATATTATAGCAACTGATTTTCGTTGCCTATATATGCCTCCATGCTATGCTATCAGCCATTATGGCCATCCACTGGAATCAAGAAATATGCCTAGCTAATGTTCTAACAATCTTCGACATATAAGGTGCCACTAAAGGTGAACCAATAACCACCTTGGGATATTCTCTAGAATTCTTCTTAACTGCCATCCCTGTCAAATGCAAGCTCGTCACATAAGCGACTTAGAATTTTCTCCCTCAGAATTTCATGGCTATATTCTCCTTTGACTCAAATACATCGATCATACCTGATTGAATGAAAATGTATTTTATTACTAGATGTTTGGTCAATGATTTATGTTTTCTAAGCATGTTTCATTTTATTTGAACAGGGTCTTGTTACAGATATTAAGAAAAGATTTCTTTCAGAGATAAAGGAAATGGTAAAAGACCATGGAAGAAAAATTCAAACCGTCCAAGCATGGGGATGGTTCATTCGCTTACTTGGATCCTATGCTATGAAGAACCGGCACCTGGTTAATGAAATGTTGAAAATCCCTGAGCAAACATTTTCTCATTCTGACCCACAAGCTAAGATAACATCTCTGGTATTCCTCATTAACCCTTCTATCTAATGTTATCTTGATGCTAAGTCCTCAGAAATGTACACAGAATACTGTCGATGAACAACTTTGTTCTTACATATCATTTTCAAGATTGTTGTCTATTATCCAATCTGCCACATCAACTACCTAGGCCGTTCAGATCGTGCTTAGCAAGTTAAGCATTTATAGCTATTACCATACCCATGAATGATTGAAGTCAAAAGCAACATCAGTTTGTGTAACGGCAGTCATATATTCTAATATAGTCTTCAGTATGATGTGTTGTTGAAATTTCATCCTCATGGTAGTGACATTCTTATCTAGTTAGCTAAGCCATCCTTAGGGGATGTTCATAAAAAAACTCGTGCATTGCAGCCATATAGTTTTTTTTTTCTTCCTCTCTATAGTAATCTATTTTATTAGCCATAAAAGGCAGTATTGGCTAGCTATTTTAGGTGAGCTCAGCTCGTGCCTAAATGATAAATTTAAACGATTCTGGTTCATGCATATGGTCCTAAATGATAAATAGATCCTTATTATGCGCATTGCCTTCAACAATAAGTTCATCAGAACTAAATTTGAGACGGATTTCATTGTGAAGCTTATTACAGCTATTATGGAAAGTACGTTCATACCATCACATGTAATATAGGATGATCATTAATTTGTGTTTTATAACTACAATATTTTTTTTTTTGAAAATATTTGTATCTTTTAATAGGCTACACATATACTGCACCAATCTAAGTAATCAAGTTCTAAGAGGATGAAGCCATCCACAATGGTAGTTTTCAGTGACAAAAGAAGTCCAAAGCCAAGAAAATGCTACTATGCATGATTTTTTTTTCCTTTCAAGTAAGTGCTTAAGATTTTTTTTTTAGATAACTCAGTGCGACAATTGATGGAAGAAATTAGAGAACTTAATATGAGAAATCATTGACTTTGATGTAGATAATTTTTTTTTTGTAAGCTAGTTGTGTGGAATTGTATATTGATTGATAGGTGGGTATTCTGACACGTATATATTCCAGGTCAACCAAGAAATTTGGCGCTGATGGAAAACGCTTTGAGCATCTTTCATTTTTTAGCCTTGCTCAAAATGTAGTCTGTTTGATCTGGTCATTTATAAGTAAGTCAACTTTATTGAATCTTTTGATCTTGTCTCACTTCAGTAACAAGATAGTCTTAGTTGTTCAAGCTTAAAACAATATTTCACTTTGTTGTTTTCTCGAGCAGTGTTAAAGCTTTGGTCGAGAAGTAGCAGTGGTGGTGCTCCATGGTGGAGCTATTGGAGTGTTGGCATTACCAACACAATTGGTCCAGCCATGGGGATTGAAACTTTGAAGAACATTAGTTACCCTGCTCAGGCATGATGAAATTTCTGAATTTCATTATTGCAGTTAACCTTTCACCATCCAGTTGTATGACCGTGAAGGGAAGTTTTTTAGGCAGTTGCAGCTTATTAAGTGGATAAGCATTGATAAGCTCGGAGCTTGTCAGGCAAACACCCTACCTATAAAAAATTTAAAACAGAACCCAGATTTTAATTTGCTGCATTTATATGTTTTATGTGTAGTTCAAACAACGTTGAGTGAATTCAAATTGATTGACAGTTCAATCTACAAAATTTGATTATTATTCTTTTCACAAATATTGTGCTATGTCAGAATTGTTGTAGCCATATGAATTAATTATACCTGATGTTAGTCTCATTGCCTTGCATTGCTTGCAGGTCTTGGCAAAATCTTCAAAAATGATTCCAGGTAATAAGTTATTATCATTATTGTTATCATTATTTTAGGTGGTCACAAAGCTTCGCTTCTTATACACATCTAGGCTTAATTGCCTAAGAAGTTATTTTTTTGATAATATTTGTATCTTGTTGGTGCAGAACTTGAATTTAATAGATACTTGGCTTCATTTGAATGCAATTCCAAGGTTCCATTTTACAGTTGATTTTGTATTTATCTAGCATATAGTTTGTGGAATCCTATTCGTGTCGGAGGCATGACACGGTAGTCGTGTCGTAGGTACACGCCACATGGCAAGTGTCTGGTCGATCTTAGTAAGGACTGATTTTGCAGGTGTGGGGCTGTGATTTTGTTGCAGCAGTAAAAAAATGTAATTTTTTTTCGATTATATTAATTTGCAGCGGTTTCAAACCCTCGCAACAAACCAGATTTATTTGTTTTTTTTGAATTTTGTTTTGACTGGCAACGGCTTAAAACCGTGGTCCCTCATGCGTGCCACGGCTTCAAACCGTGGTCCTTCATGCTTGCCACGGCTTAAAATCGTGGCATTTATGCTTGCAACGGCTGTGAGACCAAAGAAATTCAAAATAAGTGTTATATATTACCACGATTAGGGAACGTGGAGCATCTAGCCATGCTGGGTAGCCGTGGCTAAACCATGGCTAAATGCAGAAAATAATCAAGCGTCCTCGAACATAAAACCGTTGCTAATATGTTTTGCCACTGTTTATAGCCGTCAATGGTGATTTGGCGACGCCTCAAATGGCCAGGCCTCTAAGCCGTGACAATAGGTTACCCCCATGGTCCCAAACCGTTGCTGATGGGTATTTTTGGTGTAGTGTCAGGGTTGTGATAGGAAAAAGAATAGATGTGTGGGTGCATTTAACGAAGATTAGGTAAAACCCTTTTAAAAGAAAACCCTAGCCACTTTCTTTTTTGTGTACACTCAAAGAGAGAGAAAAAAAAAGAACTTAAGTAAAGGGAAGGAGGAGAAAGAAGAAAAATGTTTCTTCAACTTTGGGGTTTTTGGAAAACTGTGAGTGAAACTCTAAATCTCTCCCTATTTTGATTGTTCTTTGATATGTTTCAGAATAAAACTGTGATGTAATTCTTATAAGCCCTATGTAACCGTTTATTTATAATGATTAAATTGTAATTAAAAGTGTTAGTGGGTAAAATGATTCAACATCTGTTTGGGTTTTGCTAGAACAATGAGATACTAAACCTCAGGGTTGTAAACTTTTGGAGTGGGTGGAAACAAACTGTTGTATTTAGGGGTGGGCACGGATCAGATCGATTCCAAAATTTGAGGAACCTAACTCGAACTGTTTAAATTTAATGGATCCGGTCTGATCCGAATTCCCTCGTTTTGAATATTGGGATAGAATCTAACTCAAACCGTTTAGAACGGTCTGGTTCCTACAGTTCCAAATATTAAAACCAAATGCGGCAACAACAATAATAAACAACAGCAACAAAAATATTAAAACCAAATGCTCTATCTTTATAACTCATCAAGGGCGAAGGCCATGGGAGTGCAGTAGATTGGTGGACTTATGGTATATGAGCTCTGTTCTATATGAGCTCTTGTTTGGTAAGAACCCGCCATTCAAGGGATCAGAAAACCAAGCCACACTGTTCAATGTTGTGGGACAGCCACTGCGCTTCCCAGAATCAGCAATTGTTAGTTTCTCAACCAGAGATTTGATAAGATGACTACTTGGAAAGGAGACACCACCGGTTGGCATACAAGCGTGGCACAACTGAGGTTAAGCAACACCCATTCTTTGAAGGTGTGAATTGGGCTTTAATACGTTGTGCAACTCCTCCCGAGATCCCCAAAGTGGTTGAGATAGAGAAGATACCAGCCTCTACAACGTCAACAAGTGAAAAGAGTGTCACAGTTGCTTCTGCTAAGAAAAATGCAAAAGATAATTATCTTGAATTTGATGCTTTCTTCTTCACACGAAGCTGGTGACTGTTGCTGTTGATGTTTTCTTCTTCACCGTTGTCTGCTGCTGCTCTGTGCAATCTCTATGGGACTGAGGGATGAAGAGAAAATAGAGAAGAGGGATAAAGAGAACTTAAGATTTACTAATTTAAAGCATAGGAGAAAGTGACAACTGAGAGAGGAATGGAATATAACCTAACATCCATTAATAGAAACGGCTGAGAAAGATTTAGATTTACATTGTAACCTAACCTCCCCTACACTAAAACCGTCGCTAATTGCTTTCAATACTATTTCAACTCATACTTATAAAAATTCGTCGCAAAATATTTTGTGACGGCTTAAAACCATCGCTAATTCTTGTATTAGCGACGGTAATTTAGTTGTCGCTAAGATTTACAAATAAAAATAATTGGTTTTTGATTTTTTTATTAGCGACGGCAAAAAACCGTGGCTAATTGGTTTTTTTTTTTAAAAATTAAACACTAAAGAGATTAGCTACGACAATTTACCGTGGCTAATTGGTTTTTGATTTTTTTAATTAGCGATGGCAAAAAACCGTGGCTAATTGCTTTTAAAAAAAATTAAACACTAAAGAGATTAGCTATGGAAATTTACCGTGGCTAATTGGTTTTTGATTTTTTTAATTAGCGACGGCAAAAAACCGTGGCTAATTGGTTTTTAAAAAAAATTAAACACTAAAAAGATTGGCTACGGCAATTTTCTGTGGCTAATTGGTTTTTGATTTTTCTTATTTGCGTCGGCAAAAAACCGTGGCTAATTGTTTTAAAAAAAAAAAAAAACCAAAACACTAAAGAGTTTAGCTACAGCAATTTACTGTGGCTAATTGATTTTTATATATATATATATTTTTTTTTTGAGATCAAAGAAGATCAGATCAGATCAAAGAAAATCAGATCAAAGAAGATGAGATCAAGGAAAATCAGATCAAAAAGAATCAAATCAAAGAAGTTCAAAGAAGATCAAAGAAGATAAAAAAAGATCAGATCAAAGAAGTTCAAAGAAGATCAAAGAAGATAAAAGAAGATGAAAGAAGTTCAAAGAAGATCAGATCAAAGAAGATCGGATTAAAGAAGATCAGATCAAAGAAGATCAAAGAAGTTCAAAGAAGATCAAAGAAGATCAGATCAGATCAAAGAAAATCAAAGAAGATAAAAGAAGATCAAATCAAAGAAGATCAAAGAAGTTCAAGGAAGATCAAAGAAGATCAGATCAAAAAATATCAGATCAAAGAAGTTAAAAGAAGATCAGATCAGATCAAAGACTAATTGGTTTTTAAAAAATAATAAAATTAAACACTAAAGATATTAGCTACGGCAATTTACTGTGGCTAATTGGTTATATATATATATATATATATATATATATATATATATATATATATATATATATATATATATATATATATATATATATATATATATATATTTAGACCAAAGAAGATCAGATCAGATCAAAGAAGATCAGATCAAAGAATATCATATCAGATCAAAGAAAATCAAAGAAGATCAAAGAAGTTCAAAGAAGATCGGATCAGATCAAAGAAGATCAGATCAGATAAAAGAATATCTGATCAAAGAAGATGAGATCAAGGAAGATCAAAGAAGATCAGACCAAAGAAGATCTAAGAATATCAAATAAGATCAGATCAGATCAAATAAGATCGTAGTAGATCAAAGAAGGTCAAAGAATATCAAAGAAGATAAAAAAAAGATCAGATCAAAGAAGATCAGATCAGATCAAAGAAGTTCAAAGAAGATCAAAGAAGATAAAAGAAGATCAGATCAAAGAAGATGGGATCAAAGAAAATCAGATCAAAGAGATCAAAGAAGATCAGATCAAAGAAGATAAGATCAAAAAAGATCAGATCAGATCAAAGAAGTTCAAAGAATATCAAAGAAGATCAGATCAAAGAAGATCAAAGAAGTTCAAAGAAGATCAAAGAAGATCAGATCAAAGAAGATGAGATCAAAGAAGTTCAAAGAAGATCAAAAAAGATCAAAGAAGTTCAAAGAAGATCAAATAAGATCAGATCAAAGAACATGAGATCAAAGAAGATAAGATCAAAGAAGATCAAAGAAGTTCAAAGAAGATCAAATAAGATCAGATCAAAGAAGATGAGATCAAAGAAGATCAGATCAAAGACTAATTAGTTTTTTAAAAAAATAAAAATTAAACACTAAAGAGATTAGCTACGGCAATTTACCGTGGCTAATTGGTTTTTAAAAAAAAATTAAACACTAAAGAGATTTGCTACGGCAATTTGCCGTGGCTAATTGGTTTTTATTTTTTATAAAAACCGTCGCTAATTGGTTTTAAAAAAAAATTAAACACTAAAGAGATTAGCTACGGCAATTTTCCGTGGCTAATTGGTTTTTGATTTTTTATATTAGCGACGGTAAAAAAATCGTCGCTAATTTGTTTTAAAAAAACACTAAAGAGATTAGCTACGGTAATTTGCCCTGGCTAATTGGTTTTTGATTTTTTATATTAGCGACGACACAAAACCGTCGATAATTGATTTAAAAAAAAATTAAACACTAAAGAGATTAGCTACGGCAATTTACCGTGCTAATTGGTTTTAAAAAAAAAATTAAACACTAAAGAGATTAGCTACGGTAATTTGCCGTGGCTAATTGGTTTTGATTTTTTATATTAGCGACGACAAAAAATCGTGGCTAATTGGTTTTTAAAAAAAAATTTAACACTAAAGAGATTAGCTACGGCTATTTGCCGTGGCTAATTGGTTTTTAAAATAAAATAAAATAAAACTCTAAAGAGATTAGCTACGGCAATTTGCCGTGGCTAATTGGTTTTTGATTTTTTATATTAGCGATGGCAAAAAACCGTCGCTAATTGGTTTTAAAAAAAATAAAAATTAAACACTAAAGAGATTAGCTACGGCAATTTGCTGTGGCTAATTGGTTTTTGATTTTTTATATTAGCGACGACAAAAAACCGTCGCTAATTGGTTTTTAAAAAAAAATAAAAAATTAAACACTAAAGAGATTAGCTACGGCAATTTGCCGTGGCTATATGGTTTTTGATTTTTTTTATTAGCGACGGCAATTTGCCATCGCTAATAGTTTAAAAAATATATCATCGATCCGCGTGAAACCTCATCTCAACTATCAATAACACCAAAAAATTTAGCTCAATCCAACGCACTAACCAAACCACGTCATCGATCCGCGTGAAACTAACACAACCAATCCCCTTCAATTACCTTTCTCTATATAAATTTCAATTTTTTCTATAAACCAACTTAAACAAAAAATTTCTCTCAACAAAAAATTTTCTCTCAACCTCCAGAGAAGAAACCCACAAAGGAGAAGTCTGCCGCTTCCTCGACACCGATCCCGGCCGCCTCCCTCGACATCGATCCCGGCCGCCTCTCTCTCCCCTCCCTTCCTCCGCCTCCTTTCTCTCGGAGATCTGAGATCTCTGATCTCGGAGATTTGAGATCTCTAATCTCGGAGACCTGAGATCTCGGATCGCGGAGATCTGAAATCTCGGATCGCGGAGATCTATGATCTCCGATATTCTATAGATCGATTTTTTTTTTTTGTCATTTTTGTATGGATTCTTTGTAATTTTTTTTAAAATTTTTGTATGATATTCTAGAGACTGTGTAATTTTTGTTATAATTTTGATCAATTAAGTTTAGTTCTGGTAGTTGATATTAATTTTCAAAATGGACAATCATTAATAGCTAATTTTATTATAAAAAATGAATTATAATTTGTAATTTATAATTTGTAAATTTCATTTGTCAATATGATTTGCAACAAAGTTGTCCCTAAATAGCTACGGCAAATACTGTGGCTGTGTTGTCAATTAGATTTGCAATTTAGCGACGACAAAAAATCGTCGCTAAATAGCCAAGGCAAAAAACCATCGCTATATTGCCTTAGCGACCGCAAAAAACCCTCGCTAAGTAGCGACGGCAAATAAACGGCCGCTAAATAGCGATGGCAAAAAACCGTCGCTATTTAGCAGAAATCGTCACTAAATAACCACGGTACAAAAACGGTCGCTATTTAGAAAAAACCGTCGCTATCTTACAATTAGTGACAGTTTTCGTTGAAATTTTCAGCAGCTTTAGCGACGGAATTTTTTGAGTTAGCCACGGTTTTTTTGCCGTGGCTAATTAGCGACGGGATGTTTACCGTTGCTGATTCAAATAGCGACGATATTAAGACGGTTTTTGTGCCATGGCTAAATCATTGTAGCGACGGTTTTTTGCCAATTAGCAACGATTTTTAGCCGTTGCTGAAACGTCTTTTTTTTGTAGTGCTAATAGACGTGTAATTGTGTACAATCCTATTTAAATGGGTCCAACCCAGACCGCTTCATTTTTAAGAAATGGAATTGGGCTCGCACCGTTTTATAATGGATTCTGATCGATCTGTACTGTATCAAAATTATAAATTTAAAATTCGAACCGTTTGGAGCAAAACGGTACGGTTCGGTTTGAATCCGCGGTTTCTCGACTCGTTTGCCCACCCCTAGTTATATTGTCTATTCTCATTTGGAGTACTTTAGCTCGTTGGAATGACTACACTGTTATGTTATTGGAATGGCTACTTTATGTGGGACTTGGCCAATCAAATGGAACCCATTTTTTTATATTATTTAATTGGGTCGTTGACCCTTTTATGTATTTATTAATTCATACCCAAAGGCTACATGACTGACCCTATAGGGTTAACCAAACCAGGCCCGAAGGCTACAATATTGTTGCCACTTAATATTTTCGTCGCCTCCATCTCACATAGAGACTTTCTTTTGCTCCGGTCCATCACCTCCACCTTACATGAAGACTCGCTTTCGCTTCACTGGTCTAGTCCATCTTAGCAGCTGCATTCAATACCCGAAGGCTTATCAACGATGGAACAAATGTGCTCCTAATAATCAGGCGAAAACTCACAAAATCCTAACTGGTGAGTCTCGAACCCGCGACCTCTCACAAGGAGAGTGAATGTCTGACCAACTGAGCTACAATTGGTGGACAAGAAAATCCATTTTATCATTTCATCCAAAGAAGTAGCAATGATTAGAAGGGAAAAACCCAAGTGATGACAAAAAAAAAAAAAACAATATTTATATTGCCTAGACAAAGTGTCAGGTTAGGTTTTTTTTATTACATCAGTAGTGTGATGTTTGTTTGTGTTTATCAACACATCAAGTTTTAGTCGATGAAGGGCTGATTTTATAACTTCCAGTACAAAACTTCCAGTACTTTGTATTACTAGTTGTCACTTTGAATGATTAAATTAGTGGTTATTCACTCGTATATTTTAATATCCATACATGAGGTTATTATTTTAATATCCACACATAAGTGTTAGTCCATCTCCCAATGTTTGTAGCAATATTATCAGGTGATTATGTATATTCACAAATATCGTATTAAATTGGTTAATTATGACTAATCATTGAATATCCTGTTAAATCCATAGACCTTTTGCATCAATCAATAATGTATATGTGGCCAATTAGTAGCCGTTAGTATACTTTGATTTTTATTTTAAATGAATTAAGTAAGAGGATCTTCCACAAGCATGGAGACTAAGGTAGTGACAAATTTTGGTTAGATGACCAATCTATCGATAGGGTCAAACATGTAAATTCTAGGTAATGGGATGTACATATACAGTTAGTCAATGTTGCCCTTTTATATATTGATTGCTAATGTGGAAAAATATATGTATTAGAGTTAGATCTATAAGAAAATCACTTAGAAATGCTCTTTTCCACAACTTCAGAAAAAAAAAAAATTTGAAAAATGTGTTTGAGTATATAGACTTGCTTGTATACGTGTGATAAAATTTTGGTATGCAAGCTTGCTTAGATATCAGGTACATCGTCCCATGTGAGTTCAGTGGTACATGTAATGTTTAGAAAATGTTTGCCATGGATCGAACTTCGGATGTGATGACATGGCACTCGATGTGGCACTCCACTTGGGTCATGTACGCTCCGAGTGGTTTGAAGGCAAGGGAGGCACACTTGGGTGAGGTGAGTTTGACACATGAGGAGAGTGTGATTGTAGAAAAGAATTAAAAACTAGGGAAATAAAGAAAACCTTGAATTTATCATAACCTAAAATTTTGCATGGATTATTTTAGCATGTATTTAGGATTTCCTTGAAGGAAGAAACTAACTGCTCATTTGATCATCAAATGAGAACTACATGTCTTCCTCAAGGTGAAATGCATATTATTTGAATGTTATTTAATTGTGTCTTGATTTGTAAGTTTGCTCGCACCAGCATTAATGTGCTGACCCAAATTTTGTATTGTTTTACAAATTTGGGTGTGTTCCTAATAAAAATAGCCCCAGAGGCTTACCAGAGTTAGTTGGAGCGTCAAGGTGGTTCTAGCTGCGTGGAGATAGTTGAGGATTTGACACGTTCCGTTAGACTTTGGGTTATTGTTTTCCCTAAGTAATTAGATGTAGGACCTAATTGTTATTGCTAGATTTTGAGTCAAGGACTTATATGGGATTGATTAATGTAATTCTTTTTTATGATTTATTTTGTGGTTTACGTATGATAAAAAAATGTTGACCTCATTTTGAGAGGAAGAATTTTAAGGAAGTTTATTATTTTATATATTGCCTCATGACTGTTCCATTTAAATTGTTTTTGTCGTGCCTTGGTTTTTGGACAATTTATTAATTTAGGTTGTTTAAAAATCGGGGCATGATATTTTGGTATCAGAACATTTGGTTACCCTAGATCTAGGGTAGGTCTAGGCAATCCTCGGAAATGTGGAAATGAGTTATAAACATTTGGGTTATTGAGTATTAATGTTGAATTTATTTTCGCTTGAAGGTGATGGCGAATACTCGATTGAATGGTGCTAATAGGCAGAATGGTGGTAATGGGCGAAAAAACACTAATGGGCCAAATGGTTCAAATTTTTAGGGGGGGGGGGGGGGGGGGGGGGGCAATCCTAACATGGTTCAGGTAGATGTGGGAGCTATGACGACACAACTTTTTCAGGTTGTTCGGAACAACCACCAGGAGAATCATGGTGACCCATTTACTAGGAGAAATAAGGAGTTTGGGAATTTAGGCGGTCAGAGGTTCAATGGAGAGACTGGACCTATTGATGCTGAGAAATGGATTTGTAAATGTGAAACAATATTTAATAAGATTCAAATGACCGAGGTGCAGAAACATGAATTAGCTGCTCATAATTTGTATGGAAATGCCAGATATTGGTGGGATTATATCGAGGAGAGTATGGATACGACCATTATGACTTGGGAGACTTTTAAGTCTAAATTTGATTGCCAATTTGTACCTAAAGGATTGAAATCTTAGTTGGCTGCGAAATTTCATAGTTTTACTAAAGGTACAAAGTCCGTGACTCAGTATGTAACTAAGTTCAATGAGTTGACTCGTTATGCTTCATATTTGGTGGATATTACTGCTAAAAAGAACCCCGAAGTTTATCAGGGGCTTAGGTCATTATTTATCAAAGTCTCTTTTACCCTTTGATAAATAACCTCTTGATAGAGTTTTAGACTTAGCTCTCAAGTTTGAAGAGTAAGACGTCTCTTTTTGAGAGGCTAGGGAGAAGAGGAGGGTAGGTGAGTCATCTAGAAACTAAAGTTCATCTAGGAACCAAGAGTAGAAGAGGTATAAACCTTATGATCAGAATCAATGAGGATCAGGATTTCAGTATCAGCCTAGGTTCCAATCTAGAGGTCAATTTCAGCAAAGGCCCCAAGAAGGAATTGAGTTCCAGGGAGGTTTCAGGCCACAGGGTGGCTTAAGGCACCAAGGACAGCAGTGGCAGAGACCATCATTTCAGAATTAGGGTCTGCAAAGCCCATATCAGCAACCTCGACCTTATGTTCTTCGACCTCAGGCACCTGGAGCACCAAGAGGTCAGGTTCCCATTGATAGGGTATGTTACATATGTAATCAGTTGTGGCATCTCGTTTGTTATTATCCCAATGGCAAGGCGCTCCGCAAGGCAAGCAGGCCCCACCAGTTCCAGCACGTGCATTTGCGGTTCTACCAGAACAATAGAATGTTGAAGGTACCATCACTAAGTTTCCCTTACGAATATCATTTGATTCCGGTGCTTCTCATTCTTTTATTTTTCATCGAATGGTGGAAAAAAAAACCTTAAAACTATGCCACTTACCAAGCCTTTATGTGTTGAGACACCCATAGGAAGCTATGTCACATTATCTGAGCATTGTAGAAATTTTGAGATCTCTTTAATGAGTTGAAAACTTGTCGCGGATTTGATAATTATGAATTTTGAGAGTTTTTATATTATTTTTGGGATGGATTGGCTGAGTAAAAACCATGTTACTATAGACTGTGCCGCGAGGACCATTTTGATAGATACACCAGGGTTGCCGCAAATTAATCATGTTTGTGAACCTTGTGGGGACTTAATAATGATGAAGACTTTATACTTTATGGATATACCAGATAAAAATACTAACATTTTTGAGGTGCTGAAGGATTATACAGATGCATTCCAGGAGAATCCCAGTCTGCCACCCAAGCGAGAAGTCGAATTTCAAATTGACTTGTTGCCTGGGGCAACACCGATTTCAAAAGTTGCATATCGATTGGCTCCCAAGCAGTTGGATGAGATGAAAGTCCAACTAGAAGAATTACTTTAGAAGGGGTAAGAAATTTCTCTCGTAGGTTTTATTTATTTATAATAGTTATCTATGTGTATATTTGTGTGTAACTATATGGTTAATCATTTGAGGTGTGTATACCTAGGTTTATTCGACCAAGTAATTCTCCATGGGGTGCACCTGCTATTTTTGTTTTCTAAGAACGATGGTACTTTGAGGATGTGTGTCGACTATAGAGAACTAAATAAGGTGACCATCAAGAATAAGTACCCTATTTTGCGGATAGATCAGTTGAAAGGGGCAGTTGTATTTTCAGATGGGTGTTGAAGAACAAAGCATACCTCTTACAGCGTTTCAAACTCGGTAAGGGTTATATGAATTTCTGATCATGCATTTTGGATTGACTAATGCTCCTGTTTTCTTTATGTATTTGATGAATCATATTTTTCGCACGTACCTTGATAAGTTTTTTTTTTTTTATCATTTTCATTGATGATATTATGGTATATTCCCAAAGCATAGAGGACCATCGAGAGCATTTGATAAGTGTTGCAAATCTTAAGAGATCACTAGTTGTATGCTAAATTTAGTAAATGCCACTGTTGGGAGAAGGAGGTGAAATTTCTTGGGCACGTGATTTCTAGTGAAGGGATAGCAGTCGATCCTGACAAAGTCGCAACAGTTAAAGAATGGAAATGACCAACTAATGTCATTGAAATTCAGAGTTTCTTAGGGTTGGCTGGGTATTACAGAAGGTTTATTGGGAAATTTTTGTTGATTGCAGCACATTTGACGAGGTTGACCCAAAAGGATGTCAAGTTTATCTGGACTAAGGATTGTGAGAATGCATTTCAAGAGTTGAAGCAATGATTGACTACATCTCCAATTTTAATCACTCCCACTGGTGGCGAAAAGTTAGTGGTGTTTACAGATGCTAGCGGAACATGTTTGGGGTGTGTTTTGATGCAAGATCAAAAAGTGGCTTCTTATGCTTATAGGAAATGAAAGCCACATGAGAGGAGATATGCTACACATGATTTAGAATTAGCAGCAATGGTTTTTGCTTTAAAAATTTGGAAGCATTATTTGTATGGAGAGAAATTTGAGTTGTATACTGATCACAAAAGCTTAAAGTATTTATTTTCACAATGGGACTTGAACATGAGGTAGCAGACATGAATGGAGTTCATTGTAATTATGATTTTTAAATCCTTTACCATCCAGGCAAAGGGAATGTGGTGGCGGATGCCCTTAGCAGGCAACATAGTGTTGACCACTCTTATGGTGCAAGAGTGGAAGATTCTCGAGGTTATTGCAACTCGTGATCTTTTGACTGTTCCGCATACTAGGGGAGCTTATGTTTGCAGTTTGACAGTGAAACTACCCCGATTACTCGGGCCATTTTAGTGCAACACACTGATCCATTCCTAATGAGCAAAATGAATGATTTGATAGTGATATGTTGGATGATTGCCCTACTGATTGGTCAATTGACGTAGATGGAGGATTGCGATTTCATGGTAGACTTTGCGTACCAGATATTTTGGCGTTAAAGAAGGAGATTATGGATGAGGCTCATCGTTCTAAATTTACTATTCATCTAGGGGGTATGAAGATGTATCATGATTTCAAAAGAAGTTTTTGGTGGGAAGGTATGAAACGATATGGTGGGGAATAAGTCTCTCATTGTTTCACTTCTCAGCAAGTGAAAGCGGAACACCAAAAGCCTTCTGGTTTATTGCAGCCTTTGGAAATACCCATTGGAAGTGGGAACACATATCGATGGATTTTGTTGATGGTTTTCCTAGATCTCGGAGGGGTAATGAATTAATTTGGGTTATTGTTGACCGTTTGACTAAGTGTGCACATTTTATCCCAGTTGGTGCATGGCATAATACCAACAATTTAACAGCTATGTATATCTGAGAAGTGGTAAGGTTGCATAGTGTTCCTATTACCATTGTGTCAGATAGAAATCTATTATTTACATCAACATTTGGGGAAGTTTCTAACGTGCAATGGGTACTATCTTGGCTATGAGTACTGCGTATCATCCATAGACTGACGGGCAGACTGAGCGGGTTACCAGATTTTGGAGGATATGTTGCGAGCTTGCAATATGAATTTTTGTGGTAGTTGGGAGGATCATTTATCATTGGTGGAGTTCTCGTAAAATAATAGTTATCATTCGAGCATTGGCATGACACTCTTTGAGGCTTTGTATGGTAGGCCGTGTAGTTCCCCTAGTTGTTGGGGTGGAGGTAGAAGATACAATATTGTTGGGGCCAGAGATTGTTAGGGAGACTGCAAAGAAGATTGAGATTATTATGGGAAAGATAAAAACTGCTCAGAGTAGATAAAAAAGTTATACAGATCAGAAGCAAAGGAGTGTAGTGTTTGCGGTTGGTGATTTAGCTTTTCTCAAGGTGTCTCCCATGCGATGTGTGATGAGATTTGGCAAGAAAGGGAAGTTAAGCCCGCGATACATTGGGTTGTTTGAGATTGTTGGATGTGTTGATCACTTAGCTTACAAACTTGCATTGCTGCCTAGTTTGTCGATGATTCATATGGTCATTCATGATTCGATGTTGAGGGAATGTGTGAAAGACCCAACTCAGATTGTTCAACCTACCGCTATTGAACTTAATGAGGATTTGACTTACATGGTTGAGCCGGTGATGATAATTGATCATGATGTGAAGAAACTATGAAGAAAGAAAGTCAACCTGGTCAAAGTTCAGTGGAGTGAAAAAGAGAACAATGTCACCTGGGAACTGGAAGACAAAATAAAACAGATGCACCTAGAACTATTCGCCTAGTTCTTATCCTAACAAATCTCGGGATGAGATTCTTTTGAGGTGTGTATATTGTACACCTAATTACTTGTAAATATTATGTTACTTATTTAATTATTTGGTAATATTTATACATATATAAGTACTTGATAATATTAATTGGGACTTAAGGTTATGGTAGGAAAAAGAGAAGATGTGGTGGGTGCGTTTAGCAAAGATTTGGTAAAACCCTAATTAAAACCCTTTTGAAAGGAAACCCTAGCCACTTCCTCATTTGTATACACACACAGAGAAAAAAAACTTACATAGAGGGAAGGAGGAGAAAGAAGAAAAACGTTGCTTCAACTTTGGGGTATTTGGAAAACTGTGAGTGAAACTCTAAATCTCTCCCTATTTTGATTGCTCTTTGATTTGTTTCAGTATAAAACTATGATGTAACTCTTATAAGCCCTATGTAACTGTTTATCTATAATGATTAAGTTTTAGTTAATAGTGTTAGTGGGTAAAAGGATTCAACATCTGTTTGGGATTTGCTAGAACAATGAGATATTAAACCTCAGGGTTGTAAACTTTTAAAGTAAGTGGAAACAAACTGTTATATTAAGGGATGATGTCTATTCTCCTTTGGAGTATTTAGGTCGTTGGAATGACTACAATGTTATTATTGGAATGACTACTTTATGTGGGACTTGGCCAATCAAATGGAACCCATTTTATCATTTCATCCAAAGAAGTAGCAAAGATTAGAAGAAAAAAAACCCCAAGTGATGACGCAAAAAAATAATAGTTTATATTGCCTAGACAAAGTGTCAGGGTAGGTTTTTTTTATTGCTTCAATAGTGTGATGTTTGTTTGTGTTTATCAACACATCAAATTTTAGTTGACGAAGTCTGATTTTATAACTTCCAGTAATTTGTACTACTAGTTCTCACTTTGAATGATTAAATTAGCAGTTATTCACTCGTATATTTTAATATCCATACATGAGGTTATTATTTTAATATCCACACGAGTGTTAGTCCATCTCCCAATGTTTGTAGCAATACTATTACCAGGGCCCAAGAGAGATTTGGATGTTGTTTGGCGAACCCTGAATTGCAATAGTTGGGTTGTGAATTATTACCAGGTTGCCAAATAACATTAAAAGAATTGACTTTCTCAGCATATTATGCTAGTTAATCATTTTGCAAATCACAATCAGCTACGAAATGACTAGGACTCAAACATGCAGCACAAACCTCAGATGAAATATTCGTGGGAAGTGTAAGTTGAGTCATATTAAAAAATTGTATCAATTTTCTGACCCATAGTCATAACAACTGCTTCTAGCTTCGAGGCAGAAGGAGAGTGAACTAATGTATCTCTAACTTCATATATACCACCCCTACGCCTACCAGAATCCTTTCTCGAATAATTCCATTGTTTAGAATTTTCGGAAAGCATTTCAAAAACTCCTAAATCTCATTAACGCTCTTCTTCATTAGTGATTCACCACTAGTGGCATCAATCATACGATGGTTATGAGAGGTTAAACCGTCTTAAAAGTATTGAACTAGACGCCACTTCTCAAATCCGTGATGGGGACACTCAATAATGAGTTCATTAAACCTTTCCTAACATTCACAGAAATATTTGCCCATTATTTTTGAAAATTAGACATATCTCGTCAGAGGGCATTCGTTTTATAAATGGGAAAATACTTTGACAAAAAATTTATTGACAACACATCCCAAGTAGTGATGGATCCAATCTCTAACGAATTTAACCATGACTTCGCCTTATCTTTCAGAGAAAAGGGAAACAACCTAAGACGGACTGAATTATCTGAAAAGTTTTAGTATTTGAGGGTAGTCCAGATGTCAAGAAATTCTTTGACATGAAGATATGAATCTTCTTTCTAAAAACCATAGAAAGAATGCAAAAAATGGATAATGGATGGTTTGAGTTCAAAGCCATTTGCAGTTGTTGTCTCAGGCATGACAAGGCAAGATGGAGCTCTACTAGAAAGAGGGGGAGAAATAGTCCTTAAAGGTCTTCTCCTCAACCATCTCCTTGGTCTCAAGAATTATTATTTTTTAAATACAAGCCTAACCTTTATATGAAGATGATCTAACTCTAAAAAAAACAATGGAACCCTAAACGATACCTAAATGATGCACAAACAAGATGAATGCCAGAAGACCCTAGAATTTTGTTACTAATGCAGGGTTGAAGTTCAATTTAATTTACCTAACCGTGGGAGAGGCACGATAATTTCCTATCAATCCGCCACTACAGAATTGTTCCTACTTTTTTTTTTTTACTTTCCAACTCAAAGTGAAATGTCAGTTCAAGAACTATTCCCAGATAGGATGTTCCTTCACTTGACTACTTTAAGCTTTCAAACTTTCAAAGAGAGACCATGAGCGTCAAACTTGTCCTAGACAATTATCTTGCTACAAATTTTAAACAAAGAAGGCTTAGGTTCCTAACCCTAAAATAGATGGTGCTTAACATATCCGCGGGAGAGGGCACATAAGTTGCAAATCAATTATGCCACTATTCAAATTTGCATGCAATACCACCTAAACCAACCAAAACACAAGTGATCACAACACAAACCGCGTTCAGATGCGGATGGGAGAAGTTACCTCCGGCATGAACATCTTCCGGGTTACTTGTCACGCTGGCTATAAGTCGAGTTGTCGTCAATCAGAAGCACTTTCCACCAGATAGCTCACCGACTTTTGAAAGTGTCCACGCGAATCGCAACCTGAAAAGGAAAATAACAACTCAATATATATATATTTTGTATTTATTTGCTTTTCTATTTTCCTTTATGCTTGTGTTTCACGACGTTTACTTTTCATTTTGTTCCCACTTGAGCTCCTATGTGGGTATCGCCTACAAAACAAATGCAAAAAAGAGTTAAAACTCACACTATTTGAAAAATAAAACAAATAAGTGAGCAACTCCTAACATTGTTCCTAAACAAAAAATATTATACCTAATCTATAAAGTAATGAAAATAAACAATAGATTTCGATTGTACCGTTACTATCCCTGACAACGACACCAAAAACTTGATGCAAATTTTACTAACCTAAATTAATAGGCTAATTTAACCTAATTGTTAAACTGCAAGTGCACAAATGCCTTACTGGTAGATAATGAAAAATACGGGTCGATCCCACGAAGATTGAAGACATAATTTAAAACTATAATCTAGTTAACCAATTTGAATGGGTGTTACGACAATCAGAAATTTCTAAGCTATTGAAAGGTAGAAAAACAATTAAAAATTGAGTTTGAGAATCAAAGAAAGAGATGCTAAGGCTTTTGAATCATCCATCAGGTTCATAAAATCATATTAAATATCAATTATTGTCTCCTAACAATGAATTGGATTGATTTTAGATGCAAACCCCCACTATTAATTGTCTGTTTAAGGCACAACTAATCACATGTTTGATTAGTACGAATAAAACATGCTTAAATAAAAACATAGAATAATTCTAACCACCATGGATGCATGACATATACGGTGAAAGTAATATGTGTTTGTTCACAAATTAACTCAATGTTAATGTATTAGAAAACAATAAAAAAAGAAAATAAATTTTACTAAGCATGAGCAATCATCTATGCCGTAGCGAGGGGAAAGGGGTTAGAAGATCATAGTGGAGGTGGTTGTAGCAATAGCATGGATGAACATATTTTCTCAACGAACGAGATCTGTGGTGGTACAGAATAATAGACTGGGTGCAAATAGCCAGATGTTTTGAAAATTGGTCTATTTCCCTCCAAGCTCCTTCTTCTTCCATGACCAGCTTTTGCAACTCTGGTTCATCCCTGCCTGGTGCGTTCTCATATATGCCTGCAAGAAAGAGAAACATATGAGAGGGAAATGAAAAATAGAGAGGCGAGACGGAGAGGTGTGTGGTCGTGAAGAAGATCGAGGCATGATGGAGACTAGTCTGTGGCAATTCAAAATTGTGGTGTGTTGTTGTGTTGTGCTCCTGTGGCGAAATCAGTGAGAGAAGGGGGCGAGGAAGGAGCTCAGACAAAAGGGAAGGAAAGTGAGTTTGCAAGGAAAAATAATTTTGTTTCGTCTGTTCATGGTGGTTGATGTTGTGCGATCTCTTCTATTTCTTTTTCTGTGAAAGAGAGAAACAGAGGTGGGGGGAAACATGTGTGGTTGGCATGTGGGCTGTGAGGGTAATCGTCGGGAGAGAAGAAACGGGGCGAGATGGAGTGATGTGTGTTTGTGGCTGTGGTGGTTGTTGTATGTGACGGAGCAGGGGAAGGGTTCATCGTGCTATCTGTTTTATTGTGGCTGCAACAAAAGAGAGAGAGAGAGAAGTCTATGATTAGAGGAAGAAGAACAGAGTATAGAAGACGAGGGCAAGGTGGATTCAGGCAAGAAAGAAGAAGAACAGGGAGCGATGGATGCAAGATTAGAGGTGAGATGGGGTGGCTGTCAATCTTTCTAGTGAGCGAAAATCTCAGGTGAGGGAATGATGAGATGGTTCTTTGGTGGCTGAAAAAAAAGGAAAAAAAAAAAGAAATGCAAGAAAGAGAGAGGAGGGGAGAGAGAGAGTTTGTTTGGCAGGAATGAGAATAAATAAAGTTTGGAATTTAGGTTAAGATTGGTTTGGGATTAAGTGTTCCTCCTGATTTCACCCATTACCGTCATTTTGTACCACTATTTAAGGTTGTCAATAATTGTTTCCGCTTTGATGTGATTTCAACATTTAAGCTCACAATTCTATAAAAACATGAAAACGAAATAATTAGAATAAAATACGATATTCAAAATACTTTCAGATATTAATTATAAAGTAATTTGAGTATAAATTATGTGAATATCAAAGACTACCTAAGAAACCAAGGTGTTTAGTCTTTCATATTTGCTTTTGTGCTCCATGAAATTAGTCTCTTGTCATTGATGTTTACATTTTTTTAAACACTCTTAACGATTTGTCCTTTGGTATTTATTTCTATGTTTGGTCATACCATATTCAGTTTTGTGCCTATATCACATGTTTCATACAAGTTCAGGTTGGTTTGGTGAATTAGAGATTAATCACTATGGGCAATCCTTTGTGCAGGAAACATGGGTCTCTAGTGCAAATGGTCTAGATCTAAAGCGGGTTGCCTTGTCATTTAAACAAGGTTTATTTTTGGTAGTTGGAGTGTTTGGATTAACATCCATTCTCTATGCGTGTCCACCCAGATCACCACTTCCTTGTTGCAACTTCATTGATGTCAAGATTTCTCTTCCCAATCAAGAACACCATTGATGATACACAAAAATGGTCACATCTCTGAGCCATACACGTGTCATGATGATCTCGAGAATTATAGGTCCCAGCGTCAGTCCAACACTGATCCGGCCCAAGCGGTTTCAAGCCCGCCTAATTCAAATCGCCAGACGGACCCGAACTCTTATAGCATGCTAGGCCCACACGTTTCACAGCTGTCCTCAATATCCGTAAGTCCTACTAAGGCAAGTATCTCGAGGATCAGTTTTGGACAGGCAATTACAGCAGCTCTCAACTTCCAATCAGGAAGCAAATACCAGAGTATATTCCACACATGAAAACTTCATTCTACGGATTGCTCTTGGATTGGAAACCATCTCCCGCGTATCTAGGAGCACAGGGCTAACAGAGAACTTCCTTTTTACAGCACAACTCCTAATTAGAGAATGATCTTCACGAAGATCTCGTTCCTAAACTACGCCTTCGATGACCTGGTAGAATTAGAACTTCTGCACTATAAATAAGACATGAGGTTAGTAAGCTAAGGTGCGCTACAAATTCTCTGTTTACAACATTACACCTTCCTTAGATCCCTATCTAACTTTAGAATCAGAGTGCTATCGGACACCACAACGGTGGTCCGTGGCTCACGTGTGTTACTTGTGCAGGTCAAAGATAGGAGCAGAAAACAACTGCATCAGTTTGGTGTCGTCCGTGAGAACGAAAAAGTACCAAACTTTTCACTAGCACCATCTCTTTCAAAACCTAGAAAGATGATGACCATTAGATCACGCAACAATGGAGAACATGGGGACACGTCAAACGCTCAGGCTGGCGCTTTACCGCCGCTTCCAGTAGTTCTGGTCATGCACAGACAATAGACTCACCCTCCCGCGCCGATGACAGCAACGACGTACCCCATAATAGATATGTTGTCATAGCAAGCACAGGAGATCCAAGCCCCCACTAGTTCTCATTGGACTAGAGGAGGTTGCGTGGCTAACGCTGAACCCGCTGCCATGGCAAAGAGGCTCGGCCCTCATAACCCCTCCGCAGAGGGGCACACGAACCGAACGTGTTGTATTGTCTTTCTGTCCTACTATTTGTGGACCGAATCATGAACGAGGCCCTTCCAAGGAAGTTCACTCCCCCAAAGCTCGACTTCTACGATAGAACCACCGACCCATTTGACCACTTGCGCCATTACCAGCATATAATGGCTTTCAAAAAAGGATTTGAGTCGGTGATGTGCATAACTTTTCCCACTAGCCTGAAGAAGTCAGCACTAACATGGTTCCACAACCTTCTGCTGAGGTCGATCGGCTCCTTCAAGACGCTGGCAAAGGAGTTTCTGACACGTTTCGTTATGAGCCAGCATTTCCGAAAAGGCCCACACTACATACTCTCTAAAACAAAAGTCCAATGAGACACTCAGAGAGTATGTCACACGCTTCAACAACTAGTTGACTCTCATTCACGGATGCAACGACAACAAAGCCGTGATAGTCTTCACTACGGGCCTCAAGGAGGGAAAACTTTATGAAGACCTCACCTTAAAGCCCCCTCTGGACACGACAGAGCTCCTCAAGAGTGCCAAGAAACACGTTACCTTGGAAGACTTGAAGACCGTGAAAAAGAAAATCGTAGGTGAGGAGAAGCCCTCCACTCCCAAGGATAAGAAGGAGGGAAAGAGACATGAGGATGAAGAAAGGAGCAAGAGAAAGCGCAGTGACAACAGGTTAGACCCTAGTCGGTCTATGCCAAACAAAGCCTCCATCTACTTTGGATCCAGAGCCGTAACACCCCTCAATTCTAGCCCGTCGGACGTACTAAACTCCATGAAAAACTTGGAAGATCTGAAGTGGCCCCAAAAGCAGCACTGAGACCCCTCCAAGCATGACAACGGCAAGTACTGTGCATACCATAAGAAGGGTGGCCACGGTACCAACGACTGCAAGAGTATGACGTGTGAGGTTGAATACTAGATCCGCAGGGGAAAACTAAAAGAATTCCTGAACTCTGAGAAGTGACCAGAACGAACCAGGGATCGAAGAGAGTCAGTTGAAGAAATAGAGAAGGAGACTCCAGGGATAATTTATGTCCTTCATGGAGTTGGACCGAGTGAAAACCAATCGTACAGGTCCCGCAAGCGGACTCTACTGGAGATGCAGACACAACCCGCGAACGAGGACAAACGCATTTGTCACTCGAGGGTTCAGAGCCTCATTCCCACCTTGACCTTTATGGATAAAGACCTCGAAGGAGTTAGAGCGCCGCACAACGACGCCCTAGTCATCTCAGTCTCCATTGCAAGGTGGGAGGTAAAAAGAGTTCTAGAGGACACAGAAAGCACGCTCAACGTCCTATTCTACAACACATTCCGCAGTATGGACCTCAATGAGGAAAAGCTAAAGTCTTCAGATTACCCGCTAATTGGATTCAGCGGAAAGAAATGCTTTCCCATAGAAAATATAAGGTTAGCAATAGTGGCAGGAGAGTCACAACTAAAAAAGATCTTGTTTCTGGACTTCATGCTAGTAGACGCACCATCGACCTACAACCTTATCTTGGGAAGACCATGGCTCTAGCAGATGGAAACAGTAGTCTTCACCCTTCACCAGTGCGTTAAGTACACTGCTAACCACTCCGAAGGGACAATATATGGAGACCAACCTATGGCACGAGGTTGCCATTACGCCACACTGAAACAAATAAAACGCTCCCAGATCCAACTACATACTGAGGAGCAGCCTGAACCAGTGCCAGGTCGAACGACGATAGAGGCCAAGGCACGCAGGAACACAACCCCCGACCTTCCATTGGTGCGGAGACAAACCCTTACAAGGTCTATTATTCAGTTAACTCTTTAACACCAGCAAAGCCCAACAGTCCGCTGAAAAAAATAACGATCCACAAGGGCCATTCGAATTCACATTAGGGCCAGGATCAATCTCTCTCCGTCAACAGTTAGTTTTTTTTAATTGTTTATTTCCCTTTCCATAGTCAATGTAGAGTTTTAGTTCTTCAAGACTTATGTGATTTGTAATCATTTAAGAAATAAAGAAATAATTACGAAAATAAACTCTATTGATTACTGAAAAGATGTAACAACAAGCACCTTGAGGCGGATACAAAAGACTACATACTACAAGCATTTGAATTCAGTGGGACATGAAGTAAAGACTCGCTTAGACGATTCAACTTCGTAAGGTATCCGAAGAAGGCCGTGCAAGCTATTTGCAAGTGACAGCAAAAATATTCAATAGACTTCGCTCGACCCCTTCCCAAGATCAAGGACAAGGTGTCAGAGGGGATTGAAAGGACTGAGCGGTCGATTGCTCTGTCGAATCACCCCAGAAAAGCTCCCCCTACAACAACAATGTAGACCTTACAACGAACATCTGACTTCCTCAAAAGACATCCCACCCCCTTGAGGACTTCCTCAAATGGTTTTTGGCCTCCTAAATAGGATGGAAGAAGGCAGATGAGGATGATCGCAAGCAACGACGCAGTCAATGTCTCAAAATGCTATCAAGCGATGCCACTTTCCCATGCGCGATACCAGGAGTGACTGAGAGATACCACACCTAGAAGCATCGCGCATCCACTAACACTTCAATTAGCCATAAGTAGCGGCGGAAACTACATACATATAGGCACAAGTTGCACAAAATAACACCAGGGCATCTACCTTGGTAGGAAATCTGTATTATTTCTTCGCAATATTATAAGAAATTACGAGATTTCAGCAAATCAACTACATGCCAACCTAGGATAGGTGACCACGCATAACGGCGATTATGATCGTGCCTGATCAGTGCAAATGTCAGAACATTCGAAGATTCCATTGTTGGAGATCCACCCTTCAGCCTTTGGAAACCCCAAACATTTTCTTCAAACAAGAACATTACAAGAGATACTCTCTGCAAAGATAGTGCCTACAATGACTGGAGACCATTATATAGACATGATGGTTCACCAAACGAGCCTCAAAATTAACTGTCAAGCATTGAATATTGTATGAAAAACGAGAAGATGGCGATTTCTGAGGAAATTGTGCAGACCACGTTCGTCCAATTAATGGCGTTGCAGGCAACCCCATCAATTGATGGGGAGTAACTGATACTCAACTGTCCTGAAGCCTACGTCGTACACGTGTTACCGCGCGATATACGCCGTACACGTAGTGCAACCGTGCAGGAAACCCTAGCTCTTCCTCTGCGGGCCCTTAGGCTCAACCCACTCGGCCCACTATTCAAACAGTATTCTACTACATGTTGGCACGAGCACCAGAAATCCAAATCAGCTTTGATGCACGGATCGTTGTTTAATTTAAGGTAATGTTGTCCACACGTGTATGAAGAAAAATTTTGAAGGAAGAAAAATTAATGGTGTACAACATTGGTTTATTCTTCAGAGCCCCACGTGTTTATTAAAGGGTGTATCTATTCTCAAAGAATTTTCTTGTATCCTTTTCCATTCTTGTTAGCCAAAATCTTAGCCTCATTACAACCTAATAAAGACCTAATCGATCTTAAGTAAAAATTTGGTTCATAGATGTGGAGATTAAATAGACAAGAACTATGGTGTATGATTCAACATTCTCAAACTAATTGATATTCTTGTCCATGAGATCATATTCATTTCATTATTTTAAAAGTCCGTTTTTCATGATTATTATATGTGAGATGTTTGTCTTTTCATAATTTATTCTTTTTCTCACATATAAACTGAGTGATAACTAGTCAATCTCTAAGTGATTCATTTCTGAGTGATAAGAGAGATTTGTAGTCGAAGCGTACAATTCAAAGGTTATGTAGTCGTATCTTTGCTGAGAAAAATAAAGTTATGTTGATAAGGCCATGCACACACACACTTCGAGTTGAGAATAATTGATGAAATTTATTTAACCTTTGGGTATTATTAAATTTTTGTTAGACTCTTTGATATATTATTGTGACACTGTTAGTTGTTTTCTGAAAATTTGGGCAATTAGATTATTACTCTGAGGATAGAGTGATCAAGTTACCATATTTTGGAAATTTATTGAGTCATAATGTTTGTGGGTAACATTTTTGGAAACCCTCACAAGACTATAACTCGTCCACTAGAGGTAATCTAGCGGTTTAAATCCTTGTTGCACGTTTAAGGTAAGTGCAACCGATGATTCCTGCGAAAGTGAGTTAGAATTTTATTTTTATTGTTTTTCTCGAGGACTAGCAAAATATAGGTTTGGGGGTATTTGATATTCACTTAATTATTACATAATATATCCTTTAATTTATATATGTTAGTGTTTCAATTAGTATATTTTATTCTAATAATTTCATTTTCACGTTTTTATAAGAATTTGAGCGTGAACGATGAAATCGCATAAAGGCGATAATTTGAGAAAATGATATATTAATTGGTCGATTTTAGCGGTGGCACAAAGTAGAGGGTCACATACTTAAACCTAACCCAAACAAACCTAGGTCCACCTAATTTAACCTAAGTCCAAGCCCAAAAAGCTAACCTAGAAACCCAAGCCCAACCTAACAAGGAAATAGGAGAACCCTATTTAGGTTTTTTTTCTTCTCTTCTCTTGCGCTCCCTCTTTTCCTACGCGTGTTTTCTTCCTCTCTTTTCTAGCCACCACGCGAATCCACCTTTCCGGCAATCCTCGCTCGATAGGAAAATCGGCAGTGCTATCATCCTGCCATCACCACCTCCTCCTCGTCCTCCACCATCAGCCGTCACCTCGCCTTCCTCCCTCACCCGCTCTTCCTCGCTCACTAGGGAGACGCCACACCCTGTCCATCGTAGACATCATCAACTCCTATGTCAACACAACCACGTACAACCACCGCCCCTGTCCCTGTATCAAACCACCGTAACAACACCGCCCACGACCCCCATGTTCCTCTCTTCTTCCCCTGTTTTCGTGTCTATCTCTTCACCTCGCCACCGTCCAGCATCCAGCATCCACACCGCCGAGCACCACCATCAGACGCCACCACCTCCTTCTTCTGGCTTCCCTCTTTCTCAGCCACCGCCCTGTTCCACCGCGTGACAGAGCTCCATTGCACTGTCTCCCTCCTCCATTCTCACCCTCTTCGTTCTTTCTCTCTTTTGATCCTTCCCCCGGCCCTCTCTCTCTCTTGCAAGGACCGGAGCTCGTCGGAGGAACAAAGCTCGCAAGTAGTAACAGAAACAGGGAGCGCCTCCCTGTTTCACCGTCCCTGTTCCTCTTCCTCCTTCGCTTATTTTTATCTCTCGTGATTTCTTCACCCTCTCTCTGTCTTCTTGCAGGTACCGGATCCGTTCGGAGGAAGAAAGAGCTCGCGAGGAGCGAAGACGAAGGAGCGCGGCTCACTGGATATGAAGACCAGAGACAGCTGCGCGACTTTGGCGGGAACCAACTGTTTTTCAAATAGTTGGTTGTTGGCACCCCGAGATCCTGTAAGAGCCACCACAATGCATTTGCAGCATTTTCTTGGGATGCGCATTCCTGCTGAGATGGATTCCACTGATGCTGTGACCACCACCATGATCTTCTAGACCCCGCACCGAGGCAAAGATGAAACCACAGGGTTTCCTGGAGTTTGTTGTATTTGAATTTATTGTTTTCTTTATACTTGAACGTTAAACACAGCTGATTTCTGAGTTTCAATAATTTTCTTTTACCGATTATATCCGGATTAATTATCTAAAATAGTCGGTAGTTAGAAGTACCCTTTATTGATATTCAAAGTCTGCTTTAATCAATTAATCTGAATCTGTGATTGTGTGTGTCGTAAGAAGACATGCAACGCTAGGGGTTTAGAATTAGTTAAAATAAATCTATGATTGTGTGTGCCGTAAGAAGACACGCAATGCTAGGGGTTTATACCTTTGCTGAAATCAATTGCAAACTTAGATTAATCTTTAGGTTAGTCATGTTAATTCTTGAAAACAATAATTTGGATTACACAAATCTCGAAGAACTTGTGGTGTATTCGATGTCTCGGTCCTCTCTCTATAACCTTATCAATTTAATTTTAGTTGTCAATTTCATTTTCTTATTTTAGTAATTTTCATCTGTTATAACCCCCAACTCTAAATTAGTTCAAATAAGTCTTAGAATTCGACTGTCTCGTCAATCCTCATGGGATCGACCCGTATTTGTCATTGTCTACCAGTTAGACAGTCGTGCACTTGCGGTATTACAAGTAGGGTTTATTAGCTTATTAATTTAGGTTAATAAAAACTCCATCAAGTTTTTTTGGTTCCGTTGCCAGTAGATAACCTGGGTCTCTCGGGTGAGAGCCGAGTATCCTGACCAACTAGACTACAACGGAACATCAATATTTTTTTTTAATTTATTTTCATTTATATATATATTTTTTGACATGCTTTCCCCTTCTGCAAAATAAAATATTTCAGTCCTGAGGATTCATGGAATATTTAGTTTCAACTCTTTTTATTTGCCCATTCCAAAAATATATCGACCATGCACATTCTCAAAGACATTGGGTAAGGATAAAAATAGTATGGGATATTACTCCCTAACTGGAGTAGGTACTGGAGATGGGGTTAGCAAAGAAAACGTATATTTAAAGGCTCAAAGGGCTGCAAACGGATATTTATTATTAGGTTGGCTAAAAGGCTAAAGAACAGTTCAAAGAAAAAAATTGCCTATATCACTTCCTAAGCTCTAGTCGGTATTATGACATCTTAACTAAATAAAACAAGAAGTTCTAGTGTAATAATTCAATTTTAACACCATTCTCAAAGCAATCAATAAAAGAAAAAGGAATAATGAGATCATCAACGAGAAAATGTGGACTCAAGAAAAGTCAAAGTTTATTTAATAACCCTCAAGAAAAATAGAATGTCTCAAAACTCACAAGGGTTAAGTCTCCACTATTATTCTAAGGTTTTCTAATTAATATCTCACTGATTAACTTCAAATCATGCTAACTCGACTTATAGTGCAAGAATGGTCGAATCGAAAAAATATCATGAAATATATTTAACTTAAATATAATATCAAACCATATGTTTTCCTATTGATATATAAAAGTGACAAGTGAAAACATGCATTCCTCAAATTTAAAGGCATATTTGAAAGCACATCCTCTTCATTGGAAATGAACTTAGATTTTGAATGCATTTTCAAATTGAAAAATTTTCACACATTCATAATTAACTATGTATTCAATGGAGATTGAGTAGAATACAATAGTCAATTGTGAAATGCATTTCATTTCAAAAAAATTTCAAGAATGCAGAAAAACTCATAAACCTCACCCCCAAACATTGTCCTCAATGTATAAAATGATGATTATGACAAATGCAGGAAAAAGAAAATATGAGAGTTAGAGTGACATTACCATGAGAAAGTTTTTACCAATTTCGACAAAATCGCCCACTAATGAACGCTCAACAACATAAGAACTGTGGACTCATCATAATAAATTGATAAAAACAATACATGACACAAAAAGATATGCAAATGAAATAATGAAAAAAAATTACATGTATCAGTTGTAAGTCAAAATTGTTACGGAGCTAACGAGTATAAGTGAAATGCAACTAGAAAGAAATCGAAAATTAATCCAAACTAACCATAATGACACAACTGAAGCTAGGCTGCCTCCTAGGAGCGGTTGGTTTAACGTCGTCGCCCGACATATATTCTTCCTTATAAATGATGTACCATGAAATGACGAGAAAGAACATAGCGAACACTCCCCCAAACCTAGACATTTAGTCCATGATGTTGACTAGATCATATAGCAATAACCAAAAGAATTGAGGATCCGTCCAACATATAGTAGCACCTACATGCAACACAACAAAAACTAACACATCCCTAAAATGACGAAGACGCCATGCAAAATCATAGAGAAAATGCAAACGAACCCACCCGCGGTCGTAAAGAAGTCATAGGGATCTGGAGCAGAAAGTTGTCACCAACAGGAATATCCTGCAAATGACTATTTCCTACTCCTAAAAAGGGACATCCTATGTCTGATGTCAAATCGGAAGATTGAATGTGTTGCACAATAGGATGGTCAGAATTAAAATCATCCCTTAAGAACAAGGGATCCACATAGGTAGCGTCAGTCACTATTAAAAGGATGAAAAGAGGTATGTCTATAGATATATCAGGTGGTATAGGCTCATCATAACAAAATGAATTGCATAAAGATGATGAGCTAGGCAGCTCAACAACACCCCCAAACCTGGAATTAACACTACCTATGGGAAAATCAAACTTCATGTAAAAGTCACTAGGAGGACATATGTCAAATGGGTCATCATGAACAGGCGGAAAAGAGAATGAGGCAGAAAGCCCAATAGTATCAGTAAAAGGGTTCAGTTTTGACTCACTGAGTGGAAGGAGTTCTACTTTAGGCTTCCATGTGTAACCCGGATCCATAATAGGGGTTGAATCAAGCAAAACATTCACTTCCCTAATGGAATCATCAATATTGAAGTCTAAACCGAAGTGAGTCAAACATGCTGCTAAGGGATCATCTAATACAGACCGCAATAAGGAATTCTCCATCGAACTCTCAATCATGTCAACTTCACAAACATCCTCGGGCTCGAGAGGTTGTTTACTAACATTAAAAACACTGAGTTCGATGGTTATGTTGCCAAATGACAATTTCATAATTCCATTCCTGCAGTTAATAATGGCATTGGACGTGGCCAAAAATGGTCGACCCAAAATGACTGGAATGTGACTAGACGGATTGTGAACAGGTTGTGTATCAAGAACTATAAAGTCCACAGGGTAATAGAAATTTTCAACCTAGATAATCACATCCTCTATAACACCATGGGGGACTTTGACAGATCGATCTGCCAATTGCAGTGTTACTCTAGTATGTTTTAACTCACCTAAACCTAATTGCTCATAAACATAATATGGCAATAAATTAACACTCGCCCCTAAATCCAATAATGCCTTATCTATCACATCATCACTGATAATACAAGAAATAGTCGGGCAACCAGGATCCCTATACTTAGGCGGGGTTCTGTGTTAAATAATTGAGCTCACTTGCTCGGTGAGGAAGGCTCTCTTTTGCACATGGAGCTTCCGCTTTTGTGTGTAAAGATCCTTCAAAAACTTGGCATAGTTAGGAACTTGCTTGATAGCGTCGAGTAATGGGATATTTATGTGAACTTGTTTAAAAATTTCCATTACGTCGTTTACATTTGTTCCTTTCTTTGCCGGAGCTAACCGTGATGGAAACTGTGCCCTATGCAAATAAGATGCCTGAGCAGGGTCAGAGTCAAGAGGCACATCTTTATAAGATGAGGCTTTATTAGCCTCCTTGTCAGATGGAGCTGCAACTTGCGTTGACTTAGACGAAGATGCAACGACACTCGAATCAGGCCCTTGTACCCGATTGTCAACCTGTTTTCCACTCTGAAGGGTAGTAATAGATTGGACATCAACATGGTGTGACTCAGATGTACTACCAACTGCGAATTGACCCTTTGGGTTTGGAACAGGTTGACTAGAAAATCTCCCAGGCTCTCTCTCCAAAAAGGACTGAGTAATCTTATTCACAGCTATCTCAAGTCTATTGAGGGCTTGAGATTGGTGTTGAGTCGTGACTTTCAACTCAGATATGTCCTTAAAATGCTGCTCAATTATACTTTTTGGGCACTACAACACAAATGCCCATTTATAGCATTTGATAATAGCACTTTTTATACTTGCGCTATCAAAAGTCAAGTTTAATGAAATAAAATTTAAAAACGCTATGAAAAATTGAGCGCGAGACTAAAAACATAACACCCGCTTTAAAAATTTTAGAAAAATCGCTCCTTACTTTGACCAAAAGCAAAACCTTTCTCTCTCTCTCCCTCTGCCTCAATTTCTTTCACTCAGGAATACCAGGGAGTGGGAGAGAGATTGAAAGACCGAGAAAGATTGACAAGTTCCAAGTCAATCGACAATGATCATTGTCGGTCCTTCTGACGAAGGGAAAAGGGAAGAGTAGGGAACGAGAAGAAGAAAGAAGAAGAATAAGAGATCTGGAATTGTATTACTGTGATTTCATTTTTCGTTTCCTTGCTTTAGATCTTGTTGTTTTACTGTGATTTCATTGATGGAGAGTTGGATTTGGTGATTGAGTTCTTCATTCGTTGTTGTGGTGATGGTTGGGAAGAGAATCTCCATGGAATATAGATTTGGAACTGTAATTTGGTGGGGAATTTAGGGGGAGTTTGTATTGTTAGAGAGAAGGGTTTATTTTCTGTTTTTCATCTTTCCTTCCTCTACATAACGAACAACTTCTGTTAGTTGTTGAATAGCTTTCAGATCTTGAATCCAAACTAGTTCGGTGTTAAGATCATTACTTGCCAACTCCACCGATTGACCTAGTGACCTTCAGCGATGGAGGCATGGATGAGCTGATTCAACTTTCAAAATCAATGATGCAGGAGGCGTCTCTCTAGCAGATGAAGACGTCGTAGAAGACGGCTAGCAATATCCGATTGTAATGTTGTAAGTTTCTTTTCTACTAATTTACATCGATCCGATCTGCTCTTCTTCTTGTTGCTTGGTTAGACTTTTTTGGAGGATTCGATTGAATTCCGTCAATTGTTCTGTTTTACCCAAGTATTGGCGATGCTATACTTATTCAAGTGACCAAAGGTTGAATTCTGTATTAATTTGATGTCTATGGTGGATGTTTTTACTGGTAATGCAGGATACTAAGCTAAATAAGGTTGTGTATTTTGGGCTGTTTAATTGTATCCCTATATCATATTAAGCAGCTATTCTTTTGTGATAATCAGTGGTCTCATTTTTATGTTGCATTTAATGTATTCAGCTCCAGAAGATGGTCCAATTGTTTTAGTTTAGCTCCTACCCTCAACTTGTTGTTCAGATAAAACAAGAAGCTACGAAATTCCCACCCTTAATGAACCATGCATACATATATTGGCTCATTACTTCCTATTTGGCTAAGATTTATATAAGCTTATGGGTAAATAATAATAATCTATGTATACTATTTTCACAACTACGAAATGATACATATGCACATACCTGTTACGGTAAACTCATTGTAAACTCTGTATTTAAGTGCTATTATGTACTCACTTTAGAAGTTTTAGCTTTAACCTGTCACAATGTGTATTTACAGGTTTTTTTGAAAGGATCTCCCTTGGTGGCTGATGTTTCTAGGGAAATATTGAAACCTAAAAGAAAGTGATAAGATGGCAAAAGTTGATCAAAAGTGGTTTGGGTCTCAAGCTACTTGTTCCCAGCAAGGAAGTGATGATGTATCTAGCTTAAGTTTCTATAGCTTTCGTGCCCAATACATTTGAGTTGACGACAGGTTGCGGTTTCAATGGATTTGCCACACGTGGCCAAATATAAAGGCTTGATATCTGCAAAGCCTCACAGGCAAGAACTGATTCAGGACCTTTACGAAGTCATTCAGTATCTTCAAAGAGGAGCTGTTAATGCTGGGATGCTGATTTCCTTCAAGCGGTCAACATGGCACATGCCCAGCAGAATTATATTCTATAGGTAAAAATTTTCCCCATATCATCAATATACCTATATGTATTTCAGTTTTCTCATTTTAGTTACCCGTTTTCTTACATACAGGGATGGTGTGAGCGAATGCCAATTTAGTGAAATGTTACTGCATGAGGTTGATGCAATTAGAAAGGTATTGCGTATTTTCACCAAGTATAAGGCTTTTAGTCTAATATGGACAACACTTTAAATACAATATTTCATTTTAATTATTTGGAATGCTTGTTGTCGCAGATAGAAAGTTTACCCAATGACACAAGCTTCTTGGGTACCAGGTATGGATTTAAGCACGTTTTAAATTAAAAGTTCAATGTCATGTTTATTGGTTTCTATCAAAATGTTACTTTAAACTAATACAACGATCTCATATTGTGCCTCAATTATACTTTGTCAAACAAAGATGTAGGTAGGGGTGCAACAACGTAAGGAAGCTATTCCTTTTAGTTTGCATGTACTTTTTACTCTATTTCTGTATGCCCATGTGGTTATTTCAGGGACTTATCAGAGGGTATGCACTACAAGAAACTCAAAGTAAAACCTTAAGAACTGAGATTAACTACCTGTTTTCGGTTGTATGGTGAGTTACTCACCACTACAAGAAAAATTGTGATTAATAGCGTTTAAAAACCGCTATGGTAGGCTACCATAGCGGTTTAGTAACCGCTATGACAGCCGGCGCTATAATAGACCCAGGGGATATTATAGCGGTTTTAAAACGCTATGGTAAGTTTGGCTTTTATAGCGTTTCAAAACCGCTATGGTAGCCTCTTCCATAGCGTTTTAAAAATGCTATAGTAGACTCTAAAACCGCTATGGTAGACTCTACCATAGCGTTTTAAAAACGCTATAGTAGACTCTAAAACCGCTATGGTAGCCTCTTCCATAGCATTTTAAAAACGCTATGGTAAATATACATAGCAATTTTTTTTTTTTTTTTTTTTTTTTTTTTTTGGGCATGGCTCTTAAGAAAGACTCCGATATGAATGATATGCAATTCCATGCAAGCCTGATAATGTATGTTTCAAATAATCTTCTCACATATTCAAGAAAGAAATAGGTCATTCCAATCACTAACCATGTTATCGGTTTTGTTCTTGACATTATGTTCCGTGTAACTTTCATTGTTCCAAAACATTCTCCCTATGTTGTTAAATATACTACAGAAAGGTACTTCATAATATATGGCTAAGTACACGCTTTACAATCATATTTTTCCAGAGTGGAAACTAACATGCACACAAAGGCTTTACTTTTTCCCACATTTGAAGCCCTTGGGTCCTTGTTGCACTTCCAACTTTTCATTGAAAATGCATGGAAGAACTTCCTCCAATAGAAAAAAATCAGCTGCTTTAATAATGTCCTGTACAAGGAGAACACGCACCCTCCATCCCTTTTCGGAAAGAATAAACTGGAAAAGATCTTCAGTCGCACTCACAACTGAATGCATATCAAAGTACTTCCATCCCATGACATTTGAAGCATTTGCTGCAGAATCATCGGGAGGTTTTGCAGCAGAATCATTGGCTGGATCAGATATAGCTGCTATCTGGAATAGAGTATAGTGATTAGAATTATGGATCTTGGTCTGAAGTACATGAACAACAGAATTTGATATTGGAATTTCCAATTAATGAACTATGTATACAAGCAATGGATGTTCTTACTTCTCAATTATAACTGTCCTTTAAATAAATGCTCACAGGACGCCTATAATTGTGACTTTTTGTAGAATATAATGATCTTATTGTATAAAACATCAAAAAAGCCTACACGTCAAGGCAATACGCACCAAGTAATTGTATGTTCAAGTTCAGAAATAACACTAACCAACAAAATTGACAATTCTTTGCCCCAATTTTTATGTCTCAATGCAGCATAATTAGATTAAAGTTTAAATAGACAAAAGATGTGTATGTAACAAAGGTGGTAGCTCTGTCAATATGAAAACTACTCTGGTTGTGGGAATACTGGGGTGCCAACCTAGAATACAATGTGATTTTTTCTTTCATTGTTCCCCCCTAGGATGCATTTCCAGTTAAGGCTTGATCCATATATGTGTGTATAAGCAAAAACAAAAGAAGCAGATCGAGATAATCAAAATGAAACATATAAATAAGCAACTCATGAAACAAAACTGTTGGTAGGTTAGAAAATGCTGGGGAAGTGTGCTACTAGAAAATCGATTGGGGGCAAATGCTACTAGAAAATATGCTGTAATAGAAAATGTTGGCATAGCTGTAATAGAAAATGTCTGCATTCACATTTGATCTTACAAAAAAAAAAACTGAGAAAGGTGAGCATATAATGACGGACTTTTCATAATATAATGCTTGCAGGAAATGATTACTCGATATGATTTAGAAGAAAAACGTGAAAATATTCCTTACCAGGCGTTCTAGGCGGTTC
Source organism: Berberis vulgaris (assembly GCA_963556465.1). NCBI lineage: Eukaryota > Viridiplantae > Streptophyta > Magnoliopsida > Ranunculales > Berberidaceae > Berberis > Berberis vulgaris. The sequence continues at coordinate 92,482,169 of OY747125.1, forward strand.
CACCGTATGGAGCCATTGTTGCGGATAAGAAGCTCCCTTAGTATTTTCCTCATATCAGGATTTGGATCTGCAAGAAGTCTTGCAACAACAAATGGATAGGCACTCTCTATAACTTTAAAGTCGGGATCCAATGCTTTGGCAGTCCCTTCCAGTGATCCCAAAGACCTGATTACCAGTGCATAATCTGGAGGCAGAGAGAAATTGAACTCGTACATAACATCATACAGATGATTCATTACACCCTGAAAACAAGTAGAAAGAGTTCAAGAACTACTTAATACTTTGGCCACCAAATTCAATAGAAACTAGTAGAAATGTCGAGAAACAAGGTGTGCTTCTATATAAGCTTCTTTTGGAAGGAAAAAAAAAAGTAAAAAAAATAGATAAATAACACTGACCTGGAAATCTTGGGATGGCCGAGTCTCATCACCAAAGGATGCTCGTAAAGCATCTGAAACGGACTGTATATCAACTCCATCAGGAATAAATCCAAGGGAAAGGAAGTCATTTGCTAAGCCCAGAGAATCGCGGTTAACATAATGCACGAGCTGAAAGACAAAAGTTATAACACAATTACAAGTAGGTCGACATCAAATGCACATACTGAATTTCCCATACATGCACACATATACTATGAAGTATGAACAAAGGGAAAGATTCTACAAACCACAGAAATGACTAGTCTTCCCTTTTTACAAATAATATACTAAGCAAAGAGGAAAATTTTAGAAACGACACGAATAAGCAGTCTTCACTTCTTACCATGCTTAGGATTTGAAGCCCAACACAAGAATAAGTGAAAAATTCAAATGACTTTGGGACAGTATATTATCAAGGGTGTGTTTGAAGGTTTTGAATTACAAGGAAAGCAAGAATACAAGACTGCTTCAAACACCAGAAACAGCATTGTCTAGGACTGATTTTAAGACTAGATACTTCTTGAAACAGAAGAGAAGAGAAAAGCCCCTGCAAAATCAAATTAAAAATTATTGAACTTGCAGCATTCTACAAGCTTTTGCAAGAAAATTTAATTTATTTTCTTCGCCCCTATAAAAATGATGCAAGCCAATGCAACCATAACAGTAGAGAAAATAAAACATTTGGCCTTTTTAATCTGAATTTGTTACTTTTTCCCGCAAACAACTGCTTAGCGCAAATGATGTAGCACCCCTTCTCATTGTAGGAGGTTGCAAGTTAGCGAGACTCATGCCTAGGACACTACCCACGTGACTACATGCTTTGCCTTCTCAGCTTTAAGGAAAAATAAAACAGAATTGGTTTAACCTACTTGGATACATGAAATCTCGAAAGGCAATCCACTATATCACGTCATATTTTCTACTAATGATTGTCTCTCAATTTTTTTAACACCTCATCCACATCATTTTCAACCTTCATTTCTTTTTTAATAACCTTCAAACTATAGCTCTATTGCACAAAAGCAATTTCTGGTGACATTCTGCAGTTCAAAAACTGAAAACAAACTTTTTTTCCAATCCAAAAGATGGCGAAATAAAGGCAACAAATGTGATTACTATGCAATGCGGAGAATTTAGATACAAACAAACTAGGTAGTTCCTATTCAAACAATATCCTTCTCAATATCAATCTAGGAGTATCCTTCTAGTTCTTTACTAAATAATTAAAAAATATATATATTCAATTACACAACATCATAAAAAATTAACACTCACCATCCTGAGGGATTGACCTCGACTTGACCAAAGAATCTAACTGTGAATATGACATCATGCCTGACAACTTCCCAGGGGCTGAATTTCTGCACCATACAGATTACTGATTACCAATTGAAGTCACAAACAAACGAGGAAGAATACGAATATTCAATGATTTCAGCTAAACCAAACCTCTAGCCAGTCTTCAGCAATTTCTTCTTGTCCCTCCTTGGCGACTTTTTGCTTAAAAAGTCCATATCTGTACCGCAAACCATAACCCCATGCAGGCAAGTTTAATGTTGCCATGGACTCAAGAAAACATGATGCTAACCTTCCCAACCCGCCACCATTTCCGAGCGCAACATCTTTCTCCTATAAGGCATTAACCATTATATTAATATTGACCTTACACTTCAATTAGCAATAGAAACAAGTCATGTTTGTTCATAATTCCAGTATGAGGAAACGGATAAAGAGAAGTACAAGTGTTTGTCAACATTAACATAACACAAAACCTGTGAGTGTGAGTTCAGAGTGAGTGTGAGTTCCTGTTCAGAGTGATGGTACAAGTTTAGATAGATCAAAAGAGATAAATAGATTGGAGCAAGATATAAAAACTATATAATATGTAGATTTAATAAGTTGGTCAGGATCATTGAACCCAACAGAGTAGCTTATTTTAACTGACTTGTAATTAACACATCCAGCTAGAACTTCAAGAATGTTGATTTTACCAAGGAGCTATATTTAAAAGATCCTCAATTTCCCCACACAGAATAACAAACGTCTTTTCAATAGTTATAAGCCCATTAGACGTGGTTGTCTACCTTAATGTACGTTAATGTAGGTATATAAGAAAGCATACCTCCGCTGCTCCAAGTAAGAAGCAAGTTCGCCGTCATTGTGATCATAATTGATGTTAACCAATTGGCCATTGTTGCTACACTACCAGCAAGGCCCTTTATATTCACTGGAAGAATCTGCAAGGTCATACTAAATCAATACACTAATGTAACAAGAAAAACATAAAGTATTGGTTTTCAACAGTTTACTAATGCAGGTCCTAGGAAATGGAGGAAGAATTATCATAAGGGCTTTAAAAGGAATAGGAAGAACTCCGAGAAGACTTCCTTTAACAAGGTAGAGATCAGCTTACAATCATTAATTACTTCTTCTTTTTTTCATTAATCATATATTGAAACAATCAGAAAAATGTTATATATCTAGGTTCCTATTTCAATCCTAACTAAACTATCTAACTAGCTAAACTTTTTTTTTTCTTTTTCAATAATCATATTTTCAAGCTAAACTATGTAGCCAGCTAAACTTTTTCCTCCATGCATCTCCCTCAAAGATGGAGACTAGGAACAAGATAAAGTGATACTCACATCAATATCCTGTATCTTCACTGTTTTCATCATTCCTTTCAACTCCTTGTTAGCAGATTTCAAAGCTGTCATCTGAATAAAAACAACAATCATTAGTCATGACTACAATCTCTATCATAAACCTAGCCCACTGAACATAAATTGCATTGATTATACCATATATAAAACAATAAAGCAAGTCTTTCAAGATTAATAGTATATTTAGCTGTTATCCTAAAGATGTAATAATTGGATAATTCATAATCTTCCCCATCCAAATCACCATCAACAGGTAATATATGGATGGAAAAGCTTAAAAGTTCACACGTGGAAACTTAAAAGGTTTTGAAAGCATACAGTTTGCTGCGCATCTTTGATTCCTTCCGAAGCAAAAGCAACCTGGTCAAAATTAAATGTCTGGTTGTAGAGCATGTCACGCTGTCCTTCGTACCTGATGACAAGGCCATAAAGTAAACATCAGTTTTGGAATGAAGAAAAGCACATTCATGTCTAAGAAAAACCAAATGTGAAAGAGTCACATTCTTTCCCTCGTCAAAATAGTATGTAATTTTCTACCTGGTCAAGCTTGTAATATCCTTGTTTGTCCGTGATAGACCGCTCATGGCCATCTACTATAATCTTAACACCATCCACGCCCACACCACTTTCATCAATTACACGTCCACCAACAGAAAATTCAGTAACCTGTGCAATTACAGAGGTCACTACAGATAGTAGATTCATATGGAAGAAAAGAAGATCTACATATGGTCATGAGGGAGAAGAAAAACTAAAAAACCTAAGTACCAGATGGTGTTTTGTAGATATTAACAAGACCATACCAGCCCCATAACATGACTTTAACAAAAGATAAGCAGACTAACAATATTATGCATCTCCTGCAAAAGTGCTACTTGCTCACCCTGGTAGAAGAGTGTAACGATGTAAAAAAAAAACTGGTAGTAGAATCGTTAACATACAACTTTCTTTGCACAGCTATAGATGTGGAGGTATAATTTTTCTTTATTCCCATGGACTATTTATTGATGTGAAAATTTTGGAACAGTTGAATCAACCGATGGAACTAATCAAATCTACTGGGGCCTATATTTTTCAACAAACTGATTCACCGGACATAATCGAATTTTGACCAGGAACTCCAAATTGAGCAAGTAGAAAGAGGTTAACATTTACTTGATTTTCATAATTGAGATAACAAAAGAAAATTATTGTACCTGGAACGTCTGTGGTACCATAACATGATGATGCTCAACAGAAACCGGCAGGGAAGGCGGTGAGACATCAAAAACGGTGTTCTCACCCTTGTAGTACGGTAAAAGCTCATACACTCCTGCAAAATGTCAAAACAAAAGAGTGCCTGTTTCATAAACAAAATCGACCTTCTGGGAGCAGCAAAAACATACGCTCACTTTATCCCTGATAAGAATGCTATTGCGTCCAATTTCGCCTTCTATCAGAAAAATATGGAGAATATGACATTACTAAAACAAAGACACCACATACTGACACCATATGTTTATACATATTGCCATCAAGCTTTATTATTTTTGTTTCAAATTAATGACATGAACCTTAATATATAAAGCTAAGATGAAATCTTACTCCTCATGGAGAAATTTGGAGTATTTGCATTAGAGGTTTTCAGAACCTATCTGTGTGTGCATGCTAGAGAGAGGAGCGGGAGTTACCACAAGGTACAGATTGAAACATGAATTTCCCATCTGCATCAGAAACAGCATGGCAGAGTGCACTTTTGCCCTTTGGGGAGTCACCTGAACCCTGTGGGCAGTTCAAATCTAAAACATCATCCGAGTATAAGTACATGTGAACTCCCAGGATTGGATTTCCCTGCCACAAAGGAATGGGAAAGAATCTCAATTAGCCTTCCCATAAAATACATGGCAGTCAAGTTACGTTCTTGTATGGGTTTGACATGAAGTGCTTCTAATGCAACTCGCAGAAATATTGAGTGTTATAGTTTATGAAATTATTTTAATATTTCATTTACAATTGACAAAAGAAAAAAAAAAAAAAAAAAAAAAAAAAACAGGGAGAATGCATATGCATTTTGTATTTTTAACACAATCTAACTACATTTTCAACTTAAAAGAAAATTTGTTACTTAAAAAAACACATGAGATAGACTACAAGAAAAAGGCATAAAAATAAACTGACTCATTGAAAAAATTTTAGTTCACTTGCTTTCAGAGAGAATGTGTGTGTTGACATCATTCTTTGATTAATCCACACAGTTGCGATTAAACTAACAAAATATATCATTCATGGAAATAAGGAGAAAAACAAAAGGAAGAACGACAGAAACAGAAAGAAATCAGTACTTCAAAAGAACAAAGACTTCATCAGTTCTACCTCGGAATTATATTCTATTCTATTGTGGGATTTGGTAAAAAGAAAATTTTTATTGGTATAAAAAAAAATACTTAAGCATCTCAGTTGTGAAAAAATCCAGTGAATGCCATGTGCCTATGAAGCTGTGATAATCCCTACAGGTTTCATTTGTGCTAATAAATTTTCAGCATTCATATCAAGTAGCTTATTGAGTTGTTCAAGCTCAATCATGGCACCTGCAATTCCATCCACTAATCTATTGTCATTTTCAGCATTAAAGAAACATCCACGATCCTTTGCATCTAGGACTAACCTTCTTGTTGTTGAAGAGATGGAGGTAGAAGCTAACCTTGTTGTTGCTAACCCTGCAATAACCACTAATTTCAAACCCCACAGAGAGGACAAAACTCAAACACCAAGCAATCAGAGCCGAACAACATGCAATCAGAAATGAGAACTAATTATGCAGAACCACCAATTCAAATCCCACAGAGGACAGACCTCAAACACATCATCTAAATTAGAACCTCCACCCCATTTAGTCGGTTTTGCTTCTTAAACTTCATTCCTTCTCAAAGTCATTCAAAACAAATACAATCAACCAAACCCACGCCAAAATCCACCTAATCAACCCCCATTCACATAATCACCCAACAAACCAACACCCCCAGATATCAAAATTCAACAAAAACAACCAAAATCCAACATGAAAATTCACAATTAACACAAACAAACCAAAACCCATTAAGAAAATCAAACCAAAAACACAATTACCTTCAAAACAGCAGGAGATGCACAGAGAGAGAGCTGCTCGAAGAGAGACGCAGAGAGAGAGAGCTGCTCGAAGGAGATGAGAGGTGAGCAAGAGGTCGAGCAGAGAAAAGCAAGCTAGAAGGAGATGGGAGGCGAGCAGAGAGGCGAGCACGAAGGAGATGAGAGGCGAGGCGAGTTCTGTTGTGAATGGGGGGGGGGGGGAGAGGAGAGATAAAGGAGCGAAAAACCCAAAAAATTTGGGAGCGCCAAAATGCCCGCCAATTGACTATAGCTTTATTTATTTGCAAATTCATTGAAAATTGACTTTTTATAGCATTGTTATAAAAACCGCTATCCGTGAATGCTATCATTGAGTATTTGTGTTGTAGTGCACCTTTGTCTTTTTTATTGATCAATAAAATTTTGATGTGTCTTGACTAATAGAGCCCTAGCATTCCTGTAATGAATGCAACAATGGCAGTCCAAGCCTACTACAAATTCACTTGGAAGACTCAAGTGCCTCCCAAATCAGCTTTGTTATTGTGGACGATAGTGTTGGGAAAATTTCTCATGGTGGATAAGTTGAATAAAAGCAGTTTGGTCTTGCCAAATAGATGTGTTCTTTATGGACAGGATGGTGACACTATTTCACATATTTTTATCACTTGTCCTGCCTTCAAAGCTATTTGGTGTCGTCTACTGTTTGAATGGTGCATAGTGATATATGCAGTCAGGTATATAAATGAGGTGTTAGAAATATGGAATAAGGGAAATAACATCCCATATGGTATCATCATTTCTGCTAAAGGAAAATGGGCATAGGAAATGTTTGTGCAAGCTATGGTGTGGACATCAGGGAAATAGAGGAACTCAAGAAATATTTAGGGGATTGAAACATCTAGGGAGGACTTAGTTGTTATATTATCAAATATATTATGGACATGGGGATACACTTGGGATATTCTTCGGGAGACTCCATTCTATATTTGCGAGTATGAATGGGATAGGGTTCTCCAATGGTGAAGTGTCCCTTGGTGGTTTTTTTTTTTTTTGGACTTTTTTGGTATATATTTCACACAATTGAGTTTATGTTTTTCCTATCAAAAAAGAAAAAAAGATATGCGCTTAGCAAATGAATTACAAGATTCATTGAGAATATCCATAAGAGGATAAGTGTCAGAATATACATAAATCTCTTCATAATTGGTGATGGAACATGAGTACTGAAATAAAAACTGTCAGTTATTTCTTTCTTAATGGGAAATTCCATAATTTCATCTTTGCAGATATGGTGTAATTAGTTGCAATGACAGTCAAGGTAGAAAACTCCCATTCACTTGGTAGTGTTTGGGATGGCAAATTCTTAAAAAATGGCAGGAGGAGCAGCTCCAGCCCCTAAACAGGATGAGTTGCAGCCACATCCAGTGAAGGTGCTTACTGCATCACTAGTCCTCCTCCATTAGTTTTTTTCTCTTGTTTTGTTGTTTATGCCCTTTTTAATCACTCATCTTTTATCTACTTTTGTTTCAAGATAAAATGTTGCATTATATGTTTTTTAGTTGGGATAGTGCTCGACTCCTAAGGGCATTGAGATGTTCCCTTTCGATCCATGTAAACATCTTCTTGTTGCACTTGTGATATGTAATTTGGTTGAACATGAATATTTTCTTGTCATAGGCTTCATATAAAACCTGTTTTCATAATTTCAAAGTTTTTTTTTTTATTAACAATGCAAAATTCTGATTGATCTTGTTGCATCATTAAATCTTTCATGGATTTCTGCAGGTCATCAAGTATCCTCAAGACTGCCTAGAAAGATTATGGCCAGCAATAGATAGGTTTGTACCCCAGCGGATTCGTCAGGGGACTAAAAGATGGCCACTCAAATTGGTTTTGTTTGAAAAGGTTAGTATTTTTGTCTCTTCAAAAGTCAGAAATCTTCTTAAAATGCTCACTGAACGAATTTTAAACTGGATTTGTATACTTCCTCTTCTGGTTCTTATAATGTCGTGATCTATTTTGATATTTGATGATATCATCCTCTTCCTTTTACAAATTGTCTATTTGAATTTGTGTTTAATAGCTTGTCTCTATGCTAATGCAGTTATTGACTGCCATATCTACTGTTGATGACCTGAACTATCCAGAAAAAACAGATACATATTTTCATCAATTAGTTTGTTGTTAATTTATTGTCTTCACTTAACATTTTACCTAATAAATCAGGCCTACGTCTAAATAGCAATGGACAAATTGGAGCTGAATTTTTGTTGAAGAATGACAAGGTTATAAAGGAGAGCTTGAAGTCTAAAATAGAAGACTCAATTATGGAGAAGTATGGTAATGCAACTCCTGATGAAGAACTTCTAAGAGAGCTTCTTCTAGGACAGGTAAGGCGGTTGCCAATCTAATAGGGCTTATTGGTAGAAGTATTTCTCCAAATTTCATATGCTTCCATTTTCATATTTTAAGACAAATGTTTTTGTTGGTATTTGCAGGCGAGTGCATTATTACCCAGAAAGAAATATGAAGAAGATGTTTACATTAATAACCACACAACTGTTTGGGGTTCATGGTGGAAAGATAACCAGTGGGTTACAAGTGCTGCAAGCAAACAATTAGGAATAGCTATTGTACAGGTGCAGCTGGAATTGGGGTTACAAGTGCTGCAAGCAAACAACTGTTTTTGTTGTTAGTGATCCTATTTGGATTCTATAATGTCAATGTCCACCAATAGTACAATATATATGATGATTCGAATGTTTATAATTTTGAGTTGATAGCAAAAAAATTATAATTTTGTTGTTAGTGGTCCTATTTGGATTCTATAATGCGAATGTTTATACTTTTGAGTTGAAAATAATTAACAGTTGATAGCAAAAAAAAAAAAAAAATTTGCTATGTATACTTACCATAGCGTTTTAAAAACGCTATGGTAGACTCTACTATAGCATTTCAGAAACGCTATAAAAGCCAAACTTTCTATAGCGGTTTTAAACCGCTATAATAGACCCTGGGTCTATTATAGCGTCGGCAGACATAGCGTTTATTAAAACGCTATGGTATCCTACCATAGCGTTTTTGAACCGCTATTAAAGGGCTTTTTTTTGTAGTGGAGCGCTACAAAAACCGATTAACCATTTCCTCTAAACTTGATGTATTGGATGGAGGAACTTGGTTAAGGTGGGGCCTAATAGGGCTAGAGGCTTGAGGAACCTGGGAGACAACAACAGGTCCCCTTTGGTGTGGGCCATGGGTCCAGGAGACACTTGGATGTTTGGCGAACCCTGAATTGTAATAGTTATGTTAGATTATTGCCAGGTCGCTGCATCGCATTAAAAGAGTTGACTTGCTCAGCATAGTATGCAGGATAATTGTTTTGCAAGTCACAATTAGTTATTGAATGACCAGGACTCGAACATGCAGCACAGACTTTAGATGAAGCGTTTGCGAGAAGTGCAGGTTGAGTCAAATTCAAGAGTGCATCTATCTTTTGAGTCATGGTCATAACAGTCGTCTCTAACTTTGAGGCAGAAGGGGGTTGAACAGATGTATCTCTAACTTCATATATACCACCCTTACGCCTATCAGACTCCTTTATCGAATAATCCCATTGCTGTGAATTTTCGGAAAGAGTTTCAAAGAATTCCCATATCTCATTGACACTCATCTTCATTAATGACCCACCACTGGTGGCATCAATCATACGACGGTTTTGAGGGGTTAAACCGTCTTGGAAGTATTGAACTAGCCGCCACTTCTCAAATCCGTGATGGGGACACCTGACAATGAGCTCATTGAACCTTTTCCAACATTCATAGAAATGTTCACCCTTTTTTTGTTGAAAATTAGATAAATCTCGTCGAAGGGCATTTGTTTTGTGAATGGGGAAGTATTTTGTCAAGAATTTTCTTGACAACGCATCCCATGATGTGATGGATCCTGTCTCTAATGCATTTAACCACGATTTCGCCTTATCTTTAAGAGAAAAGGGAAATAACCTCAGACGGACCGAATCATCAGAAAATTTTTGGTACTTCAGGGTAGCGCAAATGTCAAGAAATTCTTCGACATGAAGATAAGGGTCCTCTTTCTCAAAACCATAAAAAGTGGGTAAGAAATGAATAATAGATGGTTTGAGTTCAAAACTGTTTGCATTTGTCTTAGGTAAGACAATGCAAGACGAAGTACTACTAGGAAGAGAGGCGAAGTAATCCTTAAAGGCCTTCCCCTCAGCCATCTCAGTGGACAAGGATGATGAACCTAAATAGGTAATGGGGACTTCAAAGAACTCCTCGAATTCTTGTCGGACAAGTCTATTCTTAGAATCACGCACCCAGATATGCATAAACTACTGGATAACAAAGGTTCAAAATCAACACTCTTAAACAGGCTTCAATTTTTTTTAATTTTTAAATTTTTTTTTTAATTTGTTTTTAATTTTTTTTAATGCAAGCCTAACCGCTATATGAAGTTGACCTAACTCTGAAAAAATTAAAAACAACGGGACCCTGAATGACACCTAAATGATGCACAGACAAAATGAATGACAGAGTTTTTCTTTACTAATGCAGGGCTGAAATTCAATTAAGTTTACCTAACCGTGGGAAAGGCACGGTAATTTTCTATCAATCCACCACTACAGAGTTGTTCCTACCTCTTTTTCGACTTTCTAGCTCAAAGTGAAATGCCAGTTCAAGAACTGTTCCCAAATGGAATATGTTCCTTCACTCTACCACTTTAAGCTATCAAACGTCCAAAGAGGGTCCCTATGAGCGTCACACCTGTCCTAGATAATTATCTTGCTACAAATTTTAAATAGTAAAGGCATAGATTCCTAACCCTAAAATAGATGGTGATTAACCTATCCGCGGGAGAGGGCACGGAAGATTCAACTCAATCCCTCCACTATTCAAATTTGCATGCAATACTACCTAGAACAAGCTAAACACAATTGATCACACAGAAACCGCGTGCAAATGCGGTGGGTAGAAAATACCTCCGGCGTGAACCTCTTTCGGGTTACTTGCAACGCTGGGTAGAAGTCGATTTCTGAGAGTTTCTTCGCGAATCGAAATATTTCATTTCGTTCCCACTTGAGCACCTATGTGTGTGACCACATCAGTGGGATCCATCTCAGCATCAGTGGTGGTGGTCACAGCATCAGTGGAATCCATCTCAGCACGAATGCGCATCCAGAGAAAATGTGTCAAATGCACTGTGGTTTCTTTTACAGAATCTCAGTGTGCCAATAGCCAACTGTTTGAAAAACAGTTGGTTCCTGCCAAAGTCGCGTGGCTGTCTATGGTCTTTGTCTCCAGCGAGCCGCATTCCTCGCGAGCTCTTTCGTCTTCGCTCCTTGCGAGCTATTTTTTCCTCCGAACGGCTCTGGTACCTGCAAGAAGACAGAGAGAGGGTGAGGAAACCACGAGAGAGAAAAATATGCGAAGGAGGAAGAAAAACAGGGACGGTGAAACAGAGAGGCGCTCCCTATTTCTGCTACTGCTTGCGAGCTTTGTTCCTCCGACGAGCTCCGGTCCTTGCAAGAGAGAGAGAGGGCGAGAGAAGGATGAACAGAGAGAGACCGAACAGGGTGAGAATGGAAAAGGGAAACAGGGCGGTGGAGCTCTATCGCGCGGTGGAACAGGGCGGTGGCTGAGAAAGAGGGAAGCAGGAAGGAAGAGGTGGTGGCGTCTGATGGTGGTGCTCGGTGGTGTGGATGCTAGACAGTGGCAAGGTGAAGGGATAGACATGAAAACAGGGGAAGAAAAGAGGAACAAGGGGGTCATGGGCGGTGTTGTTACGGTGATTTGCGAGATGGATAGGGGTGGTGGTTGTGCGTGGTTGTGTTGACACAGGAGTCGATGATGTCTACGATAGACAGGATGTGGCGTCTCCCTAGCGAGCGAGGAAGAGCGAGTAAGGGAGGAAGGCGAGGTGACGGCTGATGGTGGAAGACGAGGAGGAGGTGGTGATGGCTGGATGATCGCACTGCCGGTTCTCCTATCGAGCGGGGATTGCCAGCAGAGTGGATTCGCGTGGTGGCTGGAAAAGAGAGGAAGAAAACACACATAGGAAAAGAAGGAGCGTAAGAGAAGAGAAGAAAATAACCTAAATAGGGTTCTCCTATTTCCTTGTTAGGTTGGGCTTGGGTTTCTAGGTTAGCTTTTTGGGCTTGGGTTTAGGTTAAATTAGGTGGACCTAAGTTTGTTTGGGTTAGGTTTAAGTATGTGACCCTCTACTTTGTACCACCACTAGAATCGACCAATTAATATATCATTTCCTTAAATTGTCGCCTTTATGCGATTTCATCGTTAACGCTCAAATTCCTACAAAAACAAGAAAATGAAATAATTAGAATAAAATATACTAATTTAAACACTAACATATATAAATTAAGGGATATATTATGTAATAATTACATGAATATCAGCGCAATACTAGCGGACATGGGTTCGCACGCCCTCAAACAGGCGGAACCTCTCTCCAATTGGGCAAGCTTAGTCAGCTAAGGCTGATGACGACAGCTTTTGGAATGTCCTGACACCTAGTCCGTCCAGTGTGGATTCTGATGGTTTAGGAAGTGAAAGTCTAATCAGCACTATTGCGCCTGGTGGCTACGACTTACTAGGGATTGTTGCCCTTCGTGGTCAATGATCGCCAAACCCGATCAGGTAAGCCTAGCTAGTGACGACTAGTAATGAAAGCTTCTGATCAAAGCCTAGATCTTTAGCCCCCACTACGCGGGCATAGATGGTTTGGAAAGTGGGAGCCTAGTGAGTCACGAACTGATTTTGACGGCTTGCCACGAGACCACTACTTTTTAGCGTGGCCGCCGAATTGCCAACCCTAGACTTGTAACCCCACTGAACGGGTGTAGATAGTTTAGAAGGTGGGATCCTAGTCAGCCACGAACTGATTCCGATGGCTCACCATGGGACCGCTGCTTTTCAGCGCGGCTACCGAATTGCCAACTTTGGACTTTTAGCCCCACTGAACGGGTCTAGATAGTTTAGAAGGTGGGAGCCTAGTCAATCGCGAATTGATTTCGATGGCTCGCCACGGGACCACAACTCTTCAACGTGGTCGCCGAAAACTTCCAATTTTGTAGTTTGATAAGCGCAGGTGTAGATGATTTGGAAGGTGGGAAACTAGTCAATCTCGAACTGATTCCGACGGCTTTCCACAGAACCACTGCTTTTCAACCTGGTCATTGAACCCCTTTGACATGAACTTGTAGACCCCATCGCACGGGTATAGATGGTTCGAAAGGTGGGAGACCAGTTAGTCCCCGACTGATGTCGATGGCTCGCCACGGGACTACTACTCTTCAGTGTAGTCGCCAAATCCTTACTCTCCAAACCTATAGTCCACATTGTTCGGACATAGATAGTTTGTAAGGTGGGAGCCCCAAGCAACTCGCCACGCGACCATCGCTTTTCTAAGAAACAATGACCACAAAGTTGAATCTAGTTGAGTCAGTGTCTTCATGCTCAAATGGACTAGCATCCTATTACCAGCGAAGACAACTCACACCGACACATAGATCATCCGGCCAGTGCTCAAATAAATGCTACAGAGTGTGTCAGCCTGAGCTTACGATACCTGACTCGGTACAAACGCTTCAACACGTACGCTTGGCTATCGCAACTCGCTCATAGTAACAGCTACAGTCGACCAATCAAACAAGTGAGGCCAGCCTCTAGGAGCTTACCTCGAGGAAAAGACATAGCTCGGGCAAACCAACACCAGGCTAAACTGTCTACAACATGCCCACTATCGGACATGACTATGCAACAGTGACTCTGAGTCATTCACAACATAAACGGTCAAGCTCCTGGCAGTAGACAAACCACTCGTCGTCCTAATGGTTCAACCAGCCTTTGCCAAATCAAGACGACAAGGTGAAACAAAAAAACATACAATAGAGGCAATGAATACAAAACTTATAAAATTGTTTTTATTAACGATTGAACAAAATGTGTACAAGAATACATAGTTCACTCCTTATCGGGAGAAGGTACATAAACAAGAAAACTAAGCTTAGCGGAGGAATGAGTAGGAGTCGCGTCCACATGCATTACGACCTGGGCATCAAGGTCCAAACTGTCCTCCTCGTCCAATAATGCAAAGGCAGCAGATAATTCTACATACGACATCTTCTTATAGCGGCAAAAATCCCACTTCGGATGCTACTCCTTCATCAGCGCCAGCAGCTCCAGCCTGCTGTGTATGACCCAGCGGAACTCGCATTTGCCTTGTTCCTGCGGAAGCTCTTTCTCATGCGCATTCCCGTCAGCAAATTCACGCTCCAACAACTCCAACTTGCCTGTCAGCACGACAACCTGAGACTGCTCTATGGCCAGACTACTCTTCACAGCGCTGAGCTCATGCCATTCCTATTTGAGCCGGTCCTCGGCCTTCCTTGCCTCCCGACCATTGAACTCTACATCAAATTCCATTTGTTGCTTCTGAGCAGCCCAGTCAGCCTCCTTCAAAGCATTCTCTTCAGCAAGAAACCACAGTTCAGAATGTGCCTCAGCCGTAGCTTCCTGCGTAGCCTTGGCTTCTCGGCAGATCCAGTTCAACTCCTGCTTGAGTTCGTCTCTCTCGAACACCACCTTTGCTAGATCACGCTCAAGGGCCTCCAGGCGAACCCTCTGAGTCTCGGAGACCACGGCTGACTGCTCCAGCCCCTTTTCCTCAGCATGCTTCTGTAGTCGCTCAATTCCATAAAACTCATCAGAATTCGACACCTGCATGTGCGAGAAGACATGCTCCATGGTGTATACCATCTCATGAGTCGCCTTGAATTTCATCCCAACAACGACCACCTGGCTCAAGTGAGACACACCCAGCATAAGGTACTTTAAACCCTTATCCATACACCCTTCTAGCATATCCTTATCGGGTTTTGGAGCACAATCCAATAGCCAGCTGTGATGCTTGCATATATGCTTCCTTGAAGCATACTCCACATCAACCTCTTGGTGCTAGACCTGACTGCTCATCCTTACCGGATCTGGTGCAAACAGGCTTATCTGTTCATCCAGATGAAGCTTTATTGGATCAAAAATCACGCCTGCACCACCCTTCACAGTTGCCACTGTTCCCAGGCTCTCATCTGCAACCTTTCCCTTGTCACGAACAACTGAACCTTTAGTGCGAGACGACTTGACAAGATCCGTAGGGAGGGGAAGAAGCGAATTGTCCAAAGGAACCACCAAGAGTTCAAGCTGTGGCCTAGAACGAGATGGTGAACAATGCGAACTACATGAAACTTGGCCTCTACCACCACGACCACTGTCAGATAGCACACCAATGGGATGATTAGATTCCACTACCTCAGGCAGATCTTCACATGAACCTTCTATTGGAACGATTTTGCGCAAATCAGCATCGATAGATACCGCCATTGTAACCCGCACCAACTGCTCATTCAAAGCTTCGGCCTATGCATCACTAAGGATCGACCTATCTTCAACCTCTGCAAACCGCATGTAATCTTTCTCCCAGCTGGATACATCAGTCTCCGGCCCTGACGAGCCGATCAAACTCGCGTTACTCTCTCACTGGAGGGATCATGCTGAAGGCAACCTAGTTCTGACACGTGACCTCTTCAAACTCACGAAAGAGGGAAGCGTCTCAGACGACACCTCCACGATGGATAGAACATGAGCTTTGGCCCTAGCAGCCTTTCGCTTTCTAGAAGGGGCACCATCCTCAGGCTTAACCCGTGATATTCAGTATAGAGTGGGGGCTACGTGCTAGTTGTCCCACAACCCACTACGAATGAAGTTGGGGACGCTTATGATATCCACTACATTCCTTGTTGACAAGCCGTGGAACATCTCCATAGTATTTTGCTCCTCTAGGTAAGGGGAGTAGTTGGAAACCTTTCTGCAAAGAAACACAAGCAATGATTAGCTAACCTGCAATCAAGCATAGCAGAGTCAAAAGAAAAAGCTACACTTAAGAAGCGGCCTGAACTCTCGTTCGAGCGAATGATCCTTGAATCGGAAGTACTTTGAATTCGTAGGGGCCAATAAGAAATACTTTTGCCAGGAATTGAAGTCGTCTGGAAAATTCGTAAAGCAGGTCGGCGACGTCATCTTACAGACGACATTACCCTTCAATCGAGGAGAAGTCAGGAACTGGATTACCCGCGGAGTCACACAGACGTTGGCCTCATTTTCCCTAATCAGGATTAGTAAGATAATCCTATATCCATTAGGCCCCAATTAGGCCAGAGGAATCCTAAAAAAGTCCAAGAATTCCCAAATCACGTCCAGAACGGGAAAACACACTCTAGTTTGAAGCATCCCATGATGCAAGTAGATGAACCCAGCCGGTGGCGAGATTGGCATCTGATCAACCTGTAGAACATACAACGACATGTCCTTGGGGACCCCAAACTTTGTATGGAATTCAGCGAGGTCGGGCTTAGAAAGCAACTTGTCTTCGAAAAACTTCAGGCCCCTGGCCAAGATTGCGTCATCAAGAAGGTTTTGTTGAGTCATGAAGAAGACAAACAAATCTTTTCTAATCAAAAGATGAACAGAGCAATATCTTCAGAAACAAAGAAAATAAATTAGTCAGACGCACTACAGATGACCTAAATAAGGATTAGGGTCTCGCCTCTTTTCCGCTGAACCGACGCATGTTCAATTAATGTAGTGCGTGGCTCAAGCAACGATTCAGACTCAATCATCGTGAGCGGCGTATTTTTTCAAGATATGACTTAGCGAACAGATGTGATGACCCACTAACTTTGAGGGAGTAGATGATGATACACAATAACGGTCACATTCCTGAGCCATACATGTGTCATGATGACCTCGAGGAATTACAAGCCCAGCGTCAGCCCAACACTGATTCGGCCCAAGTGGTTCCAAGCCCGCCTAATTCAATTCGCCAGACAGACCCGAACTCTTACAGCATGCTAGGCCTACACGTCTCACAACTATCCTCAATACCTGTAAGTCCTACTAAGGCAAGTATCTCGAGGATCGGCTTCGGATAGACAATTTACAGCAACTCTCTGCTTCGAACTAGGAAGCAAATACCAGAGTACATTCCACACAGGGAAATTTCCTTCTACGGATTGCTCTTAGATTAGGAACTATCTCCTGCGTATCTAGAAGCACATGGCTAACAAGAAATATCCCTCCTACAGCACAACTCCTAATTAGGGAAGGATCTCTACGAATATCTCCTTCATAAACTACGCTTTTGATGGCTTGGTAGAACCAAGACTCCTGTACTATAAATAAGACATGAGGTGGGTAAACTAAGGTACGCTACACATCCCATGTTTACAACATTACACATTTCTCAGATCCCTATCTAACTTTAGCATCGAAGTGTCATCGGCCACCACAACGGTGGTTCGTGGCTCACATGTGTTACTTATTCAAGTCAGTGGGTCTAGGTCAAAGTAGGGAGCGAAAAACGACTGCATCAACCATGATCAACAACTACAACTACATAGATAGAAACTTTTTGTAGCAAGTTTATTGCTTATTTGGCTTAATGTGGGCCTTCTTGGGTGAAAAACAATGTAAAATAAGAGTTGAGTTTGTTGAGTCCTTAAATTTACGAAGATACTTGTCGGTGTAGAGAAGAAAAATTGAATGATATAAATATTTCAAGGTCGGATGTGATTGTATCTTGTCGCTTCTAATTGGTTTGTGTGTATTTTGTGAAAACAAAATCCAAATTGCTTGGACACGGATCATGTCAAGTAAAGATATATTGAAATGGTTTCTCATTGCATCTTATAAAACTCAGTTTAAGCCTTTGAGTTATGTTTGTTTAGTTACAACGTTTTATATGCCCTGTGCAAGTATTTTAAGTCATTACAATGTTTCACTTTTAGTGTTTGGCATAAGATATGAAGGTAGATAAACGAGTAATGCATGTGTTAAGTGTAGAAGTTATTGGTCGTTTATGACTTTGATTAAATTTGTCAAATCTTATCATCGTATGATAAGAAGAAATTGGTTGTTGGTAGTTTGCATTGTGTTGAAGTTTTTGGTTTTTATTTTACCTGCTATCCACTCAAAGTTGCTCTCAGTCTTCAAAATTTTAAAAAACGTGCAAGTAACACAGTGGGCAATCTCCACTTTCCCTACGAGTTAAATGAAGTTTACTCAAACATATTTTTCACCTACTATCCACTCAAAATTGCAGCCTTCAAAATTTTCAAAAACGTGCGAGTAACACAGTGGGTACTCTCCACTTTCCCTACGAGTTAAATGAAGTTTACTCAGACGTTTTTGGTTTTTCTTTCATCTACTATCCACTCAAAATTGCTCTCAGTCTTCAAAAAAATTAAAAAAAAGCGCGAGTAGCACAGTGGTACTCTCCACTTTCCCTACGAGTTAAATGAAGTTTACTCAAACTTCTTTTTTCACCTGTTATCCACTAAAAAATGCTTTGTCTTCAAAATTTTCAAAAACATGTGAGTAACATAGTGGGTAATCTCCACTTTCCTTACGAGTTAAATGAAGTTTACTCACACATTTTTATTTATTTATCTGCTATCCATCCAAAATCGCTTTCAGTGTTCAAAATTCCAAAAACTTGCAAGTAACACAATGGGTACTCTCCAACTTACCTTCGAGTAACACATTATGTACATGCCACTTACGTCCAATTTTCACCAAAACAATGCGGAACAAGCTCTCATATTTTCAAAATTTTCAAGTTCTTGCAAGTAGCAGAAGGTGTACTCGCCACCCATTGTGCGAGTAAATCTTTGGGAACTAGCCACTTTTATCCAATTTTCACCCAAATCATATCGAAACAAACTCTTAGATTTCAAATTTTGAAGTTCTTCCATGATCAAGAGAGTGTTGTAGAGCATTTTAAGCCTCACCGCCTTCTTTAAAGTTATTGGAACACTTTCAAAAACCAAAACATCTTCATATTCTTCATCAACTTTTTCTTCATCCATGTTTGACTCTTCTTTTTCCAAATCAACCACAAATGTTTCTACCAATTTTAAAATCAACCAAAACTCTTGAATGGAGTGGAAAACGACAATTGAGGGTCAAAATGGGCTTCAAAATCGATGGAAGGCAAAAAACTGCCGGAAGGGAGAGCTTTCCCCCTTTTCCGGGCCTTCTTTTCGCACTATTATGGATACGGAAATAAAAGGAAATTTTGAATTCAATTGTCAACTGCTCTTATCGGAAATAGGATTGACTACGGATTCGAGCCATAACACTCTGTTATCAGCCCTTTGTCTCTGTGTTTTCACGTCAAAATTTTTTTGCTTCCCAAAGGGGATTTTTACTTCCCAAAGGGCGGCAAGAAGAAGAAAGTGCATGCGTTAGGGGTGGGCATCCCATCCCGCGATCCCGAACCCGCACCGTCCTGATTTTTTTGGGTCCTTTTGGGATTGATCAAGCTCATCCCAATTCCGTCCCGATCTAGAGTGGGATGGGATCGAGATTGAGATTTTCAATCTCGTTCATCCCGTCCCGTCCCGAATTTATTTATTTAATATTTATTATTATTAATTTTAATCAAAATATTCTTATAAATTAAAGTATTGGATGTGTTGAAATTAAATCAACGTAAGATGAAATTCTATATGAAATCTAAATGAATTGAATCATTAATTCTAAATGAAGTTTAATATTTATTTGCCTTCCTAAAAAAATTTAATATTCTTTATTTAATATCTATTATTATATATGATGTAAGTTATATGTGTATAAATTTGAAATTATTGGTGTGTGAGTAATATGAGATAAAACTCTTTTTATTATTTTTTTCATTGGAGGATTATTTAGTATGTGCTCATTCCATCCTATCTCGATCCCGTTTGAGATGGGACGAGGTCGGGATAGGGTCTATCCCGTCCCATCCTATCCCGATCCTGAATGAATGGGATGGGATAGGGATTGGTCCCCGTCCCGTGTCCACCCCTAGTGCGCTTAGTTGGAAGCTCTCGTTCAAAACCCAAACCCTTCCGAACTAGCACACACACGAAGGGTACCCACCACACGCACGAAGGGTACCCACCACACGCATCAACTCGTGTGCAGCAGCAGACACGCACGCAGCATTTTACAAATTCGTCATAGTGCGAACAATTGGATTCACTGCTTTGACGTCAAAGAATGAATCGTGGATGTGGATACTCAGTTCGATTACTCAACATGGCAATCTCCTCCTTCTGCAAATCCCACCAACTCGACAAAGCCGAATCAACCCTCATCGACGCAATCAAGCTCGGCTACCTCCCCGACATCGTCACCTACAACACCCTCATTTCAGGCTACTCTCGGTCAGTCGGCTTCAACGCAGCCTATTCAGTCCTCGATCGAATTGGAGAAGCTGGACTAACCCCAGACGTCGTTACTTACAACTCCTTGATGGCCTCTGCTTCCAGGTACTCTCTTGTACCCCAGTCCCTCTGCCTGTTTGATGAAATGCGTCGGTCAGGAGTTTCCCCAGATGTGTGGACTTACAATATTTTGATGCATTGTTATTTTAAGTCGGGTCTGTTCGATAAAGGGTATAAGGTGTTTGAGGATTTTCTTATGGTTAATCTCGAGCCGCCGAGTTTGGAGCCGAGTTCGGCCACGTATAATACATTGATTAATGCTCTTTGTAAGGCGGGGTATACAAATCATGCTTTGGGATTGTTCAGGAATTTGCAACGATATGGGCATTTTACTCCCCAGATTGTTACTTATAATATAATTATTAATGGGCTTTGTAAGTCGGGGAGGTTGGTCCGTGCTAGAAAGCTTTTTGATGAGATGTGCGAAGCTGGTCTTACTCCGAATGCTATTACGTACACTACCATGTTAAAATGTTATTTTAAATCGAAAAGGTATGAGGAGGGGTTCAAGATTTTTGAGCTCATGAAAGTTAAGGGGTATACTTTTGATAGCTTTGCGCATTGCACAGTGATCAGTGCTTTGGTTAAGTTGAATTTGATGGAAATGGCAAATAAATGTATAGATGAGATGTCTATTAAAGGAACTGGGCTTGATATAGTGTTTTATAATACTATTGCTTATATGCGCTGCAGAGAAGGCAATGTGGAAAGTGCGTTGCAGTTGGTTAATGACATTGAGAAAATTGGCATGGAAACCGATGTCTATACACATACTATACTCGTTGATGGGTTATGTAGGACAGGTGACGTTGATCAGGCAAATGATCAATTGAGAGATATGAGAAGAAGGGGCTTGAAACCAGACTTGGTGGCTAGGAATTGCTTGATTCATGCCCTGTGCAGGGCAGGTCATGTGGATAATGCGACGAAGATGTATGAGAAAATGGAAGTGAAGGATTCTTTTACCTACAGTTCCATGTTGCATGGTCTATGCAAGGAAGGGAGGTTCCTTCTGGCAGCCAGAGTTCTGAGATCTTGCTTAAAAGAAGGTGTAAACGTACTTAAGTCTGCCAAAAGAGCTGTTTTTTCTGGTCTATATACTTCACGAGGTTTGACAGAATTAAGAAAGCTTCGGACAATGCTTAGGATAGATCGGTTTTTATGATTAATACTTACCTCACTTCAGTTCTCGGATAATTCATAAATCTCAATCACATTCAGTGATGGGACGATTCACAGTTACCACAATCACATTTACTGCTCGGTGGAATAGTTATGTTATCAAGTGAATTCCAGGATAGCCCTTGGATGATGGACTTGGTCAGTAGCGCTGTCAAGCTCATGGTACGGTGAGAACTAAGTATGGAAATTGTTGATACGGAGCTATTTATCTTCATCTATATGCAGCATGATTAGCTGAAACACATTCTCGATTCGGTTACAATGCTAATCATGCTTTGGATTCAGCATGGTTTAAAGTGACGCATGAGAGATGATTAACATGGGAGAGTCTACTCTCTGTATGTAAGATAATTGGCATTACTGATTGAGTAGATCTGATAGTTCTTTTACCGGGATTTTATATCATTTATCTGTTGAAACTTCCACATGCCACTTTAAGATGATGGTTATTCCTGCACAGCTAAAGAGAAGAACAGATTGTTGGTGGGTTTCATAGACATTCTCAAACAGCGCTTTGGCTTCTAAAAGACATGTGCCCTTGTAAATTCTGTAATACTCTGATCGTTTGAAATAGACTTCATTTGTTTTGTTTATTTTTTATTTAGATAGATTCTATGTTTCAAATACTTGCACAGGCAGTAAGTCAGTTTACCTTTTCAACAAACTTGGAGGACCTGACCACCTGTGGCTTCTCGGATCTGTAAATTTCACCATTCTTTATGTGAGTATGTTTTGCAACACATCAATGCTTTAGATTTCAAGATTGAGGTGCAATCAAGAATTACAAATGGCCTATTTCTATCAAATTTTCATTTCTACAAGCGCTAAATTGAAAGAAATGACATATTTCAGGTGGAACAACTTTCCCATTTGATTGGGAAACAAACAAAATAGTTTTTACAAAGAAAAATATGTCCTTATTAAGTAGTGCTCCCAAATTGAATATGAAGTCATTAAATGGCTTCTCAAAATGATAACACAAGTTCGGGTCCAATAAAATAAAAAGCTTTTGAATCTACTACAAATTCCCTCAGGTTATTGGCTTCTGTCGCCCCCTTGCAATCTCTCCTATTTCTTGAGCCCAACTCCCTACTGTGGTTGGCACATTTGGTCGATTTGAGGAGAAACTGAACCTTGAACCTATGACAACGGTTTTAATTTTATTGCAATTGGCATCCAAAACCTAACCACTAACTATAAACTTATGGTCTTGGTTTTGTTTGGTTTGTTTTGGTTGGGTTGTTCAATTTCCGTAACCAAAAGCACAAAAAATCCACACGCAATGAAATACAATAAACAATAAGGGAAATACCTATGAAGATAGAAATTAGGGAAAAAGGAAGATGAAATTCGGGAAAGATTGAGGAAAATCCCTTTACATAACTCACTTAGAATGAAGCATTAGAAAAACCCTAGGAGAATATAAAATCCGCCACAAATATGAAAAATTCGATTTCTTTTCCAAAGTACTACTTTTGTTTCCAATGTCCCCTGAACTGTGTAAAAGAACTCATCTCTCCGATAGCGATTCATTCTTGTTTCCGAATCACTCTACAAATTGAATTCAAACACAACTACCTCTTCTAACCCAAATCAAAAGACCACCTTGATGAAGCAAAAAAAGGGGAACAAACAACTCCCACCTAGATTCTCCTATAAAAAATTGAGATTTAGTAAAACCTACCACTTCAATAAGAAGAAAAAAAAAAAGATGGGATTGGAAATAAGAAAAAATCCACAACCCAACTGTCCCTTCCATACATCAACTCCTCCAACCCACCAGTTTTATTCTCATCGTACACATAGATCTTGACATCAGGACGAGGGGCATAATCTCGATTAGGCCAAGAAATCCACCCTCATTGTTCGCGAAGTAATGATCTTTTGATCTACTCACCACCTGAATGGACGAAACAGAACCTACACCAACACCTAATGTGACTTGATCCAATAGTTTGGTGAGGAAGAATGTCATCATATTATGGTGGGGGTGGTGAATCGATTAAGAAAGATAATTGGGGGTGGGATGGTACAGAGGTGGTGGTGGTGGGGTTTTGGATTGAAGGAGGTCTAGTTGTTAAATTGCAGAGTGTTGCAGATGGGGAGGGTGGGCTTATTGGAGAAGAAGATAATGTTCTTTTTTCTTTCCAATTTCCAAATCTGTTTGGTAGTAGTTGGATTCTCGTATTGAGTGGGATTACTAATAGAGGTAAGAGAGATGCAGATAGGTATAACACAGTTATGATGCAGAAATCAAAAGAGAAATTAAAAAAAAAAAAAAAAATAGTATAATACAAAAAAAAATTTAAACTATTTTAGAGATGGATACCGCCTCAAGCCAATTTTTTGGTTTACACTTGAGTATTAACTTTAAGATCAAACTAAATAGTTTATTGAATAAGATAAAAGATATGATTTATTGAAATGTACAAGAAAAGATAGAAGCTTACATGATAAAAGGCGTACCCTCAACTTAGATAACTGCTTACTTAAATAGAGAGGATCCAAACGAAGATAAGTCTCGCTGAAAAGATAAGGTAGGTGGACAACTTGTCATTTGTGATAATGCGAATACTATTCGCTTTTGACTGTCGGCAGGTACTGTGGAAGATGCTTCGACTGTAGTTACTTTTGTAGTGGGTGAATAGTGGCTTCACGTGGATGCCTTTGAAAATGGGAAGATACTGTCGGGACCGAAAGTATCTTGTTTGTAGTGATTGCTGGCAGATGCTGCTTTGATAATGTGGACGGTGGGTCCATCAATCGAGTGGGGAGAAGACGTCATAACAGTCGTCTTTATTGAGTAGAACTGTTGATTCATCGTCTTCATCTGAATCTTCTGAACAAATCTTAGACGATGTCTCAAGGAGTTGGGCTCTTTTGTAGGTTTCCCTCAAAGCTGCTTCCTGATATGTTGGCGAAGAAGCTTAGCCTCTGAAGGTGGTTCAATAGGATTCACCCGAGGAGCAGAAGAATGATCTTTGCCTGAGAAGAAGCGGAAAACTCCTTCTTTTGTAACTCTGGAGTGGTCAAACTGTGCCCACCATTTGACTTTAAACCGGCGGCAGAACCACATGGGAGCATTCTTGGATTGATAAGGTTTGCACAATGCTGAGCAGGTATAATCCCAGCATAAAATTCAGGACAAACCGAATCTGATGAAGAACCAAAGTGACAACACCTGTTCCGTAACAGGGATTGGAGGTTGGTGCTTTTCTTGGAAAATCTTTCATTCTTCTTGGACAGCAGGGGGAAGAATATCTTGAATCAGACCAAAATGACTCCACCAAATGTGTTGGAACCAAAGAAGAACAGATTTTTGATTAAACTGTCTGCAGAATAGGAATAATCATGAATGACCACAATTCTGTGATTGTAGGTAGAAGGCTCTTGACCAAGCAAGTTTGTAGTCAAGATAATTGTAAGTCTGGGGAACATAGTTCACTGAGAACTTCTTGTGGTAGTGAGGTAGCTGATGCCAATCAGCTTCAGAGAGAACTTTGAGGATCTGGCGCTTAGAATGTGTGATCCTTTCTGGTTGGTCTTAGAATGTGTGATCCTTTCTGGTTGGTCTTTATCATGATGATGAGTGATAATCACAGAATCAGAATCAACGAGAATGAACTCAAGAACTCCTGTGATTTTGTACTGTCTGCTTCTTCAAACTGTTGTTGTTGAGGAAATAGATTTTTGGCGATGAGCTGGGGTTCTTTGACTAAAGCATACATGAAGGGCTCGATCATAGTGATATAATCAAGGCATGCTTTAGGAATGTATGGATTTGGTGCAGAAGTTTGCGGCTTTGTAAAACTGGTCATGGTGGAACCAGTTGTTTCTTCTTGGTTCAACGGGGTGAAATTCTGTGAAAGGGAAAAAACATAAGAAAGAGGGGCTTGATGTTTGAGGCAGAAGGCGCCATAGCATATTGGGATTTTGATTTGGGTTTGGAAAAATGAGGAGGACGAGAGGAAGATGAGTTAGAAGAACTCATTTTTGAAGAAATTCTCTTGTGAGGAAATCTGCAAGAGAATTGTCAGCTCCTTTTATAAACTTAATTTCAAAATCAAAGGCTGAAAGAAGACCTTGCCACCTGACAAAAATTTGTTTGGAAACGAGATTTAAAACATTTTTAGTTAAAATCTCTTTGGCAGATTGACAATCAACTTGTAATAAAAAATTTTGGTTAATTAAATCATCTTGAAATTTCATGATGCACAAGACAATTGATAAAACCTCTTTTTTCACTGTGGAATAATTGAACTGGACATAGTTCCAAATACCATAATGGTATCGGACCAATTGGATTGATGTAGAATCAGGAAGACGTTGTTTGAGAATATCACCGTATCCTAAATTGGACGCGTCTGTTTCTACAATCTTGAAGGTTTCTGGATTGGAAATCCCTAGACAATGAAGATGCTTGGCTCTGGACTTAACTTGACGGACTACCTGGGAATGGGCTTCAGTCCATGGGCCTGGGTTTTTCATAAGTCTGGCAAACAGGGGCTTTAATAAAATTCGAAGGCCTTTGTAAAAGTCTGCAACATAGTTAAAAGATCCTAAAAATCGTTGTAGTTGGTTTTTATCTTTTAACTCATCTGAAAATTTATTTGCAAAATCAATTGCCCTAGATATGGGTGTAAGAATCCCATGAAAAATCTTATGTCCAAAAAATCGTACATTGGTTTGAAAAAGATTGATTTTTGTTGGGGAAAAAACTAAACCATTTTCTTTGATAATTCTTTCAAATTGATACAAATGTTTCCAATGAGCTGATATTGATTCTGAGAAAACAAGTATATCATCGATATACACAATTGTAAAGGCTGAAAATGGGGAGAGAATATCAGTCATGATATTCCTTGAGGCCAAAGGACATAACATTCCATTCAAAGTGTCCAAACGGAACATTAAATGCTGTTTTGTAACGATCAAAGGGATGAATCTGAATTTTCCGAAATCTAGATTTGAGATCAAATTTAGAGAATACACAAGCTGAGTGCAATCGCTTAAGAAGATCTCTCTTGTTGGGAATAGGATACCTAATCCATTGTAAAGCCTGATTTAATGGCTTATAATTGATAACAAGGCGAGGACTGCCTCTTTCTAATTCAGCTGCTTTGTTAACATAAAAGGTTGCACAACTCCAAGGGGATTTGGAATGCCTAATAAGGTTTTTTGAAAACAAGGCTTTGATTTCTTTTTTGCAATGTTTCATGAGCTCCAAATTCATTTGAATTGGATCTTTAGTTGGTATCATTGAGTCTTTAAATGTGGGTTCATAAGGAAAACGAACAACATGAAGATGGCGATGCCAAAAAGCATTTGGAAGTTCAGAACATAATTTCTTTATCAAATGTTCTTGATATTGAACAATTTGAGTTTGGAGTTTAGGGTCTTGAACTTGCTGATCAATGCGTCTAAATGCAATGTCTGCTTTAAGGGATTGCAAATGTTGTTGTTTTTGAGAAATGAAATTAAGAAAACAAGTATCATTTCTGATATTGTTGATTTCTATAATTTCAGGTTTGTAAAGAAAAAGAAACTCAACATCTGTTCCAAGAATTTGGATTTTTATACTTGATGTCGTAACAGAAAATGGATAGATTGCAGCAAAAAATGGTGTTCCAAGAATCATCTTCTGGACCTTGTTTTGGACAAACAAAAAATCTTGTTTGATACAAACTTTGTCTTGCCAGATATGAGCATTGGTTAATTTATATTGCATAACCAACTTGGAATTGGTAGTTGTATACAATTTCTGTTTTGTAAGTTCAAAATATTTGGTAGGTATTAATCCTTCCGTAATGCAGTTAAGATCAGCACCGAAATCAATAAGAGCTTTACATGGGATAGTAATCTCTTTATTGATAACGGAATTTACTTTGCAAAACCATCGCTAATGTGTAACTTTATTGATTTCATTAAGAAAAAGAGAAAGAGTGATCTCTACTGGGGTTTCAGAAGAAGAGGGCATATCAGGTAAATATGTATTTTATAATCCGTTGATACGAATATCAAGGAGAGAATGATTTTGTTTTAAAATCATAATATATTTTTTGATATAATTAACCTCTTGCTGAAGATCAGATAAATTGACAGGGATAAAAGAGGTGGATCTTCTAAATCTATCACTAATTTGTTTGTGATCATAAAATGGATTTATGATCTCTGGGGTTGATTTTGTGGTTAAATTTATTTTGATGTGTTGAAGATACTCTGTTTTAAGGGTAGGATCTTCAATACGATCAACAAAATCTAAAAGAATACTAGATTCTTTAGTTTTTTAGAGCAGATTGATGCTTTGAAGGTTATGACAATGACATGCCTCTACGCAGTTATCATCATCAATTTTTTCAGATTGTTCAGAATCAGAGGAGTAATTCAAATTAAGAATTTGAAGATCTTCGTCTGAATTATCTGATTCAGAATTCATAAGAACTTGTAAAAACATGTTCTTGATGTCTTCAGGAGCTTGGAGCTCTTGAATCTTTTGGGTCGTTCTACAATTCTTTGCATAGTGACCAGGCCGACCACATTTAAAGCAAACGGGCTTTGAATGGGTATGGGCTGGATACTTTTTGAATGGTTTGGTAGGCTTGGTCTTATGCGTACCACGTTTCTTGGGTTGACTATAATATTGATTATAGTCTTTGGGCTGAAGTTGTTTAGGTCCATAGGGTTTGTTGGACTTAAATTTTCTAGCAGGATGAGACCTGTATTGGAGTTTTGATTGAGAAGGCTTTTGAAGAGGAAGTTTAAAATCATCATAGCCATATTGTTGACAGAAATCGCCAAGTTCTCTTGGGACATTGATATTTTGTTTCTTAAGTTGAGTTTTGAGTCTAAGATCATTACAAATATGCAAAGCACATTTGTTAATGAAAGCAATAATGTCTCCAAATGTGAGACGTTCATAGGGAATGTCTTCACTGAAGTTATTTTGTAATTTTTCTCTAACATTTTCAGCAAAGATTGGTGGAAGACCAGAAATGAACTTTCTTTTCCAAAAAGGGTTATTTGCATCAGATTGAAACATAACATATTTAAGGAAGATGTTTTTGTACCACCGAAAGTGGCTCAAAGTCGTACATTTGTGAATCATCAGCAAATCTTTGGATTTGTTTTGAAATTCACTAGGATCTCCCATAAAATGTTTAAGAATATAGAAGATTAGAGTATGAACTGAATCAGGGATCTCTGAACCTTGTTATGTTTTTATAGGATTTCCCAACAAATCAACTTTTACTGCATTAAAGATTGATTGTTGTTCACTTAATGTTAGGTAGTTATCCCACCATCATTTGTGTAGTCCAGAAAAGCCAGCAACGATAAGAGATGCAATGGTTTTGTCATTCTTACCTTCCCTGCGATGAGTCGAAGCCATCATAACCATTTTCTGGGTTAATTCAATAATGTTTTCTTCAGTTAAACCATCTATATTCCAAGTATAAAAGTTACCTGTAGAAAATGACCCGTAGACCTGAAGAGATTTCTCTTCATATTGCATGTCTGGGAGAGATGGTCGAGGATAAAAATTCCTAGTTGTTGGTAAAGGATTTTGATTCCTATAAGGTTTGGCAAACTTAATAGCATTGGCTTGATAATGGATGTAATTTACATCTATCCACTTCAGTCATCGGATCAAAATCACTATCAGAGTTCATTGCTTGAAAAAACAATGTATTGATTTGAAGATTTGTTTTAAATTGAGAGCAGCTAATTTAAGATCAATTTCTTTAATTAACTGGTTAGGTGTGGTTAGCACATTTTGATCAACAGACGTAGGTGTAAAGTACGTTGCTGATTTTGAAACATTAAAGGCTTGCTTTTGAGTTAATTGGGTATGAGCCAATTGATCTTGATAGACTTGATCTTGAATCAATTTGTCACCAATCTCATGAAGCAAGATATTGGTGTAATTATTTTGTTGAATAATTTTACCAAGACCTTTGAATGTATTGTTGACCTGGGGGTCTTTGAATGGTGAAGCCAAAACATTACAACCTAGAGTTGAAAATTGAATTTCTTCTAAAGGTGGCAGGATGGATTCTTTGGCTGAATTTGTTTCAGTTGTATGCCAGAATTTTGAATTAGTTTTAATAACATTTATGCTAGGAAGATAATCAAAAAAATACCAATCTAAAAAGGGTGAGTTTTCTTGCATTTCTTCACAACATGCATAAAAATTGTTTTCCTAATTCAGTTATTTGTTCTTCTGTGGTTTGTGCATACAATTGATTTCTTCTTTGATGATTAGAAGGTTTTACAAAATCTTGTTTGATCCATTCTTTATTAAGAATAAATTCTGTTTGTAAAGCATTCAATTGGGGATGAGAAGGATGATGATCTTCCATCTCAGATTGAGTAGGAGACTCGGGATTGTAGATTGGTTGCGAGATCTGAGAAAATTGTGGATTATTTCTCAGACTAGCAAGATCTAAGTGGGGAAGGACATCAGGAGGTGTCTGGGTCCTTGGAATTTGAGAAGGTGCCGTTTTGAAAGAAGATGTTGATCTTCTTCCTGAGTTAGACAATTTTAAACTTGTCTTTCTGGACTCAGAGAATTGTAATTCAACTGTTCTGTCTTCAAGAGTTAAGATCTGACTCAATCGACTGGGAACATGCTTTCTAGGTTCAGTGGGAACCTGCCAAGTGACTGGAAGGGTGATTTGATTCCAGTGGATTTTCTTTGGGACAATTACACTTGTTTTTTCTTTGTTTGCCTGAAATAAGATGGTATATCATTTTGCAAACTCCATAAGTGCCTTAGGACTCAACTGAGTCTTCATGGCTTTGTAAGTAATTTTGTAGATTAAAGCCAATGGTTTTGATTCATGAAGCATATTATATCCAGATCTCTGGATGTTGAGAGTCAGTGTCTCGAGGATATGTGGATCCGTAAGAGATACTGAGAAATTGGGGTAACAATCAAAATAGATTGGACCCATTGCAAGTGTTGACTCTGCGATTCCTAAGAGCGAGTCATCGAACCTATTATGCCGACAATCGCGAAGAGCGATCAAAGCACAGGTGTCAAGTCATGTTCTTGTCAGGGGTTTGATCCCGATTTGAATTCAATATAGATATATTTGTATTCATGACTTTGAAGGTATTCCAAAGTTTCATTTGAAAAAAGTTGTTTTGAATCCATAGATCCATCAAAAGATATAGTTTGTTCAACCATATCAATCAGATCTTCTGTTTTTTGAGAAAACAAAGATTTTGAAACATTATAAATGTTTTTGTGAGGAATTTATGGTATTGACCATTTTTGTAAATTATTTCTACTTCTGAAATTCTACATTCCATTTGGTTTACACCATCTAGAATCTGTCTTGACCTAGAGCTAGAAGCTCGGGTAAATTTTGAAAGCAAAGACATTTTTCAAAATCTTTGAGGTTTGAGAATTGGGAACACTATACTCGGACCACCTACTGCTGGAACACCAGTATGGGACCACCTAACCCGTACGCACTGCGCTCAACATGGCGACTTACACATGGCTCACAACGGCTTACCAACATACTTGCAGGCTTACCAACGCTATCAACGGCTGACCAACAGTACCTTCAATTGGACTTTTATTTTGATTGATAATATGTGACTCCTTTATTATCAAAAGAATATAATAATAATAGTTATAGGGGTACAAAATTTCAAGAGTATGGAGAATCCAAAATTGGTACCAAACCGTACTAATCCACCTTGTATAGTATACTAGCTTCAAAAATTAAAAAAAGGGAACTTGGGAACGGTACGGTAGTTAAACTATTGGGACGGTACCGGATGACACACCGAAGCGATCCCAACTCTGCGTCGTACACGTGTCATGATAATCTCGAGGAATACTAGGCCCCATTATCAGCTCGACACTGATCCGACTTAAGCGGTTCTAAGCTCACCTAATGCAGTTCGCCAGACGGACTTGACAGACTCAAATTCTTATAATCTGTTAAGCCCACGCGTCTCACAACTGTCCTCAATAACCGTAAGCTCTGCTAAGGCTAGTATCTCGAGGACCAGCTTCGGATGGGCAATTATAGCAGCTCTTTGCTTTCAATTAGGAGACAAATTCCAGAGTATATGTCACACATGAAGGCTTCTACCTATAGACTACTCTCAAAATGGGAACTATTTCCCGCGTATTTAGTAGCACAAGGCTAACATGAAAACTTCCCTCCACAACATGATTCCTAATTAGATAAGGATCTCCACAAATATCGTCTTCCCTAAACTACAACATTGATGGTTTGGTCAAATCAGGACTCTAGTAATATAAATAAGACATGAGGTTGGTAAGCTAAGGTATGCTACATATTCCCTGTTTACAACATTACACTAACCTCAGGTCCCTGTCTAACTTTAACATCGGAGTGTCATCGGCCACCACAACGGTAGTCTGTGCTCACGTGCATTCCTTGTACAGATCAGCAGGTTTGCAGGTCAAGGTTAACGCAGGGAGTGAAAAACGACTGCATTAGTTTGACGTCGTCCGTGGGGACGACAAAGTTTTAACCTTCACTAGCATCATCTATCTTTGGGATTCAAAGAGATGGTGACCACCAAACCACCAAATCATCAAAGAGATGCGCAAGCAACGCACATGCATCAAGCTCACGCTCCCAAATCAGCAGCAATGACGGACCCTGAATAAGATCCAAGATCACTTTTTATACAACAAATCTTGTTGATGATGAAGACACTTAAATCGATAAAACAAAACTTGGCGAGACATTAAAGGTGTATCTAACTCGCTTCAACATTGATCTAACAATCGTCAACGTGTGCAGCGACATGACAACCGTCTCGATCTTCATAAACGGTCTGGGGAAGGGTAAGTTCTACAACTTCCACTCTACACCAGTGCATCAAGTATCCAACAAACCAAACAGTCGGTTCGCCAAGAGGCAACCAGGCGATAGCTAGGGAATGCCATTGCATGACAGCATTGTTACTGAGCGATTCTCTGTAGGCGGTTGGCCCCGTGGCTAAGGTAACTCTCAATCTCGCTCAAGAAACATGGGGAAAGCAACCTATCCCAGACGACGAGGCTCTTGTAAGCCCTCGAAGCAGGCCCAACGCGTGCCAACGAGAGGAAGAAACCATCACAGTCTACCTTGATAGCTCTCTCAACAATAGGGCTATTCAAATAGATTCTCACTTGAGCAAAGATTTGGCGGAACAATTCACAAAGCTGCTACAACGGAATCAGAACGTCTTCGCTTGAACCATGTGAGACATGGTAGAAATCAACCTGTCAATAATCACCCATCACCTAAAGGTGGACCTCACTAGGAAAACCGTACGGCAGAAGAAAAGGCTCGTGGCACCTGAAAGAAACGCGATCATAAATGAGGTGGTGCAACGTTTACTCAATGCGGACATGATTAAGAAAGTGCGATACCCAGACTGGCTGGCAAACACCGTTCTTGTAAAAAAGAAAAATGGGAAATTGAGAGTGTGTGTAGATTACACGAACCTGAAGAAAACCTGCCCGAAGGACAACTTCTCGCTCTCCTGTATTAATCAGATTGTGGATGCCACATCCGGGCACAACCTACTAAGCTTCATGGACGCCTACTCAAGTTACAATCAAATATTAATTGCACCCTAAGATCAAGAAAATACATACTTCGTAACTGAAAAAGGGATATATTGTTATAGGGTGATGCCGTTAGGCTTAAAGAACAGATCGACAGGAATATGGAGGTCTACATCGACGATATGCTGGTCAAGAGCCTCCGCAGCCATGACCACATAAGAGATCTCACTGAAGCATTCAACCAACTTAAAAAATACCAGATGAAGCTCAATCCACATAAATGTACGTTTGGAGTTGAGTATGGAAAACTCTTAGGTTATATAGTGAACAGAAGGGGAATCGAGACCGACCTAAAACAGATTCAGGCCATTTTTGACATGAAAGCCTCCGCCAACATCAGAGACGTTTAGAGCCTGACTGGGAGGGTAACAACACTCAACAAGTTTATTTCTAAGTCATCCGACAAAAGCCTTTCTTTAAAATACTAAGAGGAAACAAAAGATTTTTCGTGGAACGAAGAGTGCGAACACGCCTTTCAGAGCCTAAAAGCATACACGGGGAGTCCAGAGCTACTATCGAAACCAACGACTAGGGAAACACTCTACTTATACTTGTCTGTTTCCAAGCACGCTGTCAGCTCAGCCCTCGTACGAGATGATCGAGGGATCTAAAGACCAGTGTACTATGCCAGCAAAACCTTTGTGGAAACAGAGGCACGTTACCTGGACCTGGAAAAGTTAGCCTTGGCACTGGTTGTATCCTCTAGGAAAGTGAGGCCCTAATTTTTGGCTCACTCTATTACCATTCTAATCAAGCATCCATTCCGCTTGGTATTGCATAAACAGAGTTATCCAGCAGGATGTGAAATGATCAGTAGAACTTGGGCAACTTGAAATAAGCTATGCTCCAAGAACCGTCATCAAAACCGAGGCACTGACTGACTTTATTGCCGAGTTTATCGGTGGAGATGAGCCGAAGATAGATCACCAGACCTCAAACCCAAGCATTTAGGAATGGACCTTGTGCTTCGACAGATTATCGATGGGGAAAGCAAGCGGAACTGAGATCACACTCCAGTCTCCCAGAGGCTCCACCCTCAAAAAAATCGTCAGATTCGACTTTCCCGCTTCAAACGAGGCCGAATACGAGGCCCTCCTGTCCGACCTGAAGCTAGCCTTGGGGATCGAGATAGATCACCTAACGGCATACAACGACTCAAGATTGGTAGTCAACCGAGTCAAATGAGATTTCAATAGCAAGAACCCCTGCATGATAGCCTACCACGATAAGGTACTCGGTGCAATGAGCAGGTTTAAGAGGTGCAAGCTCGTACAATGCCCTCGAGACGACAATAAAAGAGCTGATGTGCTAGCCAGAGAAGCCTCTGTCGAAGTCTCTAGCGGTCTCATTGAATACCAAGAGCGATCAAGCCTCAACGAAGAAGAACCTAAAGATGTTTGTGTTGTAAAGACGCATCACCAATTTGGATGATTCTGATCCTCAAATACATCGCAACCGGAGCCCTACCGACCGATAAGGTCGAAGCCAAAATGCTTAAAAACATAGCAGCAATGTACATTCCTAAACGACAAGTTATATAGAGATAGGTGACAAGACCCCTGTTCCGATGTCTGTCACCTTTAGAAGCAAGTTAGGTTCTGGGAAGGATCCACAACGGTATATGCGAAAGTCATCCTGGCGGGAAAACCCTCGCCCACAAAGCTTTAACTCTAGAATACTTTTAGCCGACAATGCAACGAGAAGCCAAAGATATCGTCTGCAAGTGCGACAAATATCAGAGGTTCGCGTCATACACACACATGCCTGCCCAATCACTGACACTGATGACGAGTCTATGGCCACTCGCGCAGTGGGAAATGGACATTGTGGTTGTCGATTACTTTACCAAGTGGGTCGAAATCAAGCCTCTATCCAAAATAGGGCAGGTCCAGATGGAAAATCTTATATGGGTCACTATTGTCTGCGGATTTGGCATCCCTAGAGTATTGGTCAGTGACAACGAAACTCAGTTCGAAGGTATCAAGGTTAAAAAGCTGTGCAAAAGTTTGAATATCAATCACCACTTCTCCTCGTCAGGGCACCCACAAGCCAATGGCCAAGCGGAGGTTACCAACCGAACAGTCCTGGAGGCGATCAAAAGGAAGCTTGATGCTGCCAAAGGAAAATGGGTTCTAGAGCTACTAGGAATACTCTGGGCATATCGGACAACTAAAAGAATCCCTAGCGAAAAAACACCATTTGGCCTGACATATGGGTCAGAAGGTATGATTCTGATAGAACTCAAAGTGCCAACCTTCGAACAGAAGAGTTCAGACCAGAAGATAACGATGAAGCCTTGCGCGTTTGACTAGACCTCCTCGAAGAAAAAAAGTTCTAGCCTCCACCAATATAGTTGCCTACCAACAATGAATAGCGCAATACTACAACAAGAAAGTCAAGCCATTCAAATTCAAGGTGGGAGATTGGATACTCAAGAAGACCCAACAAAACACCAAAGAAGCCAGCACGGGGAAACTGAACCCGAATTGGGAAGGGCCCTACAGAGGAACCAAAGTCAATAGGCCAGGGATGTATTGGTTGGAAGACGTAAACGACGACGGACTTAAAACGACCATGGAATGTAGAGCATCTCAAAAAATATTATCAATAAAAATATTTGCTTTTACTAAACTTTCTGTCAAAACCAATCCACATGATATAATATTGTCCGTTCTGGTTCCAACCTAACTGCCCACACAGCTTTAAAACGCGTTGTGTTATGTGGATCCAAACTCGTACATATATAACACATATCATTCCCTCACCCAGGCGATGTGGGACTATAACTCCTTAGTAGCCAGCTAGCCTCTGAGCCCGCCCACGCAGGGTGTTACAATCCACCCCCCTTAGGGCCCAACGTCCTCGTTGGCACACTTTCGGCTGGGTCCAGCTCTGATACCATTTTATCACGACCTAATCCACATGATACAATATTGTCCGCTCTGGACCCAATCTAACAACCCGCACGACTTTAAAACGCGTTGTGTCATGTGGATCCAAAATCGTACATATATAACACATATCCTTTTCTCACCCAAGCGATGTGGGACTATAACTCCCTAGTAGTCTGCCAGCCTCTGAGCCCGACCACAAATGATAGTCTGCCAGCCTCCGAGCCCGCCCACACATGGAGTTGCTAGCGTCAGAACCCGCCAACACATGGTATCCTGTCAGCCTCAGAGCTCGCCCACACAGGGTGTTACACTTCACTTCTGTCCTTTACAGCCAACACGACCTTTGATCATCCTCGCTATGACCAGACTAGAATATTATGCCCAACGCCTACTCTGTTGTGTGCGGTCGATGACGACCGAGAAAGTGGGAGTCTAGTCAGCGCTCACACGCCTGATGACGATTATTCACCAAGGGATTATTGCTTTCCAACAAACAATGATCGCCGAACTTACCAGGTAAGCTTAGTCAATTCATGACTGATGATGACGACTTCTGGTGCCCAACGCCTAGTCCGATGCGCCCAGTCGATGACGGCCGAGGAAGTGAGAGTCTAGCTAGCGCTCACACGCCTGATGACGATGACTATCCAAGGGATCATTGCTCTCCAACAGACAATGACGTTGAACTTACCAGATAAGCTTAGTCAGTTTGTGACTGATGACGACGCCTAGTTCGCTGCGCCCAAACGACGATGGCCGAGAAAGTGGGAGTCTAGTCAGTGTTCAACGCCTGATGATGACTCGCCAAGGGATCATTGCTCTCCAACAGATAATGATTGTTGAACTTATCAGGTAAGCTTAGTCAGTTCGTGACTGATGACGACGGCTTCTGGTGCCCAATGCCTAGTTCACTACGTGCGACGGCCGAGGAAGTGGGAGTTTAGTCAGCGTTCTCATGCATGATGATGACGACTCGACAAGGGATCATTTCTCTTTATAGAAAATGATCGCCGAACCTACCAGGTAAGCTCAGTCAGCCCACGACTGATGACGACAGTTTTGAGTGCTCTACACCTAGTCTGCCGGGCACATATGATGACGATCGACGAAGCCAATGTCTCATCGACATTCCCACGCACAACGACGACAACCTCCAAGCTATCAACGCTCTCTGAAAGATAACAGTTTTTGGAGCATCTCAGCGCACAACGTGCATTACGCAGACAACAATGGCTCACCATAAACAAATGGTAGCCAAAAGCATTCAGTTTTGATACAACTCAACTGACAAAAACAAGCGTTCTACCAGCAGCTGGGCCCGATAGTACTAGTTCTATGATCTACGAAGCTTCTGAAGAAAACACGACAGTACAAGACAAAACAATGTTTTCATTAAAAATTTGGTTTTTCCTTTAATTTGGTTTCTCCCTGAAATGACGTAACAATTATTTTAAGGGGAAAAACCTCCTTAGCAGCTTGTCCTGTGGAGCCAGAACCTTCTCTTCGAGAGATGTGTCCAAAAGCTCTAATATGGCCCAAATGACCTCTGACGAGATCAAAGGCCTTTGTCCTGACATGTCAAAATCCACCGCACCTACCAAGGCATCATAGTGCGAACACTCCTTCGACAAAAAGCTTTCGGTGGTTCTACTTCGCGAACATGGCGAAACCCCTCAACGACTTTAGACTCGAGCTGCCATCTCACGACAGTCCATTCTGTCTCCCCCCCCCAATTTTTTTTCAGCATCTTGGGCCTGCAGATCGGACGACCACTTGTCCACAGCCGCATCTAAGCAATCCAACTCGGCTCGAGTCCGTCCCAGTTCAGCATGGGTTGACGCCAAATCATATTTGGCTAATCCCAGTTAAGATCTTATATCTGGAAATTCCGTTTCAGAGGCATACACTGCGGCCCGCATGGCTCATAACCCCTTCAGCTGGCGAACCCTGCGTAGCAAGAACGTTGTGAGAACACCGCAGCTAGGGGTGGGCATGGGACGGGATGAGCACATACTAAATTGTCCTCCAATAAAAAATAACAAAAAGAGTTTTGTCTCACATTACTCACATACCAGTAATGTCAAATTTATATACATATAACTTACATCATAAATAATAATAGATATTAAATAAATAAATATTAAACTTTTTTTTGGAAAGCAAATAAATATTAAACTTCATTTAGAATTAATGATTCAATTTATTTAGATTTCATATAAAATCTCATCTTACATTGATTTAACTTCAACACAT
This sequence comes from Berberis vulgaris, assembly GCA_963556465.1. NCBI lineage: Eukaryota > Viridiplantae > Streptophyta > Magnoliopsida > Ranunculales > Berberidaceae > Berberis > Berberis vulgaris. The sequence continues at coordinate 92,520,628 of OY747125.1, forward strand.
CATAAACTTTAATTTAGAAAAGTATTTTGATTAAAATTAATAATAAATAATATTAAATAAATAAATTCGGGATGAGATGGGATAGGCATGATTGAAAATATCCATCCCACTCTGGATCGGGACGGGATGGGATCGGGATGAGTGTTATTAATCCCAAAAGAACCCAAAAAAATTAGGATGGGACGGGTTCAGTATCACAGGATGGGATGCCCACCCCTAACTGCAGCAACCCGCTCCGTACAACGTTACCTAGCATTATGACCTCCTCAACGGATGTCAAAGGGAGCTTGATAAATTCCCTTTCTATCCATCTTTCCTCCTCAGTGAGAGTCAGGACTGCAAACTTCCTTTAAAAAAATGACATCAAACTAGCATCACATCTGGGAATGGAAGAACAAACCAGCAACAAAGAAACTTACAAAGGTCAAACTGAAAGTATCTGGGGACTCGACGACCCCCAAGCCTGAAGTACGAAGAATTCACCGAAGCCAGAAACCAATACCTCTCCCAGGGCTCGGTGTCATCTGCCACTGACAAAGGCCCCTAAAATCCAACTGAGCGGCGGTCATATGATGGATTACCATCGGGGTCAAACGAAGGCCAACATCATGCGCCCTAAGAAGAATCACAATCAGAATCTTGAACCCGCTTGGAACCATCTGAGTGGGAGGCATGCGAAGAGAAAGGAAGAAACCCAGACGTCATCAGGCATTGGGAATTGTAGTTCTGACTCAAACATGCCTCGGTGCAAAGTTATACCCTGAGGGGTGTAGTTGGAGCTAAATCTCTAAATGCGAGAATGATTTCCAGATCCCCTGGAATACGGTACAAACTTCAAATCCTGATTAACTCGATTTCGTCGATTTCATCTACGCATACTTTCCACTTCCCATTTTCCTTTTATACGAGAATAGTGTTTGCCAGCCAGTCAGGGTATCGTGCTTTCTTGATCATGTCCGCGTCGAGTAAATGTTGTACTCACCGTTTATGATAGCATTTCTTTCGGGTGTCACGACCCTTTTTTTTTTGCCTGACAGTTTTCTTCGAGGGATCTACTCGATCCCCACCATATTCTGGATAGTGCAGGCGAAAACGTCCTGGTTACGCTGCAGTAGCTTAGTAAGTTGCTTCACCACTTCATCGTTTAAGCGGGAGTCGATCTGGATGGCCCTAATGTTCCGAGGGTTGTCGAGGTAGAATGTTATGGTTTCTTTTTCTGGCTGTCCGACATTGGGCCTGCCTCGAGGGCTTATCGATGCCTCGTCGCCCAGTGTCAGTTATTCATTCCTTAGGCCTCAAGTTGGGCGAAGGATAGCCTTGGCCTTTGGGTTGACTGCTAGTTGAGGACCGTCAGATGGTGCAGTCGCCATGTATTGGCATTCCCTCGCCGCTAATTGGTCTCCTTTCAATGTACCGATCGCTCGGTCTGTAGGATATTTGACACACTGGTGCAAGGTTGAGACCGCCGCCCCCATCTGATGTAACTAGGGTTTTTCGAGAACCACATTGTACGCAAAAAGCGTGTCGATCACTATGAACTTTTGGAACAGGATTTTATGAGTCGGTTGCTCTCCCGTTGTTATTGTCAGCTGTACCTTTCATACGGGGGACTGTTTCTCACCACTGAAGTCGGTTACTGAACGACTATCAGGGATTAAAGCTGTTTCATCAAGTTGCATGTTGCGGAGTGTGAGGAGGAACATGACGTTCATCGAGCTTCTAGTATCAATCAGAGATCTTTTTACCTCCCATCCAACAAGGGAAACCGTCACCACCAGGGCGACATCGTGCCAGATTTGTACGCCCTGGAGATCATTCTGTGTGAATGCCAGTGGTGCGGATGAGCCCTGCTTTTGACCATGTGGTGTCAATTTCCCATCGCGTATAGCTTGAATCCTCAAGCATCCACTACACCAAAAGGCCTATTTAGCTACACGAAGCTGGCCACGGCTCTAAACCGTTGGTTTAGTTGCCACGGCAAAAAACCGTGGATATCGTGGCCAACGGCTTAAAACCGTGGCTATATCTAAAGATGGCCACGGCTGTAAACCGTGGGTTCATTTGCCACTGCTAAAAACCGTGGCTATAGGGGGCAACGGCCAAACACCGTTGCTAAATCTAAGCGTTTTGCACGTGGGCCGCATGCGTGGAGGGAGACTTATGCGCTCTGGCGAAAACAGGTTTCCCGCTCTGGCGAAAACTGGTTTCCCACTTTGGCGAAAAAAATTGGGGAGAAGAATAGAGTTTGCGCGGTCATTGGGAGAGATTTTTGACCTATTGTAGAGGAGAGATCGAGAAGCAGAGGAGAAATCGAGGTTTGGCGCAGAGGAGAAATCGAGGAGGAGAGAAAATCAGAGTCAGAGAGAGGTTTGGCGCAGAGGAGAGATCGAGGAGGAGAGAGCGTCAGAGTCAGAGAGAGCTTGAAATTTCACTATTTGGTTTCGCCTCCTTCCATTTTCATTTTAGGGTTCCATTTAAGATCTTCAAATGTGTTTATCTCCTGGTATCAATTTACTGTTTAATCAACTTTCTTCTGTTCTAAACTAGCTTCTACCTTTGTGTTTTCAAATGTGTTTATCTCCTAGATTATATTGTTATATGTTGATCCTGCAATATGTAGTTACTCGTATTTATTAATGCTCATATCCAAAGCTTGATGCTCATATCTTAGCTCCACTTGTGGTCTTTTTTCTAAAACTATTTATGAACTTGTGAAATATCTTCTTGCGGGATGTTGCCGATTGTCTGAGTTCGAGTATAAAAACAGACTAAAAAGTGTGTTTTAGTTCAGAATTATAAACCTCAGGTTATTTGAGTTAATCTGAACTATGCAGTGGTTCAAAGTGCTGGAAGGATTGCTGGGACCTTACTGGAAGGCTTTGGGACTGGCTTTCAATTGCACTTTTCTACTCTTTGGGTCTGTGATTCAGCTTATAGGATGTGCAAGGTAAGCAAGTCTGTGCTGTTTGGTAATAAAAATTAGGAAAAGTTCACTGTTATTAGCGTCGCATATTTAGATTAGTGCCATCGATGGGCGAAATAAAATATCATAATATATTTTTATGTGAATCATGTGCAACGGACTACGGCCAGATGTGACTAAGTCAGTCAACCACCTACAATCTTGGTATTTAGGATGACTCGGCTACACTAGACTGAGATGTGTGTGCTTGGACTAGTTATACTTGTTCTCGGCACCCAATACTTGTGGTGGTTCAAATAACTTATCTATGCCAGGAATTTTTTATTTCATGTTGTAGCTCTGATCTGAAAAACTGGATTGAATTTTAATCTTGGATTTTGTTTTGGTTTGATTTTGGACAGTAACATATACTACGTTAACGATCGACTGGATAAGAGAACATGGACTTATATATTCGGTGCTTGCTGTGCGACTACTGTGTTCATACCTTCGTTCCACAACTACCGAATATGGTCATTTTTGGGGCTTGGAATGACCACTTATACAGCTTGGTACATGACTGTTGTTGCTCTTGTTCATGGTCAGGTAAGGGTTTTGGTGTAGAGTTACCCATTTATGCTTCAGTTTTGTTTGATTACTGGTATTAATTAGTTTTTGGGTTTTATTTATGGCAGGTTGATGGGGTGCAACACTCAACCCCAACTAAACTGGTTTTGTACTTCACTGGAGCTACTAATATTCTCTACACCTTTGGTGGACATACTGTTACAGTGTAAGTAGATAATTCTTTTGGGAATCAATTTTGAATACATCCTCGTCCCTGTATGGGGAAGAGTACATTGGTGGTGGATGTGGGGAGTACAAAGTCGAATCCTTGAATTTCATTAAGGTCGATGTATTGATTGTGAAGTACTATTAGGTGATTAACGTTTAGAAAGTGTGTACTAAGAGCATCCAGAGTAGTATGGTAAATGAATCAATTTTTGTGAAGTATAGTAAAACTCATGATGTATTTGTTCGGTATAATAATTCATGTTAGATCAAGAAGGGGTCATGCAACAAATAGCCATAGTCCTGCAGAGCGAGTAAGTATTCTATGTGAAGCATCGATCTTGTTCAATTTAGTTATTACTTCTGAGAGTTTTTTTTTACCAAGGGGATTTCTTCTTTGCAGGTAAGAAGGGAGAAGATCAGTGAAAGGATGGAATTTCTTCAAGACTTAGCACCTGGTTGTAGCAAGGTAATTTTCTTCATTTTGTGAATTAAGGTTGTTACATTAATATCTCGCCAACGTTTATTGGTGGTTGATCAATTAAGGTTGCACCATCCCTACAATTTCTGAAAAGAAGTGGTTGATCAAGTTATATTTAGCTTTAGATTGTAATTTTTTCCCGGATATGCTACGTAAATGGTTGAACAAGAAGTAAGTTTTCCTTTTTGACGATCTTTATGTCCTCAGTTTAACCATTGCTTTCCAACATCCCCAGTACTACATGCACTTGAATACTGTTCAAGATATTTATTTGTCAACATTTCACTCATCTCTCTTCCTTCTCATCACGCTTGTGTGTATTTATTATTCATCTGCGAGAGGTTTCATAATTTTTCCCTCTAGTTTGTTTCATTTCTGGATGCTTGTTACGACATAAATGTTGATTATGTGGAGGTACTACTTTGATGTAGAAAAACTTGCCACGAAAGAAGCGTCGTAGGCTGGAAGCTGCTCAAGAGATGGAGGACGAAGGCGATGACATATAACAGGTCTGTTTTGTCATCGCTTTTGCAGATGCATTAATTGAATCATATTCCTTGTTGGCGGGGAGTTTGTCTAGAGTCATTAAGTACGTGGACACTGAAAAATTGCAGGGTGGACACTGTGGTTAGAAAGAGAAAGAAGGAAAGTTACTTGTAGATGTGGCTTATATAAAGGCTAAAGCAGTGAAGGCTATGAAGAAGGCACAAGATGCTGGCAAGCTTTTGAAGAAGCCGGGTATATATTTCTGTCTTTACTCAAATATAGAAAATTAATGATTTTATTTGCACCATGTGTAGATTTTCCCAGCATTTTCTTAGGTATATAGCTGCTATTTTTAATGTTTTTTCATCTCTTCACTTCTGTCTGTCAGTGTTATTGACGGATGTTAAAGAAGCTAATGAGAAGAAACTTGATTATTGTTATTTTGTTCAAAGAATTTTAATTGACTATATGTTTGTCACCTCCATTGAAGAAACTGATAAGGAGACTGATGTTCTGTATAGACTGAACTTCTCCGAAATGTGGTCTTTAACTCCCCTGTTGTGAAGCTTAAATTTTTATGAATGAACAAGATACATGTTACAAGTTATTTAAGTATGTTTGAAAGCTCCCCGAAATGAACATACAGAGCAAAAGTTAATTCAATCAACTGGTTGCTTACTACTGCTACTTATACTACTACTTTTGGTTTAGTAAATGGATTGGCATTTTGATTGAAAGTGTTTCTTCATTCAATTAGAAAAACTAGCTTGTTGTATAATTGATTTTCTCTTAGGAAGTAGTTTAACTTTATCTTAAAAGATGCTAGTTTGTTAGATGAGAATGCCAGTGCAAATAATACTTTGAGCCATAACCAGTCTCTGGTTCGTGCCGTCATTTGTTCAGGTCTTTTTCCTGGTATAGCATATGTCGTGGTAAGGGAGAATTCTATCTAGTCAATTTTATTGTTTAGTACATTGCTTATTGGTTAAGTTGATAAACACTTCCCTTCCATCTCTGCAGCACAGAGAGGCGTCCATGTCTTTCAAAACAATGGATGATGGCCAGGTCCTGCTTTATGCAGTAAGTATGGTGGTTCCACTCTACTTAAAGTATAGAATTTGTTTGTTCTCTGCTTTTGTTGCTGTCAGTTGCTCGCTCCTCTTTATTTGATTTCAGTTTCTTCATTGTTAATTTCTTTTTGGCTAGTCTTACTGATAATGAAAAAAAAGAAGTCAGGGTGATATTTAAATGCACTTGTTAAACAGTACCAAATTGTTAATTTCTTCTTGACATTTCTATTAATACAATTGTATGACTAAATTTAGTTTCAGAGAAGCAATTTTGTTGATTATCGTTATAATCTAAAAACTTTTTATGTTGCCTCCCAGTAAAAAAACTTTAAGCACACAGATGGTGTGCTGGAATTCAACAGGGGATTGGGCTAGAGTCAGCCGGGTATGGTTTTTTTTATTGCTTACAAGTTTATGGTTGCAATTTGGATTTTGAAAGTTTGGTTGGCCTAGTTCATGATAAAGGTCTTTTAAGGTCTAAACTTATTTTTGTTTTAGGCCTTATTAGGTCTTTTAAGTTGATTTTTAAAACTAATATCTATACAATTAACTTTTTATTTTCAAGTTATTGACGAATTGCTCATAGTTCTGTTACATTCCCATTATATCAAATACACTGGGCAACTGAAACTAACATTTCTAATCACTTTATGAAGAAATTTACTCAAACAGTTAATTAGCATTTACTCAAACTGTTGTTTGTTAGCATTGAGTTTCTGAAACTGAGAGGCGCTGAAAAAGTGTTCCTTCAAAGATTGAAGAATGTATCTAGTCAAAGACAGCCACTTGATTATTGAAAGTTGTTTCACATTTCTTCATCTCATGAAATCTTGTTGGGCTCGTATAACCGACATAGTAGGCCATTGGTCTGAGGTGGAATTTATCTTCTGTTGGGAACACCTTTAGTCATGTGGTTTTCACAACTTTCTTGCATGGAAACTATTGAATGTCTCTCTCACTTTTTGGCAGAACTCCTGTGCTTAACTAAATTATTTTGAGTTTGAACCTAATCTTTTCCTGAAATCTCTTTGCCTTGGGCATTTCTCCAGCATATACTTACTATAAGTCAAGTGTCACTTGAGGGGTTTTCAAGTTTATTTTCCTTGGTTACTGTATTTATCTATATGGTTACTGTAGTCTATATCTGTTCCATCCACATATTCTTTATTCGGATGCACAAAAATAGAATTTTTATGATGTCGGGATTTATTTTGTGACCTTTGGTTGAAACTTTTCACTTGGACAGGGAGTTGCATTGGGATCAGTAAACATGACATCAACTGCTGTGACTGAACCTTCTTCAGAACTTCGTCCTACCCCTTCTATCAAGGTATCTTTGATTTCTACCACAAATGAAAATAAGGGAGTTAATGTTACCAAATCTCATGAGGTTCCTGGAAAATCTAGTACAGATGGGACAACAACTTCAACTGCTGGCAAAAGTGGAAATATGTCTCTTGATGCTTTAGAAAAGCTAAGAAAGCTTTACAAATGCAAAAGGAATTATCAGAAAAGCTAAAAAAGATTCCGCAAGTAAGTCTATTGCTTTGCTGAGTTCTATTGTGAATTTACAAGTAAATCAATTATTTGAAATGATTCCACATGTTATTTGGCTTACCAAGTCAGCTGTTTGCCTTTCTTCAGATGTGGATGAATGCAAAGATTGGTTGTCAATGCCCTGAATGCAAATGCAAGAATACTTGCCGAGTTTAAGTCTTCCATTGACGAGAAACTTCAACCATTATTATTAATTTGTTATTGATATTCTGCTATGGCAAAATGCAGGTAAAGAGTACCAAAGTGAGTTTAGTTGGAACTTTGTGTGGGTCATTTTCCTCGGGTTGATTGCTACTGCAATTGGAGGGTATGTCGTGTACAACTATTTTGGAAGTAATGTAATGGTGGCAGCAAAAGAGGAGTTGAGTAAAATACACTACGGGCACGTGATTGTTCATTTTAAGGTAACTAGCTGAAGCTTAAATTATGTTTGGGAACAGTTGTTCAATTTTGCCAACAGTTGTTCAATTTTATTCCTTGAAGTCCCATTCTTATGTACATTCCCTGAAGTTCAAATATGTTGTTTATGCAGTAAGATCGAGTCCTCGAGTTGTAGCCATTTGTGAAGCAGCTCAGGTATGCATATGTTCACTCATGTCATTAATAGATCTTGTTTAATCAGAGAATGATAGTGTATTTTTCTGCTATTAAAGGAACTCACTAATACTCTCATTTTCTCTCTTCTCTTTACTTTCTTCTTCTTCAGAGAATTTTCTACAATGGCAGCAGAGGCACAAATCTCACACCCTCCAATGGAGCAGTTGCAGGACTTGGACTACTGTATTGATTCCAATCCTTCTTGGGGTGAGAACCCATGGAACCATTTTTTCATTTTATGGGTTTTTTTTTTATCATATAATTTGTATAATGTTTCACGTGTTAAAGGGTAGAATTTGATTGTTTTTCTAGTTAGTTCATTTTGTATGATTTCCTTGCTTGTTTATACTGTTTTTCATAATGGGGTTTTGTTAGAAACTTGAGAAATGTGGAATGTTTGATTTGGTGTTTGAGAGGTTCTAGTAGGTTTTTTTTAAAAGCTTCAGAGTAGCTTATTTGATGGGTTTAAGAAGTTGCAGAGTGGGTCTTTTATTGGGGTTTTAAGAGGTTGTAGATTAATTTCAATTGGAACATAATGTTGTAAAGACTGTGAGGTTTTGCTTTACAGAAACATAGTTTTCATCATGTAGAGTTCATCCCAAAGGGTTATTTAGAATCGTTTCTTTGTTAGTTCATTTTCCTGTTTTTCAATTGTTTTTATTGGTAAGTTTAGGTTAGATACACTGTTGTTTTGTCAATGTTATAGAGCCTTTCAATATAGGTTGATTCTTTTTCTCTATTATGTGGCTTTCTTGCTTCTCGTTGATGTTTTTGTTCATGGGATTTGATTAGCCGCTCTAGAAATGTACACTGTTTAATGGAGTTTGCAAGAATTGTCAGAGTAATTTGTTCAATGGAGTTTTTAAGATGTTGCAGAATAGCCTGTTTAACAGGGGGTTTCATAATAGTTTGTAATGGGGGTTCAAGAAGTTGCAGAGTAGCTTCAATTATAAGACAATGCACTAAAGAGTGTGAAGTTTGCCTCTACCATTTCTTACTTCATTGTGGCTTAAAACAAAGAAATGACCCCTTCTTTGCTTTTGATAATTAACATTTACTGCTAGGATTGTTTGTATATGATTTTTCCTTTGAAGTAGCTCCTAAGTACCATTCTCTAACATGTTGGCACAGATATAAGGCCTCAATATGTAAAGTCCAGTTAAGTACCATTCTTAAGTACCATTCTCCTAAGTAACATTTACTTGTGTTGTTGGCTTACTTTCAGTATCTGCAATGTCTTACTTATTTCTTGTTTTACACAGTTGGAAGACTTATTTCTTCCTTTGTGAGTGAAAAAGGAAAATTTATTTTTTGGTGTTTTGTTTTTGTAGCTTCATATCTAGGCTTTCCAGTTCCAGATTCTAGAGGAGGCAAAATTTGGGAGTTGTTTTTATCTTCCTGATTTGAAGCAAAGGTAAACATTGAACAAAATTCTTTTGCAAAGCTCAGATCTGAATAGTCCCAGCATGCATGCTTTGATCAAGTTCACTCTATAGCTGCAACATACCAAATAATTCTGCATAAATAGTATGATAAATAGAAGTAGAAGTCCAATAAGTTTTGCCCAGGTTCTGAAATATCTGTGTTGCTGGTACAGGTGGAAAGAAGTAAAGCATGACAACATTGTGACATGGTTAGCCTTTTGGAACGATCCAATTAATCCAAAAGAGTTCAAATATGTCTTCTTGGCTGCTAGCAGTTCATTGAATGGTCAAAGTGATAAGGAGAAATATGAGAAGGCAAGGCTACTGAAGGTATATATAAAACAGTTTAATTTATGCTACTCTTAATCATTATCTCTTGTATACTATCCTTTCTAATGTAATTCTGACATGTTTCATGTTTTTTACTTTGGAAAAGTGTTAATACAGGCTTACTCTTAAAAAAAAAAAAATTCTCCACGCGACTAAAGCGTAGTGTCTCTAGACTTAAGCCTTATCTGGTTGTTCTTAATTTGGTTTGTTGTCTTTGCAGGATGACGATGAGGCAGAGTCAGTGGGCTGTTGCACACTTAAAGTGGAAAATGTTGAACTGGTTCCTCCGAACAAGTTACAGGTAGATGGCAAATTTACAATCTAAGATTCTTCCAATGCTGTTTTGGTTCTGTACGTTGACGAGTAAATCATTTGTGAATTTGAGGCTTTTAATGATGGAAGTAATGTTCTGATTTTTCTGCTTACAATCTAAGATCTTTTTGATAAGCTTGATACCAACTCTTTATGCATGCTTTTTGTGGGTACGATCTGCACTATGAGCAGCTTCATTTACATTTGAATAATGAATGATTGGTCTTATCACTTATCAATAATGATCTCTCAATAGATGGATGCTCGTAGCCTTTCAATGGAAATAGCTCCTCTAATTATGTGGCAGAAGGAGCAGAAATCGGACTATTTTGGTCAGTTTTGCCAACATTCATCCAAAGATCCTTCAAAAAAGTTTGTGGGTTTACCCCCAACTTATACTGCATGGGACACACTGTCAGGTGAGTAATGTTATACACTATTATCCATTAGATGCTTTGGCAGTTGATGAGCAGCATCAATTAAGGGTTAGTTCATGATTTTATTATTCATTTTGAAGCATGAAATCCTCTGATGAGCATTTTGAACTCAATAATTAGGTATTTTGAACTCAAATTAGAATATATTTTCTCCAAGTAATGTAAGATATATTTGATAAACAGAACGATCTTTATTATTGGTTTGGGTTTTGGGTTTTGAATTCCACAAATTCATTAAGGAAAAAGTTCATCTTTATTACTTGTATAGATATTAGTTGAGCTTCTCTAAGTCTTTGATCAGGCGTTTTCCTTCATTTTGTTGCTCTACTGACAGGCAGAGTTTTGTGAAGGCACTTTCAAAGAGTTTCAAAGAGGTGGGTTGAGTATACTGAGGTTTAATGCTCAATGTAGATTGTTTAACTGGAATGCTTGAAGATTTGGTTTAATGATCATATGTGTTTTCATGAATGGCAGTGGGAATATTCCCTTAAGAATGAATCCACCAAATTCCAGACTGTTTATGACCAATTTTGCAAGGAGAAAGCATCACATCATCAGGCTTTTAAAGGTAACTTGCTGTGAACTTAAAGTACTTTCAGAGCAGAGAACATATTCATACACATTGAGCTGTTATCTTTTATGATATTCAACTGAATGATTAGGATGATAACAGGCCTAGTTGTTCTATGGTACTACGAAATGTAAATCTCTAGATTTAAGATTTGGAAAGATGTTAAATGAAATAGTCAGTATGTGAATGGAAAGGTTAATCCCAGGAAAAAGATGTTAGATAAAATCCTGATTGAAACAAAGTCAATATATCTTATGTTGATTAGTATTACTGTATTAGTTAGGCTTTGCACATGAAACACAGTTAAGCAGTTTCTAGAGACCACCATGTTCATGCTCTTACATTTAATAATGTTTCTTGCCCTATGTTTTCTATCCTTACATAAATATGACTTACTTACGGTGTCATAATTTTGTGTACTCAGGATCCTTATTTGCACATGGAACTCATATCGGTAGTCCTTAAAAGTGGTCCTATATAACATATTCAGGCCAAAGCATAGGTAAAATTTTTAAATTCAGATGAGGGAAGATCTAAATTGTTTCCAGATTATGTTATTCATTGTGCTCACAGTTCCAAATGTTGTGGCTATGGGTTTTGGCAGAAATATTTGGAAAATTTGAAGAAGAAAAGGAAAAGCTTTTCATCCGTTACGAACAACAAAGTAAGGAGTGGATTCAGTTCACTTGTTCCATTGTCCTAGAAACAAACTATGCTTACATTTTTAACTCAGAAATTGATTTTTCTTTAGGGAAGAGAGATAAGGCTATGCTATCTGAACTGGAGAAAGCATGTGCAGATAAAATTGCTGCAGCTGAGGATTCTATGAAGAAGAAGAAGCAGGTAAGAGTTGATATATATCAGAACTCTGCATAGAAGTATAGTTGTTTTTCTTCCTTCTTTCACCACCAATGTGTAGCTAATTTGATTTTGCTTTTCTTCCTTCTCTCACAACCAAAACATATGAGATTTGATGCATTGTGAAACAATTTGATACTGTTGAGTTAGGTGAAAAGAGGAGATTATATCAGCTATATGGAATGGATGACATTGTACTAATATCTCTCAATATAAGGCAAGGCTTTAAAACGGGGAGGTGTTCCATCGTGAAACAATTTTATTCTGTGGCAGTCTGTAAAGACATTCCTGTTAGGTGCTCTGTTAGTCTGTAAAGACATTCTGTTAGGTGTTCTGTTAATTAGATAATGTTCTGTTAGATCCACTGTTAGTCAATGTTAATTCTGATTGTTATAAATAAGAGTTAGCAAAAGAAGTAAAGGATTCATTCCTGTAAGAAAGTATTTGTACATTGAGCTTTGCTCAAATAGGAGAGTGGCAATCTTGAAAACTGCCTGATACATATCTTCTTTTTCATTGTAATCTCAGAATTCATTCTATACACATTACATTCTTACTGAATCAGTCTTCACTGAACATATAATCTTTGCAGTTGTTATCAACTTGTTTGTATCTTGAAGAATTCTTTTGCTTCCAGGAATCACCACTCTGACATTGAGATTTGGTGTTGAAGTGTTTGGAGTCTCAATTCCTGCAGAACATCAATATAAACAGGTAAGTTCCTATCAGTTAACTATTTAAGTTAATTATTAGTTGGGTTATCGTTTAAAGTTAAAGGCCTCTTGAACTGGCATTTTCATAACTTAGTAGGATTTGTTTTCGTTCGGTTGTTTTTGTTATGTTTTTATTTTTCTTCTCCATTTGTAAAGTGATCCAGTTTTTGGGATTGCAAATGATAGGTGTAAATAAAGTAATAATTGGCTAAGCAGAAAAAAGAAGAAAAAACTGATAATTGAATCAGTTGGAGACAAAATCTATAGTCCACATTTCTTTGTTTTTTAATGTTTTTACGAGTTCAGCTTGCCTTGGGCTAGAAACAGCTACCATTACTGGTAGATGTTATGTTTCATTATCAGTTGATATTTAATTTAGACATGGAAATAGCATATTATGTGACTTATAGCTTGTTTGTGTTCATAGATGTGCTGGGCGCAAAACTTTTGTAAGCTTGTTTGCTTAGATTTCTAGATTTCTAACTGTTTGCTATTTGTTTATTCAACACTAACATTTATTGTTCTCTGTAGTTTATATTACTAGTAATAGATGATTAAAAATCATTTCTTGCGTATATTTAAGCAACCTTAAAATGCAGTGTGGTTCCAGCATTCAAGTCTGCAGCTGAAGATCTTCTGAGTTCATTTGGCCTTTCAGCACTGGAGCTGCTTGCAAAGGCACTTGCAAAGACAGCTGTAAGTGCTTTAAAAAAAAAATTTCACAAGTGAAATAAGCAAAATAAGAGTATTAACTTGAGGTGTGGCTTGTGCAGGGTTAAAATTTATCTTACAGCTGATTGGAAGGGTGTTGTGTTTGATGTGCCAGCTGAAGAACTGGATGCATTTCTTGCAGGTATACTCATGCAGTATTTACATTATGGTTGGTTAGCAGGTCTGTTAGCAAGTCTGTTAGCAAGCTTGGAAATCTGGGGGGTTATCTGTTAGCAAGTCTGAAAGTCTGGATGGTTGCACAAAACTGTTGTGGCATTGTTGCTATATCAATGCAGTGCTGTCTTGTGCTTTATGGAGAATTATAAAGGCATTAGGAACTTTTAGGAACTGATATAAGTAGGGGAGTCTGTAACAGAAAGCATTGATTCATTTTTGTAAACACATTGTACAAGTGTAGGAGATTGGTAATCTCGAATTGTGCCTAATACGTTCTAGTCTATCAGACCATTGTAACCTTTACATTCCAATCAAATAAATCTTTCCTTCTTGTGAATTCTTTGTCTTCCCTTTCTGTGATTCTCTTGATAATGCTTGATTAATGCTGAAACTGCAATATCATCTTCCAGTGTTTTCTGTGATTGCATTATCAGCTTGAAATTGGATTGTTCCAATTCTGCAGCAGCAGCAAAAAAATTTGAAATTTTTTTTTGTATTATATTATTTTCGCAACAAACCAGATTTCTTTTTTTTTGAATTTTGTTTTAACTGCCAACGACTTACAACTGTCGTCGCATCTTGCCACGGCTGCAAACCGTGGTCTTTCTCCATCAGTTGCCACGGCTTAAAACTGTGGCCATGACTTGACACGGCTAACAACCGTTGCTATGATGTTTGCCACGGCTTCTTTCTCCATGTTTAGCCACGGCTTAAAACCGTGGCCAGGTTTAGCCACGGCATAAAACCGTTGCTACTTTGTTAGCCACGGTTTAAAACCGTTGCTATTATCCATACCTTATCACGGCTTAAAACCGTGGCTACTGTGGCCACGGCTTAAAACCGTTGCTATTGTTCTTGCAACGGTTTAAAACCGTGGCTAAATGCTGAAAATCATCACACCTCCTCAAGCATAAAACCGTTGCTAAAATGTTTAGCAAAGGTTTATAGCCGTTAAAAGGAATTTCACGACGCCTCTGTAGCTCACGGCTCTTAGCCGTGACAATGGGTTACCCCCACGGTTTAAAACCGTTGCTAATGGGGATATTTGGTGTAGTGATCGTAGAGCCATTTTTCTTGACATGTTGGATAGTTCGGACTCTGAATGTGCTTTGTAAAGTGCATTTATCCTGTTGACCGAAGCCTTCCTGGGTTTGGTCCTTTCTCGCTATTTTCTCTGGATGACAAAGTTTTATTCTTTATTTGATGAATTTGATGTGTTTGTCGGAGGATATGGTGACAGAAGGTTGTCAAACTCTCCTTTTCGCAGACCATTAATGAAGGTTAAGATGGTCGTTGCATCATCGCATGAGCAGACAATGTTTAACTCATTGTTGAATCGGATTAAATACGTCTCTTGCATCTCTTCGGAACTTCGCTTCATCTATATGAACGTCTGAATCATTAACTAGTCTAGGTGTGTGGGAAGATATCGTACATCCGGCTCAGGATTCAAAGGTGATGTCGTGTGCATGGTGGTGCGATTGTGTTGCCCGCGCTTGACAAGAACCGCAGGGATGGCCTTGGCGCTTTACGTATCCTCTGATTTTGGTAGGAGATGGCGCTTAGTGTAAAGTTAAGAACTATGTCGTCCCCACGGATGGCGCCAAACTAATGCAGTCAATTTTCGCTCCCTGCTGACCTACACAAGTAACGCACGTGAGCCACAGACCTCCATGGGGTGGCCGATGACACTCCGATGCTAAAGTCATATAAAGATATAAGGAATGTGTAATGCTGTAACAGGAAATTTTGTCGCGTACCTTAGCTTACCA
Source organism: Berberis vulgaris (assembly GCA_963556465.1). NCBI lineage: Eukaryota > Viridiplantae > Streptophyta > Magnoliopsida > Ranunculales > Berberidaceae > Berberis > Berberis vulgaris. Next base: position 92,535,818 of record OY747125.1, read on the forward strand.
ACCTCATGTCTTATTTATAGTGCAGGGAGTCCTGGTTCAACCAGGCCATCGTAGGTGTAGCTTAGGGAGGAAATCTTTGTGGAGATCCCTCTCTAATTAAGAATCGTGTTGTAGGAGGGAAGTTCCCTATTAGCTCTACACTCTTAGATACACGGGAGATTGTAACCAATCCAATAGCAATCCGTATAAGGGAGTTTCCCTATGTGGAAGATACTCTGGTGTTTGCTTTCTAGTTGGAAGCAGAGAGTAGTTGTAGTTGCCCGTCCGAAGCTAATCCTCAAGATACTTGCCTAAAGAGGGCTTATGGGTATTGAAGATGGTTGTGAGATGTGTGGGCATAGCATGCTGTGAGAGTCCAGGTCTGCTTGGCTGACTGAAGTTGAGTTGGCTTAGATCCGCTGGGTTGGATCTGTGTTGGGCCGATGCTTGGGCCCGTACTTCCTCGAGATCATCATGACCCGTGTTCGGCTCAAGAGTTTGACCGTTTTTATGTATCATCAGTGCTAATTAGACTTCCACTTCCTAATCCATTGAGATTTACGCTGGGCGGACTAGGTGTCGGGACGAACAAGAAGTCGTCGTCATCAGCTTTGGCTGACTAAGCTTGCCTCGTTGGAGAGGGGTTTCGCCACTTTGAGGGCGTGCGAACCCATGTTTGCTAATGTCGCACATTGTGTGGACAACATTACCTTAAATAAAATAGCGATCTGTAGGTACAATCCGTGTGTCAATACTGATTTGGATTTGTGCTTGTGCCAAACATGTAGCAGAATATTGTTTAAATGGTGGGCCGAGCCTTTGGGCTCGTAGAGGAAGAGTTAGGGTTTTCTGTACGATTGTGCTACTTGTATGACGTAAGCTGCGGGACGGTTGAGTATCTGTTACTCCCCCTCAATTGATGGGTGTGCGTGCAACGCCATTAATTAAATGAACGTGGTCTGTGCAGTATCCTTGGGAACCACCGTCTCTTCACTTCCCATACGGTATTCAATGCTTGACAGTTAATGCTGGGGTGCTCGTTTGGTGAACCATCATGTCTATATAACGGTGTTCTTCCATCGTTGTAGGCACTATCTTTCGCAGAACGTATCTCTTGTAATGTTCTTGTTTAAAGAAAATGCTTTGGGTTTTTCAAAGGCTGAAGGGAGATCTCTAGCAATCGAGTCTTCGAATGTTCTGACATTTGCACTGATCAGGTGTGGTCACCTAAACTAGGTGGACGCGTACTTGATCTGCTGGGATCTCGTGATTTCTTTTCACATTGCAGAAAAGTAGTACGTGTTTCCTACCTAGGGAGGTGCCCTAGTGTTACTTCGTGTCGTTTGTGTCCGCGTGTATGTAGTTCCCATTGCTAACTTATGGTTGATTGAAGTGTTAGCGGATGCACGGTGTTTCCAGGTGTGGTAGCTCTCAGTCATCCCGGGTACCGCGCATGTGAAAAGTGTCCTCGCTTGACAGCATTGTGTTCATCGCTTGTTGCCATCCTCATACGCCTTCGTTTCTCCTCTTTGATAGGTCGGAAACTGTTTGAGTTTACAAGGAGGTAGGATGCCTTTTGAGAAAGTCAACCGTCCGTTGTAAGGTGTACAACGCTATTGTAGGGCGCTTTCCTGAGGTGATTTGACAGAGCAATCGACCGCTCAGTCATTTCAATCCCCTCTGACACTTTGTCCTTGATCTTGGGAAGGGGTCGAACGAAGTCTGTCGAATATCTTTGTTGTCACTTGCAAATAGCTTGCATGGCCTCCTTCAGATACCTTTATGCAGTAGATCGTCTAAGCAAGTCTTTACTTCATGTCGCACTGATTTCAGATACCTGTAGTATATATGTAGTCTTTTGTATCCGTCTCAAGGCGTTTGTTGTTACATTTTTTAAATAATCAATAGAGTTTGTTTCCATAATATTTTCATTACTTAAATGATTGCAAATCACATAAGCCTTTAAGAACTAATCATCTACATTGACTATGGAAAAGGTAAATAAACAATCGAAAAAACTAACTGTTGACTAAGAGAGATTGATCCTGACCCTGACCCTGATGTGAAGTCGGATGGCCCTTGCGGATCGTTAGCATTCTTCAGCGGATTGTCGAGAATTGCTGGCGTTGCAGAGGTTACTAAGAATAAACCTTGTAAGGGGGTTAATCTCCGCACCGATGAAAGGTCAGGGGGTGTGTTCCCGTTTGCCTCAGCCTCTCCATTTCGCTTGGCTGAATAATTGATTGTTTCTGTATGGTTTGATTGTGGTGCCTCCGTTGTCACTCGACCTAACATTGGTTCGGGCTGCTCCGTAAGACTCAGTTGAATCTTGGAGCACTCTATTTGCTTTAGTGCAGCATAATGGTAGTCTCGTGTCGTAGGTTGGTATCCACGTACTGTCCATTCGGAGTGGCTAGCGGTATACTTAACGCACTGGTGAAGGGTGGAGACTACCACTTCCATCTGATGGTGCCATGGTCTTCCCAAGATAAGGTTGTAGGTTGAGGGCGCGTCTACTACCATGAAGTCCATAAACAAGACCTTTCTTAGCTGCGGCTCTCCTGCCACTATTGCTAACCTTATCTTTTCGATGGGAAAACATTTCTCTCCACTGAATCCAATCAGCAGATTATCTGAGGTCGTCAGGCTTTCCTCCTTGAGGTCCATAATACGGAACGCGCTGTAGAACAGGACGTTGAGTGAACTTCTTGTGTCCACCAGAGCTTTTTTTACCTCCCACCTTGCAAAGAAAATTGAGATGGCTAGGGCGTTGTTATGCGGCACTTGGAATCCTTCGAGATTTTTCTTCGTAAAGGTCAAGGTGGGAATGGGGCTCTGAATCCTCGAGTGGCAGATGTGTTTGTCCTCACCCGCGGTTTGTGTCTGCATCTCCAATAGAGTCCGCTTATGGGACCTGTACGACTGGTCTTCACTCGGTCAATTCCATGAAGGACATAGATTATCTATGGAGTCACCTTCTTTATTTCTTTCAATGACTCCCCCAGGTCCTTGTTCGTTATGGTCGCTTCTTAGAGTTCGGGAATTCTTTTAGTTTGCCCTTGTGGATCCAGTACTCAACCTCATACCTCAGACTCTTGCAGTCGTTGGTATCATGAGCACCCTAATTGTGGTATGCAAAGAAAGTACTTACTGTTGTCACGCTTGGAGGGGTCTCCGCGCTGTTTTGGGATCCACTTCAGATCTTCCCAATTTTTCATTGAGTTTAGTACGTCCGTGATAGGGGCATAATTAGGCTATTTTTAGTACCATATTTCTATATATTTTTAGCTATTACTTGTTAATTATGGTACTAATTGCTATTTTCATGTGTTGTGTAGGTTTCCAATTACAATATTTTAAAATAGAAGCAACTTGGCAATTTAGGAATACTAATTGCACAAGGAATTCACACAAGCAAGGAAACCACACCAACAAGGAAACCACAGAAAGAGGAAAATAAGAATAAAAGGGGGAAGATACCTGGCTTGTATCCCATCCCATCCACTGCATCCATACACAACATCCACACTTACAAACCCTAGCCGCCGTCACCCACCATCCATCTCCATCATCCTGAACGCAAGCCATCCACCTCGCCTCCATCAAACCCAATCAAACCCCATTCTCGCAGATCCCTCATCCTCGCGATAACCCATTATCAACCATCTTTACCGCCCTCATCCACAGCCACAAACCACCACCGTAGGACCCTATTCATCTTCTCCTCCTTACAACCACAGTCCCTTCTTCCATCATCTCGCCACAGTCTCTCTCGCTGTCCCCTGTCTTCGCCATCTTCACCGTCCGCATCTCCTTCTCACCTGATCTCTCTCTTAGCCGATCGTCGTCCCTCCATCGCCTGCTTCATCTCTCGCAGTCTCTCGTCACGCACACAACCGAAGCAGCGATTGAAGAAGGGAGCTAAGGAAGCAGAGAACGAGCAGATCGCGCGAGGAGGGTGAAGGATAAGTTTGTGTTATTCGCACCCCACTTCTGCTCAATACCACCACGGATCAGTGTTTTGTTTTCATCTCTAAACATCTCTTTCTCTTAATTTTAGTTTGATTATTGATTATGGATTACTGTTTGAACATAATTAATATGTCTAGCTAAACTCCTCTTAGTTAGGGGTGGATTCGAAGCCCCGAACATGTGCTTTATAAATTAATTGAATTTAATCTTCCTTGCTATTAGTGATTGTGTTTTGCTTAACTGCTTTATAGAGAACTTTTCTTTTATATGTTTGTTAAGGTGGCCAACTTAGTAAGCATGCTAGGATCTGGGGCTAGAGTATAGGAGAATTTCACCTAATTGTTATGATTCTGTACTCACAAGTAGTAAATACCAAGGAACGTTGGTAAGGTAAAGTCAAAACCTAGGCAAGAACAAGATGCTGATCATACTTGTGATTGCCTAGTCAGTGTTCATATTTTCCACAAAACTTAATGATCTTAGATTGCTATTTAACTTGCGATTCCTGTTTAGATAGCATGATAAGAATAGTTTGAAAGCGACGCTTAGTTTAATTCAACGAACTTGGGAAAATAATAAGATTAATGCAGTGCGGTCACGGTTAGTCTTGAGCATTGTCTCTCACGAGTTAGCAAGTGATTATTGAAGATTAATTTATAAGCATATGTTTGGGGTGTTGAGATAAAACCCTTAGCTAATTTTTCATCTTTGCGATCTCTTTAGTTTATTATCTTTACATTAATTTTCGTAGTTATTTTCATAATTTAATTTTGAAAATCCAATCCCCTTTTATTTAATTAATTAGGTTGTTAGTTGTCTTTTAATTATTATTAGTGTAATTAACAAGCCCTCTAATCCCCGGTCTAGAACGATCCCTACTTATTCTATACTACAAATCACAAAGCAGAGTATTAAGTTGTGTGCTACTAAAATAGCGCATCAATTTTTGGCGCCGTTGCCGGGGATTAGAAAAGTTGTTGATTACTTAATTAGTTTTTATTTATTTATTTTTATTTTTATTTTTATTTTTATTTTTATTTTTATTTTTATTTTTATTTTTATTTTTATTTTTATTTTTATTTTTATTTTTATTTTTATTTTTATTTTTATTTTTATTTTTATTGATTTTTTCTTTCGTTCTTTCTTTGTCTCAGGTACCAGTTCATGCACAATAGGAGATCCAGCGAAAACTTAGTAGAATACGATTCAGAGCCTGAGAAAACATTTAGAAGACGAAGAAGAGAAACAAAAGAACTATAAACATCTTGCTTTGAATCTGAATCTGAAGAGTTCGACATGGGAGATAATAGATCTATTAAAGAACTTTCGGCACCCACCTTGGACAATGCCGCACCCTTGTGCATTCAGTATCCATTAGCCGCGCAGGGCAAAACTGAGTCATTCGAGCTGAAATCCAGCCTACTTCATCATATTCCGAAGTATCATGGTCTTTCTACGGAGGATCCAAATAAACATTTAAAGGAATTTGAAGTTGTATGCTCCAGTATGACGCCAATAAATGTGGATGAAAACATCCTAAAGTTGAGAGCATTCCCCTTTTCTCTGGCTGATAGGGCTAAGGATTGGCTCTATGAACTACCTTCCGGAACAGTATATTCTTGGGAGCGCATGAAGAAGGTGTTTCTAGAGAAATTCTTCCCAACTTCCAAAATTATCTAGTTGAGGAAGAAAATCAGTGGCATACAGCAAGGTCCAGGAGAATAATATCCGGCTTACTATGAGCGTTTCAAAACTCTCATAGTATCATGCCTGCAGCATCAGATGAAGGAGGAGATCCTGATTCAATACTTTTATGAGGGATTGCTTCCTCTTGAGCGACAGATGTTAGATGCATCGGCAGGAGGAGCTTTGGTTGATAAAACTCTAGCAGTAGCAAAAACTTTGATTGCAAACCGAGCCTTAAATGCCCAGCAGTATGAAGGAATTGGAGAGCCTTCCCGCCAAGTCAATGAGGTAAGTACTAATTCTAGTTTGGAAGCTCAAATGGCTAATCTTACCTCACTTGTGACTCAGGCACTAGGGAAGCCTAATATGCTAGGAGTTGCACAGGTTTGTGGCGTGTGTACAAAGCCAGGACATCCATCTGATCAATGTCCTCAACTGATTGAGAATGGCGGTTGGGAGAATGTCAATGCAATAGGTTTTCAGGGGCAAAATCACTATAGGAATAATCCTTATTCGAACACCTACAATGAAGGTTGGAGAAATCACCCAAGTTTTGGATGGAGAAATTCAGAACAACCTCAACAACAGACTTCAAATCGGCCACCCCCTGGTTTCTTTCAAGGACCACCTGAACCACCTCAGCACAATTCAGGTATGCCGCTTAATTATGATGAGATACTGAAATCATTAACTATTTCTCAGCAGAATCAAGCAAAAGATATAGCAAATTTGAAGTTACAGATGGGACAAATAGCTGAGTTTATTGGACAAATTCGCGAGCAAGGAAAACTTCCTAGTTCTACCACTCCAAATCCGATGGGCAGGTTTGAAACTGCAAAAGCAATTACATTGAGGAGTGGTAGGCAGATTGAGAATGAGCCAATAGTCCCTAAACAGAGTCGAAATAAGAAAGCTGAGTTACAGAAGGATGATCCATCCATCATTGAAACACCAGAACTCCGAGGTAAGAAGGTGAGCATTCCAAATTCAGTTTCTGCTAATCTTGTTCCACCTTTTGTGCCTTTTCCAGGTAGTTTGCCAAATCTAGGAAAGATGAACAGGATAAGGAAATTTTGGAAACCTTCCGAAAAGTCCAAGTCAATATTCCGCTTCTTGATGCTATTAAGCAAGTGCCTAAGTATGCAAAATTTTTGAAGAAGCTTTGCACAACAAAGAGACGTCTTCGAGACAGAGAGGTAGTTAAGGTAAGTGAGAATGTCTCCGCAGTTCTTCAAAGGAAATTGCCACCGAAGTGTAAGGATCCAGGTAGTTTCACTATCCCTTGTGTTATCGGTAATACTAAAATTGAAAATGCAATGTTAGACTTAGGTGCTTCAATTAATGTTATGCCGTATTCTATTTATCGATCTATGAATCTTGGGAAGTTAAAAAATGATGGTGTTATTATTCAATTGGCTGACCGTTCTAATGCATATCCTCGAGGTTTGTTGGAAGATGTGTTAGTGCAGGTTAACCATTTGATATTCCCAGCAGATTTCTATGTCCTTGAGATGGAAGATTCGGAGTTTTCAGCACCTTTGCCTCTTCTTTTAGGGCGCCCCTTCATGAAAACTGCGAAGACAAATATTGATGTGCATGCGGGGAAACTAACCATGGAATTTGATGGTGATGTGATTGGCTTCAACATATTTGAAGCCACAAGATATCCTGATAAAAATCATTCTTGTTTTCATATTAATGTGAATGACAATTTGTCCCAGAAATTGTCAGACCTCAGAAACGAGAATGAACTTGAGACCAACATCACTACTGCCGTTGGATATGAGAGCAATGGAGTTCCCTATGACACAAAGAAGCGGAAGAAATTTCAGTTGAATGAGCTTGAAAAGATTAAGGATGAGGCTTATGATAGTAAAAGCAATTATAAGGAGAACACCATAGTTTTTCATGATCAGATGATCCATGGAAATACTTTTGTCATTGGAATGAAAGTCTTGTTTTTCCAATCATGTCTTAGAACTGGTAAGTTACGTTCTGAATGGGTTGGTCATTTTATTATTACTAATGTTTTTCCCCATGGTGCTATACAGATTAAGAGTGTCACAACCGGGAAGGAGTTTAAAGTGAAACATCATCAACTTAAGCCCTATTATGAGTCATTTGTGGAGCATGACGTGGAGGACGTATCACTCCATCTTCCCACTTATTATGAGGATTAATTGGAGATACCGTCAGGCTGCACGACGTTAAGACAAACGCTTCTTGGGAGGCAACCCAATCAGATTTGCTTTCTTTATTATTTTATTTTATTTTCGTTGTTTTTGTTTTTGTTTGTTAGTAGTTTGTTTTTTCGCGTTTAAATCTGTCATTGCATGTGCTATAATCTATTAACATTGAGGACAATGTTAGGTTTAAGTGTGGGGGAACAAAACATTGTTTTGTTTTGAATTATTTTCAAAAAAAAATAAAAAAAATAAAAAAAATACAAATAAAAATTTATATTTGTTTTGAGTCTTAGGATACTTTCCAACACAATGATGAGATTTGGTTTTTAATTGCATGACTTTAAGATGATTTATAAACATGATTCAAGATCTAATATTATTCTTTGGTTAATGCTTATTTATGGTTATCATATGCAAATTCACATGTAATCAACTTAGTAATTGGTACTCATAGCATGCTTAGTTGAATTTAACTCATTATAACCCATATGTGAGTTTTGAGCCTATTGTTCCTTTGATTTTGAGAGTTTTTAGTTAGGTCATCTTTTATTTCTTTTGTCAATAATAATTCGTTGCATGATCTCAATTTTGTTTGCTTTGGTTGCCACTTTGATTGCTTTAAAAATTAAGAATTAAACACTAGAACTTGTATTAATTTCGTTCAAAGCATCATATTGAATTGCATGACATGCTTGACATGATAAAGGCACCTAGTTTCCACCATTGCCAAATAATCCCGATCCATAATATTTTTCCTTTAGGTTAACCCCATTTGAGCCTGTTATTAAGCCTTTTATTTCATTACCCTCATTCTCTATCCCTAACCTAATAAAACGAGTGGAGCATAATTTGATTTGCAGATACTTTATCGTGGTTCAAGGTATGTTGAAAAGCAAGTGTGGGGGAAGACCCTTGTGGAAGACAATTCAAAAAAAAAAAAAAAAAGGATACAAGTCCTTATCTTTATCCATTCAGTATTACAGTACCATACAGATAGTTAAATTCTTTTCAATAGATACAAAATAATTGCTGAAGCTCTTCATTATCAATGAGCCACCTCGTCATTTTCCCACTTATGCCTTGAACCATATGATTCTTTGCTAATGTCTCTAATCTTATTGCAAGCTTTCACCATTTCTTCAAGCCCTTTGAAAATTTCATATCCGTTCTTTCTCTTCCCTTGACCCCTGGCCCCATTACAACCTGAATTAAGACCTTTTGATTGAGCGTGTCTTGCAATGTCACGATGTGGATATTCGAATGAGGTATGAGCATATTGTGTCCCTAGTTCTTGCATTCAAGTAGTAGCATTCCTTCCATGAGATCATATATCTAAAAAAAAAAAAAAGGTCAGAAAATACCATTCTTTCTTGTTATATCATATGTGAGCTATTTGTTTCCCTTTCACATCAATCCTCTCACATATAGCTAGAATAGGAATAGTGATTTTACCAAACAATCAGTGAAAAAGAAAAGAGTGCATCCAGTGAGATTTTGGGTTAATTCTTCTTGGCACGCGTTTGAGTTTCACAGTCACTTGGATTGATTTAATTGTAAATATTTATATCATTGCTATGAACGTGTATTAATTTTTGAATGATGTGGATTTAATCTCGTGTTTACAAAGAATCTTAACATGTCATGATCCGTTGAAAATCTCTGAGACAAATGTTGGAAAGTATAGATTGAGTCATTTGAGTCTTTTATTTTTGTTTCTTGGATGTGCTCGAGGACTAGCAAAAGATAAGTGTGGGGGAATTTGATAGGGGCATAATTAGGCTATTTTTAGTACCATATTTCTATATATTTTTAGCTATTACTTGTTAATTATGGTACTAATTGCTATTTTCATGTTTGTGTAGGTTTCCAATTACAATATTTTAAAATAGAAGCAACTTGGCAATTTAGGAATACTAATTGCACAAGGAATTCACACAAGCAAGGAAACCACACCAACAAGGAAACCATAGAAAGAGGAAAATAAGAATAAAAGGGGGAAGATACCTGGCTTGTATCCCATCCCATCCACTGCATCCATACACATCATCCACGCTTACATCAAACCCAATCAAACCCCATTCTCGCAGATCCCTCATCCTCGCGATAACCCATCATCAACCATCTTCACCGCTCTCATCCACAGCCACAGACCACCACCGTAGGACCCTATTCATCTTCTCCTCCTTACAACCACAGTCCCTTCTTCCATCATCTCGCCACAGTCTCTCTCGCTGTCCCCTGTCTTCGCCATCTTCACCGTCCGCATCTCCTTCTCACCTGATCTCTCTCTTAGCCGATCGTCGTCCCTCCATCGCCTGCTTCATCTCTCGCAGTCTCTCGTCATGCACACAACCGAAACAGCGATTGAAGAAGGGAGCTAAGGCAGCAGAGAACGAGCAGATCGCGCGAGGAGGGTGAAGGATAAGTTCGCGTTATTTGCACCCCACTTCTGCTCAATACCACCACGGATCAGTGTTTTGTTTTCATCTCTAAACATCTTTGTCTCTTAATTTTAGTTTGATTATTGATTATGGATTACTGTTTGAACATAATTAATATGTCTAGCTAAACTCCTCTAAGTTAGGGGTGGATTCGAAGCCCCGAACATGTGCTTTATAAATTAATTGAATTTAATCTTCCTTGCTATTAGTGATTGTGTTTTGCTTAACTGCTTTATAGAGAACTTTTCTTTTATATGTTTGTTAAGGTGGCAGACTTAGTAAGCATGCTAGGATCTGGGGCTAGAGTATAGGAGAATTTCACCTAATTGTTATGATTCTGTACTCACAAGTAGTAAATACCAAGGAACGTTGGTAAGGTTAAGTCAAAACCTAGGCAAGAACAAGATGCTGATCATACTTGTGATTGCCTAGTCAGTGTTCATATTTTCCACAAAACTTAATGATCTTAGATTGCTATTTAACTTGCGATTCCTGTTTAGATAGCATGACAAGAATAGTTTGAAAGCGACGCTTAGTTTAATTCAACGAACTTGGGAAAATAATAAGATTAATGCAGTGCGGTCACGGTTAGTCTTGAGCATTGTCTCTCACGAGTTAGCAAGTGATTATTGAAGACTAATTTATAAGCATATGTTTGGTGTGTGTAGATAAAACCCTTAGCTAATTTTTCATCTTTGCCATCTCTTTAGTTTATTATCTTTACATTAATTTTCGTAGTTATTTTCATAATTTAATTTAGAAAATCCAATCCCCTTTTATTTAATTAATTAGGTTGTTAGTTGTCTTTTAATTATTATTAGTGTAATTAACAAGCCCTCTAATCCCCGGTCTAGAACGATCCCTACTTATTTTATACTACAAATGACAAAGCAGGGTATTAAGTTGTGTGCTACTAAAATAGCGCATCAATTTTTGGCGCTGTTGCCGGGGATTAGAAAAGTTGTTGATTACTTAATTAGTTTTTATTTATTTATTTTTATTTTTATTGATTCTTTCTTTCGTTCTTTCTTTATCTCAGGTACCAGTTCATGCACAATAGGAGATCCAGCGAAAACTTAGTAGAATACGATTCAGAGCCTGAGAAAACATTTAGAAGACGAAGAAGAGAAACAAAAGAACTACAAACATCTAGCTTTGAATCTGAATCTGAAGAGTTCGACATGGGAGATAATAGATCTATTAAAGAACTTTCGGCATCCACCTTGGACAATGCCGCACCCTTGTGCATTCAGTATCCATTAGACGCACAGGGCAAAACTGAGTCATTCGAGCTGAAATCCAGCCTACTTCATCATATTCCGAAGTATCATGGTGTTTCTATGGAGGATCCAAATAAAAATTTAAAGGAATTTGAAGTTGTATGCTCCAGTATGACGCCAATAAATGTTAATGAAAACATCCTAAAGTTGAGAGCATTCCCCTTTTCTCTGGCTGATAGGGCTAAGGATTGGCTCTATGAACTACCTTCCGGAACAGTATATTCTTGGGAGCGCATGAAAAAGGTGTTTCTAGATAAATTCTTCCCAACTTCCAAAATTATCTTGTTGAGGAAGAAAATCAGTGGCATACAGCAAGGTCCAGGAGAATCATATCCGGCTTACTATGAGTGTTTCAAAACTCTCATAGCATCATGCCCGCAGCATCAGATGAAGGAGGAGCTCCTGATTCAATATTTTTATGAGGGATTGCTTCCTCTTGAGCGGCAGATGTTAGATGCATTGGCAGGAGGAGCTTTGGTTGATAAAACTCCAGCAGCAGCAAAAACTTTGATTGCAAACCGAGCCTTAAATGCCCAGCAGTATGAAGGTGAGCATTCCAAATTCAGTTTCTACTAATCTTGTTCCACCTTTTGTGCATTTTCCAGGTAGGTTTGCCAAATCTAGGAAAGATGAACAGGATAAGGAAATTTTGGAAACCTTTCGAAAAGTCCAAGTCAATATTCCGCTTCTTGATGCTATTAAGTAAGTGCCTAAGTATGCAAAATTTTTGAAGGAGCTTTGCACAACAAAGAGACGTCTTCGAGACGGAGAGGTAGTTAAGGTAAGTGAGAATGTCTCCGCAGTTCTTCAAAGGAAATTGCCACCGAAGTGTAAGGATCCATGTAGTTTCACTATCCCTTGTGTTATCGGTAATACTAAAATTGAAAATGCAATGTTAGACTTAGGTGCTTCAATTAATGTTATGCCGTATTCTATTTATCGATCAATGAATCTTGGGAAGTTAAAAAATGATGGTGTTATTATTCAATTGGCTGACCGTTCTAATGCATATCCTCGAGGTTTGTTGGAAGATGTGTTAGTGGAGGTTAACCATTTGATATTCCCAGCAGATTTCTATGTGCTTGAGATGGAAGATTTGGAATTTTCAGCACCTTTGCCTCTTCTTTTAGAGCGCCCCTTCATGAAAACTGCGAAGACAAATATTGATGTGCATGCGGGGAAACTAACCATGGAATTTGATGGTGATGTGATTGGCTTCAACATCTTTGAAGCCACGAGATATCCTGATAAAAATCATTCTTGTTTTCATATTAATGTGAATGACAATTTGTCCCAGAAATTGTCAGACCTCGGAAACGAGAATGAACTTGAGACCAACATCACTACTGCCGTTGGATATGAGAGCAATGGAGTTCCCTATGACACAAAGAAGCGGAAGAAATTTCAGTTGAATGAGCTTGAAAAGATTCAGGATGAGGCTTATGATAGTAAAAGCAATTATAAGGAGAACACCATAGTTTTTCATGATCAGATGATCCATGGAAACACTTTTGTCATTGGAATGAAAGTCTTGCTTTTCCAATCATGTCTTAGAACTGGTAAGTTACGTTCTGAATGGGTTGGTCATTTTATTATTACTAATGTTTTTCCCCATGGTGCCATACAGATTAAGAGTCACAACCGGGAAGGAGTTTAAAGTGAAACATCATCAACTTAAGCCCTATTATGAGTCATTTGTGGAGCATGACGTGGAGGACGCATCACTCCATGTTCCCACTTATTATGAGGATTAATTGGAGATACCGTCAGGCTGCACGACTTTAAGACAAACGTTTCTTGGGAGGCAACCCAATCAGATTTGCTTTCTTTATTATTTTATTTTATTTTCGTTGTTTTAGTTTGTTAGTAGTTTGTTTTTCCGCGTTTAAATCTTTCATTGCATGTGCTATAATCTATTAACATTGAGGACAATGTTAGGTTTAAGTGTGGGGGAACAAAACATTGTTTTGTTTTGAATTATTTTGAAAATAAAATAAAAAAATGAAAAAATAAAAAAATAAAAAATAAAAAAATAAAAATAAAAATAAAAAATAAAAATTTATATTTTTTTTGAGTCTTAGGATATTTTCCAACACAATGATGAGATTTGGTTTTTAATTGCATGACTTTAAGATGATTTATAAACATGATTCAAGATCTAATATTATTCTTTGGTTAATGCTTATTTATGGTTATCATATGCAAATTCACATGTAATCAACTTAGTAATTGGTACTCATAGCATGCTTAGTTGAATTTAACTCATTATAACCCATATGTGAGTTTTGAGCCTATTGTTCCTTTGATTTTGAGAGTTTTTAGTTAGGTCATCTTTTATTTCTTTTGTCAATAATAAGTCGTTGCATGATCTCAATTTTGTTTGCTTTGGTTGCCACTTTGATTGCTTTAAAAATTAAGAATTAAACACTAGAACTTGTATTAATTTCGTTCAAAGCATCATATTGAATTGCATGACATGCTTGACATGATAAAGGCACCTAGTTTCCACCATTGCCAAATAATCCCGATCCATAATGTTTTTCCTTTAGGTTAACCCCATTTGAGCCTGTTATTAAGCCTTTTATTTCATTACCCTCATTCTCTATCCCTAACCTAATAAAATGAGTGGAGCATAATTTGATTTGCAGATACTTTATTGTGGTTCAAGGTATGTTGAAAAGCAAGTGTGGGGGAAGACCCTTGTGGAAAAAAATTCAAAAAAAAAAAAAAGGATACAAGTCCTTATCTTTATCCATTCAGTATTACAGTACCATACATATAGTTCAATTCTTTTCAATAGATACAAAATAATTGCCGAAGCTCTTCATTATCAATGAGCCACCTCGTCATTTTCCCACATGCCTTGAACCATATGATTCTTTGCTAATGTCTATAATCTAATTGCATGCTTTCACCATTTCTTCAAGCCCTTTGAAAATTTCATATCCGTTCTTTCTCTTCCATTGACCCCTGGCACCATTACAACCTGAATTAAGACCTTTTGATTGAGTGTGTCTTGCAATGTCACGATGTGGAGATTCGAATGAGGTATGAGCATATTGTGTCCCTAGTTCTTGCATTCAAGTAGTAGCATTCCTTCCATGAGATCATATATCTAAAAAAAAAAAAAAAGGTCAGAAAATGCCATTTTTTCTTGTTATATCTTATGTGAGCTATTTGTTTCCCTTTCAAATCAATCCTCACATATAGCTAGAATAGGAAGAGTGATTTTACCAAACAATCAGTGAAAAAGAAAAGAGTGCATCCAGTGAGATTTTGGGTTAATTCTTCTTGGCACGCGTTTGAGTTTCACAGTTACTTGGAATGATTTAATTGTAAATATTTATATCATCGCTATGAACGTGTATTAATTTTCGAATGATGTGGATTTAATCTCGTGTTTACAAAGAATCTTAACGTGTCATGATCCGTTGAAAATCTCTGAGACAAATGTTGGAAAGTATAGATTGAGTCATTTGAGTCTTTTATTTTTGTTTCTTGGATGTGCTCGAGGACTAGCAAAAGATAAGTGTGGGGGAATTTGATAGGGGCATAATTAGGCTATTTTTAGTACCATATTTCTATATATTTTTAGCTATTACTTGTTAATTATGGGACTAATTGCTATTTTCATGTTTGTGTAGGTTTCCAATTACAAGATTTTAAAATAGAAGCAACTTGGCAATTTTAGAATACTAATTGCACAAGGAATTCACACAAGCAAGGAAACCACACCAACAAGGAAACCACAGAAAGAGGAAAATAAGAATAAAAGGGGGAAGATACCTGGCTTGTATCCCATCCCATCCACTGCATCCATACACATCATCCACGCTTACAAACCCTAGCCGCCGTCACCCACCATCCATCTCCATCATCTTGAACGCAAGCCATCCACCTCGCCTCCATCAAACCCAATCAAACCCCATTCTCGCAGATCCCTCATCCTCGCGATAACCCATCATCAACCATCTTCACCGCCCTCATCCACAGCCACAGACCACCACCGTAGGACCCTATTCATATTCTCCTCCTTACAACTACAGTCCCTTCTTCCATCATCTCGCCACAGTATCTCTCGCTGTCCCCTGTCTTCGCCATCTTCACCGTCCGCATCTCCTTCTCACCTGATCTCTCTCTTAGCCGATCGTCGTCCCTCCATCTCCTGCTTCATCTCTCGCAGTCTCTCGTCACGCACACAACCGAAGCAACGATTGAAGAAGGGAGCTAAGGAAGTAGAGAACGAGCAGAACGCGCGAGGAGGGTGAAGGATAACTTCGCATTATTCGCACCCTACTTCTGCTCAATACCACCACGGATCAGTGTTTTGTTTTCATCTCTAAACATCTCTTTCTCTTAATTTTAGTTTGATTATTGATTATGGATTACTGTTTGAACATAATTAATATGTCTAGCTAAACTCCTCTTAGTTAGGGGTGGATTCGAAGCCCCGAACATCTGCTTTATAAATTAATTGAATTTAATCTTTCTTGCTATTAGTGATTGTGTTTTGCTTAACTGCTTTATAGAGAACTTTTCTTTTATATGTTTGTTAAGGTGGCCAACTTAGTAAGCATGCTAGGATCTGGGGCTAGAGTATAGGAGAATTTCACCTAATTGTTATGATTATGTACTCACAAGTTGTAAATACGAAGGAACGTTGGTAAGGTTAAGTCAAAACCTAGGCAAGAACAAGATGCTGATCATACTTGTGATTGCCTAGTCAGTGTTCATATTTTCCACAAAACTTAATGATCTCAGATTGCTATTTAACTTGCGATTCCTGTTTAGATAGCATGATAAGAATAGTTTGAAAGCGACGCTTAGTTTAATTCAACGAACTTGGGAAAATAATAAGATTAATGCAATGCGGTCACGGTTAGTCTTGAGCATTGTCTCTCACGAGTTAGCAAGTGATTATTGAAGATTAATTTATAGGCATATGTTTGGTGTGTGGAGATAAAACCCTTAGCTAATTTTTTATCTTTGCCATCTCTTTAGTTTATTATCTTTACATTAATTTTCGTAGTTATTTTCATAATTTAATTTAGAAAATCCAATCCCCTTTTATTTAATTAATTAGGTTGTTAGTTGTCTTTTAATTATTATTAGTGTAATTAACAAGCCCTCTAATCCTCGGTCTAGAACGATCCCTACTTATTCTATACTACAAATCACAAAGCAGGGTATTAAGTTGTGTGCTACTAAAATAGCGCATCAATTTTTGGCGCTGTTGCCGGGGATTAGAAAAGTTGTTGATTACTTAATTAGTTTTTATTTATTTATTTTTATTTTTATTGATTCTTTCTTTCGTTCTTTCTTTATCTCAGGTACCAGTTCATGCACAATAGGAGATCCAGCGAAAACTAGTAGAATACGATTCAGAGCCTGAGAAAACATTTAGAAGACGAAGAAGATAAACAAAAGAACTACAAACATCTAGCTTTGAATCTGAATCTGAAGAGTTCGACATGGGAGATAATAGATCTATTAAAGAACTTTCGGCATCCACCTTGGACAATGCCGCACCCTTGTGCATTCAGTATCCATTAGCCGCGCAGGGCAAAACTGAGTCATTCGAGCTGAAATCAAGCCTACTTCATCATATTCCGAAGTATCATGGTCTTTCTATGGAGGATCCAAATAAACATTTAAAGGAATTTGAAGTTGTATGCTCCAGTATGACGCCAATAAATGTGGATGAAAACATCCTAAAGTTGAGAGCATTCCCCTTTTCTCTGGCTGATTAGGGCTAAGGATTGGCTCTATGAACTACCTTCCGGAACAGTATATTCTTGGGAGCGCATGAAGAAGGTGTTTCTAGAGAAATTCTTCCCAACTTCCAAAATTATCTTGTTGAGGAAGAAAATCAGTGGCATACAGCAAGGTCCAGGAGAATCATATCCGGCTTACTATGAGCATTTCAAAACTCTCATAGCATCATGCCCGCAGAATCAGATGAAGGAGGAGCTCCTGATTCAATACTTTTATGAGGGATTGCTTCCTCTTGAGCGACAGATGTTAGATGCATCGGCAGGAGGAGCTTTGGTTGATAAAACTCCAACAGCAGCAAAAACTTTGATTGCAAACCGAGCCTTAAATGCCCAGCAGTATGAAGGAATTGGAGAGCCTTCACGCCAAGTCAATGAGGTAAGTACTAATTCTAGTTTGGAAGCTCAAATGGATAATCTTACCTCACTTGTGACTCAGGCCCTAGGGAAGCCGAATATGCTAGGAGTTGCACAGGTTTGTGGCGTGTGTACAAAGCCAGGACATCCATCTGATCAATGTCCTCAACTGATTGAGAATGGCGGTTGGGAGAATGTCAATGCAATAGGTTTTCAGGGGCAAAATCACTATAGGAATAATCCTTATTCGAACACCTACAATGAAGGTTGGAGAAATCACCCAAGTTTTGGATGGAGAAATTCAGAACAACCTCAACAACAGACTTCAAATCGGCCACCCCCTGGTTTCTTTCAAGGACCACCTGAACCACCTCAGCACAATTCAGGTATGCCGCTTAATTATGATGAGATACTGAAATCATTAACTATTTCTCAGTAGAATCAAGCAAAAGATATAGCAGATTTGAAGTTACAGATGGGATAAATAGCTGAGTTTATTGGACAAATTTGCGAGCAAGGAAAACTTCCTAGTTCTACCACTCCAAATCCGAAGGGCGGGTTTGAAACTTCAACAGCAATTACATTGAGGAGTGGTAGGCAGATTGAGAATGAGCCAATAGTCCCTAAACAGAGTCGAAATAAGAAAGCTGAGTTACAGAAGGATGATCCATCCATCAATGAAACACCAGAACTCCAAGGTAAGAAGGTGAGCATTCCAAATTCAGTTTCTTCTAATCTTGTTCCACCTTTTGTGCCTTTTCCAGGTAGGTTTTCCAAATCTAGGAAAGATGAGCAGGATAAGGAAATTTCGGAAACCTTCCGAAAAGTCCAAGTCAATATTCCGCTTCTTGATGCTATTAAGCAAGTGCCTAAGTATGCAAAATTTTTTAAGGAGCTTTGCACAACAAAGAGACGTCTTCGAGACGGAGAGGTAGTTAAGGTAAGTGAGAATGTCTCCGCAGTTATTCAAAGGAAATTGCCACCGAAGTGTAAGGATCCAGGTAGTTTCACTATCCCTTGTGTTATCGGTAATACTAAAATTGAAAATGCAATGTTAGACTTAGGTGCTTCAATTAATGTTATGCCGTATTCTATTTATCGATCTATGAATCTTGGGAAGTTAAAAAATGATGGTGTTATTATTCAATTGGCTGACCGTTCTAATGCATATCCTCGAGGTTTGTTGGAAGATGTGTTAGTGCAGGTTAACCATTTGATATTCCCAGCAGATTTCTATGTGCTTGAGATGGAAGATTCGGAATTTTCAGCACCTTTGCCTCTTCTTTGAGGGCGCCCCTTCATGAAAACTGCGAAGACAAATATTGATGTGCATTCGGGGAAACTAACCATGGAATTTGATGGTGATGTGATTGGCTTCAACATCTTTGAAGCCACGAGATATCCTGATAAAAATCATTCTTGTTTTCATATTAATGTGAATGACAATTTGTCCCAGAAATTGTCAGACCTCAGAAACGAGAATGAACTTGAGACCAACATCACTACTGTCGTTGGATATGAGAGCAATGGAGTTACCTATGACACAAAGAAGCGGAAGAAATTTCAGTTGAATGAGCTTGAAAAGATTAGGATGAGGCTTATGATAGTAAAAGCAATTATAATGAGAACACCATAGTTTTTCATGATCAGATGATCCATGGAAATACTTTTGTCATTGGAATGAAAGTCTTGCTTTTCCAATCATGTCTTAGAACTGGTAAGTTACGTTCTGAATGGGTTGGTCATTTTATTATTACTAATGTTTTTCCCCATGGTGCTATACAGATTAAGAGTGTCACAACCGGGAAGGAGTTTAAAGTGAAACATCATCAACTTAAGCCCTATTATGAGTCATTTGTGGAGCATGACGTGGAGGTCGTATCACTCCATGTTCCCACTAATTCTGAGGATTAATTGGAGATACCGTCAGGCTGCACGACGTTAAGACAAGCGCTTCTTGGGAGGCAACCCAATCAGATTTGCTTTCTTTATTATTTTATTTTATTTTCGTTGTTTTTGTTTTTGTTTGTTAGTAGTTTGTTTTTCCGCGTTTAAATCTTTCATTGCATGTGCTATAATATATTAACATTGAGGACAATGTTAGGTTTAAGTGTGGGGGAACAAAACATTGTTTTGTTTTGAATTATTTTGAAAAAATAAAAATAAAAATAAAAATAAAAATATAAAATAAAAAATAAAAAATAAAAATAAAAAATAAAAAATTTTATTTGTTTTGAGTCTTAGGATACTTTCCAACACAATGATGAGATTTGGTTTTTAATTGCATGACTTTAAGATGATTTATAAACATGATTCAAGATCTAATATTATTCTTTGGTTAATGCTTATTTAGGGTTATCATATGCAAATTCACATGTAATCAACTTAGTAATTGGTACTCATAGCATGCTTAGTTGAATTTAACTCATTATAACCCATATGTGAGTTTTGAGCCTATTGTTCCTTTGATTTTGAGAGTTTTTAGTTAGGTCATCTTTTATTTCTTTTGTCAATAATAATTCGTTGCATGATCTCAATTTTGTTTGCTTTGGTTGCCACTTTGATTGCTTTAAAAATTAAGAATTAAACACTAGAACTTGTATTAATTTCGTTCAAAGCATCATATTGAATTGCATGACATGCTTGACATGATAAAGGCACCTAGTTTCCACCATTGCCAAATAATCCCGATCCATAATATTTTTCCTTTAGGTTAACCCCATTTGAGCCTGTTATTAAGCCTTTTATTTCATTACCCTCATTCTCTATCCCTAACCTAATAAAACGAGTGGAGCATAATTTGATTTGCAGATACTTTATTGTGGTTCAAGGTATG
Organism: Berberis vulgaris; assembly: GCA_963556465.1. Taxonomy (NCBI): domain Eukaryota; kingdom Viridiplantae; phylum Streptophyta; class Magnoliopsida; order Ranunculales; family Berberidaceae; genus Berberis; species Berberis vulgaris. The sequence continues at coordinate 92,556,326 of OY747125.1, forward strand.
TTGAAAAGCAAGTGTGGGGGAAGACCCTTGTGGAAGACAATTCAAAAAAAAAAAAAAAAAAGGATACAAGTCCTTATCTTTATCCATTCAGTATTACAGTACCATACAGATAGTTAAATTATTTTCAATAGATACAAAATAATTGCTGAAGCTCTTCATTATCAATGAGCCACCTCGTCATTTTCCCACTTATGCCTTGAACGATATGATTCTTTGCTAATGTCTTTAATCTTATTGCAAGCTTTCACCATTTCTTCAAGCCCTTTGAAAATTTCATATCCGTTCTTTCTCTTCCCTTGACCCCTGGCCCCATTACAACCTGAATTAAGACCTTTTGATTGAGTGTGTCTTGCAATGTCACGATGTGGAGATTCGAATGAGGTATGAACATATTGTGTCCCTAGTTCTTGCATTCAAGTAATAGCATTCCTTCCATGAGATCATATATCTAAAAAAAAAAAAAAGGTCAGAAAATACCATTATTTCTTGTTATATCATATGTGAGCTATTTGTTTCCCTTTCACATCAATCCTCTCACATATAGCTAGAATAGGAAGAGTGATTTTACCAAACAATCAGTGAAAAAGAAAAGAGTGCATCCAGTGAGATTTTGGGTTAATTCTTCTTGGCACGCGTTTGAGTTTCACAGTCACGTGGATTGATTTAATTGTAAATTTTTATATCATTGCTATGAACGTGTATTAATTTTCGAATGATGTGGATTTAATCTCGTGTTTACAAAGAATCTTAACATGTCATGATCCGTTGAAAATCTCTGAGACAAATGTTGGAAAGTATAGATTGAGTCATTTGAGTCTTTTATTTTTGTTTCTTGGATGTGCTCGAGGACTAGCAAAAGATAAGTGTGGGGGAATTTGATAGGGGCATAATTAGGCTATTTTTAGTACCATATTTCTATATATTTTTAGCTATTACTTGTTAATTATGGTACTAATTGCTATTTTCATGTTTGTGTAGGTTTCCAATTACAAGATTTTAAAATAGAAGCAACTTGGCAATTTAGGAATACTAATTGCACAAGGAATTCACTCAAGCAAGGAAACCACACCAACAAGGAAACCGCAGAAAAAGGAAAATAAGAATAAAAGGGGGAAGATACCTGGCTTGTATCCCATCCCATCCACTCCATCCATACACATCATCCACGCTTACAAACCCTAGCCGCCGTCACCCACCATCCATGTCCATCATCCTGAACGCAAGCCATCCACCTCGCTTCCATCAAACCCAATCAAGCCCCATTCTCGCAGATCCCTCATCCTCGCGATAACCCATCATCAACCATCTTCACCGCCCTCATCCACAGCCACAGACCACCACCGTAGGACCCTATTCATCTTCTCCTCCTTACAACCATAGTCCCTTCTTCCATCATCTCGCTACAGTCTCTCTCGCTGTCCCCTGTCTTCGCCATCTTCACCGTCCGCATCTCCTTCTCACCTGATCTCTCTCTTAGCCAATCGTCGTCCCTCCATCGCCTGCTTCATCTCTCGCAGTCTCTCGTCACGCACACAACCAAAGCAGCGATTGAAAAAGGGAGCTAAGGAAGCAGAGAACGAGCAGATCGCGCGAGGAGGGTGAAGGATAAGTTCGCGTTATTCGCACCCCACTTCTTCTCAATACCATCACGGATCAGTGTTTTGTTTTCATCTCTAAACATCTATTTCTCTTAATTTTAGTTTGATTATTGATTATGGATTACTGTTTGAACATAATTAATATGTCTAGCTAAACTCCTCTTAGTTAGGGGTGGATTCGAAGCCCCGAACATGTGCTTTATAAATTAATTGAATTTAATCTTCCTTGCTATTAGTGATTGTGTTTTGCTTAACTGTTTTATAGAGAACTTTTCTTTTATATGTTTGTTAAGGTGGCCAACTTAGTAACCATGCTAGGATCTGGGGCTATAGTATAGGAGAATTTCACCTAATTGTTATGATTCTGTACTCACAAGTAGTAAATACCAAGGAACGTTGGTAAGGTTAAGTCAAAACCTAGGCAAGAACAAGATGCTGATCATACTTGTGATTGCCTAGTAAGTGTTCATATTTTCCACAAAACTTAATGATCTTAGATTGCTATTTAACTTGCGATTCCTGTTTAGATAGCATGATAAGAATAGTTTGAAAGCGACGCTTAGTTTAATTCAACGAACTTGGGAAAATAATAAGATTAATGCAGTGCGGTCACGGTTAGTCTTGAGCATTGTCTCTCACGAGTTAGCAAGTGATTATTGAAGATTAATTTATAAGCATATGTTTGGTGTGTGGAGATAAAACCCTTAGCTAATTTTTCATCTTTTCCATCTCTTTAGTTTATTATCTTTACATTAATTTTCGTAGTTATTTTCATAATTTAATTTAGAAAATCCAATCCCCTTTTATTTAATTAATTAGGTTGTTAGTTGTCTTTTAATTATTATTAGTGTAATTAACAAGCCCTCTAATCTCCGGTCTAGAACGATCTCTACTTATTCTATACTACAAATCACAAAGCAGGGTATTAAGTTGTGTGCTACTAAAATAGCGCACCGACAGGCTAGTATTGAGGGGTGTCATGGCTCTGGATCCAACGTAGTTGGAGGCTTTTTCTGGCTTGGACCTACTAGGGTCTGACCTGTTTTTACTGTGCTTTCTCTTACTAATTTCTTCATCCTCGCATCTATTTCAGAACTTCTTGTCCTTAGGAGCGGAGGGTTTTTTCTCGCCATCGGTTTCCCTCTTCATGGTCCTCAACTCCTTCAAGGTAATGTGTTTTTTGGCGCTCTTGAGGAGATTCGTCATGTCTAGAGGGAGCTCCAAGGTGAGGTCTTCGTAGAGCTTTCCTCCTTAAGGCCCGTAGTGAAGGCTGTCACGGCCCTATCGTCGCTGCATCTGTTGAAACGCGTGACATACTCTCTAAGTGTCTCGTTGGACTTCTGCTTCGAAGAAATAATGTAGTGTGGGTCTTTTCGAAAATGTTGGCTCCCAATGAAGCATGTTAGGAACTTCTTTGCTAGCGTCTTGAAGGAGTCGATCGACCTCAGCGAAAAAGTGCTGACTTCTTCAGGCTAGTGGGAAAAGTCCTGCACATCACCGATTCAGATCCGTCTTTGAGAGCCATTACGTGTTGGTAATGGTGCAGGTGGTCAAATGGGTTGTTGGTTCCGTCGTAGAAGTCAAGCTTGGGAAGGGTCTGATTCATGATTCAGTCCACAAATGGTGGGACAGAGAGAAGGTATAACACGTCCGGATCGTGTGCCCTTCTGCGGAAGGGTTTTGAGGGTTGAGCCTCTCTGCCCTGGCGGTGGGCTCAGCGTTAGCCGCGCAACCTCCTCTAGTCCAATGAGAACTAGTGGGGGTTTGGCTCTCTTATACTTGCTCTCTGCCATCCTCTAGAGATGGAGGCATGTGCTGCTCTTGGTCTCCGTTAGCAGGTGGTGGATTTTTTCACGTGAGGACCTCCATCGACTTGGCGATCTGCTGTATTTGAGATGTTAGCATTTCTATTCGGGGGTCTGTCGTTACTATCGTCGGCGCAGGGGCCTGAGCGTTTGACGTGTCCCCTAGTTCTCCGTTGTGTGATTTAGTGGTCACCATCTCCCTGTGTTTCAACGGGAGACAGTTTTAGTGAAAAGTTAGAATCTTTGTCGTCCCCACAAACGACGCCAAACTGATGCAGTCATTTTTTGCTCCCTTCTCTGACCTACTCCCGCAGACCTACACGACTAACGCACGTGAGCCAATGACAACCGTTGTGGTGGTCGATGGCACTCCGATGCTAAAGTCAGACAGGGGTCTAAGGAAAGTGTAATGTTGTAAAAAAGGAATTTGTAGCGTACCTTAGCTTACCAACCTCATGTCTTATTTATAGTGCATGAGTCCTGAGTCTATCTAGCCATCGTAGGCGTAGTTTAGGAAGGAGATCTTTGTGGCGATCCTTCTCTAATTAGGAGTCGTGTTGTAGGAGGGAAGTTCCCTATTAGCCTTACACTCCTAGATATGCAGGAGATAGTACCCAATCCAAGAATAATCCGTAGAAGGAAGTTTTCGTGCGTGGAATGTGTTGTGGTATTTGCTTCCTAGTTGGAAACGTAGAGCTGCTGTGATTGCCTGTCCAAAGTTGATCATCGAGATACTTGCCTTAGTAGGGCTTACGGTTATTAAATATAGTTGTGAGACGTTTGGGCTTAGATTGCTGTAAGAGTTTGGGTCCGCCTGGTGGACTGAATTAGGCGGGCATAGTACCGCTTGGGCCGGATCAGTGTTAGACTGATGTTAGGCCTGTAATTTCTCGAAATCATCATGACACGTGTATGGTTCTTGGATGTGACTATTTTTATGTATCATCAGTTTCCTTTTGGCAAACTTTCAGATTCCTATATAGGAGTCAAAATAAAATTATCACAACCCTTCAATATAGTATCCACATCATATTGCAAAGAACGACCCAATAAAATATGACAAACATCTATATCGATCACATCATATAATATATCATCTTTGTATTGCTTACCAATGGATAATGACACACGACATGTCTTAGCAACATGAACAGGTGATTCTTTTTCACCTAACCAAGTGAATATGGTGTGATATGTGGCTCAATAGGCAATGGTAAATACTCTACCAATTTTTTCGACACAAAATTCTCACAACTTCCATTTTCTACAATCAAATCGCATAGTTTATTTTTGATTGAACAAAGTAAGCAAAAAGTGTTATGTCGTTGCCCTTATTCTTTTGGTGTCAACATCACTCGCTATAAGACCAAAGCAAGCTTTTCCATGCCCTTTTCTACTACAAATTCATCCCCTGCATAGTCATCATCGAAATCCCTCATTGTTTTTTTCCACATCATTATTTTTATTGTCAGCCTCTAGTAAATTGGTTTGTTTTCTCACAGGACAAACGTTAAAACGATGTCCAGGTTTGTTGAACCTATAACAAATGTCTCTTGTAGGTTTGGCATATTGATTCTCTTCCGGGTTTGGTTTCTATTTTGCCTTCTGTTAATAGTATTGCTACTCCCTTCCTTAGATCGTCGAAAAGAAAAATCTGCAGGTTTCGATCCTCCAGGACTATGCTGTAGGAGTTTCCCTTTATCTGCATGTGAAACAACAGTGTCATCGAAACATTCTATCGTATTTATAAAAAAGGAAGTCTTACGCCTCTCCGTATCCATTAATTATGTTCTCAATGCCATGTTAATGGCCTCTTATTAAATCTACAAATTCTGCAACCCAAATTTTTCTTGAGTGTTTTGTTTCAGTCCGTTCACGTACCTTGCAACCTTCTGATTTTCGTTTCTGTCAAGTGATTACATTCTTCAAGTCGCATGAACTCGTTTGTATATTATGTCACTGTTTTAATACCAAGTACGTAGCTGAAGTACATATGGTACAGAATCTGCTCGTAATCAACAGGTAAAAATTGGTCCATTAGAAGATGTTTCATTTTCCTCCATGTTTGAACTCGATACTTTCCTTGTCGTTGACATGCATTCTGTAGTTGATCCCACCAAAAACCTATAGAAGCCTTCAATCAGAAAGCAACCATTTTCACCTTCAATCGGAAAACTTTATGATCTTGAAAAACCTCTCCATTTCTGCTACCCAGTCAAAAAAAATCTTGAACTTTTACAAAATATGTATCTTGAGGAATAGTGTCCCAATGATCTGAAACTTTGACACGTTTCTAGTTCGAATCAAACTCAGACGAGTAAAAAAACAATATTTTAGCTTGCTTGGTACTAGAAATATAATTATGAAAGGGTCCTGATAGATATTAATTAGAAGTTTGCATGACTCCAAGTTCAATGGCCCATGTGTTTCATGTTGTGTGATATCCTTCAATGTTTGTCTCATGTCAACGAACATTGAAAAGGTCATTCGTTCCATATAACAAATCTATTGAGTGGTAAATTTGTAATTACAAACTTTAATTAAAATAAGGTAAATTATTATATTATTTAATGTGTTCTAAATAATACATGTAGGAATTCTAAACGCTACCATTCCCCTCCATCTAATATCCATAATTGAGATGCCTTTAGGATCATCCCTTGGTAAAATCGAGGAATGTGATTTCTCGAAAAATGTTGAAATTTCACGAAATATATATATATTTTTTTAGTTAATGAAATTTCTTTTGATATTCAAAATATTTACTTTTTTCATCATGTCAATCTCAATTTTCCTACATTTTAACACATTGTAACTTATTTTAATATTAAAATTTTGTTATATTAGTTGATGATACATCAAATAAGGCTGTCATCACAGCCACACACGTGGTAGAGATCATCCATCACGAGGATCAAGTATCCCAAGACCAGGCCAATTCATAAAGCCCAAAGAGGACGAATCCAATCATGAAAGTCTAAACATGGCCGTCAGAATAAATCATAATTAGAGGCCCAAATTCACGCCCGATAATGTTTTCCCTTAAGGAGGAGGAACTTTACATAGAAACAGAGTCGTGGAGGGAGTTACGCCTCCGATGACATGTCTTCATAAAGGATGAGATTGTTACAAAGAACGTCTCCCCTTGTTGCACTTCACATGTTTAAGTCATGCATGGAATTAACAACGACCGTTATAAAAGGTAAAGGGAACATTTGAAAAGGTATGCAACTTTAACTGAGTTTAATCCAGTTTTGTCTCCATCTCCAACTGAGTTACTGACTTAAGCAACGAAGTGCCTTAGGCCACCAGAAAGGTGGTATTTGGCAATCTAACATTTGTTTTGTAGGTTTTACTTATTGGAGACTGGATTTTGAACGCATCAGTTTGGCGCCACCTATGGGAAACGACAAGTTTTCCTTTCAATAAGATAATCTACAGTAGGAAACTTTCTCAGCCCTGATCGACGATTAAGGAGCCCTTAGAACAAATGGAACACTCTACAGACCGTCAATCCGACATTAATCAAAGCAATCCTCCTACTAGAAAAGTTGCACTGCCGATGGTTCACACTTCAAACGACGAACACCAGGCCGATCATGCCTGACAACAGAGAACTACAACACACGATGGCTCGAACATCCCAAGCAGGCGCCACCACAGACCCTCGTGTAGACCTACTCACAGTCCAGATGGACCGTATGATCAAAATGGTGGAAAAATTCACCAAAGAGCATGTGCAGTCTGCCGACCCTGTCCGTGCGCCACCCCAACAAAACTCAGCCAATGAAGTTCCGACATAACCTCTACATGTGAATCTTGAAAACAGTGAACCACTTCAAAATGGAACCCCCCAGAGCGACGGGACCCCTGCTGAAATCCCATTCAGGATCGGAATCACAAATCCTAATATACTATACGAATTAGCCAGACCACCATTCTTTGATGCACTCATGGTGATTCCTATGCCAAAGAAGTTCACTCCACCAAAGTTTGAAGCTTACGATGGTACCACTGATCCGACTGACCATTTACGACACTTTTACCACATGATGTCATTGAAGGAGAGCACAAAATCCATCCTATGCAGAACATTTCCGACAAGTCTCATATCCACTGCAATAAACTGGTTAAACAACCTACTGCTAAGGTCGATAGACTCATTCCATGCGTTGGCTATCGCCTTCATTACGAGGTTCATCGACAGTCAACGGATGAGGATGGGGCCACACTACTTGCTCCACATCAAACAAAAGCTCAAGGAGAAATAAGGGAGTATGTTACTCGGTTCACTTACGAGTTAACAATGATCGACCGATGTAGCAACGACACGACCACCGCTACTTTCACCGCCAGACTGAAAGAATGGCCCTTTTTCAATGTTCTGAACCTGAAAGCCCCAAAAAACATGGTGATTCTATTGAAGACCGCTAAAAAACACATCACTTTCGAGGAGATGATAGCCGCCAGGAAGAAGAACGAATCCGAATGGGAATCCCAATCAAAGAGACGATAAATGAGGCAAGAAAAAAGGAGAGACGACAAACCCCGTGGGAAAATGTTCAATCAAAGAAGCACCGAACTAATGGGAGGTCCAAATTCAACCAGCGAAAATCCGAAAAGCCGCAATCGACAAGGCCCAGACACGAACGACTGACAAGCGAGGTAAAAATGACATACAAACCATTTACAACCTTAAAGACCAACTGAGCGAACATACTAAAACACATGACGAAATGGGAAGATGTCAACTAGCCACTCAAGATGAGGGGAGACCTCAAGGGGCGAGACAAGAGTAAATATTGCTCTTTCCACGAGGATCACGGGCATAACATTGAAGACTGCTATAACCTAAAAGATGAAATCGAGCACTGGGTTCAAAGAGGATGACTTGACGAATTCGTCGGGCTACCTGATAAATAGCCCAAAGGGAAAGAAAAGGTGGACCCACCACAGGATCAAAGGAACAACCCAAAGAGATGATATACGCCTGACACTGCGTACTTGGAAAAAACAACCAGTTAAGGCCATCGAAGAGACAACCAATAAAACCTCCCACTCGAGATGATCTATATAGAACTAGAAGCGCCAACACTATCAAACGAGACCAGATAAATCAATACGACAAATCACAAACTTGGCAATTCAAATGTGGGTCAACCAACTGACAAAATTCGAATAGCTTACGAGTTTGACCCACATTATCCATGACAATGCCAACAACGCCTCTTACATTACTAACAACGAAGTCGACGCAAACAAATTCTATGAATCGATGAATGAAGCCTTGGCAGCAGATACTGATGTGAGCATGATTGGACAATTTGGGACTACATTCTATTCTGCTCCTTTGAACCAACCTATCAATGGCACACACCTAATGATTCGATCAATAAGCATTCCGAGTTTATTAGCTCTCTTGCGAAAACAATATACGAACAACAAATTACAGAGAATCATGGAGGAAGAAGTTACAGCTAAAACGTTAATACCACTCAAGGCAAAACAAATCGAGCAACGGTCAGAAAGATACAATGCAGACTCCACAACATAACGTAACTTTATGAGAAATGAGTGACTACTACTACTACTACTACTATAGATTGTTAAACACTCGAAACGGGGTTATCAATAAAATTTTGAGTTTAAAACTCTCCATCTTACGGCCAAAATTGCTGCATCAAAGCCAAACAATGAAAAACATCTAGCATACCAAGCCACAAACAAAAGGTTAGGACGTATAAGTTAGACACAAAACTTTTGGTCTGATCAACCATGAAGTAAAAGTTGGGACGAACAAGTCAACTTGTTCAAATAAACTTCGAGTCGACTTTTAGTAAAAGTTGGGATGAACAAGTCAACTTACTCAAGTGAACTTCGAATCGACTAATACATCATATCAACGAAATAAAAGTTGGGACGAACAAGTCAACTAACTCAAATAAACTTCGAGTCGACTAATACGTTAGACCAATAAAGTTAAAGTTGGGACGAACAAATCAACTTGCTCAAATAAACTTTGAGTTGACTAATATATCGAATCAACGAAGTAAAAGTTGGGTCAAACAAGCCAACTTACTCAAATAAACTTCAAGTCAGCTAACATGTCGGACCAACGAAGCAAGAACGAACAAGTCAACCTACCCGAAAAAACCTCGGTTCAACTAACGCGTCAGATCAACGAGGAAATGACGAACGAGTCAACTTATTCAGCCCTATATATCAGATCAAGAAATCAAGACACATAAGTAAAAAATGTAGCCGTAGAGGCCCTCTGGCCGATCAGATGAGCGAAAACTGGAGATACACAATACGACTTACTTCAACAACCACGACGGACCTAAAAGTAAAAAAGTACGAGTCAATTCACTCACAAAACCATCCAATACTTAGGAACACTTTGGCGTAAAATAAATCTCTTGGAGCAACCAACACATCCGACCACGAAACGAATATTTGAGGATCTGAATGAGGAAAATCCCTCGATTAACAAGAACAAAGAAATAAAAACTTTGGTTGGTCGACAAGCAAGCGCAAAAGCAGAAGTACGAAGAAGTCTAGATCACCAATATTTACCACTATACTACAAACGACTTGATGAGGAGAACACATGCATCATATACAATAAGTCATCACACATGACACAAGACGAGTCACGACTTCAAAGAGAAAGTACGCAAAACGGAAAATAAATAAAAGACAATACAACATTGTCAAAAAGGAAAGTTTCTCATTCATAAAATCACTCTATTACATCTGGAAAAGAAGATAGAACATTGGGAGAAAGAACAATAGAAGCAGCAAAATTGTCTGATGGAAGAGAGGCCCCAGCACCAGTGGCAGGAGGAGACGAGGTTCTCCCTTCAACGACAAGAACAGGTGATGGAGCCAGATCAGAATGAGGAGGATATGATCGTTTTTCGCCCACATAATTGCTTGGGAGATCCGGAGTACCTTGCTCAACATCTTCATCCACGAAAACTTGATTAACCAAATGGCGATATTCGGATAAATCGACATCAACCCCCCAATATAGTCAAGAAGCTCGACCCGTCCATCAACAACTCTCCTCTAGTCTTCTACTCCACAATCCTTAGCTTGTCTTTAGTGGCAACAGGCTCATTCTTAGTTGAAATCAGCTGCCCTTCAGCAGTGGCGAGCGTGGCTGAGATATCCGACTTAACTTCATCGAGCGCAACCATTAACTGTTCCACCCGCCCTTCAGCAATCCTACGGTTAACAGATTGCTCAACTACAGAATGTAAAGCCTCATCATAGCTAGATTTCTCGACAGACACTTCATTTTCCAACTCATCCAATCAAGCATGGACCCTGTCCAAATTAGCCTTCGGAGTTTTGAGCTCCTCAGCAGACTTATCTCCCACAGCTTCCACTTCCCTTAGATAAGCCAAAGCAACCGCAACTGCCATCTCCTGTTTTGTGCTCCGCGCTCTCAACACGTCAAACTGATGAAGGGCGTGAGAAAACACCAACAACAACACTGCCAACTTCCTCTCAAGAGCAGCCACCTGCCCACGACCAGGCATGTACTCCGACCCCATCACCCCAGCATAAATGAGGTGATTCATCCCATCCATTATCTACTTGAGACGATAGTCAAGATGAGTACTAGGATCCAGCACAGGCATCGAAGGCCTTTCTATCACCCACCTATGCCATTCATTGATCAACCTGTGTGCACCATTTTGCATGTCAAGCTGGGTAAATAAAAAAATTCTTTCCATCCGACTTGATATAGATGTCCTCCAGGTTAGGCTCTTTCCAACTAATCTGGGGATGAAGGACGCGAGGATCCGAAAAGCATAGAGGAACCACCCCCAACGACCGAAAAAATGGGAGGATCAACAGTGACGACAAAAAAACCACTCTTGCCTTCTCGCTAGTGTTATAAAAAAACGTCCTGGGCAGGGTGAAAAATCGAGTAGGCACCTATGCAGGTCTGAGCGGGGTCTGGGTGGTCTAGGTGGTTTGGGCGGGTCCAGGCGGTCTGGCGGGGTTTTTTTTAATAAGGCTGATTGTGTTCTTATTTTATTTTATTTTTCCATTTTTGGAAAGAAACAATTTAATTGTTTTTTATTCAGTATATGTCTGAATGTAGCAATTGATGATTACTTAATGAAATTCTCCAAGGATATGCCGGTACCAATTTTAGTAATGTAGATTTGATCAAACATGACTGAGATCATTCATGCAATTTGAGGAAAAATAAGAGTAGGTTTGGATATTTGTCCACAAATTCAACTTTGTATAAATACTCATCATGACCATCTTCAGTCATTTGAGTTTTAATAAATTTTGTTCATGATTGTTAATTTTTCATGTTTATAAATTTTGCATATGTAATTGATAAAGTATTATGTTTAACTTTTGCAAATTATTAATGTTCTAATACAAAACCTAAAACCGCCTAGGAACCTGGGCGCCCGCCCAGGACCTTGGGCGCTAGGTACTTTCTCGCCGTCCGTCCACCGCCTAGTGCTTTTTAGAACATTGCTTCTCGTTGCAAAGTGATCGTAACAAGAGAAGAACGAGTAGTAGCAGTGGCGGGAGCAGAAAAATCCATATGAGCGGGGGAAGAAATTAAAAACCCCTCTGCGTCATCAACAAGAATGGAAGGAAATCGAGGAAGAAGAACCTCAAAATTCTGACTGCGGTAATCAACCTCCTTAGATTGCTCCACCACCAGCTGAAGCATCTTGTTATCAATAACTCGATTGTCATCGTCAAAACATTCAGCAATGTCAGGTGTACCATAGGCAGAAACAAAACCTATTTTCATTATCGTCCAACGGACGAGTAATTTCTCTCTTACTCCTCTCATAGTCAAGGGAATGCCAGAGATAATGGTTCTCGCATAAGTAGAAATTATAACCCTCCAAGCATTATGACCCATTTGAGTAGGAGGAATGCCCAAAAAATCTAGATATTCCAAAAAAATCTATGGAACTGGGAATCAAAGGCATGAAAGGAACATGCATGGATAGAGTGCAATATACCCAGACCTTGGATGACAAGGACTATCGATTTGCCTAGGCAGAATGATCTCGAGGCCGGATGATAAATTATAATCAGAATGAATATTGTCCAACGTCGCCTTAAAAAGCCTTCTTAGACGAGAAGTAAGCCTCACAAGTAGTTGCGCTTCGCCGTCTAGTTTATCGTCAGCATACATCGTTAAGGAACGGAAAGACGAAGAAAATGAAGAAAGATAAAGAAGAATAAGCCATAATTTCAAAGATGGCGTAAAGAAATAAACAAATCAATCACTCATTTTATAGAGCAGAGCAATGAAGAGACTGCTCATAGGATGACGTGCGAGATATGATGACTACACGAAATCCAAAATATGCGTGAGATCAGGACATCAACTCACCAAAAGCTGTTAACAACAATAAATGCGAAGCAATGATGAAATCGAAAGTCCAACCGTCACCGAGTTAGTGGCCACGTCAGCATACACACTAACTAAAAGGGGAGTAGCAAATGATACATCAAATAAGACTATCATCACAGTCACACACGTGGCAGAGATCATCCATCACAAGGATCAAGTATCCCAAGACCAGACCAATTCATAAAGTTCAAAAAGGAGGAATCTATTCATGAAAACCCAAATAGGACCCATCAGAATAAATCATAATCAAATGCCCAAATCCAGATCCGATAAAGTTCTTCCTTAAGGGGGAAGAACATTGCATAAAAAAAGAGTAGTATAGGGAGTTATGCCTCCAATGACGTGTCTTCATAAAGGAGTATATTGTTACAAATAACGTCTATCTTTGTTGCACCTCATATGTTTAAGTCACATAGGGAATTAACGACAATTATAAAAGGTAAAGGGAACATTCGACAAAGTTATGCAACTTTAACCGAGTTCTATCCAATTTTGTCTCCATTTTCAATTGATTTACTGACTTAAGTATCATAGTGCATTTGATCACCAAAAAAGTGATATTTGACAATCTAACATTTGTTTTGTAAATTTTACTTATTAGAGACTGAATTTTGGACACATCATTAGTGATTTTTATACAATATGTAGTTTGTATAACATTATGAGTCTTGTGAAACTCTTTATGTAATATGTAAGAATTTAAAATAATTAAATTATATTGATAACTTCAAAACTAAAATTGAAATTTTTACATTTCTTTTTATAAATAATTAAATATTTTACAAAATATTTGTTAAAATCAACTTACAAATTATCTCGAAAAACAAAATCACAATCCTTGGGTAAAAGCAATCTAAGTGAGTGCGTATGTTGTTCTGAGTTTAGTTAGGTCCAACATGGATCATGATTGAGCAGTTCTACATGGCGAGGACAAGAGCGAGGGGAGGGAGGTGGCGGGGTGGGGACCGTTCACCTCTTTTGAGATATATGGGCAAAAATCGACGACACGCATCCCAAAGGAGGTGAACAGTTCCCACCCCGCCACCTCCCTCCCGTCGCTCGTTTCCTCGCCCACTTCCTCGACATTTAGAATTTCTGATCATGATTTGTTTTTTCCAAATAAAGAAAGATTTAAATGCTGCCAAGAGTTAGTTGGTCTACTCCACCCATCCATCGGCATCCAGAAAAGCTGGTCAAAAAGTCTCATCTGCAAACCTTCATTTCGTCAATCACACTCAATCTCCTCCCCATTTAAAACCCCTATCTTAACACGAAGACAAACAAAAAAAACTCCAATTTTCATTCAATCAGATCTTTCGCCAACCATGTGCACGTTAGAGAAGCGTGGCAACCTCTTCATCCTAACGCTAACAGGCGATGCAACCGAGCACCGTCTCCACCCGGACGTAATCTCCGACATCCGATCAGCACTGAGTCAGGTCCGATCCGAGGCCAAACCCGGCTCAGTCCTGATCACTACTGCGGAGGGAAAGTTCTTCTCCAACGGCTTTGACCTCGCCTGGGCCGGGTCCGAACCCGGGTCCGGCTTGAAACGACTTCAGCTGATGGTCGACAACTTCAAACCCCTCGTAGCAGACCTATTCTCCCTCCCTCTCCCCACAATCGCCGCCGTAACGGGTCACGCCGCCGCCGCTGGGTTCCTCCTCGCGCTGAGCCACGACTACGTGCTCATGAGGAACGACCGCGGCGTGCTCTACATGAGCGAGCTCGACATGGGGATGACTCTTCCAGACTATTTCACCGTCGTCTTGAGGTCCAGGATCGTCTCGCCCATCGCCAGGCGCGACGTGATCTTGCGCGCGGCCAAGGTGAAGGCTGAGGAGGCCGTGGAGATGAAGATCATTGATTCGGCGCATGGTAGCGCGGAGGAGACTGTCGAGGCTGCTCTGCGCCTGGCGGAGAAGTTGGGTTCGAGGAAGTGGAACGGCGAGGTGTATTCGGAGATAAGGAAGGATAGTTTTGCCGAAATTAGTAAAGCTCTTGGGCTTGAGGTCAAGTCTGTTGTGGTGGCAAAGTTGTAAACTTATGGTCAAAATAGCGTTTGCAATGTCAAAAAAGCAATCGATCAGAATCAAGCAAGAAAAAATATGATAATAGTGAATCAAAGCATGACATGAGTAATTCAGTTTGTTAAATTTAAAATTTTTACAACACTATTGCAGTTACTATTTTTACTTCTTGGCTTGTCCAACCATCATGATATCAACTTGTATGCCTTGTGAGATACAGAAGAGCAATTCTAGATGTCGAGGAAATGGGCGAGGGATGGTGCGTCGCACGCGAGCAGCTGACGTGGTGAAAAAAAAAAAAAAAGATTTGCGAGGGAAATGAAAATTTTGGGCGAGAAGAAGAGGGAATGGAAGCTCGGAATCTCATTCATTCCCTCTCTCGCTCCCTCTGTCTCTCGCTCCCTCTCCCTCTCCCCGTTTTCGACAGATTCGACCTCCCTCTCCCCATTTTCGACAGATTCGACCTCTTCCCCAAACGAAGCACCTCCTCTCTCCATCAACACTGAAACGAACAAGAAGAACGAAAATTTAGGAAGAAGAAGGAAATAAGGAGAAGAGAAGAAGGTCTCCCTCGTCCCTTCCCTCTCGCAAAAGGTAAATTTTTCCTCTCATTTTAGGTTTTAGGTTTTTGGTTTTTAGTTTTTTATTTTCCCTTTACTTGGGTGTTTTAAGATATTGGTTTCGGACAAGAAGTTGGTTTTCATCGCTCGGACGCAGAGGTAAGCCCTTTTTTCTTCTCTTCGTTTCGTCTTCAGATCTAGGGTTCATCTAGGGTGCATATTTTTTTTTTCAGTGTTCTTCAGCCGAAGAGCTTCATCTAGGGTTCATTTTTTTTTTTCAGTGTTCTTAAACCGAAGAGATTCATCTAGGGTTCATTTTAATTGTAATAATGTCAGTGTTCATGTGAGTTTTTTTTAAATGAATTGTGGGGTTTTTTTTTTATAATTTCAGTGTTCATATCTGTAGAATTTTTCTTTTTGTTTAAGATTTTATATATATAAGCATCTTTTTATCTCTGTGTTTTCATCAAAACTCTTCTTAGATCTATATTCTTAATCGTGTTAAGGCACCACATGCGAGGTAATACTCGGCGAGCCCACGATTATTAAGATTAGATTAAAGAAGAATCTTCAAAATCATGACTATATTCATGATATTTATATTAGATCTAGGGTTCATTTTTTTTTTTTTTTTTTTAATTTCAGTGTTCTTCAGCCGAAGAGCTTCATCTAGGGTTCAATTTTTTATTTTTTATTTCAGTGTTCTTCAACCGAAGAGCTTCATCTAGGGTTCATTTTAATTGTAATAATTTCAGTGTTCATGTGGGTTTTTTTTTTTTACAATTTCAGTGTTCATATCTGTAGAATTTTTCTTTTTGTTTAAGATTTTATATATATAAGCATCTTTTTATCTCTGTGTTTTCATCAAAACTCTTCTTAGATCTATATTCTTAATCGTGTTAAGGCACCACATGCGAGGTAATACTCGGCGAGCCCACGATTATTAAGATTAGATTAAAGAAGAATCTTCAAAATCATGACTATATTCATGATATTTATATCAGATCTAGGGTTCATTTTTTTTTTTTTTAAATTTCAGTGTTCTTCAGCCGAAGAGCTTCATCTAGGGTTCAATTTTTTTTTTTTTATTTCAGTGTTCTTCAACCGAAGAGCTTCATCTAGGGTTCATTTTAATTGTAATAATTTCAGTGTTCATGTGGGTTTTTTTTTTTTTACAATTTCAGTGTTCATATCTGTAGAATTTTTCTTTTTGTTTAAGATTTTATATATATAAGCATCTTTTTATCTCTGTGTTTTCATCAAAACTCTTCTTAGATCTATATTCTTAATCCTGTTAAGGCACCACATGCGAGGTAATACTCGGCGAGCCCACGATTATTAAGATTAGATTACAGAAGAATCTTCAAAATCATGACTAATGTTGTGTATTTCATTTCTGTTTTGATTTCTGCTTATCATCTCTCTGTGATTTATAAACAAACATTACAGGAATGGATAGTGTAGAAGATAATGATTGTATGTTGGTGGAAGAAAATGTAGAAGAGGTGAGGGAACCTAAATATGGGATGGAATTCGTCAACCTTGACGAGTTTCAACGATATTATCAAGAATATGGTAATGCAAAGGGATTTCCAGTTAAAATAATGACTACTGAAAAAGATGGTGATGGAAAACCTTCGTTCATTCAGCTTTCATGTGGTCGGGCTTGGAAGCAAAGAGGTGATGGAAAAAATGTTGTTGGATTGCGTCCGTCGACCAAATGTGGTTGTCAGGCTAAGATTAGAGGTCATATACGGGTTGATGGAACAGTTTCAGTGACAAGAGTTACACTTGATCACAATCACGTGTTAAGCCCTAGTAAATCAAAATTTTATCGAAAGAACAGATCTATGAGCTCGTATGTCAAGAAGAGGCTTGAATATAATGATAGGGCATTAGACCAAATAAGAGTTATTCGTCATGTGTGGTTGAAGTTGGTGGGCATGAAATGTTGCCTTTTTCCCAAAAAGACTGTTACAATTATTTGGACAGAGTGAGGAAGTTGAGACTTGGTGAGGGGGATGCGATGGCTCTTCATAACTACTTCCAAAGAATGCAAGCTAATAATGCTGATTTCTTTTATATGATGGATTTGGATGATGAAGGTAGGTTGAGAAATGTATTTTGGGCTGATGCATGGAACAGGGCAGCTTACAAGGAGTTTGGGGATGTTGTTACATTTGACACTACATACTTGACAAATAAGTATGAGATGCCATTTGCTCCTTTTGTTGGGGTGAATCATCACGGTCAGTCAATTCTTTTGGGATGTGGATTGATATGTGGTGAAACGATTGAAGAATTTGTATAGCTTTTTCAAACATGGCTCGTGTGTATGAATGCCAATGCTCCGTCTGCTATAATCACTGATCAAGATAGGGCAATGAAGAGGGCCATTGAAATTGTATTTCCTAGCACACGACACAGATGGTGTTTGTGGCATATCATGAAGAAATTGCCTGAAAAACTGTCTGGTTGCAATGAATATGAGGCGATCAAGTTTGCAATGCAAAGAGCAGTTTATGATTCCCTGTCTTATGATGAGTTTGAAGAAAATTGGCATGGTTTTATTGATAAATATGGTCTGCATGAAAATGACTGGTTGGGCGGATTATACTCTGAAAGGATGCGATGGGTGCCAATATTTCAAAGAAATGGTTTTTGGGCGGGGATGACTTCAACTCAAAGGAGTGAAAGCATGAATGCTTTTTTTGATGGTTATGTTAATTCAAAAACCACATTGAAGCAATTTGTAGAACAGTATGAGAATGCACAACGAAGTAAAGTCCAAAAGGAAGTTGAACAGGACTTTAAATCTTTTAGCCGAAGGCTTCCATGCATTACTCCTTATGCAATAGAGAAAAAATTTCAAAATGCTTACACTACAAAATTTTTTAAAGAGATCCAACAAGAGATCCAAGGGAATCTATGTTGTAGAATTCTGGGTGAAGATATGGATGGGGGTGGCTGTGAGTTATACACTATTAAACAAGTCTTGGTGATAAATGATAGGCAACGATCGGTCCATTATGTAGTCTCTTTAAATGTTGACGACTTTGGCATCAAGTGTAACTGTCAATTGTTTGAGTTCGGGGGGATTTTATGCAAACATATATTTAAAGTCTTGTTTGAAAGAGAGATTCATGATATACCTGATAACTATGTTCTTCGGAGGTGGAGGAAAGATGTTAAGAGGGCTCATACGAAGGTGAAAATTGTTTATTCAGATTGGGGACAGAAGCCTGAAAATGTGCGATTTGAAACGATGTGCAATGCCTTCTATGAAATGGCTGAATTCGCCGCTGAGGATGAAAAGAAGACAATCGAAGTTCAAGAATGGATCACTTTGAAGATGGACCAATATAAAATTGTCGGTGGTGATGAGCATGTTCATTCACATAGGTATTTGGAACTGGGCACCACTACTTCTAGTTCTGCCATCCAGATTCATAGTCCATTAGCGGTTCGTAGCAAATGACGACCGTCTAAATCAAGGATAAAATCCACCCTCGAGAAGGTGTGTAAAAGGAGACAAGGGAAAAAAAAGAAAGACACGCAAACGAATCAGGCCATTGAGACTAATCTGGTATGTTTTGCAATATGTTTTATGAATGTATATATTTTTAAGTTACATATATTGAAAATGTTATTTACAAATGTCATTTGTAGGGTTTACAGTGTATGCCTCATGTTATGCCTCGTGAAAGCAATCCGATGGCTAGTCAAAGCAATACACAGGTTTGTTTTTTATATTTACAAGGTATGAATCAGTAAGTATGTTTGGCCACTTATGATTTGTATGTTTGTTATCGTTAAGGATGATAATACGGGGTCACGCGATTTACAACCTGGAAGCGTTGATCAATTCAACTCGCTCCTCTCACAGGTACATATTATGTAGTTTGTATGTAACTCTTTGTACGGTTTGTTAGTTATGTGTTTTGTATGCCTCCTATTATTTATTTTTTTATCAGTATTATTTATTTTTGCACCCGCCTTTGCAGCCGCCCGGTTCAAGCCACAGAATGGACTATACAAATTATAGGTTATGATAAGGTTGGTCAACTAGTCTATATTCTTATAAATAGTCATCGTTGTTTGTGTATGGGACAGGCTTACCCCTTAAGTAACATATTAGAGAAGAGAGAGGCTACACAGCGAGGAAATGGGCGAGGGGAGTGAGGTGGCGGGGTGGGAGCCGTTCATCTCGCTCGGGATGCGCGCGCAAAAAGTCAACGCACACATCTCGAGTGAGATGAACGGCTCCCACCCCCGCCACCTCACTTCCCTCGCCCATTTCCTCGACACTTAGAATTTCTGATTAGAGAAACTCTTTATGTTGTTGGAGTGATTCTACAGGGCGAGGAAACGGGCGAGGGGAGGGACGTAGCGGGGTGGGGATCGTCCACCCCGCTCGGGATGCGTGCTGTCATTTTTGGTACACGCATCCCACGCGGGGTGGACGGTCCCCACCCCGCCAGGTCCTTTCCCTCGCCCGTTTCCTCGCCTGTTTCCTCGATATTTAGAATTCCCCATGTTGTTGAGCATCTATGGTATCACTTTTTATTTCCTGTACTGGTGAGTTTAGTCAGAAAAGTTTTTAGTGTTGTTATCTGATCTGTATGTTATATTTCTATATACAATAAACAGGAAGAGGTTTTTTGTCAGTTTCAGTTTTATTGCAAAGATGTGAGATTTTTGTCAGTTTCAGTTTCTATCTACCTGATACTTCTACCTTGCTAGATGGTGATCGACCATTTATCGGAATGAGATATGGGCATGTTTCACTATCTGAAGCAATGACAAAGGTCAAGCTCGTGGCTTCTCTTGGGGCTTCACTGGTGTGGTTATCTGGTGGCTCCAGTCTTGTTCATTCCTTGATGAAACTCTCCCCTCTTGGTTTCTATCAGTGCATGGGTCAGAGCAGGAAGAAGGATGGGAGCAATGCTGGGAGGTTATGCACTTGCATATTTTGCAGTTACATGCGGGACGATTGCTTGATGAATGTATAGCAGTCTCAGTTAGCAATCTTCAAAATGTATAGCAGTCTCAGTCGTAAATTCAGTAAATGTTCAGATATGTTTGAATGTATTTTGGCAGGCTATGATGTAAATTCAGTTGAAATGTTCAGATATTCAAGCTTAAACATATGTTGGCAGGCTATGACATCAATTCAGTTTGCAATGTCAGTCGTTTTTATCTTTGAATGTGTATTTGTCGCATTGTTTGATAATGTATAAATTCAGTTTAAATGTTCAGATATTGAGGTCGTTTTATCTCAGTTGTTTTACCAGTTGAATGTGCAAAGCAATTAATATAAATGCTGATATTGACAGGGAATGTTATTAAGAAGTGTTGAAGATGCTGAAATTTTGTTGGCAATGCCGAAATATGGTTGGCAGGGTGTGTATTCAGAAATATGCAAAGTGCTGCAAGTGCTGAAGTTGTATTCAGAAATGCTATGCAGAAGTACTGGAAGTGCTGAAGTGGTATTCAGAAGTGCTATGCAGAATAGAGGGCTGATATTGCTGCTATTAAGAAATGCTGAGGAACACAAAGAGGAGCATCAAGTGCTATGGTTGCTTTTAGAAATACGGAATAAAATAGAAGGGGGAAACGCATTGTAAATAAAGTGGGTTGGGAAGACAGCAGTATATAAATACCAATAAGATAGAAGGGAACATTATTCATTGATTTGTAATCTCATTGTACAGATAGCATTAGCTGTCTAGGAGTTCTGGAGCTTCTCGAATAGCTATACAAGGAGATTGGCACTCTCTAAGCTGCTATGTACATTGCTTGTTATCTTACTTCTATCTCTCTAATACAATATCACTTTTTCATCTGTTTCACTTCTCTGCCTTCCATATCTGCTACTTCTAATTTGTCTGTTCCCAAATCATTTCACTGTCTACTATTGTGAATCACCAACTGACAGTATATGATCTCTGAAGTATAGTGCTGATCTTGATCAGTTGAAATAGCATCCAAGCTTCGAATCTGCAACAAGAATCAAGATAAAGAAGTGCAAGACTGATCTTGTTCAGTGAAATTATAGCTGAGTGGTGAATCTGCAAGAAAGAATCTGAGTGGTGACTCTGACATTGGTGCTGAAATTGCATTGCTTGGAACTTCAATTCTGCAGAAACCATTATAGAGAAGGTCAGTTCATAACACTGGATTGTATTGATAGAAATGAAAGAGAAGTAAACAATCTCTCATAGAAATGAACAACTAATACACTTAACATGTTTCCTGATTCAATTCATAGCAACAATATAATGGTTAGCAACAACTAATACACTTCTATAGAAAATGGTATAGCAACAACTAATACACTTCTATAGAATGGAACTTGCTTGGGAGTTTTGATATGATCTGACTGTGTGTTTAACTCAAGCAATCTGGAAGCCAAACAATGATTCTGCTACAGAAGACAGACTGACAGTGAATGGAAAATCAAACCTCTGATCTGATATAGAAGACAGAATGAAGTAAAATGAAGAATGCAAATGATCTGAATAATGCAAATGATTGTGCAGCTCAACATTTTCTACCATACAACAAAAAATTCATTGAATACAATACAAGGAAGGGAACTTTAACAAATGAAAAAAAATTCAAATGAAATGAAAACCAAGGCAGTGGACTCTGTCCAAACAATTCAAGGCACACAGGAATTCACTTGCCACAAACTATCAGCAGTAATTGTAAAAATTCACTTGCCACAAACAAATGTAGCATTGTGATAATTGTAGATAATAAATATCCTAACTTTTTTTAGTATAAAAGGACAGTCAATATTAGTATATCAAAATTAAAAGCAAGATTAGATGCTGAGTGAACCTCATCGGAAGTTAGAAGAAGAACATCACTCATTCTCAAATACTGGTCAAGTGCTCTTTGTTGTTCAGGTGTTCCAATGGATAGAGTCCGTCCTCGAGGTCCAGGATAAAAAAATATAGAAGTTTCAACTTCTATGGCATATTCCAAAGCAGATGTCAGTAGACCAGGGGAGAACTCTTCAAAAGCGTAACCATTGCAGAGAAGAATCTTTGATTGTTCGATTGCCATCTTCACCCTTTCTGAGAGTTTGCTCAGCCTCTTCAATTGAATGCAGGATCGTCACTAAAATCAGCTCGGCTAATAAAGGAAAAGAAAAGTGTCAGATCAACCGTAGCATGTAGAAGAAGACTCAGATGTAAAGTAATAAAAATTGCACAAAATATTTCAACTAGGTATTGCAGAAATGTCAAAAAAAAACCCTAAGAAAAGGCTTATGTTATAAGTGTTTTACCTGCAAAAACCATGTCTATGTAAAGGATCCACCAAAACCCAACATAAAAGTGTTTCATAAGAGGCACTACCAGTAAGAAAACAAAGGTATTATTCAGAAGTTCAAATCGAAAATAACACCATCATTGCTCAAAATATTAAAGTAAATACATGTGAAACATGTAAAGTTTTCATTGCTAACTTGCTATAACATGGAACTTCAAGCATATTCTTAGTGACCTGCAAGTCACACTCAACACATCCCATCATTCAAATAACTTGAATGTAAACTATAAAGCAATTAAAGATACGAGAGCGATTCATTTTAGATGTAATCTATAAGCAAATCAGTGTACTTACAGAGAGTAGGAAGTCTGATGAAGAATCCTGTCAGAATTTGGAATGCAAACAGCAAGCTACACAATGAAATGACAAGCATACCATACGGAAGAAAAATATAACAATATGAAACACAAATTTCATTGGAATATGAAATATATTCACATCATACATATTTATGTACATATTACATTACATATAATTCCATCATTCGTCCAAATGCTTAAGAATATTTATTATACCTAAGATAATAAGTACAATTATCAAAGTATTGATTAAGTCCCTCGTGAAAGCCCAAGGATCATTGTTCCCTTGACTGACATTTATTTGATCATTCGATGGACCGGCTTGATCGTCAACAACTACATTGTTAACTGTGACATCTTCATTGTTGTGGGATTCCTCCGAATCTCTCCTCGCCGCTTCTGAGCGAACCCACAACTTGTATGATTCCTCAGCTTCTTCAACTGACATAAACCCCTTGTAAGAAGCACCACTATACCCTGATACCGAAGAAAAACATGCGGGCCAGTTTAGGTATACTCCTGGCTGACGACCTCGATAGACAACATACGCTCTGAATGCCATTCCTGCAACAGGAGGGGATATAAGGAAAAGGGAAGTATAGTGTGAGAGGCTGTTGGAATTCAGGCGTGCGAACAAAGTCGAAACTCACACAAAGGTCTAAAAGTTCATTAACATCTTGAAACTCAAGTACATAAACCTAAGATGTACAGACTATTTCTGAACAAAAATCGTAAACCCTAGATCTAAAATAAGAGGAGAAAAAATAAATTGAAGCTTTGAAGGTTGAAGACGAAACGAAGAGAAGAACAAAGGGAGTTAGTGTTGCATATGATTAAACCTTATCGGTTGTTTCTGCCTTAATTTCATTATACATTACAACAAGACTTTATTTAGTTAATATGTACAATAAATACAGAAAGATGAAAACTTAAGAACAGAAGGAAAGACTTACAAATAAAAGGCTAAAGGTTTTTAAGCCTTAATTTTATTTGCATTACCATATTCATGATAATATCGTTGGAACTCGTCAAGGTTGACGAATTCCATCCCATATTTAGGTTCCCTCACCTCTTCTACATTTTCTTCCACCAACATACAATCATTATCTTCTACACTATCCATTCCTGTAATGTTTGTTTATAAATCACAGAGAGATGATAAGCAGAAATTAAAACAGAAATGAAATATACAACATATAGTCATGATTTTGAAGATTCTTCTGTAATCTAATCTTAATAATCGTGGGCTCGCCGAGTATTACCTCGCATGTGGTGCCTTAACACGATTAAGAATATAGATCTAAGAAGAGTTTTGATGAAAACACAGAGATAAAAAGATGCTTATATATATAAAATCTTAAACAAAAAGAAAAATTCTACAGATATGAACACTGAAATTGTAAAAAAAAAAAAAACCACATGAACACTGAAATTATTACAATTAAAATGAACCCTAGATGAAGCTCTTCGGTTGAAGAACACTGAAATAAAAAATAAAAAATTGAACCCTAGATGAAGCTCTTCGGCTGAAGAACACTGAAATTAAAAAAAAAAAATGAACCCTAGATCTGATATAAATATCATGAATATAGTCATGATTTTGAAGATTCTTCTTTAATCTAATCTTAATAATCGTGGGCTCGCCGAGTATTACCTCGCATGTGGTGCCTTAACACGATTAAGAATATAGATCTAAGAAGAGTTTTGATGAAAACACAGAGATAAAAAGATGCTTATATATATAAAATCTTAAACAAAAAGAAAAATTCTACAGATATGAACACTGAAATTGTAAAAAAAAAAAACCCACATGAACACTGAAATTATTACAATTAAAATGAACCCTAGATGAAGCTCTTCGGTTGAAGAACACTGAAATAAAAAAAAAAAATTGAACCCTAGATGAAGCTCTTCGGCTGAAGAACACTGAAATTAAAAAAAAAAAAATGAACCCTAGATCTGATATAAATATCATGAATATAGTCATGATTTTGAAGATTCTTCTTTAATCTAATCTTAATAATCGTGGGCTCGTCGAGTATTACCTCGCATGTGGTGCCTTAACACGATTAAGAATATAGATCTAAGAAGAGTTTTGATGAAAACACAGAGATAAAAAGATGCTTATATATATAAAATCTTAAACAAAAAGAAAAATTCTACAGATATGAACACTGAAATTGTAAAAAAAAAAAACCCACATGAACACTGAAATTATTACAATTAAAATGAACCCTAGATGAAGCTCTTCGGTTGAAGAACACTGAAATAAAAAAAAAAATTGAACCCTAGATGAAGCTCTTCGGCTGAAGAACACTGAAATTAAAAAAAAAAAATGAACCCTAGATCTGATATAAATATCATGAATATAGTCTTGATTTTGAAGATTCTTCTTTAATCTAATCTTAATAATCGTGGGCTCGCCGAGTATTACCTCGCATGTGGTGCCTTAACACGATTAAGAATATAGATCTAAGAAGAGTTTTGATGAAAACACAGAGATAAAAAGATGCTTATATATATAAAATCTTAAACAAAAAGAAAAATTCAACAGATATGAACACTGAAATTATAAAAAAAAAACCCACAATTCATAAAAAAAAACCCACATGAACACTGAAATTATTACAATTAAAATGAACCCTAGATGAAGCTCTTCGGTTGAAGAACACTGAAAAAAAAAAAATGAACCCTAGATGAAGCTCTTCGGCTGAAGAACACTGAAAAAAAAAAATATGCACCCTAGATGAACCCTAGATCTGAAGACGAAACGAAGAGAAGAAGAAATGGCTTACCTCTGCGTCCGAGCGATGAAAACCAACTTCTTGTCCGAAACCAATAACCTAAAACACCCAAGTAAAGGGAAAATCAAAAACTAAAAACCAAAAACCTAAAACCTAAAACCTAAAATGAGAGGGAAAATTTACCTTTTGCGAGAGGGAAGGGACGAGGGAGACCTTCTTCTCTTCTCCTTATTTCCTTCTTCTTCCTAAATTTTCGTTCTTCTTGTTCGTTTCAGTGTTGATGGAGAGAGGAGGAGCTTCGTTTGGGGGAGAGGTCGAATCTGTCGAAAATGGGGAGAGGGAGGTCGAATCTGTCGAAAATGGGGAGAGGGAGAGGGAGAGGGAGCGAGAGACAGAGGGAGCGAGAGACAGAGGGAGCGAGAGAGGGAATGAATGAGGTTTCGAGCTTCCATTCCCTCTTCTTCTCGCCCAAAATTTTCATTTCCCTCGCAAATCTTTTTTTTTTTTTTCACCACGTCAGCTACTCGCGTGCGACGCACCATCCCTCGCCCATTTCCTCGCCCATTTCCTCGACATCTAGAATTGCTCGATACAGAATGAACATGAAATGGATGCTTGCACCAACCCTTAAGAAAATAATTGGTCAACATACATTTTTTTTGATCTACTGCTTCAAGGATTAGTTTGTGCAAAAAGTTCATTTGACCAAGTTTGTGATTTGTCTTCTTGTGTTAAACATGTCACGCCTCATTCCAGGTGGTCGAGTGGGACTCGTCTCCAGAATGTGACGTGATAGCAACAACAAAACTTCAATTAATATGACTTAAAAATAACATTTAGAAAATGAAATTATACTATTACTGAGATGCAACACTAGCTTAAACAACATCAATTTTGATTCAAAAACAAATGGAAGATTTCCCTAGTTTACAACTCAAAATATTTGCTTAAAATATACATGCCACTGATATAAGCTAAGGAAACGTAAGACACAAAACTCGACCACTCTAAAAGACTCGAGCTGTACAGTGGACCATCTCTAGCTGAAGACCTGAAAATGAAATCATAAGATGGGTGAGCTATCCACAAGCTCAGTGAGTATTATAAAGTCATACACGAAAAAATGACTAACACAATTTATAATTCAAATTTCAATGTTACAAACATACACATACTAATCACCATTCCGCTTTTAACGTTTGGAATGTGAGACGATACTGTAACATCTACCATTACACTTTTAACGTCTGGAATGTGAGACGATAACATAACAAATAATCATTCAACGTCTGGAATGTGAGACAATAACATAACAAATAATCATTCCACTTTTGACGTCTGAAATGTAAGACGACAACATAACAATTTATTCCACAACAAATCAATGAATATTAATTCTCAAATATATGACAATTGAGTTTGTCTAACTGTCGAGGGAATTGGAGAGGAAAACAGCGAGGGAGGGGGGACCGTCCATCCCCCCGGGATGCGCGCTTGAAAAATGAAGGCACGCATCCCGGGGGGATGGACGGTCCCCCCTCCCTCGCTGTTTCCCTCGACAGTTAGAATTTTTCATGACAATTATACTCACATTAAAAGAACTGATGCCCTATTCGGTGTACACACTCTACTCTCTATGTGTTTGAGATGCAGTCGGAGCCTTCTCTGAACCTAAATGAAATGACCTAGGCTCAAGTTCAACATGAATCCAACATTAACTTATATAATATGTAAAACACATGCTTAAAAAATAAATGAATACATGGACATGATAAAAGAATAACCATGCTTTATTGTCACTACACCAAAAATACCCATTAGCAACGATTTGGGACCATGGGGGTAACCTATTGTCACGGCTTAGAGGCCTGGCCATTTGAGGCGTCGCCAAATCACCATTGACGGCTATAAACCGTGGCAACACTTATTAGCAACGGTTTTATATTCGAGGACGCTTGATTATTTTCTGCATTTAGCCACGGCTACCTGGCATGGCTAGAGGCTCCACCTTCCATAACCGTGGCAACATTTATCAATTATTTTGAATTCATTTGGTCTCACAGCCGTTGCAAGCATGAAGGACACGGTTTTAAGCCGTTGCAAGCATGAAGGACCACGGGTTTAAGCCATTGCACGCATGAAGTACCACAGTTTTAAGCCGTTGCCAGTAAAAAAAAATTCAAAAAAAAAAAAAGAAATATGGTTTGTTGCGAGGGTTTGAAACCGTTGCAAATTAATATAATCGAAAAAAATTACATTTTTTTTGCTGCTGCAGCAAAATCACAGCCCCACACCTGCAAAATCAGTCCTTACTAAGATCGACCAGACACTTGCCATGTGGCGTGTACCCGTGCCTACGACACGGCTACCGTGTCATGCCTCCAGCACGAATAGGATTTCACAAACTATATGCTAGATAAATACAAAATCAACCGTAAAATGGAACCTTGGAATTGCATTCAAATGAAGCCAAGTATCTATTAAATTCACGTTCTGCACCAACAAGATACAAATATTTTCAAAAAAACAACTTCTTAGGTAATTAAGCCTAGATGTGTATAAGAAGCGAAGCTTTGTGACCACCTAAAAGAATGATAACAATAATGATAATAAATTATTACCTAGAATCATTTTTAAAGATTTTGCCAAGACTTGCAAGCAATGCAAGGCAACGAGACTAACATCAAGTATAATTAATTCATAGGGCTACAACAATTCCGACATAGCACAATATTTGTGAAAAGAAGAATAATCAAAATTTGTAGATTGAACTGTCAATCATTTTGAATTCACCCAACTTTGTTTGAACTACACATAAAACATATAAATGCAGCAAATTAAAATCTGGGTTCTGTTTTAAATTGTTTATAGGTAGGGTGTTTGCCTGACAAGCTCCGAGCTTATCAATGCTTATCCACTTAATAAGCTGCAACTACCTAAAAAACTTCCCTTCACGGTCATACAACTGGATGGTAAAAGGTTAAGTGCGATAATGAAATTAAGAAAGTTCATCATGCCTGAGCAAGGTAACTGATGTACTTCAAAGCTTCAATCCCCATGGCTGGACCAATTGTGTTGGTAATGCTAGCACTCCAATAGTTCCAACATGGAGCACCACCACTGCTACTTCTCGACCAAAGCTTTAACACTGCTCGAGAAAACAACAAAGTGAAATATTGTTTTAAGCTTGAACAACTAAGACTATCTTGTTACCGAAGTGAGAGAAGCTCAAAAGATTCAATAAAGTTGACTTACTTATAAATGACCAGATCAAACAGACTACATTTTGTGCAAGGCTCAAAAATGAAAGATGCTCAATGCGTTTTCCATCAACGCCAAATTTCTTGGTTGACCTAGAATATATACGTGTCAGAATACCCACCTATCAATCAATATGAAATTCCACACAACTAGCTTACAAAAAAATAATAATAATCTACATCAAAGTCAATGATTTCTCATATTAAGTTCTCTAATTTCTTCCATCAATTGTCGTACTAAGTTATCTAAAAAAAATTTCTTAAGCACTTACTTAAAAGGAAAAAAAAAATCATGGATAGTAGCATTTTCTTGGCTTTGGACTTCTTTTGTCACTGAAAACTACCATTGTGGATGGCTTCATCCTCTTAGAACTTGATTACTTAGATTGGTGCAGTATATGTGTAGCCTATTAAAAAGATACAAATATTTAAAAAAAAATATTGTAGTTATAAAACACAAATTAATGATCATCATATATTACATGTGATGGTATGACCGTACTTTCCATAATAGTTGTAATAAGCTTCACAATGACATCCGTCTCAAATTTAGTTCTGATGAACTTATTGTTGAAGGCAATGCGCATAATAAGGAGGTATTTATCATTTAGGACCATATGCATGAACCAGAATCGTTTAAATTTATCATTTAGGCACGAGCTGAGCTCACCTAAAATAGCTAGCCAATACTGCCTTTTATGGCTAATAAAATAGATTACTATAGAACGGAAGAAAAAAAATAACTATATGGTTGCAATGCACGAGTTTTTTTACGAACATCCCCTAAGGATGGCTTAGCTAACTAGATAAGAATGTCACTACCATGAAGATGAAATTTCAACAATACATCATACTGAAGAAATCACGAAAAACAATTTGGATCTGTACCCTTAGAAGTGTAACCAAGATACACGCTCCACTGCAACCTAGAGGGTGTCCTAAAGATACGACTCCACCGTGTACATTAATATGTTCCTGCAAGCATGACAATGCTGATCCCCATCAGCATCCAATTTAGACAAAGGAAAATTAATGTTTTCCTGAGGATTGTAGACAATTCACAGGATTGATTCCAAGCAGTTTCTGGTTTGCAAGAGCAATGACCTGCAAAAAGAGGGGATTAGAATAAGTCATCACGGAGAATGCATGAAGTTCATCATTCATGAATAAAGCACGAATCTTACAGCAAAGGCTTCATTAATTTCTTAGTAATCAATTTGAGAGGCCTCCAACCCAGCTCTTGAGATGGCTTTTGGAATTGCAAGGACCCAATTTAAGAGGCTTCATTAACTTCTGAGTAAATCATTGGATAGGACCCAAATTTCGGGTTAGAAAGTTGCAACATTTCTCGAAAATACCTGAGCAGCGTCAGCAAAACCCGTGATTTTGGCAATCACTTGCAAACCAAGCTCAAGTGCCTTTTGTCCACTTACTAACACCAATTCAGCAGCACCATCACTGTTTATGAATGTATGTTTAGTAAACAGGGCAGTCTCATTTACCAAATATACGACAAATGCCTATTTGGCATCGGAAACATAATCCTTCAAGGGCAAAATCAATTAACCCAGTAACACAAACCTTGTGAATCAAGGTACAGTGAAATTATCGAGGAAAACGCGAATGATAAAGAGCTTCAAGTTTGAATATTTTAGAGTGGGAAATTTTTTATCTGATTGCTTTATAAGAGAGCTAGGCATTTCATTTTGAACTAATAGACTCACAAGAGAGTTAAACTAGCAAATAAACCATTACAGAAGAATGCATTCATAGGAGAGAGTAGACCTTATACTAGATGCATTTCCAGCAGTAACAAAACCACCAACTTCTTTGAAACTTGGTTTGAGCTTCCTTAATTTTGCAGGATCAAACTGAAGGAAAAAAAAATTGGTGACAGATCAGCATGTGAATCGTGACACATAAAGCAAGTAGATTGAAATCAATAAATCAAATTGACAGGACATACTCCCTGATTGCATCGTGGACTATGGACTGAGACTCTCTGTTGAATCTGCAGGGTGTGGGGGTAAGGGTAACTATAAAATTGACCTCTATTTCTGTAGTAGATTCAGCTTGAGATTGGTATCTGTTTCTTTTTAATTCTTATTTCATTATTTGACTTTCTAAACTTACTAATTTTACACTTTATTTTTCATTGTTAATAGAAATGTCAACAATTAATTTACTAACAGCAACTTAAGCAAACTTCAGAGATGAACCAGATATCCAACTGCCCCTATTCAATCAAATAGCATTCAACTTCGCCTCATCGTGTTTTCATGAGACAGATATTAATGAAAACCCTTTTCAACACAAAAATGGCTGCAAATGGATCATCAAAACTAGTTTACACTAAATAAGTAAGAGACGGTGCTTGAAAGACAATAAATCGCATAACAAACATCTTTTTTACCTTTCCTAGTCCTTCATCCTTGTCAACCAAGGTTGGTGGTCTTCCTCTCCCTCCAGAAACCTCAACCTGCAGAAATGACCATGCTAGGCAATGAAAATTTCTCACAATTTATAAGTATGCTTCAACAGAATATGCTAGAAGCCTCACCGGAGCTATTTCCCATGATAAGGCACCAGTATTTTGAGCAGAAATACCACGCTCAAAACTCTGAACAGCATAATCATCCTATAGGATTGGCACAGAAGGAGATGAAATTTGGAGATTAACGTACATATCAGAAAATGGCAGAAAATAGGGTAAGGACCCATCAACAGAGGGTTAGATGCTCAAACCAGTTGATTAGATATGATAAGTTTGCATTGACGAAATTGATTTAACAAAGTTAGTTATTGTTGAAGGCAATGCGCATAATAAGGAGCTACTTGGGCGATGGAACCTGGATGTATTATATAAAAACAAGCACCCTACAATTTGTCAATGGACAAAGCCACCTATAGGTTGGTACAAGAGCAACTCTGATGGCTCGCTACAAGGAGTCACTGGTGGGTATGGCGCTATTATAAGGAATGATGCAGGGGATGTTATCGCAACATGCATGATGTACTTGAGAATGTAACAATCATTTTGTTTTCAAGTTTGGGGATCCTAAATAACCCCGCTCGCTTTCAAAAAAAATAAAAAATAAAAAATAAAAAATAAAAAATAAAAAATAAAAAATAAAAAATAAAAAATAAAAATAAAAAATAAAAAATAAAAAATAAAAAATAAAATAAACCTTAATAAACAACTGAACTAGAGAAATATATGTACCTTGTAAAGAGGAATCTTTTTCACACTAGCACCTGCTAAGTTTTAGTTTGCTGCATATATATAAGAACCAGATAACCATATCACAATGAAAAAAATATAATGAAACTTAACACAAAAATTGATAAAGGTAAACATACCCTCATCCCTCCTCCTTTATCCGGGCTTAGGTGTAAAAAAGAACCTTTACATTGGCGGAGTTAAAAAATGGTTGTTATAAATTTAAAAAACATAGGTAAGTATATACATATATATATATATATATTCAACAAGAAAACAACACTACTAAGATTACATATTTGGGACTACCAAATCCAAATTAAAATTACAGATTTGGGACTACCAAAACCAAATCAGCCAGGAGTGTGTAAGTCAAAAAACAAAAATGAACGCATCACTACTAAGTACTACAGTATTGCATGCAAGTCCACAAAAATAGCAAGCATCAAGGATATCGTTCAAGGTTGTAACTACCAAGGTAGTTGTAACTATCAATCATCAAGTTTCACATGATTTTTACACCATACGAAGAAATCACCAATGTCCAAATCCCCCATCATGTCTCCTTTTGGATCACTCTTGTAAAGTTTCACCTCAGTCATATATTTGAAGCATAAGGAAAGTTTGATATCTGTTGCAGTGTTCAATGATCCATGTCAATCGCAAGAGAATCGATGGATAGGATCAACAACCTCTTTTGTTATCGCAATGACATTCTTATGCCAATCACAAACTTTGTAAGTCCTTGACACTGAAGGAACATGATTGCTTGGAGAAGGAAACCTCGCAACACCTTGAGAAGATGGTGGTAATGGAGATGGAGGTAATGGATTTTCTGGTTGCCTTGTCGATTGTGCACGGGATGAAGGTGTATCTTCAGTTCTTTGTGTCCCTCCTTGTGTTCCCTCACTTGTTGATGGTCTCACATAAGTTCCATTTTCAAGTCTCTCTCGTATCCATTGAACATTTTCTTCCAATCTATCATATTTTTGGCTCAATTTTTTTTACTTCCAATGTTTTATCCAAAAGCCATGAACGAGCGGGAAGTGAAGCATCATACTTCCTTTTAGAGACGGTGGTTCCAACACAACGAACACGTCCCCTTTCTTCTAGGCCAAACACTTGGCTTAGAGGATCATTATCAATAGTGAGGTCAGTGGTACCCTGGGTTGAAGATTCTTGCAAGGCGGCCTTTTTTGCTTTAACTTGTTCCCTAAAAAGAATGAAAAAATAAAATAACACAAGAAACAAATAATATTCAAACAACTACAAAGTAAATTAAGAATTGTGTATAAAAGACATCATTAGGCACATACCATATATAGTTCAGCACCATGCGTGGGGTTTTCATCCTTTCCCGTGTGACAAACAATCCATATATCAGTGCGTGTGACTGGTTCCCCATCAGGGTTCTTCTCAACCTATATACTTGAAAGATTAGTTTCAGCCTATATAGTTAAATGGTTATTATTGTACTAGTAGATAGAAACTCAATTACCATTTCATACTCCACTTCTGCAGCACTCTTTTGGCCACCCCCTATACATACTTTGAAGTCTTTTTGTTTTTGGCATTTTGAGCTTTAATTGCCTTCGCTTCAAGGGTGCTCTCATAGCGAACAAACTCCTTCCAATCCTCTTCTCTTACACCATTTGGAACATGCTTCTCTTGTTCCTCAATGGTAGGATACTTATCCAAATAGTCCTCCCTAAGATCTGCCTTGAACCTTCTAAAATATTCTGGCATTTTCAAATGCACACTCCTTTTCACATAATTTGGGATGTCGTATTCACGCTACAAATAATCCATTGAGATATAAGTTGACAATAAAATAAAATATTATGAAAATCAATGATGTAAAATCTCACCTTGAGGGCATTCCACACATCCTCTTTGTAGTTGTCAGTAACATGGTGCCAACCCTTGAATTTGATGGGCACAAGTGTTTCAACAAGCCTTCCAATGCGTTTATTGAAATTTCTAGCACCAGGTCCAACTGCTAAACCATGGACATTGAACTTTATGTCTTTTTAACTTCACTGTCATTATTTGTAGATGTAGTGACATCATTGGTGGAGAGATTGCCGCGAGTACTACCCATTTCTATCAATGACATTATAGATATTAACCATTATCAAACAAAAAGAAATAAGAAACAACTATATACACTACATTTATAGATAGTTTCCTTCCCCAACATATCACCAAAAATAGATTTTTATAAAGCATTGGAAAAGCCAATGTGAATACTTTGCTATAAAACTTCATTTTCCCAACTCAAAAGTCAAAATAAGAAACAAAGACAAAATAATTGGTCTCAACCAAAGAGGATGACTAAAATAGCATTAGAAATGCATCAAAAAAATATTGTAGCATAATTAATTAAAATTCCAGTCAGCTCTTCAGGTTGGGGTTGTCTTTCAAGATGTTTTGATACACAGTGGGAGTTTACTTTTTATCGACATTAGTGTTCAAGCCTCTTTGAGTATGTAGAACTACATGCCACCCATCATTTGATTGATCTTTCGAATAAAATACCCCACTTGCTTCTTGAGCTAAAATGAATGGATCCTCTTCCACCTTTCTTTTGTCTTTTAGCTTCGACAAGTTTACCATCTCATGGTTCCAAATTGGGTCCACTTTATATGCATTTTTCTTATCTTCCACTTTGACACAATCACAATAGAAGACTGTTTTTTTGAAATCTATGTAGTCTAGCACCAGTATGTCTCTAACAACTCCATACCATTTGACTAGTTTGTCCTTTCGCCTCTTATCTTTCTTACTAGCAACAAAAGAAGCAATGGCATCCATGGTGACACCGCTATCTTGTGTCACCAAACATTCATCCGAAGAACTTGTCGCAAATGTGAAACCATTTACACAATATTTTGGATATCGAGTTGCCAAAAATTGTGGACCATTGGCTAACCTCCAAAGTGTGGTATTTGTTTCCCCAACCTTCTCCAACTACATTATAAAACAAATCATCTTAGAACTGAAATCTAAAAAAAAATAATAATATATATATATATATATATATATATATATATATATTTATGAATAAATACCTCATTACACAACCAAGGAATAAAATCAGTGGCTTTCTCAACGAATTTCCTTGACCCTTTTTTTTTTACTTTGTGTAGCCAACTCCATGCAATATTCATTGTATTTCCTGCACAAGTTACCATATTATCATAATTCTAAATTTCTAGTTATTAAAAAAAACTAAAATATTATATATCTTACTCTTCCCAATCACTCGAATCACCAAGTGCATTGAAAACCCATCTTCGAGCTTGTTTAAATTGTACATTATTTAGCATATAGTTTTTTCCTTTATCCAATGGCTTTTCATCGGCATACTCATCATCTACATCAAGCCACTCCTCTTGACTGTGTTTATGAGTTCCGAATCGTGGCTTTGTCATATACTCCATGCAGTATGTAACAGATTCATCTACAAGGTATGATTCTGCTATTGATCCTTCTTTGTATCTGAAATTTTTAGCATAGTCTTTGTATCGTTTCATTAACCTATCAATCATAATAAAATGATAAATTAGTATATAATATAATAAGATAACGTGATGACGTGCACTAAAATTAGAAAAGTTATTTACTGCTCAAAGGGATACATCCATCAATATCGAACTGGACCACCAAGCATCGCTTCCTCGGTTAGATGAGCCATGCAATGCACACTTATAACAAAGAATGAAGGCGGAAGCTCCATTTCAAGGACACAAATTGCCTCAATCACACCTTTGTGTGCCAACTGAACATCTGTTTTGTTGATTACTTTAGCACATAAGATATTAAAGAATAAGCTAATTCTTTGAATATCAATTCTTAAATCTTTATCCTTCTTGTCACGAAAAACATGTCTAAGCAAAACTGGAAGTAAATGTTGCATAATGACATGGTAGTCATGTGAATTCAGTCCTCTTAGCTCCAGAGGATTGCCAAGAACGCAATTACTCAACTTGGATGAAAATCCACTCGGCAATTTCAACTCTTTTAGTATACTCATCATAAATACTTTTTTTTATTTCTTGGTCAAGGAAAATGATGCTTTTGGCATTGAAGTTTTTCCCGTTTCAGTGTCATGGCTCAACCAATATCTTTTATGAGTTCCCATGTCTTCCATATATTTTCGAGCATTCTCACCATCCTTTGTTTTCTTAGAGACATTCAACAATATGTTCAATAAGTGTTTAATGACATTCTTTTCAGTATGCATCACATCAATATTATGCCGTAGCTCAACAAACTTCCAGTACAGCAAATCAAATAAAATGGACCTTCTAGACCACGGTGGTTCATCATTGACGTTATCATTATCAACCATATTCTTGCGCTTTTGACCACTTACCCTACCTTGTGTGTAGAACTACCTTCCAAAATTTCCACAATCCTTCGTTCAACTTCTTCACCAGATAATCGTCGTGGAGCACGACGATGTTCAACATCTTTGTTGAATCCCTTGTCATCTCTAAACTTGTGTTTTGTAAGTAAAAAACGTTGATGGCCTCTATAGCACATCTTCCGACAGTTTGAAAAACGTTCAAATTCTACATCATCAACACAAATAGGGCATGCATTATAACCATGAACATTACAACCAGCTAGAGTCCCATAAGCAGGAAAGTCATGGATACCCCAAAACAACATTGCTTTCAACCGAAAATTGCTTTTAGTATACACATCTCAAGTTGAAACACCATCTGCCCACAATTCCTTCAACTCTTCTACTAATGGCTCCAAGTAAACATCAATATTCTTTCCGGGTGCTTTTGGCCCTGATATTAACAAGGTTAACAAACAAAACTCCTTTTTCATGCATAAAGAAGGTGGAAGATTCAAAGGTGCTATTATTACTGGCCAACAACTATAAGCATTACTTAGATTTCCACATGGGTTAAAACCATCAGTCGATATTGCAAGTCTCAAATTCCTACTATCAGAGGAAAACTCTGGCCATCTCATATTTGTTGAAGTCCATTGTGCCGAATCACATGGATGTCTCATCAAATTCCCATCTGAACAAGCATCCTTGTGCCAAGTCATTGCTTCACCAATCCACGGTATGCTAAAAAATCTTTTCAACCTTGGAATCAATGGAAAATACTTTACAACCTTTTTAGCTTCTTTCCTGTATACCTTGCCAGACTCGTTGTCATCGTCATCCACATAAACCTTATACCTACCAGAACCACATTTTGGACAAGTAACCAGACCCTCATATTCTTTCCAATAGAGTATGCATCCATTGGCACATGCATGTATTGTCTTACATTCCATCCCCATATCTTTAATTGTGTTTTTCATGTTTGGGTAGTTATCTGGCAAATTACAATCATTCGGCAATAAGGTTTTTAGCCATTTTAACAATATCGTCACACTATTACCACTCCAACTAAAACAAGTCTTGAAATTCTGCAATTCAATAATGGTGGACAACGTGGTCTTATCCTTAGGACACCCATTGTACAAAGGCACAGTCATTTTTTCCTTATACTTTTGATACTTCTTGTTCATAACTATCTCAGGTTCACAAGAAAGTTCTAGACCACCTTCTGGATTACCGCCAAAACATTCTTCGACGGTGTCATTCAAGTCATTTATCCCATCATCAGCCTCCACAGTTTGCATGTTGAGGAATACATCATCAACTAGGTCGCTCATCCTAGGATATTCAAAGGCATCATCAGGTTCAACCACTTCTGTCATAGGTACATCAATCACCTGCTTGTTTATATTCTCTCCATGATGTATCCAAATGACATAATTGGTATCAATGCCATGGCTTAACAAATGAACACCTATGTCGTCAACACTAATGTTTCCCCTCGAGTTCCTACATCGAACACATGGGCAAGGAAAAAGACTCTCTCCATTTGCATTATCCTCAACAAACTTTTGGAATTGTCTAACGCCGTATATATACATTGCACTTCCCCGTTTGTTCATCCATGACTTATTTAAAGGAATTGTTGACATTTCTACACACCAAAAATTAAAAGATGAACTTTAGTCAAACACTCATGAAAATTAGGTGACATATATATATACGATTCTAGCAATTAGTAATGGCATATATCTTCAGCAGTTTTGTTATTACCTCTTCTTGGTAATGTGTGCTTTGTTTGATAAATTTATCAAATTCTTTTGCTTGTTCTTCAAGCTGATTTTTGAGATTTATAAAACCCTCTCCTTGAAAGTGGGTTTATATAAGTCCTCATGGTCTGTAATGGAATTTGTAAGACCATGTTGTTGGGCAATGTTATCAGTAAGGATTAAATTACATCCTAAGATCTCATTGACATTGTTCAACATATTGACACACATCTGGATTCCTGATCCAGTGGCATTATGTCCGTAGTCAACAAATTTTTCTGCTACTACTTTATACTGTTTTTCAATATTACAAAGCTTGCCTTCATAATATATGTGAGGATGTTCTTTGAATATGATATCCTAATGAAGTCCTTGAATATCAATTCTTAGACCTTCAATTTTTTGAGACATGCTCTTTAGCATTTTTCTGGATTCTTCCATAAGGTTCTTTTTGGGTTCCTTAGAAGAGCTAGACTCACCGCAGATGAATCTATTGTTCTTAATCATGCTTGTTGGATTTGTTCCAAGCATAGGTTTCTTTTTAGAAACGTCTAAAGACCATACTGACTTTAGGGGTTCTATATCTTTGATAGATATGTCTTGGACACGACCTACATCTGAGAATACATCATCAAGTTCTATGTTCTCAGTTTTTCTATATCCCATACTATGATGAGAATTTGTTAAGGCATATCCTACTAGATAAGTGATGGATAATGGTTTGTCTCCATTCATCAAGTCTTTTCGTTCAAACTTATGAACAAAACTTAGGATTTCATTTATATTCTTGGTGTTGAGTGCCACACCATACTTAGGGTAAATTGTAAATATCAGTTTGCCATAAGCAAGATTTCCTTGACAGGTACCTAGAATACAGTCTTCACAATCATTAATCCTATTATCTAGTAAGGCACATAGAATAGGACTATTGATTCCTTGTCTAAATGTAGACTTTATACAGATTTGTACACCACCTATGTGAATGTAATCAATCTTTTTTCTTATGTCAGAAGGTATTTTAGCCATTTTTAGCTTAATATTTTCTTTTGTTATTAGTGGTATATTAATTCTACCAATGGTATCTTTAATATCCAAAGTAAATTCTTTTGTTGAAACACCAAGATAAACATGATTTTTCCTAGTGATCAAAGATTTTGCTATCTTCGTTAAGACTGCTGAAGTCCTGAAGATTTGTTCAGCACTAAGTTTTATATCAAGGTATCTTTGATTCTTATTTTTATTTTCCATGGAAGCCTATAAAAATAGTTTTCAAGGGAGAAAAACTTTATCCGATGATGTGTGGTGAAAGATCACAACTTTCATATACGCTCATCTTCCTTTCGTTTTCATTTAGACTTTGAAATAAAAACCTTCAGTAAAAGAAATAGTACAAGCAAAGGCCAGAGTGGAATCAAAAACACATAATTTGAAGGTAGAAAATATTTTAAGGGGGTGGACATCATGGAAATTTTTATAACAACATGGTCATATTCTCTTGTCACTTGTTTTCAATACAATTATGCTATCTTTGTAATCAAACACAGCCTTAAAAATATAAGGAATCTACCTAGCTAACATGACTGATAAAAGGACATTTGATGCGAAAATTCTGCCACTGGTGATGTGAAGTATATGTCTATGTACTCTGTGGTTCTCCTTTAAAGACTAAAATATATTTCGTGTCGACCACTACCACCACCACCACATAGTATATACTTCACTACTATCCAAGAACTAAGTCATGATAGGTACATGTAAACAAACATATACACAATTTACAGAAAATAATTGTATAGCAAGCAAGATGAACATCATCAATTCATTTGAGAAAATTAATAAGCTAAATAGTTATTCAACATGAGGTGAAAACTAGTACCATCATAATATAATCCAAGACATGATAGAAATAACAAGTAAATTAACCATAGCTAGCTGCAAGCAATAACATCAACGACTAATTAACTAGTTATTCTTCTGACTTCATGGCCATCTACCTATGTGCAACAGCAACCTATTGTTTCCAAGCAACACTATGTGAAACTCTTTTTAATTTTAATTGCATTACATTTGCATCATTATGTTAGGCAAGGCAGCCAGGTTGTACACCACGCTAGGCGGCTAGAAATATGGAATGCCAACTTAGCTCTAGAAATCCAAGGACTATATGAAACTCGTGGTGGCAAGCCTAGCAAAGAGAGACATGGAAATTTGTAAGAGCAATCCACTCTCAACGTTTTTGTAAATGTTAAGTCATTTGCAATCAATATTCCAAATTCTTTCCACCAAACTCTTGATTAGGAACCCCGCCTAAACAAATGTTATCGTTTCCCGATCTCAATATTCTTTGGTCTATGGTGCTTCCCACAAACTTCATCCCCTTAAAAAAAATTACCATTTAGATTCTCATTATGATAAACCTTGGAGATACATGCCTGTCCTTAAATAACATAAACAATTTTATCACACACAACAAGATAGGTATCCACCCAGAAATGCAACATGCCATAGAGATACAGGCATGTCCTTGCATAATATAAACGCTTGCATTAGACACGACAATATGCACACATTAACTTATACACACAGTAACAAAGCTTCTCATAAGTTTGAACCGTCTTGAATTAACCAACCAATCTTAAAATCAATTCGACACTCCACTATTCCTTTTATCTCCTCTTCGTTCATCCATTGACTTCCTCGCTCCTCTTCTCGACCCTTTCCTCTATACACAATGCAATTACATCCTTTTCAGTTCATCCATCGAATTCTCCACCCATTTTCTAAATCGAACACTTCTCAAATAAATTACTAAACCACAACTTTGTCAGTATGCTTCAATCGTGCTAGCTTTATTTTTTATGATAAAATCATAATTACACTAAACTATAGTCAAAGGGATCTTCTTAAAACCAATCTAAAATCTAGAAAAAGCAGATTAAGAGAAAAGAAATAAAAACCTCATTACTGAAATACGCCTTCCGAGCCCAAAATGACTTCAAAGGGATAAAATTTGCGGAGGCTCTCAAGTTTCTAGCACTAAAATCCCGAAATGCTTTCTTTAACTTCTTTTTCTTTCTCTTCACACTTTCCTCTGCTCCTCTCTCTCACTCTGATTTGAAACGAAAATGGACCGATTAACAAACCCTAAAATGAAAATGGAAGGAGGCGGGAGCGCCAATTTTTTTCGCAAGACCGCGAAAGTGTTTTCGCTCGCGTGAAATGGATGTGAGTTCTCCACACAGGCACATGCAACACAGGTGCATTTTATTTTTATAGCCACGGTTTTAGGCCCTTGGCCATTATAGGCACGGTTTGTTGGCCGTGGCAAATAAACCAACGATTTTGAGTCGTGGCTATCTCCATGTAGCTAATCAAGCCTTTTGGTGTAGTTTGTGAAGCTCAAAACTCATAGACAACTCCTCACTTTCTAACATAACCTGAATCATTCATTCTAACCACCTCTCATTCTATATGCTATATCTGATCCTACACTTTGAATTTCACAATAATCTTAGTTGTATACCGAAGTAGATACCACTAGCTTCGAAACCATATATTATATGCTTAAATTAGGTCTCTATGGAGGGAGATCCATTCAACACAATCCAACACATAATTGCTTAAATTTTAGGACAGGACACAATATATAGGTCTGATTGAAATTGATGGGGAGACCTGAATTTAGGGAATTAGACTTCGAAATTTTATCCATGGAAAGCTCCATGTCTCTAGTTTTCAACCCAATAAACCGTTCGTAATTTGGAGTTGTGTACAACAGATCACACTAATTTTCGTAAATAATATGCAAATCAGTCTGAATTTGCATATACATCCATATCGAATCATCTATATAACTCTCCAAACCATCAACCCAATTAAATATGATTCTAAAAAAAATGTGTTAACCCTAACTTTCCTGACCTTAAACAACGTCAAACCCTAATATACCTAATCTTACACAACATCAAACAAACCCATACCTTAAGCAAAGCTTATAGTTCAAAAATTAAACATACACATGTACCTAATTGAGGATCCCTTCCAACTCAGCCAAGTTTCTTCAAGAAAATTGTTATAACTCTTTATTTTT
The DNA here is from genome assembly GCA_963556465.1 of Berberis vulgaris. Lineage (NCBI taxonomy): Eukaryota > Viridiplantae > Streptophyta > Magnoliopsida > Ranunculales > Berberidaceae > Berberis > Berberis vulgaris. The sequence continues at coordinate 92,598,811 of OY747125.1, forward strand.
GGGAGCTCTTTGCTTGTAAAATTAAGAGGATCAGGGTAAGGGACTCATTGCCATGTGTTGCTTATAGAGCATGAAGTGGCAATCCTATCCCATATTTATGTTTTAGTCCTACAACTTCGTAAGATTTTCACTAAGCACCTCAAGCTTTTCCATTATTTTCTAGGTGAGCTGCTTGATAAAAGTTTCTCGTATAAGTGTGTTCTTAACATGTTTTGTAAAAGTATCCGTAATCAACCAATTACACTCGGAAACACACTTAAAATCCAACATGCTGCCAAAACAATTTACTCGTGCTCAAACTTGTGATCTAAATGAGTTTGAGATATTTTACAATATATGATATGCATGTTTTAAAGATTCAAATCTCACAACTCATCCTTCCAAATTAGAATTTCATCCCTGAAATCTACTTACCTGATTAAAATAAATGAGGATACTGCTTCCTCATACTATCTTCACTTTCCCATTTTGCTTCTTCAATTGAATGACTACGCCACAATACATTAACCAATGAAATGGTTTTGTTACGTAGTACTTTCTCTCTTTGATCTAAAATTTGTACCGACTCTTCAACATACGAAAGATATCTTTTCAATTCTATAGGTTGTGATGGGTCTAGTATATACTTTCAGAGCATAGAAACATGGAAAACATCATGAAGCTGTGCCAAGCTCGGGGGTAGTGCCAATCGATAAATTGTAAGACCCACACGTTCTATTATCTCAAATGGTCCAATGTACCAATGACTTAGCTTCCCATTCTTTCCGAATCTCATAACACCCTCCATAGAGATACTCGTAAGAAAACTAAATCACCTTTGTCAAACTCTAAGTCTCTTATTCTATTATCAACATAACTCTTTTGTCTGCTCTGAGCTATCTTCAGTTTTTCTTGAACCATCCTGATCTTATCAGTAGTTGCTTGAATGATCTCTAGGCCTAACAATTTCCTTTCCCCAACTTCAGTCCAACACACAGGAGTTCGACACCGTCTACTATACAAAGCTTCATAAGGAGCAATATCAATCCTAGCTTGATAGTTGTTATTATAAGCAAATTCTATCAGTGGTAGGTGGACATCCCAACTGCCTTGAAATTCCAATACACTTGCTCGTAACATATCTTCAAGGGTCTAAATGGTACGTTCTGATTGACCATCAGTCTCAAGATGAAATGCAATACTGAATTTCAGAGAAGTTCTCATGGTTTATTGTAAGCTAGGCCAGAACTTAGACGTAAATCATGGATCTCTATCTGAAACAATTGAAATAGGTGTTTCGTGCAATCTAACAATCTCATGAACATAGTTTTGTGCCAATTTACTAAGACTGAAAATAGTATTTACTGGAATGAAATGAGCTGACTTGGTAAGTTTGTCAACTATCACCCAAATAGAATCATGTCCTGTTTGAGTCAAGGTAAACCAGATACAAAATCCATTGTAACATGTTCTCATTTCCATTCAGGAATAGGTAGAGGTTGCAGTAAACCTGTAGGGCGTTGGTGTTCGGCCTTAACTTGCTGGCAAATCAAACATTTTGACACAAATTCGACTATTTCTCTTTTCATTCCCATCCACCAATAGTGCTCATGTAAATCACGATACATCTTGGTTCTACCTGGGTGCATAGCGTAAGCTAAACTATGAACTTCCTCCAGAATCTCTCTTTTCAAATTATCATCATTCGGAACACATAATCGAGTCCTAAACATTAGTATACCGTAATTTCTAACAATAAAATTTGATTGGAAGCCATTTTTCCATTTCATCCTTGATCTTAAGTAGCCGTGGATCGAAACTCTAAGCCTCTTGAATTTTCTCAATTAGCATTGGCCTCAATGTAAGTGTAACCAATAAAGTTGTGTCATTTCCCACTGCTAGATCAACTCTTAGAGATCTCAAATCTGCAAATTGGTTCATTCAAATAGCTCGGATGTGTGCTAAACTTCCCGACGACTTTCTAGTCAAAGCATCGACTACTACATTAGCTTTTCCTAGATGATAGTGAATTGCACAATCATAGTCTTCAATCATCTCCATCCATCTTCACTGTCTCAAATTCAATTATTTCTTTGTGAATATATATTTCAAACTCTTATGATCAGTATAAATTTCAAATGTCTCACCATAAATATAATGTCTCCATATCTTCAATGTAAAGATAATAGCAGCCAATTCAAGATCATGTGTGGGATAATTACGCTCATGAGTTTTCAATTTTCTGGATGCATAAGCGATAACCCTCCCATGCTACATCAATACACATCCTAAACCATGAAGAGATGCATCACTATAAACTAGGAAACTTCCATGTTCAAAAGGAATGGCTAACACGAGCGCTGAGACCAATCTGTTCTTTATTTCTTCGAAACCCTGTTCACACTCATCTGCTGATTCAAATCTTACCCATTTCCTGGTTAGCCGTGTCAAAAGCATAGCAACATAAGAAAAATCTTGGACAAAATGATGATAATACCCAGCTAGACCCAATAAACTTCAAATTTCAGTAACATTAGTTGGCTTCTCCCAGTTCACGACAACTTCAATCTTCTTAGGGTTAACAAAAATGCCATCTATTGAAATTACATGTCCCAAGAATACAACTCTATCTAGCCAAAATTCAGACTTACTTAGCTTACTATATAATTGCTCATCTCTCAAAGTCTGCAATACAGTTGACAAATGTTCCTTTTGTTGCTCTCCACCTTGTGAATAAATTAAAATATCATCAATGAACACCATCACAAAGGAATCAAGATAAGTTTGAAATACTCGATTCATCAAGTCCATGAAAGTTGCAGGAGCATTGGTCAAACCAAAAGGCATTACTAAGAACTCATAATGGTCATATCTCGTACGAAAGCAGTCTTATTGATTTTGAGAACATTTTGGCTCTTTGTAACTGATAAAACAAATCATTGATACGAGGTAAGGGGTACTTGTTTCTAACAGTCACCCTATTGTGTTGTCGATAATCAATACACAATCTCATAGTGCCATCTTTCTTCTTTACAAATAATACCGGCGCTCCCCATGGCGAAACACTAGGCCTGATAAATCCCTTATCAAACAAGCCATGTAGTTGAATTTTTAATTCCTTTAATTCCAGAGGAGCCATCCGATAAGGTGCAATGGAAATAGGTTGTGTATCCGAAACCAATTCAATAGTAAACTCAATATCTCTATCTACTGGTAGACCAGGCAACTCATCTGGAAACACATCAGAAAATTTACATACAACAGGTATCCCTGCCAACTGCACGCCCTTAGCCATAATGTCTAGAATATGTGCTAAGTAACCCTGACATCATTTCTTCAATAATTTTATAAGACAACTTGGAGTAATACTGCGTTCCCTACTGAAACTAAATGGTCATTACCCTAGTATCTGAAACATGACTTCCTTACGAAAATAATCAATAGACGCATGATATGAAGACAACCAATCCATTCCCAGAATCACATCAAAATCATGTATATCTAATGGCAATAAATCAACCGATAATTCATTGCCACCCACTTTGAGAATACAATTTCTATAAATGATATGAATCGCCACTACCTCACTGACAGGAGTAGATATGATCGTAACATGATTTAATGGAGTAGGTATTCGATCTATATGCATTGCGAATGCTAATGATATAAATGAATGTGTAGAACCAGGATCTATGAGAACATGTGCATTTCTAGTCATAATAGAGAACATACCTGTTACTACCTTCCTGAGTTGTTGGTTTTGATGAGGAATCGGTACCTCTACCCTGAGAAGTACTAGTCATACCACTTCTTCCAACAGGTGCACTTCCAACTGATGATGTTGGAGTTTATTTTCTGGGCATGCCCATTTTAGGTGACCTTGGTGTCCACAAGTGAAACATTTACGGTTATTTGTCCTCTGTTGTGTGCAATCTCTAACATAATGCCCTTTCTGATTACAGTTATAACAAACCACGTGTTCAAGGCGAATATTAGTAAAACCTCTCCCTTGAGATTCAAATTGTTGTTGTTCTGAAAAGTTTCTCTTCTGACTAGAAAAACCATGCCCTTTATCTGGCAGAGTTCTCACCTGTTGTGGAGTAGACATTCTATTTGATTGGGAACCCTGCCATCTCCCACTTGAAAATTTAGAAGTTGTTGACTGTGAAGTGTCATTGCGTGCCTTCTTAAGTTGTTCCGTCTTTCCAGCCGCTTCTTGCACATCCCTTTCAGCTACCTTCGCCTTATTAATCAACTGTGCAAATTTTTCACATTGGAAGATAGAAATTTGTTGTCTAATAGCAAAATGTAGCCCCATCTCAAACTTCTCACATTTATTTTGCTTCGTGTCTACTAACTTTGGTGCAAAACGAGACAGAGCATGGAACTTTGCTTCATATTCCGAAACACACATTTTATCTTGCCTCAATATTACAAATTCCTTGTGCTTTTCACGTTGATACGAAACATAAAAGTACTTCTCATTAAAAGCATTAAGAAACTGTACCCATGTTACCGTAGGAGGAATTATTGGAGCTAAGGCATCATCTAGTTGAATAGTGAATGATTTCTTAGCGGCCTCCCACCAATGAAGTGTTTCACTAGTAAACATTAAAGTAGCCAACTTCACTTTTTGATCATCTCTCACCTCCATGACATCAAATATTTGTTTAATCCTTTTTAGCCAATCCTCCGCTTCCACTTCCTCGCATGTTCTCGTAAATTTAGGTGGATCCATCTTTTAAATTTTCTAATCAACACGCCTACCTCAGTAGGTGTAACTACTGGGACTGGGGCTTTAGGTGGTGCGACATGTGCAAATGGTTGGGTATTCTGCAACTCAAAGAATCTAGTCTGATTCTTTAGTACATCCTCCAACCGCCTAATTCAATCATCGTTAGGTTCTTTAGGAACTTGTTCCCCTTCCATATTAAGAACAAATGATGCTTCGTCTTCCATATGCTCAATTCAATCAATTAAGAACCTCAGCCAATAAAATTTGGTAAAACAAATATGCAATTCCATGCAAAACCTGATATCTAGACTAATAGACTCATAAATACTCTAAGGTCCACTTGTACATCTTGACTCGACCAGTCGAAAAAATCTAGAACTCTAGCTCTGATACCAAAGCTGTCACGCCTCATTCTAGGCGGTCCGATGGGACCCGTCTCCAGAATGTGATGTGAAAGCAACAACAAAACTTCAATCAATATGACTTGAAAATAACATCTAGAAAATGAAATTGCACTATTTACTGAGATGCAACACTAGCTTAAACAACATCAAATTTGATCCAAAAACAAAGGGAAGATTTTCCTAATTTATAACTCAAAACATTTGCACAAAATATACATGGCTCTGATACAAACTAAGGAAACATAAGACACAAAACTCGACCCCTAAAAAAGAATCTAGCTATACAATGGACCACCTCTAGTTGAAGACCTAAAAATGAAATCATGCGATGAGTGAGCTATCACAAGCTCAATGAGTATTATAAAGTCATACACGAGAAAACGACTAACACAATTTATAATTCAAATTTCAATGCTACAAACATGCACATACTAATCACCATTCCGCTTTAACATCTGGAATGTGAGACGATACTATAACATCTAGCATTCCATTTTTAATGTCTAGAACGTGAGACGACAATATAACAAATAACCATTCCCCTTTTAACGTCTGGAATGAAAATAATCATTCCACTGTTAACGTATGGAATGTGAGACGATAACAGAATAAATAACCATTCCACTTTTAATGTCTGAAATGTAAAACAACAACATAACAATTTATTCCACAACAAATAAATGAATATTAATTCTTATACTCACATTAAAAGAACTAATGCCCTACTCAGTGTACACTCTACTTTCTATGTGTTTGAGATGCAGTCGGAGCCTTTTCTAAACCTAAATGAAATGACATAGGCTCAAGCTCAACATGAATCACATGCTTAAGAAATAAATGAATATGTAAAACATGCTTAAGAAATAAATGAATGCATGGACATGATAAAAGAGTAACCATGCTTCCTTGTGAAGTTCAAAACTCATAGACAACTCCTCCCTTCCTAACATAACCTGAATTAGGCATTCTAACCACTTCTCATTCTATATGCTATATCTGATCCTACACTTTGAATTTCACAATAATTTCAGTTTTGTACCAAAGTAGACACCACTAGTTTCAAAACCATATATTATATGCCTAAATTGGGTCTTTGTGGAGGGAGATCCATTCAACACAATCCAACACAAAATTGCTGAAATTTCAGGACTGGACACAGTATATAGGTCTGATTGAAATTGATGGTGAGACCTGAATATAGGGAATTAGACTTCAAAATTGATATCCATGGAAAGCTCTATGTCTCTAGTTTCCAACCCAACAAACCATTTTTAATTTGGAGTTGTTTACAACAGATCACACAAATTTTCATAGACAGTATGCAAATCAGTCCGAATTTACATATACATTCATATAAATATCGAATCATCTATACAACTCTCCATACCACAACCTAATTCAATATGATTCTAAACAACATGATAACCCTATTTTCCTTGACCTTAAACAACATCAAACCCTAATTTACCCGATCTTACACAACATCAAACAAACCCATACCTTAAGCAAAGCTTATATTTCAAAAATTAAGTATAAACATGTACCTAATTGAGGATCCCTTCCAAGTTAGCCAAGTTTCTTCAAGAGAATTGCTGTAACTCTCTCTCTTTGGGAGCTTTTGCTTGTAAAATTTAGAGGTTGAGGGTAAGGGACTCATTGCCATGTGTTGCTTATAGAGCATGAGGTGGAAATCCTATCTCATATTTATGTTTTAGTCCTACAATTTCGTAAGATTTTCACTAAGCACCTCAAGCATTTCCATTATTTTGTAAGTGAGCCATTTGACGAAAGTTTCTCGTATAAGTGCACTCTTAACATGTTTTGTAAAAAGATCCATAATGAACCAATTAAACTCGCACGCACAATTAAAACCCGACATACTGCCAAAACAATTTACTCGTGCTCAAACTTGTGTTCTAAATGAATGAGATATTTAACAATATATGAAATACATGTTTTCAGGATTCAAATCTCACAAAACATCAATTTTGACAGGTTCATGATGGACACTTTTTGGCTTGTGAGACAATTTGCTGACTCAACGATCGGATAACCAACAAACATACCCTCTATCTTTTTTGTCAGATCTGATAGAAAGACCCCAGAGAAGTAGAAGATGAGGGTGTTTTCATTCTTTTACAGAGCCTCAAAGGCTTTTAGAGAGATACCCTTTGAGAATGGCGGTTCCAAATTCAAGTCCTTTACACTTGAAGATGGAAATTAGCAGGTAAGTTGGTTCCTTCACATAAGGTCCCTTCAAACAGTGCTGCCACCAAATTGGTAATGAGAGATGTGAATGGGTGATGCTACCAGTGAGATGGAGAACTATGTGATGCTCTTACCACAATTAAATTATATTTTCACTCAAGGTGAAGTTTGACGATGAGAAAAGTTGGACGATTTGTGCTGCGACGAAGATCTGTGATGTGAGTGTGAGTGTGAGAGGGGCGACGATTTGTGTTGTGACGGCGGGAGAGAGAGTGCGGGTGAGACAACGGCGAGATGAGGTTTTAGCGAGGTCTAGCGAGAAGACGAAGGCAAATCAATAGGAGAATTGAGGGAGGAGATACAATGGGATAATTGAAATATGGGCAAGGGCATTTTGGAAAAATAAATGTTGAGTCGAAGACATACAAAATTTACTGTTCATTTCGAGAGCGGGCTTTATAGTAGTCCATATAAAAGAAAAATTAATGAAATAAAATGGTAAATGAGAATAATGAATAGAGAAATGTGTCCTTTCTTCATATGTATATTTATTTGGTAAATTTGTCAACTAAGTTGATGATCAATCTATGAGATGTTAACAACATGGAGCTCTAATCGACTGAACTCGTCGACTCCATTTATTCGATCTGAATCCAATTCGAGAACTTGGGTAATGAAATTATTATTATTTATTTTTTTCGATCGGAAAACATTGGATATAAGTAGTTTTAACTCATTTTAGTTTCGGGTTATATCATATTCTTTATACCGATGCAAACAATTTGATTACTTGTTAAATCATGGATAGTATTGATGAGACATCAAACAATCACTTGATCATAGTCATACACGTAGCATGGGTTAACCCTAGCACGTAAAAGGTTTCAGCGTAGTCCCAAGCGAACCCATTCACAAACTGTCATTTAGCCCGTAAGTCATGTAGCTAGGCCCAAGACACTCCAGCTTAAGAGGCACAAAATTTAGGGTCTGTCCTAGAACAATAAGGCTCAAACACAGATCTACGATTTGTTACAGGCCCGAGATCTACTCTTACGAAATCATCTCTTAGCCCAATCAAGCATTGGGTCCTAAACATAGCCAAGTGTTGAAGAGACTCGATCATGCATAGGTGAGATCTTATGGGAGATCTACTCCCTCCATCACGCCCTCTATCACAGGGACAGTTGGGAGGGAAAACTTGCTATAAGAGATGGTGAAAGGAGGAAGAAAGTTACGCATACACATTGAAATTTACGTACAGTCTACACTCTTCCTTGCTTTGATATCTGATTTAAACATCGGGGTGCCTTCGACCACCACAATGGTGGTCCCTGGCATAACCGCTGCCCATTTTTATAGGTTCGAGATCATCAAGATCGGCGAGGACAGATCTGAACATACCAGTTGGTGTCGTCCGTGGGAAAAAGATAAGTTTTTCATTGAAATAAACATACAAAGTTCTTTCTAACTAAGAAAAACATCGACAAATGGTCACAACACCAGATTTCGAGCATTCAACGATGCCAAGCTAGACGAAGCTCTGGCCGGTAAAACCCAGTCACAGAGCTGAATTGATCTGATGGAAAAGGCTAAGTAGCCACACGGTCCAGCTGTGGAGGCGAATGTGGCTACCCCCGACATAAGTCTGATCTTGTTCCACCTAGATCACTTAACAAGGTTGGTAGAAATGATGACTTGAGAGCGACAACAGAAATTTGGGGACGACCGAGATTCAAGAAGATCTCAGATCCAATAGCACACCCAGGAGGCCAAACCTTAAAGAGCTTGCCGAGAAGGATACCTAGGAGAGGATCATGGGGACCATACCCCGAGGACAAACATGACCATGGTCGAGAACCCACTCCAACTAGGGGCGTCCGACCTTGATGTCCTGTATGATCTCATCGTCTCTCCATTCTCGGAGGAGATCATGAGCGCCCCTCATTTAAAGAAGTTTATCCCACCGAAGCTTGAGTTACGTCAAATCCATCAGACATTTGTGCCATTACACCTCGTGATGACGCTCAAAAAAAGTTCAGAGGTTGTCCTGTGTAAAACCTTTCCCACCAGCCTGAAGAAGGTTGAGCTGACCTGGTTCCACAGCCTCTAGCCGAGGTCTATCGGGTTGTTCCAGGTACTGGCAAACGCATTCATCATTAGGTTCGTCGGGAGCCAGCGAATCAGAAAAGAACCCCACTATCTACTGAGCCTCATGCAAAAGCATAGTGAGACCCTTAGGGAGCACGCCGTTCGTTTCAATAACAATCTGACCTTGACTGACTGTTGCAGTGACGACAAATAAGTCACCACTTTCATCCCCGACCTCGGAGGAGGTCAGTTTTACAACTACCTCACCTTGGAACCCATAGCGAATATGGCAGGTCTGTTGAGCGCCCAGAAATACATCACCCTGGAAAAATGTTAGTTGCTAGAAATGGGGAAAGCGAGCCAAATCACTCTTCTAGAGTCAAGGACAGGAATGAAAGGAGGATAACTCCAAGCGGGAAGGCAAAAATTTGAGCGGCTCAGCCAAGCAAAATTGTTCAAGCCCAACGGCTCCAGGTATCCCCATTACTCAGTCAACCCCAGTTTGCCTGACATTTTATCCATCATGGAAAAATGAGGAGACGTTAAGTAGCCATCGAAACTCAAAGGATGTCTTTCAAAGCATAACAATAGTAAGCACTACTCTTTTCACAAAGAGATAAGCCACGACACCAAAGACTGCAGGAGCCTCAGAGATGAGATCCAGTATTAGATCCAGAGATGACGACTAAAGGAGTTCATCGACTTCGATGACATGCATCTTCAAGGTGACGAAACGATATAATAAGCTGGAAACATGAGCTATATCTTTTTTATCACCTCATCATTCATAACATTATCTGTCATCTGAAAAGGCATTTGCTTTTCCTTCCATATTTTGGCAAGGGGACATGAGCTATTGCCTAGGGTAATACAATCAAAGAGTATGTTCCCACTATCCAAGGATTTATTTGGACCATCACAGAGAGAGGATTGGATTTTTTTTTTTTTTCACTTTGGTGTGTGTGTGTGTGGTTGTTTGACATGCTTTTGGTCGTTCGATATGCTTTTGGCGGCACGACTACTAGTTGTTTGGCATTTTTTGTTCACTTGGTGTGCTTCTGTATGCTTTTGTGTGATTTTTGTGTAGGACCCGGCGGTTTGATATGATTTCATGTTGGGTGGACTATTTTAGAAGGGCCAACCAGTGAGTGTGCCTAAGGGACCGGGAAGCATTGACCACAACCACAAAGAGGGAGGGAGGGGCACTCGAAGAAAAGGGTGTGGCTTTGGATTAATCGGATGAGACAAAACGGTCGAGCTGATGACCAGTGGCTTTGATTGGCCAAGGATGAGAAGAGATGTTGACAAGTTCTTGCAAGGGTGCTTGACTTGTCAGGAGGGACAAATGCATAACAAGGGGGTTGTATACATTTTTAGGGATAGCAAAATGGGAAGTGAGAAGATCACTGGTGGATACAAACAACTCCGTCAACGTACTGTTCCTAGACGCATTTATGAAAATGCAACAGATAGAAGAAGAGTTGACACCTTCTAATCAAGCTATGTTCGGCTTCATTGGTGAAAGCTGCTAACCAGTTGGTAAAATCACGCTGCCAATGTTTGCAAGATAGCCAAACCTACAAAAGATCCCGATAATGAGGTTCTCACTCATAGATGCTCAATAGAATACAACGTAATCTTGGGCCAACCTTGGTTACACCATGGAGGCATTCGTCTCCACCCAGCACCAATGCCTCAAAACCTACTCAATGAACCTCGTTATCTGAAGGCATACATGAGAAGCACGAAGATGCTTTCAAAACCTAGTCTTGATGAGACGCTCTACCTATACCTATCAGTCTCATAGCATGATGTAAGCTCAGCTCTGGTTGGGGAAGAGAAAGGGAAACAAAAGTCTGTCTACTACATCAGCAAAACGTTCGATGGGATGGAGGCTAACTACCCTAATATGAAAAAACTAGCTTTACACTGGTGACTTTCTCCAGAAAACTAAGACCCTATTTCCAAGCTCACTCAATAACAGTCCTAGTCGAGTACCTACTTTCATTGGTATTGCTCAAGCCAAAGCTATCATGAAGAATGGTCTAATGGTTAGTGGAGTTAGGATCGTTTTACATCCACTACACTCCAAGAACAACCATCAAGGTACAAGTACTGGCAGACATCATCACCAAGTTCATTGGAACAAGAGAACTGGGTCTAAAAAGACCAGCAAGGAGACGGGAATAAGCGACCGACCCTCTGCTAAGATGCCTGACCCCAAAAGAGACAAACGAGGTCCTCCTAGAAATCCATGAAGGAATCTGCGGGAACCACCCCGGAGGAAGAACACTAGTTCATAAGCAAAAAGCTAAGTTGGGGTACTATTGGCCGAAAATGCAGCAAAAAGCCAAATACCTAGTCCGCAAGTGCGATAAGTGTCAAAAGTACGTATAGTACACACATATGCATGTATAAAACCTTGCTCCAATGACCAGCCCGTTGCCCTTCACTCAGTGGGGATGCACATCGTGGGCCCATTCCCCATCTCTGAAAGAAGAAAATTCTTCCTTGTGGCCGTCGACTACTTCACCAAATGGGTAAAAGTAAAGCCCCTCTCTAAGATATGAGAGAATCATATGAAGAACTTTTTTTGGAAGTCTATCATCTACAGATTTAAAATACCAGAAATCCTGGTCAGCGATAATGGGACTTAGTTTGAGGGTGGGGAAGTTAAGCAACTTTGCACCGATTTGGGAATCAACCACTTTTCCGCGCCGGATCACCTTCAGGCCAAAGGACAAGTAGAAGTCACCAACCAAATTATCCTAGAAGCAATCAAGAGAAAACTCAATGCAGCCATAGAGATTTGGGTCTCTGAACTTTCAGACGTGCTTTGGGCATATCAAACCACAAAAATGACTCCAACTGGAGATACACCATTCGCACTGGCCTATGGTATGAGGCAATAGTTCCAATGAAACTAGGAATGCCTATGTTTAGGACAGAGGAGTTTAGGATGGAGGACAACGATGAAGCTCTAAGAGTCGGAATAGACTTACTCAAAGAGCGAAAGGACAAAGCTTCGGTTAGAATAGTTGCCTAACAACAAAAGATGGCCCACCATTACAATAAGAGGGTTAAGACTCAAGAATTCAAAGTTGGTGATTGGGTGCCGAGGAAGACCAAGTCGAACAACAAAGACCCAAAAGAGGGAAAGCTAAGCCAAAACTAGGAAGGTCCCTACAAGGTAACAACAATCAAAAGACCAGGAACATTCTGACTAGAAAACCTGAATGGAGAGCATCGGAAAAGGCCGTGGAATGTAGAACACTTGAAAAATTATTATCGATAAAGGTACTCTGTTTAACGAATCACATTTCATATAAGTATATATATATTAACATGCACATGAGCAAGCCTAGTCATTTTCAGGATGACGACAACTTGCCGCATAATTGACCTAGTCCGCCTTAAGAGCAAAAAAACTTAAGCGCGGACCGAACCTAGTCCAGTCCACGAATAGTTCACTACTCCAGAGATAGCCTAGCCATCCCTAGAAAAACTAAGGCAACACACACGCAGACCGAACCCAATCCATGAACAGTTCACTGCGAGCAAATGAGTTTAGTCCACAGACGACTCAACGCATTTGATCGCTCTAGTCCATATGGACCAAGTTCTACATAGAGCTAAGTAGCAGTACTTCGACAGGCCAGTGTGTGAGACCCTGGAGTGGGCGGACCTGAGGGTGAGGGTGAGCGTCGGAGCCCAATAGGCCCAACATGCCCAATAGGCCTAAGAGAGGTTGGACGAGCTACAAAGGGGGACATAGTCCCACATTGCTTGGGTGCGAAAGGGGGATGTGCTACTTATGTGCGAGGTTGGATCCCCATAGTAACAACATGTTTTAAAGTCGTGCGGGCCGGTTGGGCCCAGAGCGGACAATATTGTTACTGTGCGGATCAGGTCATTACCGAATGGTATTAGAGCCTGACCCAGCCGGAAGTGTGCCGACGTGGTCGTTGGGCCTGTGTGGCTAACGAAGACGTTGGGCCTGTGTGGCCAATGAAGACATTGGGCCCTAAGGGGGGTAGACTGTGAGACCCTGGAGTCGGTCGACCTGATGGTGAGGGTGAGGGTCGGAGCCCAATAGGCCCGAGAGAGGTTGGACAAGCTACAAAGGGGAACATAGTCCCACATCGCCTGGGTGCGGAAGGGGGATGTGCTATTTATGTGCGAGGTTAGATCCCCATAGTAACAACGCGTTTTAAAGCCGTGCGGGCCGGTTGGGCCCAGAGCGAACAATATTGTTACTGTGCAGATTGGGTCGTTACACAGTGCCTACTCAAAAAGCGGCCAACCGCAAGACACGACCCACCTACATGAAGATCACTCTTTAGTGACTTCACCGTTAGTGACTAACTAGGCTATTATGCCAAGGGAACTATGCAGGCTGAGTTAAGACCACACGCGCCTCTTTTAGGACTAGATCAACCCAGTCCCTACTCAGAGCTAAATTGTCTCATTTTTTTGATAGTCTTCACAGACCAATATGATTCACAATCATTCTGAGCATACAAAAAAAATAGAAAAACAGACTTTATTGATTATCAAAAAGTTATTACAAAGCTTGACTAACTGGTCAGTACAAAAGTTTACACACTACAAGTATCTGAGCTTGGTACAAAGCAAGGTGCGAGCGAAGATCCGCTAGAACACACGTTGAGACTTTGCTCCGCCAATTTGCCTTTTAGATGAGGATTTGGAAGTTAAAGCAAAACAAACAACCCAAAGCTGGTTGTTGGTGTGATCCCTCAAAAGAGGCATGCATGAGGTGATACAAAATAAGCTTCTCAAGACCGTAGACCATGCACACTGGAGCTATGCTCCACCCATCTGCCTTCCGATTGTGGCATCATGAATAAAGCCTAGGAATGAGCAGTAGGAACAACCACCCTATCTTGGTTGCGGGTGTTATCTCCCCAAGTTAATGGTGGAAGACGTCGTTGGAGCATCAGATGGAGGACAAACTTGGTCCCTAAGAGGAAGTTCGTAATTTTTCTTCGCGATATAAAAAAATTTTTGAAGGTCCCATGGAACCACTGGAAGCTCACTCAAACCAGGTGGCTTCCTCCATTAATAGGTCTTGTTAAGACTCATCACTTTAAATGTTAGAACATTCAGAGACTCCACCAATGGTGAATCCCCTTCATTATCTAGAGAGGCCAAAACACATTCTTTGGAAAAACACATTTAATGAATAGGTTCTACAATACTTTTGGTAAGTCCTGACCCTATGAGAACTAGCCTATATATAGGCATGACATTCACAGAAGGAAGTCGCCAAATAGTCGCGTCAGCATTAAATGTTATACAGGGAATGAAGGGGCGACTGTTCCAAGTACAATCGCACCAGTCCACATTTATTAAATTAATGGAACTACACGCTGCCCCATTAACTGGGGAGCTGATGAGACATCAAACAATCATTCGATCACAGCCGTACACGTGGCATGGGCTAACACTAGTACGTAAAAGGCTTCAGCGCAGTCCCAAGCGGACCCATGTGAAAACTGTCATTCAGCCTGTAAGTCAGGTGCCCAAGCCCAAGCTATGCCAACCATAGAGGCACAGATCTTATGACTTGGCTTAGGACAATAAGGCCCAAACACATATCTCAGAGTTGTCACAGGCCCGAGATCCACTCGCACGAAATCAACTCTTAGCCCAATCAAGCATTGGGTCTAAGTGCCGAAGAGATTCAGTCATACACATGCGAGATCTCCTCCCTCTATCATGCCCTTGATCACAGGGACAGTTGGGAGGGAAGAATCGCTATAAGAGATTGGTGAAAGGAGGAAGAAATGTACGCATATACATTGCAATTTACATACAGTCTTCACTCTTCTTTGCATTGATAATTGACTTAAGCATTGGAGTGCCTTAGGCTACCACAACGGTGGTCCCTGGCTTAAGCACTAATCATTTTCATAGGTTCGAGATCATCGGGATCAGTGACGTTAGATCCGAACACATCAAGTACTATATTTGCATAACTCATTATATATGTGTGAATTCATTAAGCTTGTGGTTATTTTGAATTGATTTGATTGATTATATGTGATACATGCATTTACTTTGGTTTTAACCTTCAATCAAAAGGAAATTGAATGTTTAACTTCAAGTAATATAATCTTCGATTTATTGTAATAACTGATTGATATTTTGTAGATAATTTAAACATACCACTATCATTCAAAGTTATGATCACTTGAATTAAACTTTTACACATGACATATACATAGATTCATTTGCTTAGCTATTCACATGTTATGTGGTACATTCATGTATTTGATTGTTTATTCATATATTACAGTAAAATATGGGATAACTACCTAAATAGGATTTTATTTGATTTCAATGAGGTTCAGTGCCTATCCCGATTTCTTAAGTGACTAAGGAGTAATAGATCGTGTAATTTTTGTTGGTGTTGAGCAAACAATTTCAAGGTTATTCACTGTTCCCTGTTGAGACTTATCAAAAGACCCTTGGAGCCTTAATTGATGCTAAGATTTTAATGAAAATCATAATGTCAGATCATCTGGTTCCATGACATTTTCAGAAGAAAATGCCAATTGTAGTTCTCAAAGAAATCAAGGCAGGGGACGTGACAGAAAATAAATGCCCCAGAAGATTTGGTTATAACAATTAATTCAAAGGTGGTTACCCTAGCAAAGATAGTCACCACATTTAATAAACGATCCAAAACTTCTGCCTGGATAATGATATAACTCATGCGAAAAATAATGAGAATCCTTCTAGAGATGATAATTGTCATAGATGTTGCAAACATGGACATCAATCATGTGTTTGTCGTGCACCAAAGTAATCACCTTAGCAGATGTAGCTGATGATACACCAAAATAGTCACATCCATAAGCCATACACGTGTTATGATGATCTCAAGGAATTACGGGCCCCAGCATCAGCCCAACACTGATTCGGCCCAAGCGGTTCCAAGCTCGCCCATTGAAGTTTGCCAGACGGACTCGAATTCATACAGCCTGCTAATCGTATATGTCTCACATCTATCCTCAATACCCGTAAGCCCTACTAAGGCAAGTATCTCAAGGATCATCTTTTGACAGGCAATTATAGCAGCTCCTTGCTTCCAACTATGAAGCAAATACCAGAGTACAAATCACACAGGAAAACATTATCTTAAAGAATACATTTAGATAGAGACTATCTCCTGCGTATCTAGGAGCACAGGGCTAACATGGATTTTCCCTCCTACAATGCGACTCTTAATTAGAGAAGGATTTCCATGAAGATCTCCTTCCTAAACTACGCCATCGATGGCCTGGTCGAACCAAGACTCTT
Organism: Berberis vulgaris; assembly: GCA_963556465.1. Lineage (NCBI taxonomy): Eukaryota > Viridiplantae > Streptophyta > Magnoliopsida > Ranunculales > Berberidaceae > Berberis > Berberis vulgaris. Next base: position 92,615,551 of record OY747125.1, read on the forward strand.
TCATTATAAATAAGACATGAGGTTGGTATGCTAAGGTACGTTGCAAATTCCATGTTTACAACATTACATCTTCCTCAAATTCCTGTTTGACTTTAGCATCGAAGTGCCATTGGCCACCACAACGGTGGTTCGTGGCTCACGTGCGTTACTTGTGCAGGTCAGTGGGACTTGGTCAAAATAGGGAGTGGAAAACAACTTCATCAGTTTGGCGCCGTCCGTGGGGACGACAAAGTTCTTAATATGTCACTAGCATTGTCATTTCAAATACAACAAATAGCCAAAGCAGTGGAGGCCCTCGTGCGACAAAATCCTCTACTCCGCTTTGGCGCCGAGCTCGACTACTAGTTCTCATTGGACTAGAAGAGGTTGCGTGACTAAAGTGGAGCTCGGCGCCAAAGCGGAGTGGCTCGGCCCACAAAACCCTTTCTGTAGAGGGGCACACGACCAAGACGTGTTGTACCATCTCTTTATCCCACCATTCATGGATCGAATCATGAATGAGACCCTTCCGAAGAAGTTCACTCCTCCGAAGCTCGACTTCTACGACGGAACCACCAATCCATTCGACCACCTGTGCCATTACCAGCACGTAATGACTCTCAAAGAAGGATTCGAGTCGGTGATGTACAAAAATTTTCCCACAAGCTTGAAGAAGTCAGCACTAACATGGTTCCACAACCTCCCACCGAGGTCGATCAACTCCTTTAAGACGCTGGCAAAGCAGTTCCTGTCGCGCTTCGCTGGGAGCCAGAATTTTTGAAAAGGCCCACACTACATACTCTCTCTAAAGTAGAGGTCCAATGAGACACTCAGACAGTATGTTACGCACTTCAACAAAGAGATGACACTCATTGACGGATGCAACGATGACACAACCATGAAACATTCGCCGCAGGCCTAAATGAGGGAAAACTCTACGAAGACCTCACCTTGGAGCCCTCTCTAGACATGACGGAGCTCCTCAAGACTGCCCAGAAACACATTACCTTAGAGGAATTGAGGACCGTAAAGAGCGAAACTGAAAGCGCAGTGACAATAGGCTAGACCCTAATCGGTCCAGGCTAGAGAAAGCCTCCAACTACGTTGGATCCAAAGCGGTGACACCCCTCAATTCTAGCCATTCGGGTGTACTAAACTCCATGAAAAACTGGGAAGATCTAAAATGGCTCCCAAAGTAGCGTAGAGACCCCTCCAAACGTGACAATGACAAGTACTGCGCGTACCATAAAGAAGGTGACCCCTCCAAACTAAAAGAATTTTTGAACTTTGAGAAGCAACTAGAATGAACCAGGAATCCGAGGAAGTCAGTTAAGGAGATGGAGAAAGAGATTCTTGGCATAATTTATGTCCTTCATGGAGTCGGACCGAATGAAGATCAGTCGTACAAGTTCCGCAAGCAAACCTTGCTGGAGATGCGGACATGACCCGCAGATGAGGATAGACGCATTTGCTATTCAAAGGTTCAGATCCCCATTCCCACCTTAACCTTCACAGACAAGGACCTCGAAGAAGTCTGACCCCCGCACAATGACGCCCTAATCATATTGGTACCCATTGCAAGGTGGGGGGTAAATAGAGCTCTGGTGGACACAAGAAGCTCACTCAACGTCCTATTCTACAATGAATTTTGCAGTATGGGCCTCAAAGAGGAGAGTTTGTTGTCTACAGACTACCCGCTGATCTGATTCAGCAGAAAAAAGTGCCTCCCAATTGGAAAGATACGGATAGCAGTAGTGGCAGGAGAGCTAAACTGAGAAAGGTCTTGTTTCTGGACTTCATGGTGGTAGACGCGCCGACTACATACAACCTTATCTTGGGAAGACCATGGCTTTACCAGATGGAAGCAATACCCTTCACCAAGGCATTAAGTACACCGCTAACCACTTCGAAGGAACAATACGTGGAGACCAACCTACGGCATGAGGTTGCCATTACGTCATACTGAAACAAATAGAGTGCTCCCAGATCCAACTGAGTCCTACGGAGTAGCCTGAGCTAGTGTCAAATCGAGTAACAACTGAAGCGTCACGGTCAGGCGGTACAGAAGCAATTTGCTCTTCAGCCAAGCGGAATGGAGAAGCCGAGGCAAATGGGAACACAACCCCCCGACCTTCCATCGGTACGGAGATAAACCCCCTACATGGTTTACTCTTCACTAACCTATGTATCGCCAACAAAGCCCAACAGTCTGCTGAGAACACTAATGATCCACAAGGGCCATCCGAATTTGCATCAAGGCCAGGATCAATCTCTCTCCGTCAATAGTTAGTCTTTTTCAATTGTTTATTTCTCTTTCCATAGCCAATGTAGTGTTTTGGTTCTTAAAAGCTTATGTGATTTGCAATCATTTAAAAAATAAAGAAAGAATTACAAAAGCGAACTCTATTGATTATTGGAAAGATGTAACAACAAGCGCCTTGAGGCGGATACAAAAGACTACATGCTACAAGCATATGAATTCAGTGTGACATGAAGTAAATACTCACTTAGATGATCCAATTACGTAAGGTATTGAAAGAAGATTTTGCTCCACAACCTCTCCGAGCATATTGGAACGAGCAAGCGCAGAATGAAACATCACGTTCAGTTCAATGCCTCGATAGATATGCCCCCCCCCCCCCCCAAATATGGTCCAAGGCGGTGCAAAATCGGCAACCAGGGGTACCGCAAAAATTTACGGCCAACTCACATGTTCAATCCGCTCAACTAGATGAACTTGGGACAAGTATCAGGCTGACACAGATTGCATGCACCTCTAGGCTACAGGGATGAGAGGGACGTCCAAAAGTCAATGGCCCAATCTAGTGGACCATGTTCAACTCCTCTCTGTCTCGAGATCCCAAATCCCAGTGCAAATCGAGACAACGAGGTTAATCAAGAAGTGGCGGAAGCAGCCACTTCGTAGTTGGGCGCTGGTGTTATCTTTGAGATTGCACACTACAGAGCAGCACAAGGCACCAACGCATAGACGATAGACTCTTTCCTTTGAAGAAAGTGCGTACTTCTTCTTCGCAATATGAGAAGAAATTACGAGATCTCAATAGATCAACTACATGCCCACCTAGAATAGGTGACCACGCATAACAACGATTATGATCATGCCTGATCGGTGTAAATGTTAGAACATTCGAAGACTCCAGAGAGGATGATCTCCCTTCAGCCTATGGAAAACCCAAAGCATTTTCTTCAAGCAAGAACATTATAGGAGATACGCTCTGCAAAAGATAGTGCCTATAACAATTGAAGAACACCATTATATAGACATGATGGTTTACCAAATGGGCGCCCCAGCATTAACTGACAAGCATTGAATACTGTATGGAAAATGAGGAGATGACGGTTCCCAAGGAAACTGCGCGGACCACGTCGTCCAATTAATGGCGTTGCATGTAACCCCATCATTTAAGGGGGATAACCCATACTCAACCGTCCCGTAGCCTACTCTGTACACGTGTTACCGCGCGATCTATGCCGTACATGTAGCGCAACCGTGTAGAAAACCCTAGCTCTTCCTCTGCCGGCCCGTAGGCTCGACCCACTATTCAAACAACATCCTGCTACATGCTTGGCACGAGCAATAGAAATATAAGAAAACTCTGACACACTGACAATATCTACGGATCGCTATTTAATTTTAGGTAATTTTTCCACAGTGCGTGACGCTAGCGGACATGGGTTCGCATGCCCTCAAACAGGCAAAACCTCTCTCCAACAGGGCAAACTTAGTCAGTGAAGTCTGATGATGACGGCTTCTGGTACGTCTCGACACCTAGTCCGCCCAGCGCGAATCTCGTTGGTTTAGGAAGTAGGAGTCTAATCCGCACTATCACGCTCGGTGAAGACGACTAGCCAAGGATTAATGCCCCCTTCATGGTCAATGATCGCCAAACCCGATCAAGTAAGCCTGGCTGGTTACGACTGGCAATAAAAGCTTCTGATCAAAGCCCATACCTGTAGCCTCCACTACACTGGTGTAGATGGTTTGGAAGGTGGGAGCCTCGTCAGTCCCGAACTGATTCCGACGGCTCATCACGGGTCCACTGCTTTTTAGCATGGCCGTCGAATTACCAACCCTTGACTTGTAGCCCCCATTGCATGAGTGTAGATAGTTTAGAAGGTGGGAGCCTATTCAGCCCCGAACTAATTTCGACGGTTCAGCACGGGACCACTGTTTTTCAGCGTGGCCGCCAAATTACCAACCCTAGACTTGTAACCCCATTGACCATGTGTAGATAATTTAGAAGGTGGAACCTAGTCCGCCATGAACTGATTTCGACGGCTTGCCACTGGACCAGTGCTTTTCAGAGTGGCCACCGAAAACCCCCAAATTTGTAGCTTGATGCGCGCGGGTGTAGATGGTTTAGAAGGTGGGAGCCTAGTTAACCGTGAACTGATTCTGAGCTCGCCACGGGACCACTACTTTTCAGTGTTGCCATTGAAAACTCCCAAATTTGTAGCTTGATGCGCATGAGTGTAGATGATTTGTAAGGTGGGAGCCTAGTCAGTCCTGAGCTGATTCTGATGACTTGCCATGAGGCCACTGCTTTTCAACATGGTCGCCAAACCCCTTCATCTTGAACTTGTAGCCCCCACTGCGCGGGTATAGATGGTTTGAAATGTGGGAGACTGGTCAGTCCCTGATTAATGTTGACGCCTCGCCACGGGACTATCGCTCTGAAGTGTAGTCGCCAAATCATTGCTCCCGAACCTGTAGTCCGCACTTTTCGAACATAAATGGTTCAGAAGGTTGGTGCCCCAAGCAGCTTGCCACGCGACCACCGCTTTCCTTTGAAACCGCGGTCGCAAAGATGAATCTCAATTGAGTCAGTGTCCTTACGCTGAAACGAATTGACATTCTATTATAAGCAAATGCCACTTATGCCGACACACAGATCGTCTGGCCAGTGCCCGGATAAATGCTACATAGTGTGTCAATACGAGCTCATGACACCCGACTTAGTACAAATGTTCTAACGCATACACATGGCTATCGCAACTCGCCCATAGCAGCAGCTGCAGCCAACCAATATTCAGACAAGCGAGGTAAGCCTCCAACAGCTTACCTTGAGGACAATACACAGCTCGAGAGCCCTACCCTCGGCTAAACTGCCCGTGACATGCCCACTGTCGGACATGACTGGACAACAATGATCCTGAGTCATTCACAATGCAAGCGGTCAAGCTCTCTACTGCAGACAACCCACTTGACAACCTATTTAATCAACCAGCCTATGCAAAAGCAATACGACAATCATCATCATCAAAGCCCATTCCCGAGATTTTTGGGGTCGGCTACATTGATTTTGGTTCTCCAAGCAATGCGATCTTCCCACATTTCCTCATCTAATCCAAGCTCAATGATATCTTCATTCACCGTCTTAATCCAAAGCAATACGACAATGCAGAACAAAAAACATACAATAAAGACATTGATCACAAAACGGATAAAATGGTTTTCATTAACGGTCAGAACAAAAAGGGTACAAGTACACAAAGTTTACTCCTTATCAGGAGAAGGCACAGATACAAAAGAGCTAAGCTTTACAGAAGAAGGAGCAGGGGTCGCATCTACACACGCCACGACCTGAGCATCAGGGTCTAAACCGCTCTCCTCATCCGAGGATGCAAAAGCAATGGACAAGTCTATGTACGACATCTTCTAATATTGGCCAAGATCCCACTCTGGATGCTCCTCATTCATCAACACTAGCAGCTCTAGCCTGCCATGTACAACCCAGTGGAACTAGCACTTGCCTTCCTCTTGCAGAAGCTCTTCCTCCTGCGCTTTTGCAATTCCAGCCTACAAACCTGCGCGTCAATCTGAGACTGTTCTATAGCCATACTACTCTTCACAGCACCAAGCTCATGTTTTTCCAATTTAAGCTGGTCATCGACTTTCCTCGCTTCCCGAGCGTAGAACTCCACATCGGCCTCCAGTTGCTGCTTCTGAACGACCCAGTCGGCCTCATTCAAAACACTTTTTCAGGAAAGACCGCAGTGCAGTGCTTTCCTCAGCCATAGCTTTCTGCGCGACCTCCAAATGTCGGCGAGTCCAACCCAACTTCTGTTTGAGTCATTCTCTTTCAGACGTCGCCTCTGCCAGATTACGCTCAAGGGCCTCAAGATGTGCCCTATGAGTCACAACAGACACGACTGATTGCTCCAGCCTCTTCTCTTCAGCCAACTTTTGTAGCCTCTCAAATTCGTAAAGCGCATTAGAATACAGCGCCTGCATATGCGAGAAGACACGCTCCATGGTGTATACCCTCTCACAAGCCCCCTCAACTTCTATCCCAGCAAGGACCACCTGGCTCAAGTGAGACATACCCAACATAAGGTACTTTAAGCCCTTATACATACGCCCTTCTAGCGCATCCTCCTCGAGTTTTGGAGCGTAATCTATCAGCCAGTTGTGACGCCTGCTAATGTGCTTTCTTGAAGCATATTCCGCGTCAACCTCCTGGTGCCAGCGTTAAATGCTCATCCTTACCAAGTTCGGTGCAAATAGGATTGTTCGCGCATTTGGATGAAGCTTTCCCGAGTTAGGAATCATGCTGACACCACCCCTCGTAGTCAGCACTGTCCCCAGGCTTTCCTCCGCAACTTTTCCCTTATTACGAGCAGTCGACCCTTTACTGCGTGACGACTCAACAGGATTTGGAAGAAGGAGAGGAATCGAATTATCCAAAGGGCCCTCCAAACACCTCGAGGTGTGGCCTGGAACGAATAGGTACGCTGGAAATTCCATGTTTACAACATTACACCTTCCTCAGATCTCTATCTGACTTTAGCATCGGAATGCCATCAGCCACCACAACGGTGGTCCGTGGCTCCCGTACGTTACTTGTGCAAGTCAGCAGGACTAGGTCAAATCAGGGAGAGAAAAATGACTGCATCAGTAGCCATTTGCCAAAGTAATCACCTTAGCATAGGTAGTTATGACAATGTTACTACATGTATAATAGAAACTACTTGAAGTGGTCTACAACACTTGTTATAGTAATTGAGAATCCCTATGAAATTTTAGTTAAGCTCAAGGATGCATATAATAGATATGTTATATTTGACATATTTGCTTAATTTATTTGTTTGCTATAACACATTTTTCTTTAAAAGTATAGTTTATAAATTGTAAATAATAAGCAATCATATGAGAGTGCCACTACCCATAATATATTGACAAGTTAAATCTTCTCAACATTGTCCTTTAAAATACAAAGCATGTCTATCATAGCTAGACCTATGCAATTTATTGTAGGATTCGAAAGAGCCCACATTTTATTATTAAGTGATGCACATTTATTTATCCAACATGTGTTATAGTTCTGCAACTCCCCAAGAAACTCGCTTAATTTAATAAATGTATGCATCACATCTAATATTAGAAACCGAAAGTTGATATTAGAGATATTTTCGTTAACTTATTGGATTATACAACTCTAGAAGTTGTTTTGCCATGTCATTTTACGCTAGAAGCTTAAAATAGGTCACCCTTAGCACACACTCAATTTACATGTACTTATGTACTCATTGTTTATCTAGTAACCTTATTACTAGACTTCTTATGAGTATTTGTCCTTCTTGTAAACGTTATACGGTACATTTCTTGTCCAATTCACTATGCTAGGAGACTTTTTAGATATTGCACAATATTATGATGGGCATAAACTAGATAGTCTCAAATGTGCTTTCATGTCACAAGGCATTTTGTTTAGTGCAAAATTTTCATCCCTACATCTAATATCTGATTTAACGATGCAGCTGAGTTTGTTTTCCAGTTTTTGTTTACTTTTGCTTATGAATAGTGACTGTTATTGAACAACCCCGTCCAATATATACAAAATGGTTTTGTATAATCTTAGGGTGTGTTTGGTTGCATGGAATCCCATGCCATAAGAATCCATAAGGGGACCACCTAGATCTAAGCTAATTTGAAGTTCATTCACCAATCCATTGCTAGATTTTGTGATGAATGGTGAAAATGAAAATCTCATGAATATGGGAATCACACTCCTTGGCCCCCCAAAGCATGTGATTCTCATATTCATGGAACTTTCATTCCCACCATTATCACAAAATCTAATGGTGGATTCGTGAGTGAGGCTCAAATTAGCTTAGATTTAGGTGATCCCCTCATGGATTCCCATGGCATACGGTTTCATGCAACCAAACACACCCTTAAGTTACACGTTTTCAACTTGTTCAAAGATTTTTACCTATGCAGTCTAGACAACCCACTAGTGTTTCAGACAAATTGTCAACCAAATATTTCACACCCATGCAAATTTGGTTGTGTTGTACATGTTCCAATATCACCCCTAAAACAAACTTAGATGGGTCCTTAACATCACTTAGGCACTTGTGTCAGTTTTGGCTCACCCTCCATTATCTGCTATTTTAAAACTTTAACCAGTGACGTTTTCACTGCTAGATTTGTAGACTATCAGCTCGATGAGACTCTAATCCTACTGTTAGGGGGAGATAACCAAATTCTTACAGAACAAAAAATGGAGAATGAACAATTTATTATCATGGAATACTTGCATTTTGTTTCATCTGGGCCCTATAATATCCAATGTGATTATGAGTCCAATAGGATAAGAACTATATTACATCTTCAGGCAATTGTGATTCAATTACCTGATGCAACTAAAAATAACAAAGTCACATCTGTCAACTATGAATGCACTAGCTCGAATTTGTATCCTGGAAGAACAAACTTTGAATAAGGAAGTTAATGAATATATTGCACGTCAGAAGCATTGCAGACCTATAGGTTCTAAAGATTCAACTCCTTAGAAAAGGAGAATTATTAAAAATTCACGCTCTAATGGTTTCAAAGAAGCAAATGCTCTTGAAGAAGCAATTTTTGAAACTCTTTTAGAAGTTTTACAAGCTCAATAATAAGTTATACATTAAGCTCCAGCAGTAGCATTACATAACACTCCTTAAAAGGTTTTGTTTGAAAAATCCAATTTCTCCATTACTCTAGAAGCGGTTACTCATATCTCTAAAGTGATTAAAAAAAGCATCCGAATACGCTTAAGCTCAGGTATCTGATAATAATGAGATCTCAATATATTAAGGAGAAATGTAGAATTAAGTGAAATAATCCTCGATGACATATTCACATATATGGTAGCTCAGAGGGCAATGATACCAATAATGATATTAAACAATGAAGAATTTATGAATGTCGACAAAGAAATGATTCCTTAAATGAAAAGATCATATCCAAGTGGAATTGGGTTCCTTTGAAAAGTAGTGTATTTGGACCTATAGTACAAACACCTAATCATGTAACCTCTGTTGATTTCAAATAAGTGTTTGTAAGAAAACAAAATGAGAAAAATGAGATTGTCAGATATATGGCACGAGTCGTGGCACAATGGTTCTTGCAGAAACCTATCATTTGATAAAACATATTTTCGGTCATGTATAAGACTACACTCCAATATTTAATAAGTCTTGTAATTTCTGACAAATTGATATGCAACTTATGAATGTTGCAACTGCTTATTTATATGAGGATTTAGACACAAACGTTTACATAGGAATCTCTAAAGGATTTATTTTGCCTAACACAAAGTCAATAAATATTTACTCGAAAAAACAAAAACATGCCTGATATGTTTGAAACAATACGAAAGAATATGGTATAATCGTCTTAGTAAATAGTTGTGTAAGGAAGGTTACACAAATAATGCCATTTGCCCATGTGTATTTATAAAGAAATCTATTATTGGTTTTGTCATTGCAGCAATTTATGTAGATGATATGAATCTTATTGGATCTACCGAAGATGTTGAAAATACTGCAAACTATTTAAAGAAAAGTTTGAAAGGAAAGACCTTGAAAAAACTAAATTTTGTCTTGGCCTGCAGATCGAAAGAAGTACTAGTGAAATATTAGTCCATCAGTCATGATATATACTAAAATTGTTAAAACGCTTTAATATGCACAAATCCATCCACTTAGTACGATAATGGTTGCCAGATCTTTAGATTTAAATAAATATCCATATCGACCAACATAAGTAAATGAGAGGATACTTGGTCCCAAAGTACCATATATAAAGTATCATTAGTGTATTGTTATACTTGGTAGAATGTGCAAGTCCTGATATAGCATTTTCTATTAGCAATGTATAGTTTTCAACCTATTCGTAGACACTGAAGTGAAGCTAAACACATATTTAGATATCTTCGTAGGACAATTGATATAGACATATTTTATTCCTGTAATTTATGTAACTATTCACACCTTGTTGGCTATGTAGATTCATATTATTTGTCTAACTCCCAAAAGGGTTGCTCACAAACATGTTATGTATTTATAAGTTGCATTGCAACTCTTTCTTGGCTATCTATTAAACAAAATTATTGATCAGCCGACAATATATGAAAATAATGTTGCATGTATTATTCAAATGCAAAAAGATTTCATCAATGGAAAGCAAACAAAACACATTCTAGTAAAGTTCTTCTACCCACATGAGCTTTAGAATAACCATGTGATTGAAGTCGAACAAACTAAGTCTAGCGACAACCTTACAGATCTCTTCATCAAAGCACTTTCAAAATCAACATTTCAGAAATTGGTTACGAGATTGACACACATCGGTTTATTCATCAAAGTAATTAAAGTTATACTATCATGAGGGGCAATCATTATCAGGGGGAGTATCCAGAAGTATAGCCTCCACTGTGCACCAAAAAGTATGCTACGAAATCATTAAAAAATATGCTACAAAGTCATATAGAAGTATGTTATATTTGACTTATGCGCGTAGTGCTATTTTTCTTTCGACAAGGTTTTTCCCATTGAGTTTTCCTGTCAAGGTTTTAACAAGGCAAAATTAAGTGCATGAAACATCCTGAAGTATGCAAAGTTGGTGGTTGTACTCTTTTTCCTTTGATATGGTTTTATCCCGTTGGGTTTTCATGTCAAAGTTCTAATGAGGCAGCATTATGTGCACCCACCATTTTCTTGAAGAATGTTGTATTCTTTTTACCTTCGTCTATGTTTTTTCCCATTTTCCCACTGAATTTTATTAGCAAGGTTTTAATAAGGCAACAATTGTGATAATACAACCGGTATTGCACAAGGATATATTTATGTATTTTAGAAGAGGCGTGAGATTGATTGCCATTTTCAGAAATCGTTGCATGGAAATAGAATACGACAGTTTAACAATCTCCTTCCATTGTTGTGCTTATCAAGGGGAGTATTTTGTCATGAGGAGACCTAATTGTTGCAACAATCTATGGACAACATGCACATTGTATTATTTTCTTTCACTTTGGTTTTTCCTATTGAGTTTTCCTATGAAAGATTTTAATGTGACAACATGATGTGAACATCAAAGAAGGAGTGTTGTGGAACCTTGTGGATGTCCACCTCATGCTTTTGAGGTGACATCATTAGAGCTAGGTATCATGAGGCGTCACCACCTCATTCATTAATATATGTTTTTCTTCATATATGTACAAGAGGAAACACTGAAATAAAATAGTACAGAGAATGGAAATAATGAGTAGAGAATATGCTCTTCCTTTATACGTATATTTATTTAGTAAGTCCGTCAACTAAATTAACGACCAATCTATAAGAATATAAGCCTTATTTTGAATCTTACTATATTGGCAAAATTGCACATTTGATGAGCATGTCAGATAAGAGTTTTTTTTTCAACAGTAAGCACTCAAAAGTGAGGTCTAAGCACTAAGTACTTCTTTTGTGCTTGCTAAAATGTTCTGATTCAGAACCTATTAAGAGCAAGCTTTTTTTTTATCACTAGAAATACATACAAACACTCGATTAAAGTGGTTACTTCTTATGTTATGACTTGTGCTACCCACCATTATAATAAGAAGTAGCTATTTACATCTTGCTGCCAAATATTTTTACTAGTTCAAAAAAGACCTTCAAATTCGTCCAATGTGTACTTTCCTCCTCAATTTCAACATAAGATGTATAGTTACTTCGAACAACAATGTGTGATCTGACCAGTTTGTCCCATTGAGTTAATTTTTAATGCTTAAAACGAAAATGCACGTAGTCATTTTGCTATAATGTTAGAAATATCTTAAAAAACAAATAAAAAATATCTTAAATGTCGTTGCGATGTACTATTATCATCGCAGTTATTCTTAGTGGAGATATATTATAAAAGTCCTGAACATATTAATTATCATTTTCTTATGAATGGTTGACTCATTTTATTTACTAATTTAATGTGCGAAAGGTCACTTGAAACAATGCTCATAGCTACATCCTTATCCTCGTATATATGACAATAACCAAACTATGCTTGAAGGCTAACTACAGTGATGATTTGTTGCCACCTCTCATGAAGATTTGTTTCACTGCAGTTCATCACCAAATAAACCATCATAAACAATTTTCTATACTCAAGGTAATCAAATGAAATAACATATTATTGATGGAAACAATTTATTATGTCTCTCTAATCTAACTCTTATTTTAACTCTCTGGTCTGATAGAATATTGACGAGGCATCATCTCATTACGTCCTTATTTAGTGTTCTTTTTAAATGTGTATTTACTTTGTGAATAATTACTAACCAATAAAATGATGCCACATCATAGGGTCAAAGTGAAAGTTAGATTAGAGAGTTGGTGTCTTTTTGCACCATGTATGAGTGGCTTGCCACTTACAAGTGGTGGACCACCTTAAATTGTGTTTGTTTAGCTACACTAAGAAGTCTTTCCCAGCTATAAGTCGCTCGATTTCCATAAACACCTGAGGTGATGCTTATAGCTACTTACAATTGTTGGATATAGCCTAAAAATTGTGTTTATTTAGCAACAATAATAAGTCTTTAACAACTATAGGATTAGAATATCATGAAAACTAATGATGCTCTATTAGCTAAATGGTTGAGGAGGTTCGGTAGTGAAGATCAAGCCATATGGTGAAAGGTAATATCAGAAAAATATGGTCCACAACAACTTGGTTGGTTTGCAATATTGGGAGAAAAGTCATATGACTCTCAAGCAACAATTTCGCATCACATCTCTTACAGCTTAGGAAATGGTAAAGTGTTTGCTTTTTGGAGAGATAAGTGGCTTCCAAACACCACCCCCCCCCCCCCCCCCCCCCCTTCAACTCATCTCTCGCAGGAAGGAATGGTCGGTCAACTCATTTCTTTCCAGAAGTATTGACGATGTCTAAATGATTATGAAATGCACCTGTTGATCAATGGTGATCCAGATTCTACAGGGGCATTGGGCAATCTCTAAAAATGGGATCCTTTTTAAAAAAAAAAATTAATGCCTTGTGATGTTCACATAATTATTACATAATATACTTCCTAATTTATATCTGTTAGTGTTTCAAATAGTTTATTTTAGTTTAATTATTTTATTTTTGTAGGATTTGGAGTTTAAATGACAAAAGTGCATTACGTGGCGAATTTGGAAATTCATAGACAAATTGATGAAGTGGAGCGGGAGACACTCAAACCAAAGATTAAGAGAACCAAAGAAAAAAATAAATGAAATTAGTTTTGAATTTTGGTAGAACAAAGGAGTAATATGAATGAACATAGCCAAACCCACATTTCCTATTATATTTGGTTTCCAATTATATTTTTGTTTCCAATTATATTTGGCTTTCAATTTTGGTTTCCAATTATATTTTGTTTTCAATTGTATTTGGTTTCCAATTTATATTTGGTTTCCAATTTGTTTTTGGTTTCCAATTTGTCTTTGGTTTCCAATTGGGTTTCCAATAAGGAGTTGTTTCTTTCTACCATAAATATAGCAACACAGAGGGAAGAGAGAACACAACGCATCAACAGCCGAGTACGCGTCGCTAATCCACCACGCGCTGCCATGAACCTCCACACCGTTATTGCTGTTATCACCTTCACCATGTGTCACTAAACTCCACGCAAGGCAAAGAGATGAACTCCTAGATGTAATGCACTTAATTGATATTTGATTCGTTTTATGCTTTCACGATGAATAATGGTGTTTATGATTTTCACTTTTATTTAAAATAGGAGTTTATGTTATTTTAGTGACAAAGATTTCATCAACTTCTTTGTAAATTATTATTCCGATGGTTATTTTTTTCTTCTCCATATAAGTCTAATCATGTTTTTCTTATGTGTGAAATTTTAAAGATCAATTGATTCTGGTAGGTTAGTAATATATGATCGTCTTTTATTATGTTATTTTCTTCGGATATATCATAAATTTAGGATATCATATATGACCAACCTTTGTGCTTTCTAAGAAAAGTGAAATCTAAAATCCATTTACATTAGAATATATTGATACATTAAAGACTATTTTTCCGATTGTGTTGTTTGGGATGTGAAGCACGTAGTTGAGTCATCATAGCGAATCAATACTAGTTGGCGTGTGAAATCTAGGAGGGATTCTTGGAACCTTGTGACTTCTCTAAACTCGATTTTTATTAAACTAAATTTAATTTTATATTTTAAAATTGCTAGAATTTCTTAAATTTAGGTTCGCGTAGTTCTTCTTCCTTGACCTTGTTTTGTAGATCACTTTTCTCCATGGGATCGACACCCCAATCTTTACTGTAATTGACCGCGTGTACTGTTTGGGCGTAATCACCTTATTTTACTTAAATATGATTCTTCTAGTAATTTGAGATGCAAAATCACTAATTATATTGTTGTAATCAACTTTTTTCCGCAAATTCACTCTCAATAGACATCATAGCTAACCCATTTAATCCTTTTTGTGACATGGTGGACCAAAAAGATGATTTTATCAATTTCAATTTTGAAAAACTTCTCTCAGTGGAGGCTACCGTCATTGGAATAGTCAACAATATTTTATATGTGATCCAGACATTTGAAAAACCACTATCCATTGTTTGCAAATGATTTAGCACTTGAATAGGTTTTTTTACTTCTTCGGATAAGACGCTACACAAAACTTTTAATTCTAAAGCTAAATCTCTTGCATCAATATCATAAACATTGTCATGCTTCAAAAAGCTCTCAAGCTTAATGCAATATGAGGTCACACTCTCATTATCAACGGATTGCAACGTCTTCAAGTCAAATAAAAAACCAAAAGTCTTTCCATATAATTGAAGTTGTTCAAACCTATTTCTAAAAGAAGAAATAAATTTATCCACTATGTATAAATATAGTCAACTCTAAAGGATTCCTCAGCTGAACGTATTAGCTCTCCATTGTTAGTTTCATCAAATTGTCTTTTTCTTCTAATGATTATTTTTGTTTTAAAAGTAGATTCAATATCCATTGCACTAGCTATTTCTTTAGCTTCAATCATGACATCCACAAATTCAGTCTCCCTATATTGTTCAAAAAATGAGATGAGTCCACTTAGATTTGCTATGACAATCTTAATATCCATATCTTCAGCTTGAAGTGTTTTACTAACGGTATTGATAGCAAATAATAAATTGTGCCATATTATCAAGCGAACCAAGAACTCAAAACTTTCGATTTCATTGGTTGCTAAGGATTGAGCATCACTCTTTATCTTTGGATCTTCACTAGTATTAATCTAGTCAAGTAAAGCATCCCTTATTTTTGGAGTTTGGTAGCGTATTGCTTTAACATTCTCAACACGACTTTTCCAACGTGTTTGTGAAAATGGCTTAAGTGTGAGGTTTCCAACATAATGCATCAAAATAGCCTAACGTTTTGTAGATGATGCGAACAATGAATATATGTGTTGTACAACTCCAAAAAAATATATTACTTTTTCACAGGAGTTGCCTATGTCACAAAGTACAAAATTAAGTCTATGACAACCACAGGGTGTATAAAATGCTCTAGGATTCTCCTTAAGCATTCTATTTTTGAACACCTTTGTGTCTCCTTTCATATTTGATCCATTGTCATATCCTTGCCCTCTTATATCACCAACATCAAGATCAAGTGTTTGCAAAATTTCTATGAGCACATTAAAAAGCCCTAGCTCTGATGTATCTTCTACCTTTAAAATTTG
The DNA here is from genome assembly GCA_963556465.1 of Berberis vulgaris. Taxonomy (NCBI): domain Eukaryota; kingdom Viridiplantae; phylum Streptophyta; class Magnoliopsida; order Ranunculales; family Berberidaceae; genus Berberis; species Berberis vulgaris. Next base: position 92,631,538 of record OY747125.1, read on the forward strand.
TAGAAAAAATTCCTCAACTTTTATTGGTTTGACCGAAACATCAACACATCGCAATATAAGAGACATTTGTTCTTCATGTCTAATGTTAGGGGTACAATCATGTATAAAAAAAATATTTTTTGCCGACTTTATTCTTCATATAATTGTACTTCTAATCTCATTTGCTAAGAGTAAGATCAACTTATTTTGTATTTTTGACAAAGATAATGGTAATGAATTGATTTATTTTTTACTCGTTGAATGTATTCTTGCATGATTGGATCAAACTCAACAATCATTTCAATAAAGCCTAAAAAAATTTCTTCCCTTCATGAAGCCTCTCCCTATGACCACGGAATGTTAAATTATTTCTTGCAAGAGTTTTTACAAGGGCAATTACTCGTTTTAACACTTGTTTCCAGTGTTCTTTCTCCCTATCTATTTGTTCTTGCACACTCTTATCAATTGTTGCAAGTTTGTTCAACCTCATTTGCAATTCCATCCACTTAGTCATGCAAACTAGGTGTTCACTACTAGTTTCAAGAGTTTTAAGCCGTTCACTAAGATGTTTCCAATCATTATGTCCATCCGTTGTCAATGGGGACCTTTTTTGGTCTGGCTTGAATAACTTACAACAAAAATAAAATACTTTATCCATAACAACAGAATATACAAGCCATTTCCTATCTTGTTTCTCTCCGTTCAATAACACTCGTTCATAATGAATAGTGGAAAAGTGTCTACCAAAGTCATTAACAATAAAATCTACATCATGAATTCTAAGTGAACCTTTTTCTACTAGTAGGTCTTTAAAATTTTGATTAATTCTATCCCAATTTCCTGGATCATAAACGTTTATTGGCCCAAATTTGTTATTTTATATTGGTTTATTTGTTTCTTCATTCTCTTGTTCATTTGTTTCTCCCATTGGTTCATATGTTTCTACATTTTTTGGTTCATTTCAATTATATCACTAATCACCTGTGGTGGATTTATTTCTTCTTCAACATTTGAAGTTGAGCCCTCTCTTTTACTAGGCATAAATTTATCAAGAGATCATGCTAAAGACCTAACAAGTTTTTTTTTTTTCAAAACCTGACTTGTATTTTCTAGACATCATTGTAACCTACAACAACAAATAAATCAAACAAACAAAAATTACAGCAAAAAAGAAACACAAATTAGAGCAACAAAAGGTTTATGTATTAGAACAAAATCACCTGATAAGAGACCCTAATTCCACAAATTAATTTTGGACTCACTATACTGGATTCCACAAGTTTTGTCTTCTGCAAACATCCAAGCCGATCAATACATATAAATATAATTAAAATCTATTAAAAAACACTAGTACTATATAATCTCCGTTAAAAAACTATTAAAAATTTACTATATAATCTATGTAAGTTACCCTTTCTCTTTCTTTAGTCATTGGCGTTTTCTTTCTTCTCACATCAACTCTATTCAAATCAACAAAGACAACTGACTTTCTTTACAAATCACAGAATAGAAGATGAAGTTGGATTTATCAAATCAGAACAAGGTTTAGTCATTTAGAATTAGAAAGAATAAAAAAGAGTCGTTTAGAATTAGAGAGAATAAAGAAGATGAGAAGCAGATGACATGGAGAAGAAGAAGAGTCACAATAATTAGTCGTTTACTAAAGATGACCCAAATCCACACCCAATTTATAGGCCTTTAGATCTAAATCTAATATAAATCTATTTTACAATCGAGATTATGTAGTGAGTTGACTTGAGATGTTTTCCTAAAAGATTGCTAAGATTTAATTCCTATTTTAGTTGGGAAACCATATCTAGCTTTGAATCAATATATTTAGAAAAATATATCAAGTCAACTCACTATGTATTTTAGTAGAAGATTGTATCTAAATTTGAAATTTTGAATTAATCTATTTAGGAAAATATCTCAAGCAAAGTTATTAAAAAATCTCAACCATTAGATAGATTTAGATCTAAAGGCCTATAAATTGGTTGTGGATAGGTAATGAATCCGTATCTTCGAATCCCAACCTATAATTAATTTTGAGGGAATATATATATATGTATGGGGCCCTTGGGAAATGGAGGCCCTGGGCGGGTGCCCATGCCCAGGGACGCCCTTGCTGTTGATGGAGCTCTTAAATTTGCTCGATCTAATGGGAGTCAAAGAGGGGATAATAAGTGGCAATGGGATGACAAGACATTTGTTTTGTTTTTCAGTCAAAGATTTCTATGACATATGACAAAATGACGGAGATGGATTTGAAAAAGCTCAATAGTCCCTTCCTTGTTATTGACTTTGTGTTAGGAGTTTCAATTGTCCAAGAGATCAAGGGTTCGAGGAGTGGTATTTGAATTTGTTGTTGTTTGAGTGATTATGTGATTAAAAGAAAGATCTGAGGGCTTTAACAAACCTACATGTGATCGATTACAATTTTTTTTTCTTCGAAGATTTCTTTTGGACGAAGCAAACACCTCCTAGAAATAATTTTTTTTTTTTTTTTTTTTACTTTGGACTTGGCACATGGGAAGATAACTCTGGATAACTTTGCTAAAGATCGATGTTGATTATCAGCATATGTCCACTTTATGATTATATTGTTGAGTTTGATGATACATCAAATTGTCACCCGATCATGGCCATACACGTGGTGCACACCATCATAATTATTGGAGGACCGTTACGAAGGAGATAAGGAGGGAATCAATCAATCTCAATGAAAAAAGAGATCGTTATAATAAACATCCCCCTTTATTGCGTCGTTCAAGCTTAAGTCTCGCACATAGTTGAATGCACTCATCATTTCACTCATTATATAAAGTAAAAGAAAAGGTATGAGAAGGAGATTCGATTATTTTATCAACACAATGTAATTTTAACTGATTTCTGTCCAGATTAATCTCCATCTCCAACATAATTAATGACTTAAGCATCGGAGTGCCTTTGGCCACCAAACAAGTGGTTTTTGTCATCTAACGTTTGTTTTGCAGGTCGGATTCACGGGAGATAAGATTTGGACACAACAGAGTTTATTCCTCACTTATTTCTTCAATGTCCTTTTGTTATTTCAGTCTAGGTGTTTGTTCAAATGGGTTCAGTAGTGGCATGCCTTAACTCTCTCCCCAACGCAAATGGAATGTGGAGAGGTTATTAACTGATTGTGCTTTGGGTAGAAGGAAAACAAAATTTTGGAGCTAGCAACTTTAGTTACAATATCATTTGGATAAAAGTTATGTCCATGCCATTCAATGGAAAATTTCTTGGGAGATGACGCGGAAGGAATTGTTTCTGGTCCTTTCCACTTGTGGAATAATATGTACAATTGGCTTCTTGTTTTTTATTCTTTTTCTTGTTTTCTTCTCTCTTAGTCCCTCACTTAGTTGTATGCGGTTGTTTTCTCTTTTTAAATGTCAGTGTTTTATATTCATAAAAAATAATAAATAACTATGTGTTCATTGCCACAATACACCAAATTGCATTTTAGTAATAACCCTAAAAAAGTATCACATTTGAGCCGTAACAATCCACTAAACAATTTTTTCACATTTTCACAAACAAAGTGATACAATAAATGTATCACCATGAAGAGTATGGTGCTACAAGTGATACTATTTATGATGATCCAATTTATTGTATCACTTTTTTTGTAAAAATGTTTTTTTTCATTTTTTGACTAAATTTAGTTTTGACTTGAAATTATTTGGTGAGCAGTCACGGCTCAAAAGTGATATTCACTACAAGAAAAATTGTGATCAATAGCGTTTAAAAACCGCTATGGTAGGATACCATAGCGGTTTAGTAACCGCTATGACAGCCGGCGCTATAATAGACCCAGGGGATATTATAGCGGTTTTAAAACGCTATGGTAAGTTTGGCTTTTATAGCGTTTCAAAACCGCTATGGTAGCCTCTGCCATAGCGTTTTAAAAACGCTATAGTAGACTCTAAAACCGCTATGGTAGACTCTACCATAGCGTTTTAAAAACGCTATGGTAAGTATACATAGCAAATTTTTTTTTTTTTTTACTATCAAATGACTTTTTATTACATCTCATAAGTTTTATGTCTAGAAAATAAAAATTTAAATGTGCCAAAGTTAAACAGAAGAAGAAGAAAGTTTGCCAACTAAATATACAAAATTGATACCCTAATATTAGAAGAAGAAGAAAGTTTGCTAACTAAATATACAACTGTCACTGAAAGAATATTGTACAAAGATTCGTGTTACATTCAGACCAAAAATTAGTCCCAACTTCCGAAGAAGGTATAATCATCTGGGGACTACATATGATTCTAAACTATATACAGAATGTAAATGTAGATGTACAACAGAAGATCCACGAGTGAGATTGATCGCTGTCCACTTCAAAAGGGGAAACTGGATCATCTCTTCCACAAAGTGGCATCACTGTCTCGTGCTATTAAGCATTCTACTCCACACAATATTTGATTTCAGTTAATCCATCTTCGAAAAGTTTTGGGGCTTACTACTTGCAAATGTCAACCATGCAATTGTGCCTGTTAGGTAGAAGAAGATCGATGGAGCAAATAATGACATCTGCATGATGAAAGTAGATTAATAAATGATAGTAGCTGGTGCTTAAAATGGTAGATGGAGGTCAAAATTAACTACCATTTTAAGCATACTTGTGAAAAGAACTACTTTTGATGGTTAACTTACACCCCATGAATGAGTTGAATCAAGAAGATTGCCTGTAAGAGCAACACCAACAATTCCAGGTACTGCCCCTACTGTGCTGGTAATCCCCTGAAAATAAAAATGCAATCCCACCATTAATATCCAATTAATCAAGATTGTATACATTGCTGAATTTCAATACAGTTTGAAAAGATAGCAGAATTCAGAACTTGTTCCTGAAGGCTCTGACAAAGAATTTGAAGTTTTGCCCCCATCCCATACTATCAATCAGCCTACAATGAACTGAAACGTTCTATCAAGAAGTCTTAGTCGGACAATCTTTAATTAAACAATAAAGAGAGCAGAATAACAATAAAGAACCAAGATTTTGATAATGTAAAAGAGAAATCTCTGGTCGGAGTAAGCCTACACATTAGACAGGTGCTCATTAATTCAGAGTAGTGGCAAACATCAAACTATTAGATTATCACACGGAAATAGACAAATGGATTGATTTTGGAATGTGACTATAAGTAGGTGAACATAGCAGGCTGAGAGATCTCCCTCTTACAGAGCTAAATTGGAATAATGGGGTTTGATACACAGACAAAAGCTTATGTTCTTATTAGACTTTGATGCATTATGACTATAACTATGAGTTTCACTCTCACTTATAAGATCTTTGCCACCAGAAAACCAACAACATAGAAGAGATGTGAAACTTGAATCCTTACCAAAAGTATACTTGCATATTCTGGAGAAATGTCCTGATGGGTACAATAAAGTCCTGCAGCAACAGATATATGGACATTACAACTTTTTAGGCCTATGAAATTAATTATCATATAATCTTTTAGACAATGGAGATGTCAAACCTACGGTGGACACTACCTGATAAAGCAAAACTTGAGAGGGCCAAGCCGCTAGTGAGAATCCCCACAACTTCCCAGTGTGGCAATCCCAGATCCAGAGAGGAAAGAATCATGGAAACTGCAGGAGACAAAAATGCAGTTGTTTGGCAAATCTTTCGTACCTACATTTACATGTTGGGGTGATTAGAAATTGAATAAAAACATAACACGCAGGAAAGGATCAAGTAATACAGAAGGATAAAGAGAGTGAGCACCATGCGAGCAGAGAGAGCGAAAGAGGCGTGCAGGGAGAGTGAGTAGAGATGCGAGCAGAGAGCGAAAGAGGCGTGCAAGGAGAGTGAGTAGAGAGGCGAGCAGAATAAGCAAATGAGAGAGAAGCAAAGGCTTGATAAGGGAGAGAAAAAATGGCGCTACGTTAAATGTTTGGGCGAGCGCTATTGCGTTTTAAAATCCCGCTCAATTTTAGACAACATTTTTGTATTTCAATAGTAACTAAAACTTCATTTTTCATAGCAAATGTGTAAAAACTGCTATAATCAAATGCTATTAAAGAGGACTTGTGGTGTAGTGATTGTTTTGGGGGTTGTTACAAAAATGTCAATTTGGTGCAGTGCCTCCTGACATTCAAAGTATTGCTTCGATCTAATTCATGATTCATCAAATAGATTTTAATAGATCTTCTAGATACGACATTTTAAAAGTTGGAGATTGTAGTGATTATTTAGAATGCTCCTCTTCGGGTGGTAAAAAATGACAAACTATTACAAAATCTACTAGAAAGTAGACAATGTTTTCCCTTTGTCTCAACTTGAAGAATTGATCGATATCGTCATGCTCTGCAACTTTATTGGATTCAGGTTGATTTTATGGAAAGTAAATTTTATGGAGTAAAGTCTTTGCTCCATATATGCAACATTATGTATACAACTCAATCAGGGGTTTTAATTTATAAATCTTATTTTTAGAAATTTTAAAGTAGTTCAGCCAAAATTTTGTAGCACGATCTTTTCAACGGTAAATCAACCTTGCTCGCAAAGATCACACATTTTTTAGGCTCCCAACTCCATAATTTTTTTTTTTTTAAATGACCACTTTATCTTTCTTATGTTATTAATGTGAAATATGACATTCCTTCCTCAAAACGATACAAATTAGGTATAGCCCCTCAAGTTGCTAGATCTCCAAACAAAACTTGATGAGGAAGAAGGTCATAGTGGGTATTTAAAAAAATTATGAAAAAAATTAGAGTCTAAAGTAAAGCTTAGACAAATTTCGGTTTTAAAAGCTAAACTGGTTGTAATGCTAGGGGACCAAGAGCTAAATAATCCTAAATTTTTTAGAAATTGTGCATATTAACATCCTAAATAACATTTTAAATTTCAGCTTTATTCGACAAAGCACTCAAACTAAGTGTTAAAGTTTCATTTTTTTCTTTCTTAAGGTGGATAAAAAATGAAAATATATTATATTTCTTATTAAAAATATGGTTTTAATGAGAGGTGTGTAGATAATCGACCAAACAAGCTTAAGGAAAACCGAAACCAAACCAAATCATTTTTTTCTATAATCGAGGATAGTTTTGGTTTGGTTTGGCTTGTTATTACAAAGGAATGTGATTTCTCGAAATATGTCAAAATTTAATGAAATATTTCTTATAATAAAATTACCAAAATCTCTTTCGAAATCCGAAATATGTCGAAATTATTCCTAGAAAAGAAATAATATTTTAATATCCATATATTTTAACAAGCTATAAGGTTATTTTAATATCAAAGGTTTAATATGTGAGTGATTTTTATGTAATATGTAGTCTGGATGACAATACGAGTCATATGAGACATTTTATGTAGTATTTAAGAATTTAAAATGCATAAATTATATTGTTAAATTCGAAATCACATTATTACATTTTTTTTTTCTACACAAAACAAAATATTTCACGAAATATTTTTTAACATGGAGGAACCAAAATTAACTCGAAAAACTAAATCACAGACATAAAGATGAACCACAACATAAAGATGCCACATGTAAGCAAAGCTGGAGGTTTGACACCTGAGGGCTGAGGCCACTTGCTTTGCATACAAAGTGCCACACCACTCTCGATGACCCATGTCAAATTTGGCGTCCTCTTGGTCTTTCATTTGCATCTTTACTCCGTCAATTGTTGTTGCTGAGAGCTCACTCGCTCTCCCACTCGTCGTCCTTGCTGCTTTGGACATCTAGTATGCCTGCATGCTGATTCAACTGTGTTCCTAGCCACGTGGACTTGCTTCTCTGTCTCGCCAAACATCTTTGTTCAACAATTACTGCAAGATTTGAACTGGGAAAACCAGGTTTTTAATTTGGTCAAATCATAAACTTCAAAAAGATTGAAGGAAACTTGTAAGTAATTCAAATAGAGTTCATGTTCTTATTTTCATTCAATCAAAATAAATTGATTTCAAATTTATAAGCATTTAAAATACCATAATTATTATGCCATGCTATCTTCCTCCTCATGAACACAAATTTACTTTACCAAGGTGAAAGTGTCACCATTAGTAACACAAGTTACACAACGCTTTTGATCCTTGTTTTGACCAAACCGCTCAACACCAAACACCAACTCTGCCACAGCAATCCACAGCTCCACACCTTGTTTTGGGCTCACTATCTCCATAACAATTTTCATCGTTTTGTATCTCAATTCCTCAGCTTTCTCCACAATCACCACCAACTCATCTTTCCTCATTCTATCATCATCGCAACAATTCAACAAAACCAAGCCCTCCCACACACTCTCCTGCCACCTCCCCATTGCCGCGCTGATCACATCCTCTTCCTTGACAGTTTGTATCTGTAACTCGCTGAGTTTCTTCACTTGATCCGGTGACAAGTCTGCAAGGTCACCACTGGCTCGTTTGCCACGGAGGAGGTCGGTGAGTTTGGCTTCGAAGTTGGCGGTGGACTCGGTGTGGATCAGGTGGAAGAGGGTGATGGGTCTCCATCCACCGATCCAGTGCATGGAGTGCTCAAGAGAAGAAGCCCAAGAACCACTGAGGATTGAAAAGGGGTCGAGCTTGATGAAGTGTGTTTTGATGTTGTAGTAGTCATGATAGTGATCAAGCATTCGGTCTACAACTTGGGTTGATTCTTTGTCATCGTTGGGTGGGGAGGAGTTTACTGGTTTGATGAGGACTCGGAGGCAGAAGAGCCATAGTTGATAAAAGCAAGCAAAGGAGAACATTGTGGCTTTGTTTGTGGATGGTGGTGCTAGAGTGGAAGAGAGGAGGTGTGGGTGTGGGTTTATAATGTGGGTTTGAATGCATGAAACAAGAGTAACGATTACTGGTGAGGTATTGGGTGTCTTGCTATTAGAAATGAACGTGGAGCTAGGGTGGAGTTGGCACACTTCTTAGAAAGCCACATAGTCATTACACTATTTCAAGTTCAAGTATATCAAACAAAAAACATAAAACTACAATAGTCACTTTGGGGTTTAACCCATTCTTGGTAATTTGTTTCGAGCTCACCCAATTATACTCAGAAAGGGCTGAAGTTTTCATAAAATGTGATCAGAAAATTATGGAAACACTATAGCTCATATCAATAATTGGATTTCGCTAATGCTCTCATGTATTCCGCTAATGCTCTCATGTATCTAACCACAAACAAACCACCTCCCTGGGAGGCACGACACACAGTTAGGAGGATCAAGCGATCACTGGCTGAGTTCGAAGATTACATAATCATGCATTCAGTCAGGGAGACGAATAGAGCAGCGGATATGCTCACCAAAATAGTCCCGAATACAGAATTCCTAGAGTTAATTCCAAGCTCGTTTGCTGAGGATCTCAAGAAAATAATCTATGAAGATGCTATAGGTAAACGATACAACAGATTGTAACATCTTCGATTCTTTTTTTAGTGGTCTGGGGAGCCCATTTATACCCCGCGCTTGCCTTTCAAAAAAAAAAATTAAAAAAAAAAAAAAATTGGATTTCGAGTTATGCTCAGGCACAAACACCCAGTAACAAAGAGGCCGGAGTCAATGTAAAGATAAAATAATAATTGCAAAAAAGTAAAAGAAAAACCTTTTTGTGTTGGAATTTTGGTGGTAGGTTAAGCGGGGCTCATGTTTGTGATCACCTGATCAAATGTGGTGACGCCTTATGGTAGACTAAGCACAACACATGTAAGGAAAAATATGTTTGAAGAAAGTTTCATTCTAACTTATAGATTGAACAAACTTTGTGATGGTAGTTTGAAACAATCTGGAACCTGAAAGTTGATGGTAGGTATTGAATATATAGATGCATCTCGGTGTACAAATTTACTGTAGCCAGTGAATTACAAGTGCATTCAATTAATTTCTACCCTGAATTTGAAAGAGATGAAATTGAGACCAAACATAGTGAGATAAAGAGGAATTCATGTTTGTTTGCAGTCTTGGTTAGGTGAACATAGAACACTTGAAAATGGTGTAGATCCTAAACTGGCTGTAAAACCCAATAAATGTCCTTTTAAGCTATTTGACCTTGATTATTTGATTATTCACCAATTGTAAACCATTGGATATCCTTATATTTTCAATGGTAGAGATAACAAACTTTTGAAGAAACAGTTGCAAATGAACTAAACTATTAAAGATGTATTCCACGATTCTTTCTTCAACGGTTCAACAAAGTTGCCTTGTTTGGAATCATACATGCGTCATCTCTCAAATGATGTTAAATGCTAAATGATCGTTTTTGAGCGAGTTTTCATCTTTATGTATTAGTCAATCTACCAATGGGATACACAAGTTTTTCATAGTTCATTATTCCAATTGATGATAATCAGAGCAGAGTAACACTAATACAAAAGGAGGCATTTCTGGCGGAATTGGTGGCAATTTTACAACTGTCATGGCAGTTAAGAGTATCCGCCAGAAACAATATTTTTCAATTATATGGCGGTTATATTCGCCATGAAAGTCCAAAGCGGCCGCACAATTACTCATTAAGCATTGACATAATTGGTGATGGCAGTTGTAGTTGCCACGAATTCCAGGACTAGCATTTCATATGTGCCACCAATAATGCTCCAGGCGGTTTATGTTTTGGTGGCGTATATATCCGCCAGGGCATTGAAACCCGAAGCCTTAACTAAGCCACCTCCCAGTTCTTTGCCTGAACCAAAAGCCCATGTTTCCCTGTCGACATGATAAAGAGGAGGGGAAGAGAGTTGCACTACCCTGTACTGCCCAGCTACAGCTACGCATGTGTTGTATTGTTGCAAGAACAATTTGAAGTCGAGAAGCAAGAAAACAAGAAAAGAAATCGAGGAATTAGAGATTCTCTACAAGCTTATTGTCCCTCCTCTCCATGGTGACATCCCACATATCGTTACCGATGTCCTTAGATATTCCATGAGCAACTATGTGAATGTGCTTAGGTCTTCTCGAACGAAGCGCATAACCATTTCTAGGGCTTCTCTTTCCCTCCACAATGTATTTAGATTCCCCTCTCTCAATTGATGCATTCTTGATTCTTTGCGAATTCCAACCTAAATTGTAACGAATCCTTTCTCTGATTCATTTTGATTTCTTGTTGTGTGTTTATAGCTTGAAATTGTTGAATTTTGTGTTTTTAGGTGCGAATTCTGTTTAGTATATAGGTCTATTGGTGATTTTTGAACCAAAACTTTATCAATTTATAAGATTTCAGTGTGCATTGCCGAAAAAAATTGTTGATATGATTTGAATGAACATCATAATTTATGTTGTCATCACAACCTTCTTCCCTATCCACTGCTGTTTCCTCCAATTCTTTACTAGTCAATTGGAAACAAAATTGCTGATGTTGCTCCAAGGCTATGTCTGTCATGATAAACTTGGCTATTGGGTACTAAAGAAACAATTTCTTCAATTTCTCTCTTATGGTTGTTTCTTACCCATTTGCTACTTGAATGCTTGTGTTGTGGCTTGTTCTTGATAATCTGTAAAGAGTAGGAAGAAGCATACTCAGGGCTGTCCTATACTATTGTGAAAAATATTTGCAATTTTACTACACAATAACAAAAACTGCATTCTCACCATTCCAAAAATCATAAAATCCCAAGAATTCCATCTGCAACAAATCAAATTAGGATAAATTTAACATGAGATGTTGACATGGAGAAATTAGAAGTGTTTGTGATACCCAAAAGGGAGATATACTTGGAATGGTTAGTAAACACGTTTTGAGCAAAAATGCATAATATTCTTTTCTTGTAACAAAACTAAAATATTATTTTGTTGCTTAATTTTGAATTCTTATAAATTACAATTATAATATCTGGAAGGACAACTTTCAAAGGTTGTTTCATTGTTGAGTAGTGGAATTACAACCGAAACTTATGGGTGTTAGTTAGAAGCTCAAATATGAAAAATCAGTTCCTTACAAGATAGACAAATCATTATCTGTTAAAAGGGGATGATGGTGATAGTGAGGAGATATGGACATCAACATGTATTATTATTCCTTTATGATACCATTTAGCTTATTTTCAAAGTTCCATTCATTATTCAATTATGCCTGAAAAAATTAAGATTTACTTATAAAGGAGTTGGGTCTCACATACGAGAAGATTGATGCATGTCCTAATAATTGCATGATCTATTGGAAAGATACTTCAAAGTTGACTGCATGCTCCATGTGTGCACATCAAGGTATAAAGTTAACATCACCAAGGGTGCTTTTGGAGGAAAAGTCTCAGTAAGGTTATGTTGTACTTCCCCTTAAAATCGAGATTGAAGAGGCTTTATATGTCAAAACATACTGTTGAACACACGAGGTGGCACAAAATTGAATATCTTAATGATGGACTGGTGGCACATGCAGATCTCGAAGTTCGAAGAGAAGGTAATAAAACATTTTTGCCCTGGCATTATTCACTATGAGTAAAGAAGAAAAAACTTCATTTTGTAAAGTGTTGTCTACCATTCGTGTTCCCAATGGGTATTCCGGCCAATTTGTCAAGATATGTGAATGTGAATGAGAGAAAAGTACATGGGTTAAAAGTCATCACCATATTTTAATGTAACAACTAATTCCAGTTGCAATACGTGGGCTTTTACGTACCTAAATCTATTACTATGGTGTTGCTTGAGCTGAGTGAAATATTCAGACATTTATGCTACAAGAAAGAATCTGAGTGAAAATTCAATGAATTGAAAGATAGAATTGCATTGACCTTGCGACAAATGGAAAAGATATTCCCGCCTAGATTTTTTGATGTCATGGTTCATTTCATGATTCACTTAGCAGATGAAGCGGCTATTGCAGGACCAATTTAATATAGATGGATGTATCCAATTGAATGGTAAAGAATAATCTTCATCTTTATACATTTTTTACTAATTGTATTTGTAATTACCTAATTGTTAATTCTGTTTAATTTTGATGTTATTTGAAAATATTGAAGCGGTATGTCCAAAATAAGAATCTCCCTGAAGAATCAATTGCTGAAGGGTATTTGGTCGAAGAGGGTTTATCATTCTATTCCATGTATCTTAATGATCTCCAAACTCGTCACAATCATAAGGGTCGAAATGCAGGTGGTATTGGACGCAGAGTATCTGGCGGGTTACCATTTTTTAATCTAAAAGCTATCATTTAGGCGCAGGCAAACTTGTGGAGCTTAATGTAAATGAGCGGCATCAATGTCAAATTACTTTTTAGATAATTGTGGTGAAGTAATCCCATTTAGAAGGTAAGACCATAGAACATAGATTGGTTCCTTATTGTTTTGTCAACTTTATAATTATTGTCTTTTCAACCGCGTACTGTTTACCTGATTCAGGAGGCAACATGAGGATTTTTTGAAAATTAAACATCGACAGGAAAGACTTTTGAGGTGACAAATCATAGAGATAAGTAACAAAGAATTTCCTGAATGGTTCAAAGAACATGTGAGAGTTTTTCTTTTCAGGTTTTATACATTGAAAAGTCATAAATTTATGACTTTGTCTTTTCTTATCACATATTAGTGCAAGATATCATGCCAATGATTTGTCGATATCTGAAGACTTGCATTTGCTAGCTAATTATCCTCGTAGACTTGTGACCAAATTTAGGAGTTATATTGTCAATGGTTTCAGATTTCGCATATGCATAAAAAAACAGGATTGTGGTGTTTATATACTTGCAAATATTCCGGGTGGTAATGGACAATTGGATTGTTATGGAAAAGTCATTGAGATAATTCAGATTAAATATTATTGTCCTACAGAGCCAGTAGATAGAGGTCGGCTTGTGACGTTTTTTAAGTCCAAATGGGTGGAAAGTGAAAGTTCTAGGGGAATGAAGACGGATCAAAATGGATTTACCTTGTATGTGTATTTTTCTTCCTCTTATCATGTCACAGTTTTAATAAATGTACAAAATATGATCTAATTATTTTTGGTTTTTCATGTTCATATGTAGAAGAAGATGCATGGAAGATTTCTTGATCCTCTTTCTTTTGTTTCACTCATACAAGGAAAGATGATTATTGGATTGATGAGCCATCATAAGAGAAATTGGTATTTGTTACTAGTTAAAATTTTGATTATCTGTTAGTTTTTATTATATTTTTTATTTTCTTAATTATTAGTAGTTCTAAATATTTGTTTGCTAGGTTTCCATAGATAATTCCATTCAATCTCGAATTGAGGATAAAGCAGAAAACTCGAACGAATTTCGTACACAAGTTTATTTAGAGCAGATGGGCTTTATGACCCGAAATAGAGTTTTGGTCTATGAAAATGATGTGACTCCTGATTTGGTGCCTTATAGCTTGGGTAGCACTAGTAGTTCATCAAGGAAAGCATCAAAGATTAGAGAAACCTTCTTGGAGTCTTAGTGCCTAGAAATGAAGACCAAACATGAGTCTATGCAGAAGGAACTAGAGGAGTTACAGGCTTAGCAGCAGCAATAACAACAACAATAGCAGCAGTAGAAGCAAATGATGATGATGTTCATGCATGTTATGCAGTCACAGGGAACAATGAAGAGCTCTCAGCCATCGCACCATTCAGAACAAAGTCAACCGTTTTAGCCTCCTTACCTTATGTATCTGATGCATCCTATTGGGCATATGCCTTTCGTGCCACCCTCTCAACATTCTTCTAGTGTCTCATCATTCTAACGATGTTCTATTAGGTGGATTCAACAGACTGAGTTATGGTAACATGTTTTATGCGGATATGGTTAGGCTTATTAGAACATTTGGAGGATAAGGGACACATTCGGGTTCAAGTTTCGGTAGTTGGTTGGATTGTCTACTTATCTTTACTTTGCGGATGTACAATGTGTTTTTTAGTTTTTTTTTATTTTTGTTCATGGTAGAGAAGTATGACACATATTTAGGACGGCGGATATATATGACATTTTGTTTATATATAATTAGATAATTTTTAATATTATTTTAGTTTAGCTGCAAAAATATATATATTTTAAAATGTTTACAAAACTTCTTGGCGAATAATATTCGAGTCTTGGTGGATAACTGACACCAGACATAATAGAAATTATTCTGCAGGCTAGTTCAACAGATAATTCACAGGAAAAGAACACAAGATATTCGCCCAAAACACAGAGAAACACCTCTGATGTTCAATTAAAATTATTCAAATAAAAAAGGTATTTGTAAATCAGCCCACAAGCCGAGCTTTATAGTTAAAACTCGTCATTATTAGAATTTTACCAAAAATAGAAAAATCCCAATAATCATGCTAAAATGAAATACATAATAAAAGAAATAATCTGCCAAGAATCTGGCCCAAATCGGGTTCAGAATAACTTCCTAAACTATAAATGAAATATTACTATAAAAGGGAAAAAACTACTAAATTTGTGGATTTGGAAGGGAAATAGTGGATTTTGGCCTCGAAAAGATGTGAAATGAGCATAGCTTGTTGGCTAGAACATGCGCGCAGAAAAGAGTTTTCCGAATTGGGGTCATATGCGCGATTCTGATACCCGCAGCCAAAGTTATTGCCAAAATACCGAAATACACCCAAAACTGCCCCAATTAAAAAAAATATCACGATTTCTTGCTATATTTGCGCTGATCTGCCAACTCATAGTATCTCAGCGCCAACAACGTGCTATCTGACAACTCAACATCATTTGACTCGGATCCTCCTGCATCAGTCGCCCCGGGTTGGAAAGAACTCGTTCTCGAGTTCACAATAGCTTCATCGGAATCCACAAAACAAGGACTCAGGTGCTCAGGAGGAAGCCCAGGAGAAGATCTTCTGGCATCAAGTCAGAAAACTCTGCTAGCAGTTGTTGCACCTCTGCTGGTAAATCTGGATTCACGTCTGCAACACTATTCCCATAAGGCAGCAGGGCATAGACCACGTTTCGACGCTCAATCTCACCCAAAATCCTGGACATAGAAAGTAGGTTAGTATTATTAGCTACCGGGGTAGGAGTGGTCATTTCCCGACGAGGTGCCAACACAATCTTTTTCCCTTTGATGCTAAGGGAATATGTATTTTTTCGCCCATCATGAATAACACTGCGATTATACTGCCAAGGCCTGCCTAACAATACATGACAAGCATCCATAGACAGAACATAACACCAAACATTATCAAAATATTTCCTGTCAATCGAAAAAGACACTAGGCATCGCCTATCCACTGCTACCTCACTGCTTTTATTCAACCACGACAATTTGTATGGCTTGGGATGACGATCTGTCTTCAACTGCAATTTCTGGACAGCCTTTTTAGACACTGCGTTCTCACAACTGCCACTGTCAATTATCATCTTGCATACTTTATCTGCAACTGTGCAGGTTGTGTGGAAAATTTTGGTTCTCAACCAATCGCCCCCTGAATCACCATTTGGAGTCAGTGGACTCTTACGAACGATTGGAGTCTCATGGCCATCTCCATACAACACATCTCCATCTTCATTATCATCATACACAGGCTCTCTAAGCTCCTCAGTGTCGTCTACCACGTCTTCCTTAATCAGGAGATTCTTACATTTCTGAATAGCAGGCTTCCTGCACTCAGTCGCTCTATGTCCATGTTCATCACATTTGAAACATCTAATATTTGAGTTAGAATTAACCTGCAGTGGCTACTGGGCAGGACACGATTCTTGAGGGCGAACTGGCCGACTGCTTTGGTCACTGCTGATCATAGGCCTTTTGTTCTGCTGTTTTCCACAGCAAGTGCACGCTGGTATGCTTCAAAGATGGTCCACATCGAGTAAAGGATGAGGACATCCTGTAGGGTTGCCGTAATCCCCCCAAATATCGTGCCACCATCTGCTATTTTGTCTCAGATAAGTCATTATGGGCTATCAATTGATAGAACTCCTCCGTGTAATCATCAACCGATCTCGTGCCTTGCCTCAACGAATGAAGTCGTTGAAACAAAGTTTGAGTGTAGCCGAAATAAAGGAAGTGACTCTTCATCTTCTTCTTCATCTTCTCCCAATCAGTGATCTTGGCCTTGCCCTACCTGTCTCGTGATCACCTCAATTGCTCCCACAACGCAGATGCTCTGCCTTTGAGTTTGATGGCGATCAATTTAACTTTGACCCGATCGGGTAGATCCACGCTGAATCCAAGGTCTCCATGACGAACCTCCCAGAGTCGAGCACGATTGTGATACGAGTTTTCGAAACTGGAATCAGAATCGTGATCCTCCATCTCACGATTACCGAAATCCTGCGCCGTTAGACGCCGGGTTAACTCTACAACTTGCCTCTGTAAATCCTCAATCATCACATCCTGAACGCTATGATCACGGTTCGAAACCTGCTCGCGACGACCATGACCACGACCACCAGCCATAGAAACTAATGAAATTTCACCCCAAGAAGCTGCTGAAGCTCTGA
This sequence comes from Berberis vulgaris, assembly GCA_963556465.1. Lineage (NCBI taxonomy): Eukaryota > Viridiplantae > Streptophyta > Magnoliopsida > Ranunculales > Berberidaceae > Berberis > Berberis vulgaris. Next base: position 92,648,876 of record OY747125.1, read on the forward strand.
TACCAACTGATGCCGGACAGAATAGAGATTATTCTGCAGGCTAGTTTAACATATAATTCACAGGAAAGAACACAAGAGATTCGCTCAAAACACAGAGAAACACCTCTGATGTTCAATTACAATTATTAAAATAAAAAAAGTATCTCTAAATCAACCCACAAGCCGAGCTTTATAGCTAAAACTCGTCATTATTAGAATTTTACCAAAAATAGCAAAATCCCAATAATCATGCTAAAACGAAATACGTAATAAAAAAAATAATATGCCAAGAATCTGGCCCTAATCGGGTTCAGAATCACTTCCTAAACTATAAATGAAAATATTACTATAAAAGGGAAAAAAAAACTACTAAATTGTGGATTCAGAAGGGGAAACAGTGGATTTTAGCCTACGACGTGCGTGCCGAAAAGAGCTTTCCGAATTGGGGTCATATGCGCGATTCTGGTACCCGTAGCCAAAGTTATGGCCAAAATACCAAAACGCACCCAAAACTGCCCCAATTAAGAAAAAGATTACGATTTCCTGCTATCTTTATGCTAATTTGCCAACTCATGGTATCTCAGTGCCAACAACGTGCTATCTGACAACTCAGCATCATCTGAATCGAATCCTCCTGCATCAATAACAGGAAAACTTTTATAATGGACAATATTTATTTCTAAAGAACACATATGTCAATATTCTCCGCGGATACAGGTGTCACCCATTATGGATTCCTGGCGGTTATAAACTCATTCTTGGCGTATACAAGTGTCTCCCATTCTAGACTCTTGACATTTATAAATTCATTTCCGGCTTATATATGTGTCGCCCAAGCATATTCTATGTCATTTATCAGTGCCACTAATAAAACTTTTTCTGTCATTTATGTCCGCCACTAAGTTTCCTAGCGGATATATGTTTTTTTATTTTGTCAGATTTGAAATTATTCCTAGCGGATTAAGGGACTTATCCGCCGGGACAATCCATTTTCCGGCGGAAGTTATATCTGCTAGTGCAACATTTTTCTAGTGGATATATGTTTTCCTATCCTGGGGAGTATGCCTTTAGAGCCATATATCATCCGCCAGAATTGCCTATTTTGTAGTAGTGTAATAAGACTATTGCTTAGTGTACATAGTAACACTCACTCCAATAACCACCCCAAAATACTGAGGATGAATCACTTGTTTCACAACAAAGAAAAATGTAGTTAACTTGCCCAATGCTAATAAAACATGAGATTAGTATATAACTCTTTTATTGGTGTTTCTCCCTATCGAGAAAAAGTTTGTATTTGAATCTTCTAATTTTCATTACTATAGAAGGTTAAGGAGTCCTTAAAATTCTGATTCCTTTAAAAAAAATAATAACATAAAATAAAATAAAACCTCTACCCCAATTGAGGCCGATGCTGAGTTTTAGCTCAAATAACCAATATATTAGTAACAGGTACCAAGAGTGATTCCATGTTAGTGGTGCTCTGACGACATTATTTATCCATGCTTTGTTTTTTATACTTTTCACTTAAGAGTGTACAAGATCCCACACAAATTGGCAATTTGCATAGTTAGAGATCAATCAAGATGTTACAAATATGATTCGGTTGTTCAGTACTTTGGACAAGGATATATCAAAAAGTAGGGACCAAAAAGATTAACTTTGCAACAATATAGATCATGTGCGTGGACGAAAACAATGTCACACGGGAGTAGGAAGGACATTTAGAAAGATGCGTCCCTTTTATTTTATTTAGTGTTCCCTTTTGCAAATTTCAGGACAAGATTCTTTGTGAAGTATATAATGCTAAAACAACATTTCTTCTTAAATACCAAACTTTTATGTTTATTTATGGGGTCGAGATTTTGAGAGGCGTGATCTCATTTTGGACCCAAATTTTATTTCACCCATTTAAAACTTTGAAAAAATGTCGATTTATTACTAGAAGAATGCTACAAGCTACTTGTCGCAGCGAGTTTTTTTTTTTTTGATAAAGCATGCTGCATTTTAATAATATAACTTGATTACAATAACCTTATTCGGCCATAGTAGCCAACTCATGAGCCTCACGGTTGAGATCCCGAGGAATAAACTTGCATACCCATTTAAAATTCAAAAGAATGAGAGATTTAATATTACAGATAATCGAATGCCACATCCAACAAAAGTCTGTCTATGTCTCTCCTGTGATAACCTTATCATCATCTAGATCAGTCTGCAACATAGAATGTAGAGCTCCAATGTCCCCCCAACAAAAAACATGTATTCTAGTTACGGGCTTGGATGAGAAGAAGAGTTGCTTCAGCTGCAAGACATTCTGCCATGATACTATCGTGCACCCTACCAAGAAAAATATCAGCTATCTGCTCCTGAATCTCACCTTGAGCATCTACTGCAAATATACCGAAAACACCATGTTGAAAAGACACATAGAAGCTCGCATCATAGGAAACAATAAACATGTCAGGGGCTAACATGAAGGAAATAGGATTAAGACATCTGGATATTGAGTTAAGTCTGTGGTGATTGATGGCTTGGAGTTGATACTGGATGAGGTTAAGTCTAGAAGTCTAACTATCAAAGGGAAAGGCTAGACAGGTATCTAGGACAATTGGGTTGGGAATGCAAGGATGTTAGCTCCGATGTATGACTAACAGAGTGCGGGGCTTGTAACCATTGTGTGTGCCACTGGGACCAATACGGGAATATGTCACTCGTTTTACCAATGAATTGACAATGATTGACGGATGTAGCGATGACACAGCAGCGCAACCTTCGTGGCAGGATTAAAAAGAGGCTCCTTCTTTGATGCTCTTAACTTGGAGCCTCCAAATGACATGACAATAGCACAAAAACATATCTCCCTATAGGAGATGAAGGTAGCCAAGAAGAAAAATGATGAAGAAAGAGAAACTATCTCAAGAAGAAAATAAGGGAAGACAACGGACAACAAGAAGACGACAACCCGTCAAAGAAGCATCGAAGTAAAGGAATGAGCGATTCACAGTGACAGGAATCCTAGAGGTTGCAACCAGCGCAAGCTCGACACGAACAGGTAACAAGCATAATGAAGACCACATACAAACCATACACAACTGTAAAGGCGAGTCGGGAAAACACACTAAAATATATAGCAAAGTGGGACAATGTTAGCTAGCCGCTTCGGATGAGAGGGGATCCGGAAAGGAGAAACAAAAGCAAATACTGCTCATTCCATAAAGATCATGGGCACAATACCAAAGAATTCTATAACTTAAAAAGATGAAATCAAACACTGGGCTCAGAAAGGACTACATGACGAGTTCATCGGGATGCCAGACAAAGAAACCGCATGGAAGGATAAGGCAAACAATGTTGCGGGATCAAAAAAACAATCAAGAGAATTGTTATACACCACGCGCTACATAGTTAGAGAAAACAAATCACACGAAGCAACTCGGCATACTCCTTGCTCAAACAAATCAATATCGGAACAAGAATACTAAACACGAAACATGGAAAAGCTCGCATCATCCAATTCATACAAGTCAAAGGGCCTCATTAGCAGTTGCAAGTTTGAATCAAACCACTAAACCACACGTGAGGAAGAAGTAAAGGAAAACAAGGTGACAAGAGTACCAACCCCCAATACAAAGGTTGACAACAAACAAAGGATGACAAAGCAAATCATATGATTAACCAGTATAAACGCCTTAATGACCACAACTGATGAAATACTCGGGGAAACATCAATAAAGATTACAAACCCAGAAACTCCAAATGTTCATGTAGACAACAGATTAAATGTGTAAATAAACTAGCCATACAAAGCAATTAGACGATAAAAATCTAATGCACATAACTTCTGGTCTAATCAACCAATAAGCAAAGGTTGGACACCCGAGTCACCTAAAAACAAAAGATTTCGAATCGACCGAGATGTCGAGCTAACGAAGCAAAAGTTGGACACCCGAGTCACCTAAAAAAAAGACTTCAAATCGACCGAGATGCCGAGCTAACGAAGCAAAGGTTGGACACCCGAATCACCTAAAAACAAAAGACTTCAAATCGACCGAGGTCTCGAACTAACAAAGCAAAGGTTGGACACCCGAGTCACCTAAAAACAAAAGACTTTGAATCGACCGAGGTGTCGAACTAAAACAGCAAAGGTTGGACACCCGAGTCACCTAAAAACAAAAGACTTTGAATCGACCAAGATGTCGAGCGAACGAAATAAAGGCTGGACACTCGAGTCACCTAAAACACAACATACTTCAAGTTGACGAAAATATCAAACTAGCGAAGTAAAGGGTAAACAGAAGAATCAACACAAACCTCAAATCAACCAAGGTGTCAAAGTAAATCCTCGACAGATGGGTTGACAAAAGGACTTCGAAATGACAAAAAGTCAGAGTTAAAAAAACAAGTCAATACAATACGAAAAAGTATAGGCAACTCTTAACAACAAATTAGGAAGGACGACCAGTAACCCACAATTAGACAAGCAATGAGCCTAAACAAAGGAGCAGTTGTAAAATTTGATGCAAAAGTCACATTAGCTAAAACGATAAGAAGAAAAAAAAAAAAAAAAGACAATTTTTATTGATAACACTATTCTGTTACATCCGGATAAGGTGATAAAGAAGCAAGATAAGAGATATAAACAATAATAGGATCAGTATTTGCTGGCATAGGATAATAAATATTTTCAGGAAAATAAAGCGTTAGTGGCTTCGAAGTACATCATCACCCTCGAAAGCTTCGCCGACCAAGTGACGATATTGAACAAGTCTTCATGGAGTCCTTCAATATAATCAGGAAGCTCAATCTGTCCGTCAACAACTCGCTTCCAATCTTCAGCTCCAACCACACAAAGCTTATCCTTAACAGAAGCGAGTTCATTTTTTGTCACGACAAGCTTCCCTTCAGCAGTGGACATCATACCAGAAGCATCTACTTGACATCATTAAGTGCAGCAGTTATATGTTCCACCCACCTCTCAGCAGTGTCAAACATAATGGATTGCTCCAATTTAGAACGAGAAGCTTCATCGAAAACCGATCTTTCAGCGGATGATTCTTTTGCCCACATCGCGAAGACGAGCACAAACCTCATATAGCTTAGCTTTCAAGGAATCAAGTTCAGCAGGAGACTTATCCCGCATATCCTTCGCCTTTGTCAAAGACTCCCAAGCAGCCACTGCAGCTTTCTCCGAGCTAGCGCATTGCATTTTCAACACATCAAACTGAGAAAGAAAATGAGAAAATACTAGCAACAACGCTGCCAACCTCCTCTCCAAAAGAGCCACTTGATCATGACCGGCTTGCTAAATTGAGCCCATTACCCCGCATAAGCGAAATGATTCATCTCGTCCATTATCTGCTCAAGTCCATGGTCGATATGATCAAATTGGGTCAAGCACGAGTATCAAAGGTCTCTCTACTAACCGCCTATACCATTCATTTACCAATCTACGTGCACCGTCCTGCACGTCGAGCTGAGTAAAGCAACAGAACTTGTCGTTAGACTTTATTCGAATATCCTTCTGCCAAGGCTCAATCCAACTAATCCATGGATGTAGGACGCAAGGATCTGGTAGCACCAAAGAACTACCTCCGACAGCAGGGAGAGCAAAAGGAATAATAGTAACAACAGAGAAACTGTGTTTACCCTCCCGTCGAGAAGCATCCACGGCAAAGGAAGAACTGACAGCAACAACAGGGGTAGAAGAAACCTGGCAAACAAGAGAGGAAACTAGGAACCCGACTGCTTCGTTGATATCAATAGAAGGAGAAGGAGAATGATCTTTGAAACTCTGACCACCAACAGTGCTTTTAGATTGCTCCACCGCCAACTAGAACATTTTCTCATTAATGGCTCGAAGATCGTCATTAGACAACTCGGCAGTGTCTAGAACACCATAAGCAGAAAAAAGCTTCATCTCATCGTCATCCAGCGGACAAATAGTCTCCTTTTCACTCCTTACCAACACGAGTCTTAGCTCTTCAGCCTCCTCAAGAGATTCACGATCTCTTTTTACAACATTATCATGAGAAGGACTTGGGCAAGAAGCAATATCTCGAATTGAACTGTGACGAGTCACAAGCCGAGCAAAACTGCGATTCGAAAGTTGTTTCTTCTTCCAAACTTGAACATGATCTATGCGCAATCACCTTGACGGACTAGTAGACCTCGCAACCTTTTTTTCGTGAAAAAGGAGCAGAAGCAATGGTGGGAGCATCGAGATCCGTAACAGCTCAGACCGAGCTCACTTCCCAATCAATGCTAGCAACACTAACGCCAGCACGAGCAACACGAGCAACATATGCCTTAGCTCGAGCCTCAGTAAATAATGCTCGTTTCGCTTCACTCATAGTGTATAAACCACTACGCTCCAAGATGCCCTCGGAATGAAACGCCTCCACAAGAAAACGATGAAGCTTCAAGAATTTTTCACTTATTTTTTGTTCCTTAGCCGATAAGAGAAGATTCTTCCGCTTGTTGGGAACTTGGAGTGATCGAAAAATCGAGTGACCTCGCAATAAAAAATCCTAACAGTTAAGGGAATACCAGAAAGAGTAGCCCTCACATAAGAAGAGGCCATCACCTTCCAACCATTGGGGCCCATTTGGGCAGAAGGAATGCCTAAGAAATGAACATTCAAATTAAATTCTATTTGGAATATTTGATCTCTATTTGGGAACAATGAACATTCAAATTCAATTCTAGTAAACAGTGTCCAAAATACAACCAAAAGTAGTGAAAAGCTTGCAAAAGGAGGAGGGAATAAAACCCCTTGATTTGCCTCATGTTGAACTCCTTGGGATGACTGAAGTTGCAGGAGGCACTTCCCTTGAGTCGACATCAATTGTTTCATCTTCCGTCATTGAATGGGATTAGGTAACATCCTCGATCCACTTTGAAGCCCAAGTTAGAAATGTTTCTGCAATGCTTTTGTAATGATGGTTTTTTACTTTCATGCAATTAAGTCAAACTGCACAGTGTGTGGAAGTTATAATTTGAATAAGGTCCAAACCTGACCATCAAGGAGTCAGATTTCATCACTCACTCATCACTCATTTTGTAGTGTTTTGACGATTTCTAAGATTTCACGTTCTGCATCACACTAGAATCGCATCAACAGCCACCAACAAGCTGAATTGATTTTCACATCTCAAATTATATCCTATAGCCAACATCTTCATAATCTTCTCAGACAGATTCTCAGTTTTAGACTTTGCACTAGTTGATTCCTTGCCTGGCTAGGAATCATCTCGCCGTAATCATTCTTCATTCCATTAATGCCAATGTCTTATTTTTTTGTTCTCCATCTCCCTCAACACAGGTCGATACATCTAGTTTCAGCCTTCACTTTTTTTTTCAGTCTGTTAGGCAAAAACTGTTTCTTCAAGCTGGCAGCTAATTTCTTCCTACAATTCATAATGTCATGTCCAATCAGCGAGCAATAATCAAAATATTGAATCCAAGAAAAACAATTTTCTGCCAAAAACACTTGAAACCTGAAATATCAATCCAAAGATTATCCGGGGAGCCGTAGAAAGGTTCATCTCGACACAAATCCTGACTGTATTTGGTTTTGTAAAACCACGAGTACTATCATCAATGTGTAAGAAAGTCCCGAATGAATGCCCAACAGTTTAAGTATCATCGTGTGAAAAATTTTCAAAGGTAAACTCGATAATTCTACCCGAAGCAAAGCACAAACATGATCCGTCTTGAGGCTTAAATCCTCATGCCATCGAAAAGATTTGAATCAGACACCCAAAATAAGATAAAAATCACGAGAGAATGTTTTTTTTTAATTCGGATTCAGATTTTAGTCACACAGTAACGAGCCTAGGATCCAATAGACCCATAGTAAACTAACCAATGATCCTGGATGAGCGATGGATAGCATCTCTTATAGCTTCGAGGGATGGACGGAAACTTGAAAATTTCAAAATAATCACAAACTTTGCAACATATGCCTCACCTCTTGCTTCATTATATATAGTGTGAGAGAGAGAGTTGGCTTCCCCTTTTATGAAAACCAGTTCCTTCCATAAGCACTTCAACACACATTTTACTAACCTTGTCGAGTACTTGCGCGAATGACGGAGGGGGTTGTGGAATCTTAGTCCAGCCACCCCAAGCCCAACTGATGTTGGTTCTCCAATGACAGCTGGTTGTGCCACCATGGAAAAGGAAGGGGATGGCTAAGACGGACGGCCTAGATCTCCACTTACTACCACAAAATATCTCATTTCTGGCAAAAAATAACCGCCAAATAAAATCTATTTCTGGTAGACAAAAGTGTTAAATATTCTAGAAAATCAGTGCAATGGCGGATAAATAAACCACCACATATAAATGCGCCAGAAAATGGCCATTTATGGCGGATAAGTATCCTAATCCGCCTGAAACAACAAAACACGCTGACAAACTTATAAAATTAAATCCTCCAGAATACTATATATGACATAAATAAGCACCATATCTGACACATTTCTTGCAGATATGAACGCAACAAGTGAAACATTTTTGGCACCTCTATATGTCACAATAGAAGCATTTCTGTCGCTTATACTCCTCATAATATAGTGATATAATTTTAAATTTTGTAATTATCTGCCACATATAATCATTGAATTTTTTCTATTTTTAATACAAAAATTAACAATTATCCCTTGAATTTTTATTTTTATTTTTAATAAAAAATTATAAATTCGAGAATTATCCGCCACAAATAACTAAAAAAATGTAGTAGAAATCCGCTAGAAAAGCTACATAATTATTAAATGTCATATACATCCTCAAGAAAAGATAAGCAAATCTACTACTCAAGTCCATGACCAGAATTTGAACCAGATGCTGAATGTGATCATGAACTCACAGCTGACCATGATGTTCCACGTGATACAAAAAGCCTCGTCATTTCCACATCATGTATCTCCCCATCACGTTCAACACCAGAAAACAATGCCCCAAATGCACCATACGGGGCACCCCCATAGAATGATGAGAGCTACTAGAAAAATGAAATAGAATAGAAAAGTTTTGAGTGGCAGTGACTTCAAGAGACTAGCTTAGATACTTGAATCCAAGTCCATGATGGTGTTGAGGTTCATCGGGTACATGTATTTTTTTGAACCAGTCATGAACTTTATCATACTGTGCAGATGGCGCAAAGGATAATGAACAAAAAAATGCAGCAAGATTTGAAAAAAGCTTCAGTTTTCATTCCATCGCATACAATTGAAAGGATTCAATATGAGACCACCCAAGCACAACAAGTGAAATGTCAAATTCGATAAACCTTGATTATCTCAATAGATCATATTTGATAAACCTTGGTTATCTCAACAAACAACAATACATAGACAAACTTAAACAATATAATGGTGGTCTGAGTATCTAAGACTATCTCGATAGGTCACATTTTTTGTTGGATGGTGGATAATGGGTTCAATCCAAAACCCCACCAATGGAATCTCTCAAACATATAACATGAAAAAATAAACTCTCGATCTGATCAAACAACAAGCAATCAAGACAAAAAAATTTTGGATGAATCAACCAAATGAGAAGTAGAGAAATCATAATAAAGATGGTAAGCAAGTGAAATGAAATCGAATCGAATGAGCACATACCATGATTGCTTGCAGAAGATCGAGTGAAAAAGCTTGAAGGTTTGTTGTGTTCTTTAGCCACTCTGCCTCCTCTAAAAAATGATAACTATGAGGATTTGTCCCTCTTCCTATTCACTCCGTCTTGTGACCAAGAAAGCAATGTAGTCGCAACCGAAATTTTCACACAATCCCAAACCTTGTCATCAAGACCGATCTATTAAGCAATATTTTGCCTATTTCATCACACAAAACAACCAATCACTCATAATGATTGAAGAAGTTGAACATGTGTACCTAATCAGACGACGACAAAGAGAAGAAGAATTCCAAACAAAAGTTCAATATTTGAATTTGTGCTTCTCCGATTTCGATTTTGCTTTGTTCTTTCGGTTTCGATTTTGCTTTCTAGGGTTTGGTATGAAACACAATATAGATAGGACAGGGAGAGAGGGAGAGAGAAGTCTAAAATTCGAACGGGTTAAATAATTGTGGTGGATATAAACCAACAAAAAAGAATAATAAAAACAATTATGGCAGATTAAAAAACAATTTTGGTGGATGAGGTGTCCGCCACTAATAGCAAGAACATTTCTGGCAAATATGGAAAAATTCTAGTAGATGACGTAATTGCCAGAAAAAAAAAAAAAAAAACTCATGTGAGATTTCCTTTATCTCATTTCTAGCTGATTATGTCACTATTTATGGCAGAAACTAATATCCACCAGTAATGACAATAAATCCGCTTAAATATTCTGCCAGAAATGAGATCTTTTGTGGTAGTGACTCGTGATGTCCCACAGCCTAACAATCGCTACAACGAGAAAGATGTATTCGCTCTTAAGCCCATGCAATCTCGCTTACAACGAGAAATATGTATCCAAGTCTTATATTGAATGGTGTCATACTGGAAGTTGATACTTGTTATACTGAATGGACATTGGACAATGAAAAGAAACCCTGAACACTAAAGATCTATCAACAAAATTTGTTGAATTCATTTTAAAGATAAATTAACTTTAATTAAATTACTTTACATGGTAATAATGCTCAAAGATAGAAACGTAGAACAAATATTGAAGATTTGAAACAACTATAACTTTTCATTGTTTAGAAATATAAATAAATAACTTATATTTTTTGACTTAAATCATTTTAATTGTTTAGATGTGTTAACAAACACCAATTAATTAAAATAAGTCACCAAAATTTTCAAAATTAAGTCTTAAAAAGTGATAAAATAAAGTGGCTTATATAATATTCACATTCATATTACCATTTATAAAATGATAGGAAGATCCTTGTAATTCTCCCCTATACCACTACACATATATTCCAATTCGTGCCCATATAATTTGTTTTTTCCTAAAAAAATAAAAATAGTAAATTACGTTGTCTATGCCACTTATTTATTTATCTAATTTTAGTTATTTTCTCACTTATTCATCTATCCTATATCTTAACTGGCAAAAGGTGTAGAGAGTTTTTGTGTTCCAATTACCAGTGAACTCAGACTCTTCTTACCTATCTTCTTCCATTACCTTCTTCAGTAGCCGTCTATGTTCATGAACACTCCTACTCTCACAACCTTGTTTCTTTCATCCAAAGAGTGACCCCCAATTTTTTTTTTTTTTTTTTTTTTTTTTTTTACTGTTTTTTTTATGTTTTTTGCAAGTCTCAGGCAAAGTGTGTCTCCTCCTCCCAGTTTCATCATTTCCCCTTATTACTTGTCGACCACTTTGCCATTCATCATTTCTACCCCTACATTAGTCGTCGAGCTTCCATCAACTTGTTTTCAAAGCTTTTCACCTCATTAATATGAACAATAACTCAAATTCTCTAGACACCACCATTAACCCCATAAATCAAATTCTATTATACCACGCCCCATCTCACTCCCTCCACAATTTTCTACATACACTCATCATTTCATCCCCTAGATCTAGAACTTTTCTATACCTCTTCCAAGAACATCATTGCTACAGATCACTGCTCATGGATACCTCGGGCTAGAATAACTCTCCAATCCCAATTCATCTCCCACCTCATACCTTAACCCACTCCACATCTCAACAGACATCTACCACTCGCCTCACTATACAATTCCATCCCCTTCATAATTTTCACAACACACATATATCCCCCACTACTCCCCCAATCACAGTACCCTCATCCCCAACATTATCGTTGTCCCATCACTCCCAACAAGAATTCATCAATCAAACTGAAAATATGATTGTTAAAATTAAACTGTTGTAAACAAGAAACCGAGCCTTAAAAAGAAAATAATTCATAGAAAATTTTTATCAATCTTTAGCAACGAAATAAATTGTTACCCACAATATTATAACTAACACAAATAATATTTTATTCTTAAAGAAATGTTATTCGATTTTTCGGATGGCAATGTTATTGTGCTGCTAATAAAAATTTTCAACTAAATAATATCCTGCCACTGTAAAGAAGTTAGAAGCTTTAAATATAAATAAATTTCATGGAAAAATTCATTATAAGTAACTGATGCAGTCGATTTTTGCTCCCTGCTTTGACCTTGACCTGCTAACCCGCTGACCAGTAAAGCCACGGACCACCGTTGTGGTGGCCGATGGCACTCTGATGCTAAAGTCAGACAGAGATTTGAAGAAGGCATAATGTTGTAAACAGGAAATATGTCACATCCCTTACCTTTCCAACCTCATGTCTTATTTATAGTGCTAGAATCCTGATTCGACCAGGCCATCGGTGGCGTAGTTTAGGGGAAAATATCTTCATGGAGATCATTCTCTAATTAAGAGTTGTGTTGTGAAGTAATGTTTCCTTGTTAGACTTGTGCTCCTAGATACATAAGAGATAATTCCCAATCAAAGTGTTGTCCATAGAAGTTTCCATATGCGACGTATACTCTGGTATTTGCTTCCTAGTTAGAAGCAAAGTGCTACTATCTTGCCTGTCTGAAACTGATCCTCGAGATAATGGCCTTAGCAGGGCTTACGGGTATTGAGGATAGCTGTGAGATGCGCGGGCTTAGCAGGTTGCAATGATTTGGGTCCGTCTTGCAGACTGCATTGTGTGGGCTTGGGACCGCTTGTGCCGGATCAGTGTTGGGTTTACACTTGGGCCTATTATTTATTGAGATCATCATGTCACGTGTATGGCGTAGAAGAAATACCGTTTTGATGTATCATCAGCTACTCCGCCCAAGTTATTGGGCCATCACATCAGTTCACTAAGTCACTGTTTGAAAAGATATATTGTTCATGATGATTGGGTCTGAATCATTGCTTGAACCATGCGCTTCATTAATTAAGTGTGCGTCGGTTCAGTGGAAAAGAAACGGGAAACCAATCCCTATTTAGATTTTTCTTTCTGCAGAGATTGACTCTTTCATTTCTTTGCTCTTACAGATTATGCTTTGTTCATCTTTTGATTGAAAGCTTGCTCCCCTTTTTCATTGCTCACCAAAACCATCTTGATGATGAGCTTCTGGCCACGGGCCTCTAGTTCTTTGAAGATAGGTCGGTTTTTGAATTGGGCCTTGCTGAAATCCGAAAGACTTCGGGGTCCACGAGGACCTGCCATTCTATACTCTGAATGATGATCAGACGCCAATGTTCCATCTGGAAGGGTTCGTCTGTTTGCATCTTGTGATATTTCAAACTAGGGTCCATTTTTCTGTTCTTGACTAAACCTAGGGCTTCTTGGATTCTTTTTAGAATCCCTCCTGCCCAGTTGGTACCCAATGAATACAGGATTATCCTTCCTATTTTGATCAGAGCGAAAGATGCTGGCGTCTGCGTGACTCCACGGGTGATCCAGTTATTGACTTTTTTTTGGCTAAATGATCACGCCATTTTTAGGATGACATCACCGGCTTGCTTCGGGAAGTTGCCGGATGACTTCAAGTTTAAGCAGAATTGTTGCTTCTTGCTCCTTCGGATTCGAAGTACTTCAAGTTCAAGGGTTGTTACTTGAGTGGGAGTTCAAGCCACTTTGTAAGTATAGTTTCACCCTTTGATTTTGTTGCGTCGATTGTATATTGATCATGCGCATGTTTCTTTGTAGGGAGGCTCCCCACCACTCCTCTTTCTCGAGAGGAGCAAGACATTATGAAGGCATTCTGCGACATGTCGATGATGCGTGTGGAGGACGTTATATGTCCTACTAACTTCAGCCACAGTGGGTTGTGGGCCAACTGGCACGTGGCCCCTACTCTTTATTGAACGTCGAAGGTTAAGTCTAAAGGTCGAGCCCCTTCCAAAAAGAGGAAGACTTCCAAAGTTAAGGCTTCTGCTTTGTCCGACACTGAGGGGCTTTCTGAGATGCTCGCCTCCTTTGTAAGCTCTAAGAGGTCTCGTGCTGGGACCGAGCCGGCTTCCAAACGATTTGCCATAGTGAGGGAGGAGCGTGAACCTGACCAGCATGCCAGGGCATAGGCCAAAGTATCTGGCTGGCAGAAGGACCACCTGCGATTAGCAGGGGTTGAGGATGTGTCAAACCTGAGTACTGAGCAGGCTGAAGCTTTGAGTGAAAACCTGATGCTGGTTGCTATGGCAGCTTCTACTGGTGCTGACCAGTCCAGAACCGTTTTATTGGAGGGTTCTGATGAGGATTTTTATGAGGTCTCAGAGTTCAATCATTCCGTTGGTGGATCATCCACAATGGCCGCGGTAGTACAGGCCATCCTTCTTGTAGTCCACATTGTTTCCCATCTCGTTCCAGGTCATACATCAGGGTGATGGAGGGTCTATTGGACAATTCACTTTCTTATCTTTATTTGTATTTCACTGAGCCATCTCACAATAAAGGGTCAGCTACTGGTGACAAAGGGAAGGCCATGAATGAGGGCCTGGGTGCAGCGACAACTATGAAGGGCGGTGCTGGCGTAATTTTGCATCTGGGAGAGCTCCATCCGGATGCACAGATAAGTTTGTTTGCTCCGAACGTAGTGAAGATGAGCAACCAGACCTGGCATCAGGTGGTTGACGTTGACTATGCTTCAAGGAAGCACATAAGCAGGCACTACAACTGGCTAATGGACCACGCTCCGAAGCCCGAGGATGAAACGCTGGAAGGGCGTATGGATAAGGATTTGAAGCACCTTATGTTGGGGATGTCTCATTTGAGCCAGGTGGCCGTTGCTGGGACGGAAGTTGAAGCGGCTCGTGAGAGGGTGTACACCATGGAGTGCGACATCTCAACTATGCAAAAGCTGTATTCTGGTGAGCTTTTTGAAATTGAGCTGCTAAGGAACCAGAGTGAGGAAATGAAGCTGGAAAAGTCAGCTGTTGTTGCCAAGACTCATAGGGTTCATCTAGAAGCACTCCATTCTAATTTAGCAGAGGCGGTGTCCGCGAGGGATAGATTCAAACAAGAGTTGGATCTAATCCACCGTGATCTGGAGGTTGCGTAGGAAGCTGCGGCTAATAGGAGCTCTGAGTTGCGGTCTTTTCTTGAGGAGAACACCATGAAGGAGGCTGAGTGGGTTGCCTAGAGATGGCAGTTAGAGGTCGACATAGAATTCAAATCTCTGGAAGCGAGGAAAGTTGAAGACTAGCTTCATCTGGAGCAACATGAGCTTAGCGCAGTTAAGAGTAGCCTGGCTACGGAGCCGTCTCAGATTGATGCGCTGATCGACAAGTCGGAGCTGTTGAAGCGTGAACTTGCTGAAGCAGGAGTATGCGAAGAAGAAGTTCTCAAGTCCCAAGGCAAGTGTGAATTCCACTGAGTCGTGCATGAGAGATTAGAGCTGTTGGCACTGATGAAGGAAGAGCATTTGAAATGGGACCTTGGTTTTTATAAAAAGATGTCTTACGCGTACTTCAGAGTGGTCTCTGTGTCATCAGAAGAAGAAGTCGATGAGGATCATGACGCTCAGATTGAGGCGTGTACGAACGCAACTCCTTCTCCTTCCCCTATCAAGCTTAGCTCTCTAGTATCTGTACCCCCTCTAGATGAGGAGTAGATTTTGTACACTTGTACTTTTTTTGTTTCAACTGTTAATAAAAACAGGTTTATTTTGAGTAAGCCTTGTACCCGCATTATGTTCGATCTTTCTGTCGCGCGCTTTCCATTTTGCTTTGACACAGGTCTGGTTGGGTTAGCAGGATGCCGGGGTTGTTTGTTTGCTGTTGAGAGTTTGACCATTTATGTCGCGAATGATTCTGACATGTTCTTCTGTGAGGTCTTAGAGTCACTGCCCCTCGGTTACATCCAATAATGGGTATTTTGCGGATGGTTTAGTAGTGGGCTACGCTACCCAGGCCGTAGCTCATCCTCAAGTTATGCCATTGAAGACTTAAGTTGCATATCTGTCTGTCGGTTGTGGCTGATGGCATGAGTGAACTGTGGTAGCCGAGCACAAGCGTTGTCTTCGAGCTAGAGTGTTTGTTCAGAGTAAGGTTTCGTGAGTTTGGGCTGATATTCCATGTAACATTCGTCCTCATGTCAGCAGGTTGATTCTTAGGTCGGCTCGAGTGGCCATTGTTGATAATAGAATGTCAGCCTAAGTGAACGTGAATACGTTGTTTAAGTTGTAATTTATTTTGGCAACTGCTAGAGGGAGCGATGGACACGTGGTGAGCCATTGACATCAGTCGAGGCTGATTGGGCTCCCACATTTCTAACCATCTATACCCACGTCGAGCGAATTACATATTTGTGACTTGAGATTAGGCGATCATGGTCTGTTGAAGAACGGTGATCCCGGGGCGAACTGTCGACATCAGTTCGTGACTGACTAGGCTCCCACCTTCGAAACCATCTACACCCGCGCGGAGCCAACTACAAGTTTGAAACCAGTGGATTCGACGACCATGGTCTGTAGAAGAGCAATTGTCCCGTGGCAAGGCGTCGACGTTAGTTCAAGACTGACTAGGCTCCCACCTTCCAAATCATCTACACCCATGTGCATCGAGCTACAAATTTGGAGTTCTCGGCGACCATGGTCTATAGAAGAGTAATGGTCCTGTGGCAAGGCGTCGGCATCAATGGGACTTACTAGGCTCCCACCTGCCAAACCATCTACACCCGCACAGAGCGAGCTACAAGTCTGGGAGTTAGTAATTCAGCGACCATTGTCTGTAGAAGAGTAGTAGTCTCATGGCGAACCGTCGATATCAGTCGAAACTAACTAGGCTCTCACCTTCCAAACCATCTACACTAGCGTGCAGCAGGCTATAGGTCTGGGTTTGACGAGAAGTTGTCGTTGTTAGTCGTCTATGGCGAGTCGTTGTCACTAGGCGTGTGAGTGTTGATTAGATTCCCATTTCCTAAGCCATCGACATCTGCGCTGGCTGAACTAGGCGCCGAGATGAATTAGAAGTCATCGTCATTAGCCAAAATTGACTAAGCTGGCCTGGTTAGGTATAAGCTCCACTTGTTACAAGCGTGCGATCCTACATCCCCAGGCAGAGTGCATCGTGCGGATTAGTTTCCTTTTGAAAAGATAAGAGTACCTTAAATCAGCTGGTAATATGCAGGTGTGGTCCGTGTGTCAAAAGTGACTAGGGTTTCTAATGCTTGTGTCAGGCACATGGTAGAATATCGCTTGAATAGTAGGTTGAGCCCATGGGCCCATAGAGGAAGAACTATGGCTTGTCGTAGGATCAAGACGCTACGTGTATAGCGTAGGTTGCATGGTGACACGCCTACAACGTAGATCGCGAGACGGTTGAGTATCGGTCACTCCCCCCAATTAATGGGGTTGTGTGCAACATCATAAATTGGATGAACGTGGTCCTGTGCGGTTTCCTTGAGAACCGTCGTCTCCTCGTTTCCGATACGGTATTCAATCCTTACAGTTAATGTTGAAGTACCCGTTTGGTGAACCACTACGTCTATATAATGGTGTTTTTTCATCGTTGTAGGCATTATCTTCCATAGAGCGCACCTCTTCAGATGCTCTTACTCAAATAATATGCTTTGGGTTTTTCAAAGGTGAAGGGAGATCTCCAACACTGGAATCTTCGAATGTTCTGACATTTCTGCCGATGAGTCATGATAAGACTTGTTCTTATGCGTGGCCACCTGCTTTGGCTGAACACCCCATTAGTTCACTGAGACCTTGTAATTTCTTCTCGTATTGTGTAAAAAAATACAGATTTCCTTTCAATGGACGAGTCTTTCGTTTATTCGCCAACACTTTGGTGTTTACCTTGTGCCACTCTGTTTGTCTAGAGACACTCTCTCCGGCTAGCTTAGGGTTGATCGAAGTGTTGGTAGATGTGTCATTGCTTTCGGGGGTGATATCTCTGTGTCACCCTGAGTATCACGCATGGGAAAAGTGTCCTCGCTTGGCAGCACTTTGAGGCCTTAACTGCCTCGTCACTTGCGACCATCCTTGTTTGTCCTCTTCTAATTCCTTTGGGAGATCAAGTACCGAATTAAAGATGTCTACAGCTCGTTGCAAGGTCCCATTGTCGTTGGCGGACCATTTTTTTGGGGTGATTTGGTGGAGCAATTAGCTACGCTTGTTCTTTCATCCCCTTTTTGCACATTTTCCCTTGATCGTGGGACATTTTATTCAAAGAAGTTGTTGAGCGAAGTCTACTTTAGGTACTTTTGTTGTCACTTCTAAGTCTTCTTCTAGAGTCGGGCTGTTTAAGCGAGTCTTTACTGTATGTCGCATCGGATTCAGATGTTTGTAGTTTGTAGTTTGTAGTCTTTCGTATTTGCCTCCGGGAGATCGTTGTTACATCTTTCCAATAATCAATAGAGTGTGTTTACGTAATTCTCTTTTATTTCTTAAATGATTGTAAATCACACAAGCTCCTAAGAATTAAAACTCTACATTGACTATGGAAAGGAAACAAAACAACTAAATAGACTGACTGTTGGCGGAGAGAGGTCGACCCGACTCTGAAGTGAATTCGCCCGGCCCTTTCTGGATCGTTAGTACCTTCAACGAGCTGCCAAGTTTCGCTGACGCCGTTGAGGTTACTAAAAAGTAAAGCTTGCGTGGGAGTTTCCTTCTGCGCCGACTGATTGTCGAGGGATTATGCTCCCGTCTGCAATGACCTCTCCGCTTTGTTGGGTTGAAGATCGGATTGTTCATGTGATGCATGAATGTTCTCCACCGCTAAGTTGATCCATCGTTGTCGGGATTTTGTCTCCGTGTGGGGGGAGTGATTCTTCCATAGTTATTGGGTCTGGCTTCTGTTTGACTTGCCCTATGGGCTCCACTTGGATCTAGGAGTATTCTATCTGCTTCAATGCAGCATAATGGCAGCCTCGTGTTGTTGGTTGGTCCCTGCAAATTATCCCCTCCGAGTGGTTAGCGGTATACTTGACGCCCTAGTGAAAGGTGGAGACCACTGCTTCTATCTGGTGAAGCCACGGTCTTCTCAAGATGAGGTTATAGGTAGATAGTCCGTCCACCATCATGAAGTCCAAGAACATGACCTTTCTTAGTTGTGGCTCTCCTGCCACCACTGCTTACCTTATCTTTCCGATCGGGAAGCATTTCTCTCCATTGAATCCAATCAGCAGGTAATCGGAGGATCTCAGGTTCTTCTCCTTGAGGTCCATGCTGCGAAACATGTTGTAGAACAGGACGTTGAGGGAGCTTCCTATATCCACCAGGGCCTGCTTTACCTCCCATCTTGCAATAGAAACCGAAATGACAAGAGCGTCGTTGTGCGGTGCTCGGAAGCCTTCGAGGTCCTTGTTTGTGAATGTTAAGGTAGGGATGGGGATTTGTACCCTCGAGTAGTATACGTGTATGTCCTCATCTACGAGTTGTGTTTGACTAGGAGAGGCAGGACTTGTTTGACTAGTATTCATCTGATCCGACTCCATGAAGAACATATATTATGCCCGGAGTCTCCTTTTCAATCTCCTTGACTGCCTCTCCTATGTCCCTGGATCAGTTTTGTCACTTCTCGAAACCCAGGAATTCCTTTAACTTGCCCTTGAGAATCCAATATTCGATCTCATACCTTAGATTCTTGCAAGCGTTGGTGTCGTGACCACCCTCCTGGTGGTATGAGCAATACTTGCTGTTGTCACGTTTGGAGGAGTCTCCGCGCTATTTTTGGGGCCATTTCAAATCTTCTCAATTTTTCATGGAATTAAGGACATTCGATAAGCTAGAATTGAGGGGGTCATGGATCTAGATTCAACATAGTTGGAAGCTTTCTCTGACCTGGCTCGGCCAGGGTCCAATCTATTGTCGCTGCGCTTTTGCTTGTTCCTTTCTTCGTCATCTCACCTTTTTCCCTCATTCTCGTCCCTAAAAATGGAGGGCTTCTTCTCTACTTCAGTTTCCTTCTTCGTTGTTCTCATCTTTTCCAAGGTGATGTACCTTTGGGCACCCTTCAAGAGTTCTGCCATATTCAAGGGGTTCCAAGGTAAGGAATTTGTAAAACTTTCCCTCTCTTAGGCCAATGGTAAAAGCCGTCACAGTTATGCCATTGCTGCAGCCATCAATAAGCATCAGCTCATCATTGAAGCATGTGACATACTCTTTTAGCATTTCGTTAGATTTCTACCTCAGAGAGAGTATGTAGTGTGGGCCTTTCCTGATCCGCTGGCTTCCGACAAAGTGCGTTAGGAATTCTTTGGCCAACGTCTTGAATGAGTCGATCAACTTTGGCGGGAGGCTGTGAAACCATGTCAGTGCTGACTTATTTAGGCTGGTAGGGAACGTTTTGTACATCACCGACTTGGAACCTTCTTTGAGCGCCATTAATGACGGTAATGGCACAAATGATCGAACGGGTCGGTGGTCCCATCATAGAAATCGAGCTTTGGAGGCATGAACTTCTTTGGAAGAGCCTCATTCATGATACGGTCCATGAACGGTGGAACAGAGAGGCGGTATAGCACGTCTGGGTTGTGAGCCCCTTAGCGGATGGGGTTCTGCGGGGTGAACCTGTCTACCTTGAAGGTCGGGTCCACATTAACTGTGCCACATTTTCTAGTCCAATGAGAACAAGCAGGGGCTTGACTCTCCTGTGACTGTTTCTGTTGTCTTCTGGAGATTGGGCCTTGTGCTGCTCCTGATCTCCATTGGAAGGTGGAGGATTTTGCTGTATGAGAGCCTTTACTGCTTTGGCAATCTGCTGTATTTGTAACGACAACAAATTTATCCCGGGGTATGTCGTTACTATTTCTGGCGCAGGGGTGTGAGCCTGCTGCTCGTGTATCACCAGCACGACTGAGAGTGGTGGTATAGCGCCAGTCTGAGCGTTTGACGTGTCCCCTTGTTATCCATTGTTGCATGATCTAGTGGTCACCATCTTCTTGTATTCTGAAGAGAGATGATGCTAGTGAATGGTTAGGAACTTTGACGTCCCCACGGATGGTGCCAAACTGATGCAGTCGATTTTCGCTCTCTGCTGACATGCACAAGGAACGCACATGAGCCACGAACCACCGTTGTGGCACTTCGATGCTAAAGTCAGACAGGGATCTGAGGAAGGTGTAATGCTATAAACAAGGAATTTGTCACGTCCCTTAGCTTACCAACCTCGTGTCTTATTTATAGTGTTGGAGTCCTGGTTCAACTAGGCCATCGATGGCGTAGTTTAGTGGAGAAGATCTTCGTGGAAATCCTTATCTAATTAGGAGTTGTGTTATGAAGGGAAGTTTCCATGTTAGATTTGTGCTCTTAGATACGTGGGAGATGATTCTCAATCAGAGTGTTGTCCATAGATAGAAATTTCCATGTGTGACGTATATTCTGGTATTTGCTTTCAAGTTGGAAGCAAAGTGTTCTAGTCTTGCATGTCCGAAGCTGATCCTCGAGATACTTTCCTTAGCTGAGCTTACGGGTATTGAGGATAGCTGTGAGACACATGGGCTTAGCAAGCTGTAATGATTTGGGTCTGTCTGATAGACTTCATTGTGCAGTCTTGGCACCACTTGTGCGAAATTGACATAAATTCTTTGAGAGATGTCTCAACCTTTTACGTCTATTTCAAAGTATGGTTGGGCACTTCCAAACCTCTGCCATGCTCAATGGAAACCCAATTTTGGATCGAATGAGGAAGACACTTCACTCTCAAGTTTTGTTATGAAGATTTCCCCAACTTATGCTTCTGTTGCGGATTGATCGACCACCTATTTAGTGAAGTTTACCCTTTATTCTCTCAGGCTAGCACCTCCCTCCGTCGCCTGAACTCCGGCCAAGGACATGACGACTTCACCTTCCCATTCAACAGACGGTCACACATTCAACAAATAATGGAAGTTCAATCGGGCGCTCAGACCCAGTTTGGTCAACCAAGTACACTCAAATGTCGATCACCCACTCGCTAGCCAGACCGGTCTTCAAACATCTTCTAGAAGAATCTCTCCAACTCACTCTGACTCACCATGGACGAACTCACTGTCTTAAAGACATATTACTTCATATTATTAATCCAATTTTTCATGCCCCTCTCTCCATTGCCCCAACAACTCAATCAATGCAGTGTTACACAAACGTTATCACATCCGTTGCAATAGAGACGATTAGTGACAATCTGTTGGACCGTTGGATGTCCACGCTGATGGCAGGTAACTAGGTTGGATCTTCAGTTTAGATTCATTCTGGAATCATTGGTCTTCAATCCATAAATGCAACTTCAAACGTGGTTTTTGCACCCTCAATTCTTCTATATTCCACCACACTCACCCAGTTCAACTCAACCCTACCATCCCCATCACCCAACAGAGTCCATACACACCACTCCCTTCCAAATTGAATCCTTCATTAACTACTACTTATCCATCTCACAATGTCATACCACCTGTCCCTCTACCTAATACTACCATTCACCCCTTCCACCTTACTCATTACAGGAGAATACCCAAGATCTTTACACCACAATGAACCCAAACTTTCCTCACTACCCCCCCCCCCCCCATCACTTTAGCTGTGGAACCTTCTATTACTCCTCCATCAAGGTTATTTCAAGGCAATCTGGTATTAGCTAACATGAGCAAATGGACTCTGTTTGAAGAGTTTTCAAAGGAGGCTCCAAATATCCATCTTATTGGCACCGACCACCTCCAGCCTGACACTGATGGAGTCCTCCCCCCAGTTTCCATGCCATCTCACATGAGTATACCATCTTCGATATCACAGTCACCTTGCTTGACCCAGTCAGAGAGGTCTTTTTTTGTATAACAGGAACTCTACACTAGCCATACTCCATATGGACCCACCAACTTTACTTCTTTCTCTTGTGACGAAACAACACAGTGTTGCGATCACTAGGAACAGAGAAATCAATAAGAGAAATGATGGTTTTCAACTGGGGAAATGCAAACTGGATTTGGTTCCTTCTGGTCCACTCATTGGTACTACTCATAGGGGTCACATGTTAGAGGCACAATCTGGAGGAAAGAAACGACTTACTGCTTTGTCCATTCGGGTTAAACCAGATCAGACACCCACATGAACTATCTCTTATGTCTCCCAAGGTGTTCACAATAACAAAAACAAGAAGGCCACCTTGGTGACTCCATAGTTTTTTTTTTCCATATTACAGACTCAGACGAATCTTTTGGTCATTCTACCATAAATCTCACTCTACCTTTTGAAGCAGCGGCGACCGCCGACTTGGGGTTGCCTCAATATCCATGATCTTTTCTTGAAATGCAAGGAGTATGGGGTCTCCCTATGCGTTTCAGAATCTAAATGCCATTTCCTACAAGTCCTTTCCAGACATCAGTTTTTTATCCGAGACAAAACCCACCACATCTAAAATGGAGCGCACTTGTCAGAGGCTTGGTTTCAGACATGGAGTCTCGGTGCCACCACAGGGTCAATCAGGTGGTCTTGCTCTATTTTGGAAAGAAGGTATTCACCTAACTATCATTTTCTCTTGCAAATATTATTTCAATTGTACTATAGATATGTTCAATCTACTTGGTTGGTAATTTTTGTGTATGGGGAGGCCAAATCCCTCCCTTAGGACCCGGGACCCCTAGTGTTGCCATGTTATAGACTCATCCTGAGGTCCTCGCCACCATCCTATTACATCTCATAATTTCCATATGAAAACCAAAAAACTCAGCTATTGTCTCACGAGATGGAATAAATAAGAATTTAGCAATATTCAACAGTACTTCTTGGACATTCAAATAGCCTTGGATAAACTTCAAAATGAAATTCTCTTTGGGGACAATGTCGCGGCCACCTCGGTTCTTGAGGACCATCTCTTTGAACTTTATCTTAGAGAAAAACTTTTCTGGCGTTACAAATCAGGGTGTTCATGGCTCGTTGAAGGAGACAAAAATACAAAATTCTTTCATCTTGCCTCATGCTTTGCAGGAAAAAGAATCCTATCATTCGCCTCAAGGACCCCTCACACCAATGGCATTCTAACAGAGATTTTGCATGCCAAATTCTTAATGACTACTTTAGTGATATCTTCCAATCCTTGTGTCCTTCCCAATACCCTGATATCCCCTCTCTTTTCGAACCTTCCATCTCTTCAGAGGATAATGAGATCCTTCTTAAAATCCCAAGTGAAGAGAAAATCCATGCCACAATCTTTGTTATGGGTAGTCATAAAGCACCTGAGCCTGATGGCTTCCATGCTTTCGTTTTCCAACATTTCTGGGAGACCGTTAAGCATGTTGTTATTGAATTTGCCCAAAACTTCTTTATTTCTTGGTGGATAGATCCGAAGCTCAATGATACTTTCATCACCGTAATTCCAAATATCACAAATCCCACCACTCCTGATAAATTTTGACCCATTAGGTTGTGCAATGTCGTCTACAAGGTCATCTCAAAGATTTTGGCGAGCCGTATAAAACCTTGGTTGGACACCATCATATTCCCCAACCAAGAATCTTTTCTCCAAGGTCGTTCAATTGCACATAATGTTAGTTTAGCACATGAAACTTTCTTTCAAATGAAACATTGTCGCAAAAAGAAACAAGGGTGGATGGCTACAAAGATTGATAAGGCCAAAGCTTACAACATAGTTGAATGGCCCTTTCTGCTCCAAATTCTTGAGCAACCAGGCTTTGCTAGAGGTTGGATCCAAATGATCGAACAATGTATTTCCACCTCCTTTCTCCAAGTCCTGCTTAACGGATATCGACCCCCTATTATCAAACCCACTAGAGGCATCAGACAAAGATACCCACACTCCTTGTAACTCTTCATCTTAATGGCGGAAGCATTATCCAGGCTCCTTGCTCGATCAGAAAATGTAAGCATTATCAAAGGTATCCAAATCAAGTGCCACTCTCCTCTGTCAACCATCTGTTGTACGCTAATGATCTCATGTTTTTTGTCGACTCTCTCTTGTGGAAGCCCACTATGTCAAGGACATTCTCCATCAACACTGCTTGGCCTTGGGTCAAGCAGTGAACTACAATAAATCATCTATTTTCTACAACTCAAATGTGCACCCAAAACACTCCAAAATGATTAATAGAATCTTGGGTTCCTAGTTGTACAACCCAAAAGATAAATACTACTTCCAGTTCCTGATTGACAAGATCAACTCGAAACGTTCAAGTTGAAAATCAAAAGTCCTCTCCTAGGCTGAGAGGGCGGTCATAATTAAAGCAGTCATAAATTCGATAACTATTTATACTATGCAAACTTTCTTTCTTCTCTACTCTATCACCACCAAACTGGAAAATCTTGCCCAGAACTTATGGTGGAATGGAGGGGAAGATAGCAATGCCAAACATATGTGTACTTGGGATCAAATTTATGTACCTCGCCATCTCGAAAATCTCAATATTCCTTCTGCCACGAATAAAAACTTTGCCTTAATAGCAAAAAATTTGTGGCAAGCAATTTTTCTTACACCACAATCCTCGTGTTCTTCAACTCAAAGCTCTCTACTTCCATAAAAAGATTATTTTTCAAATATCCAAACCTCCAGTCATCACCTCCTTTGCTTGGAAAAGCAATTTGACTGCTTAATCGAAAATGAAACGCCATCTCCTCTGACAAGTTCTCTCAGGAGAGCACATTGACCTTTGGTGAGATTGTTGGATCAAGTCAGGCTTTATCCTTGCAGACTACCTGTCTTTACCTCAAACTCAGTCTACACCACGTTCCATCCCAGATCTCTGGCTACCTTCCACTGGCTTGAGTCCTCAGTGGAACATGGAACTGATCATGTCAATTTTCCCTGCCCCATTGGCTAAGGATACTCTAGACATACCTATCATACCGTCACTAAGCCCGGACAAACTCATCAGGTTGTCTGACAAAAAAGGCTTATTATCAGTTAAAAGTGTTACTCAGGTTTTCACCTTTGATCAACTTGAAAGTTTTACTTCTAATGCACCAACTCTGCACTCTCGAGATAAAACAATTCAGAGAACTATGGAAAATCAAAACCCCCCACCAACGCTCTTTTCCTTCTCTGGAAGATCAGTCAAAACATTATCCCAACCATGACCAACCTGGCTAGGCTTCACACGCCGATCGACGACTGCTGCATCTTTTGCCAGGAGCACACGGAAGATGTCACTCACGTTTTCTTTTTTTGCCTGTCATTACTAGATTTTGGCACCTTTTCCCCCTTTTCAATTGATTAGCTCAATTTCAAATTTAATCCACCCTCCATTTCAAGGTTCTTTACATTCATGTGGGACACAGCCAAGGCTCATCCTAAGGCCAAAAATGAAATGCTATCTCAATTTACAGCAGTGTTCCACACCATCTAGATAACTCGTAACAACTGTGTTTTTCAAAAAGCTATTTTCACTCTTCAAGTGTTTATCACCACCCTCAATCAAATTTGGTCCTCCTGGCGCAGTCAGTGGTTCATTATCCCGAACCCCCCCAGTGTAGGGATAACATCGTTACACCAGGTGCTGATTAATGCCAAAACAACCACCTCTCTCACTCCTGTCTCGGTATAGGTTGGACCCAATACCACAGCTACCCAGGCATGTGTAGACATTATACAAGCTCAACTAATTTCAGCTCGAAACCACAGACTCAACTTTAACCCTTCTAAAATGTAAGCTCTCCCTGATCATTTAGATGCCGACTCTATAATTGCCACTTATGATGCGTATTTCTATGCTTCTTTTCAACAGGATGTAGTAGGTGTGTATGCGATGAATTTGAATGGTACAGTGTTGGCACAGGTGATGAGTCTTATTTTGAGGAAGGCCCTCAATAGTACCATGGCAGAATGTCAGACTGTAGAGACAACACTTCTTCTGATTCAGGCTCACCACTGGAGCACGAGTCTTCTTTTGGGGGGACTCTGAGAATTTACATAATATTTCGCAGGAGGATCATAGTCAAAAAACCACAACCATCTATTTGATGTGGCACACCTTTATTTTGAATATTAAAAAACTGAGCAACACAAACAATGATTTTATAAATTTATTTCTCTGAACCTAAATGTTGAGGCCCATACTTTAGTTACTATGATGTCCACATCAGTTATGTAATTGTATTGTATAATACTATTGGTTTATATAATATTATTGGTCATAGACTTTTTAACAAAAAAAAAAAAAAATAGCAAAATTTCTTTAATAAATTTGTGGCAAGCAATTTTCTTTACCCCACAATCCTCATGTTCTTCAAGTTAAAGTTTTCTAGTTCCATAAAAAGATCATTTTTCAAATATCCAAACCTCCGACCTTCGCCTCATTTGCTTGGAAAGGCAATTTGACCGCTTACTCAAAAATGAAGCGCCATCTCCTCTGGCATGTTCTCTCGGGATAACACATTAACCTTTGGCGAGGTTGTTGGGTCAAGGCAGGCTTTATCCCTGCGGACTACCTACCTTTACCTCAAACCCAGTCTACATCACGCTCCAACCCAAATCTCTAGTTGTCCTCCACTGGCTTGAGTCCTCAGTGGAACATGGAACTGATCATGTCAATTTTTCCTGCCCCAGTGGCTAGAGATATCCTAGACATACCTAGCAGACCGTCATTGAGCCCGGACAAAGTCATCATGTTATCTGACAAAAAAAGGCATATTCTCAGTTAAAAGTGATACTCGGGCTTTCACCTTTGATCAACTTGAAAGTTTCACTTCTGATGCACTAACTCTACACTCTCGGGATAAATAATTCAGAGAACAAATGGAAAATTAAAGCCCCCACCAGCGCTCTTTTCCTTCTCTGGAAGATCAGTTAAAACATTCTACCAACCATGACCAGCCTGGCTAGGCTTCACACGTGTTTCGACGATTGCTGCATCTTTTGCCGGGAGCACACGCAGGATGTCATTCACCTTTTTCTTTATCTACCAGTCATTACTAGATTTTGGCACCTTTCCCCCTTGCCTATTGATTGGCTCAATGCCAATTTAGTCCACCCTCCATTTCAAGGTTCATTACATTCATGTGGGACATGACCAAGGATCATCCTAAGGCCAAAGATGAAATGCTATCTCAATTTACAAAAGTGATCCATACCATCTGGATAACTCGTAACAACTGTGTTATTCGAAAAACAATTTTCACTCCTCAAGTGGTCATCACCACCCTCAATCGGATTTGGTCCTCCTGAAGCAGTCAGTGGTTCATTACCCCGAACCCTAGTGCAGGGATAACATCTTTACACCAGATGTTGATTAATGCCAAAACAACCACTTCTCTCACTCATGTCTTGGTACAGGTTGGACCCAATACCACGACTACCCAGGCACGAGTAGACATTATAGAAGCTCAACTCATTTTAGCTCGGAACCACATACTCAACTTTAACCCTTCTAGAATGCAAGCTCTCTCTGATAATTTTAGATCTCGATTTTGCAATTGTGCAATTTTCTATGCTTCTTTTCAATAGGGTCCCAAGGTCCTCAATAGTACCATGGCAGAATGTCAGGCTGCAAAAACAACACTTTTTATGATTCAGGCTCACCATGGAGCACAAGTCTTCTCTAAGGGGAACTCTGGGATTTTACATACTATTTCGTAGGAGAATTATAGCCGAAAAACCACTTTTTATGATTCAGGCTCACCATGGAGCACAAGTCTTCTCTAAGGGGAACTCTGGGATTTTACATACTATTTCGTAGGAGAATTATAGCCGAAAAACCACGACCATCTGTTGGATTTAGTGCCCCTTTATTTTGATTATTAGAAGACTTTTAGAGCAAAATAATGGTATTATAAATTTATTTCTCGAAACCTCAATGTTGAGGCCACTGTACTGATGTGTAACCGTATTATATAATATTATTTATTTATATAATATTATTGGTCAAAGACCTTTTAACCAAAAAAAATCCTTAATAAATAAACATCCACACACAGACTGTTACAAAACAATCTCACGAAATTACTATTTCTCACTAAAATTACAATTAAGCAAAACAAATAAAAACTTCAACAAAAAAAGTGTAACGAGTTATTGTTTCTTCATCAACCCCTCTCTTGTTGAAGATACCATCTTCTCCCCCACTCATGCATGGACAAATAAAGCTTCTTAGCTGCCACAAGAAAATCAACAGCTTGCAAAGGTGTCAGGATATTGATAAGCTCCTTCATTGTACTCAGCCTCAACTTATCTGCATTTTCCAAAATCCGGGTCAACTCAGCCACATGGTCATCGAAACCCTGATGCATCTGCCCATTCGACTCGGCAACTCCCGCAGATTCACCCAAAGGCTCCTCCCCTACTTCTTCTTGCAGACTCACCAACTTGTTAGAAATCTCCTCCTCTTCTCTCACAGTCTTCCTATGAAGTTGATCCACTAGACTGAGCTGACTCGCCGAAAGCTCCCCCAAGTTATTGTGCCTCACGCCTTGTAAAAACTCGGCGAGGTGTGATTCGAGCTCTAACCCGCAAAGCGTGTAGACTAGTTGAATCGATAGCGAAGGCCTACACCCGCCCATCCAAAGGAAGGAGTTCTCAAAGGAAGTGCACCAAATGGATGAGAAAGACAAGAGGGCATCGTCTCGAGTAAGTGCAGTTCGCTTCTCATAGTACTCTTGGAAGCGATCGATGTTCTTTTGTAGAAGGTGATGGAGTTTGCTTTCATTTTGCGAGTCTTCATTCTTGGCTTGAAGAAGTTCATCTAGATCTTTCCTTTGTTGGCTCAACCATGTGTTGAAGCAATTATGAAATGGACATGAATTTTGTGACATTGTTGCTTGCTTGTTGATAGAAAAACGAAAGATGTGAATGTATTCAACTTTCGACAACAACTACAAGTGAAGTGGAGTGAAAAATGTAGGGTGGTGGGGAGATGGTAAAATAAGGAGAGTGTTTTCAAAGGGGACAAGCGGTGAGGGAGAAGAGGAGGGAAGGATACGTGGTGGAATGAGAGAGTGAGGTTTACATGCGCACCGACACGGAGGCGGGGCTTCGTGCATTGTCATGAGGTAATGATGTAGGCAGTGAATGGTATTGGGATAAGTGGTGGGAGATCTTTTTTCTGAAAATTATGGGCTGAGGCTGAGTGAAGATGATGTGTGCAATGGAGAATTTTTGTGGGTAAGAACAAAGTTTGCAGTCTTGGACGACGTAGAGCTCGCGTGTTGCATGCAGATTTTTGTAACTGAAAGGGTACTACAAAACGAGGTTTTGTCCAGGTCTTACCAGTTTACCAGGTTGACATAGGAATTGGTTTGCTTGCTCGACTAACTAGTTCTGGCTATTCAAAAAGTTAGGGGTTAAGAAGTTAGATAATAAAAAAAGGCTAAGCAAATAAGACCGATTAGAATTGTGCATAATTAATAGACCTGGTCTCAGGATCCAGACTTTAATTCTAAATTGTTCGGGTTATTTTTAGTATTTGTTTTAAAAATAAAAGTTAAACCTGGAGTGTAAAGGGGCAAATTTGGAATGTCAAACATTTATTACTTTATAAAACAAATACATAACACGAGAACATTACAACTTTGACCGTGAAAATTCAATCAAATTACACTTTTTTCACAAATAAGCAGTTTTGCACTTGTCTAACCTTAAAAGCGCTCTAGGCCTATCTGGTAAAGATCCGTATCATATCCTTTCGATAACTGTTCCTCCTCAGCTAATCTAGTCAAAGCATCTACCATAGTGTTTGTTTCCTATATATATGGCAGCATAAATATAAACCAACAATAATGCTAGGAAACCATGTTTTATAAACATGTTTCGTAGCCATGTTGAGGTGTATATCCACCTCAGCATTTTAACAAAAATGAAATTAGGAAAAACTAATGAATTTTTAGGTCACTTTAACCATACTATGTTAAACCCAATCCTTGACAAAGTCACTTTGTATTCTTCTCAGAGACTGCGTTAGCAAGGAGACTACCTTGCAAGAGGAGAAATTTGTATTCTTCTCAGAGACTACGTTAGCAAGGAGACTGCGTTAGCAAGGAGACTACGTTGCAAGGAGGCTCATCTGTATTCTTCTCTTTAGGTCAGGCTCAACTTTATTCTTTCATCTGTTCTTGTGATTTGTAGGTTTTTTGTATGCTATTTGGTTCAAGCCACCGCACACAAGCCTTTAACATACTTCTCAATTACGTCATCCTAACTTTCTTCCAGTCAGGCTTCATTGACACCCGTGATAATATCAAGGTCTGTGTTGTACTTCATATCCATTACTGACCAATTCAGTATGATGTTCCTCAACATTTTTTGTCATCCACTTCCCCTACTTCCTCTTCCTTTCAGGAATACTTCGGAAAATCAAGGTTTTTTTTTTTTTTTTTTTTTTTTTTTCTAATTGTGATGTCTTCTCGATCTTCCATTTTCAATACATCTCTTGAACCGTTGCCATACATTCAAATGAAACAGTCTACTCCTCATCCCCTACCAAACCTCCTCCATATCCGGTGTCACCTAATCTCAGTGGATACATGCCTACTGCTAGGAACATTGTTAAGAGAGATTCTCTCTAAAAATTCCTTGAACGCCATCGGATTCTGTTCCCAATTAAACATAGGACATGACCCATATGCTCATCTCTTTGATTATTCCTTGGATTTCCTCGTCCATAACTAACTGGTTGTTGCATTGAAACATTGTTTTCTTAGAAAGTTATTTCATTTTTACATTCCCATACAAAAAATCTGCTTTTAGGTTATGTGAGAAGGAATACTTGATGCAAACTTGAGCTGCCTGAGTTTGTGAACGAAATAGCTTAATAACTTCATCTTTTATATCACAATGGTTGTATGTCCAACAATACCACAATAATAACAAAAAAAAATAAGTGGAGGTTTTTCATACTTGAAATGAACTTTAGTTGATCCAATAATGCTAGGAAACCCTTTACAGAATTTGCAGAGTGTGCCAGGGTCCACTAAGGCCATTCATACTTGATATTGAGTAATTCAGTGGTGGTATACCCTTCCGACGCCGCCTTGACGTCTTCAGTGCATCTTGAGTGGCAACATATTTGTTCATGAGATACATAAAACTCTTGGATTCTAGTATAAATGCATTCACAAGGAATAAAGCAACCAACATTATGTCAAAAATGCTTGGAGGTTTCATAGTAGACTTTTTCTTTTCTTTTAATAACCGGTCATTTTGGAGGGTTCATCTTTTCGGTGAGCAGGTAAGATAGATAGCTACCTCCACATCTATGCTTCTAAACTTACAAAGCTTAAAAATAACGGATTGAATACCTGTTCTATTCCTGCTTTAGATTGCATATGTTCAATTATTTCATCAACGCTCCAGTTTGGAATACTTGGGAAAGCAGATGTAAGAGGAAAGTGTATCTCCTCGGCCGCCCGGTTGGTTATAAGTCTGGTGGTAATATTTCTTTCTTAATGTATTCTGCTCCATTTTCACGATTTTATTTGCAATTGATGGTTCATTTATTTTCTTATCTTACAATCTACAAATGTTTGTTTTGCAGCTTATACCTTGCCTTGAATGGCTGGGGAAACAATAAGAGCCAAAGAAATTGGTGTGGACGCGAGGCGTCTGCTGTTTGCTGTTTGTTGTTTGTAGCAACTGGTGTGGTTGTTTAGCTAGTGTATGTATTTAGCCAATAAAATCTAGCTGTGATTTCTGCCTTGTTGTCTACAAACATCTGATTACTGTATCTTGTAATGGGTGTTTTGTTTGTTTGAAGAATCAGAAGCTAAATATTATCAGATGCTTTTCTGCTTTATCTGGTTCAGTTTCTCTGCAAAATACATAACATGAGTTGAAATGGCACAAATGCTAACTTAAATTCTTACAGTCCAAACCAAGTAATATTTCCTTAGTGTAGTCATGTACCAGTATTGTGTTATTAACAAACATGAGGATGCACTAAGTTCGTATGATACTTGAGTGAAATCGTGGTGTCTAAGTGTGAAAACGTACTATAATTGGGACCAAATGGCTATAAATGGTCAATAACATGAAATGAAAGTATAGCATGCATAAGATGTGCATCAACTTGGAAGGAAAAAAAACATGTAATCAGGATAACTTCAACTGAGAAAATTTACTGCACTGCACATAATCAACACAACCCAAAAGAACTCCAAAAAACAAATTGAAAAACCACAATATGAGAACTCATGGACACGACTTTCATGTAAAAAACTCCCATGTTCTTCCTTTGAAACATATCCAATGACTGATGCAAATGAAGATGACACTACACCAAATTGACATTTTTGTAACAACCCCAAAACAGTATCACTTTTGAAGTGTAACAATCCACCTAACAATTTTACACATTTTCACAAACAAAATGATACAATAATTGTATCACCATGAAGAGTATGGTTATAAAAGTGATACTATTCATGATGATCCAACTTATTGTATCATTTTTTTTTTGTTACCGTTTTTCATTTTTTTGACTAAATTTAGTTTTGACTTGAAATTGTTTGGTGGATTGTAACATCTCAAAAGTGATACTGTTTTGAGAGTTGTTACAAAAGTGTCAATTTGGTGTAGTGTGATAAAACATCCTGATTCAGAATGCTCAATTGACCTCCTCATTGGTCATTGATTCTGACTAGTTCATTCTCACTTATCTGCAGTTTGAATGCCTGCAAAACAAGCACAACGAAGTGAGATCTTGACAATCACACCTCATCAGAAATGTTAGGATCAGCTCCAGCTTTTAACAAGCAATTGATAATATCAACGGACCCATTATCAACTGCAATGAGCAAAGGAGTTGCACCACCTGCAGTACCGTTTGGGTTAGCCCCTGCTTGCACAGAAGAAAACACAAAAGTCAGCATTTGCACATATATACTTGTACACAGAATGCACACAACTCGTATATACTCTGACATTCTAATGAGACACCATTGACCCACTAAGGAATTTTTTGTTGATAATTTCAAAGACTGGTCTCTTCACCATATTCCTTCCAAATCAATAAAAATAAAAAAAATAAATCTCTTACCTAAATTAACAGCTCCAAGCATGGAAATGAACCCGCAGCTACCGACGAAAGCAATGGAGTAATAACATCATCAGTTTCAGGATTAGGCTGCATTTTAGAAATTGGAATCAAAATCTAACCATACCAGGTATGTAATAAGTTAACTAAAATCTGAAAATTTCGCTTATATCCTACATGAACTATACTATTTTTATTCAATTCATTCTCATATACAATATTTCATTGTTCAACAGTAGATGTTCGTAGCAGGGACAGACACAACAACTGCCTTAGAATGGAAAATGGCAGAGCTTCTCCACAATCCTAAAATACTCCAAAAAGTTCAGGAAGAACTACGAGATGTTGTTCGTTCAAAGAAAGTCGAAAAGAAAGACTTGGACAATCTCCCCTATCTCAAAGCAGTCATCAAGGAGACTCTATGGCCTCACCCACCGTTCCCCTTTCTAGTCCCACACATGGCCATGGATTCATGCAAGATGCTAGGGGTACTACATTGCCAAAGAGACTCAAATTCTTGTCAATGTATGGGCAATTGGAAGAGACCCTGAGTCATGGAAGGACCCCTAAGTATTTAAGCTAGAGAGGATCTTGGAAGACACTCTTGATTACAAGGGACATCATTATAAGTTCATACCATTTATTGGTTCAGGTAGACGAATGTTTCCTGCAGTCCCGCTTGCCTCTCTTGTACTTCCTCTGGCTCTAGCTTCACTTTTGCATTTATTCGATTGGGTCTTGCCTCTCGTACTTCCTCCATTCTCAACCAACTATTTAATCTCTCAACTGCCCAAATCTCAAATTTCCTAACCAAAGCTAACTTCAATCCCTCAAATTTTCCAGTGATGGTTTTTTTGCTGAACAATCAAAATTGGGGAAAAATGCAAACTTTCCTTTAAAAATCGTACCTTTAAGCAACCAATCCAATCTCCTCACCCACAGATCTTCCTAAATCGAAAACCCCAATCCAGCAAATGCTCAATTAAGGTTCTGAAAGATCAAAGTAACCTACTTTACTATGTAAAATCACTTAAAGATAGCTGGGGTCTGATCGAAATGATAAATGAAAAGATAATTATGAAGAAATGAGTGGAAGAATCTTACTTACAACGTTTTCTTGATCATAGTGATTCACCAAGATTAAAAAAACGAAACCCTAACTACCGAGAGATTTGGTAAAAGAGAGAAGTGATCATGAAGAAAGTGGTGCAAGTCAAAATGGAGAGAAGATTGTTTGTTGATGATGACGACGCTGTTGTGTTGAAAGATGATCTTACAAAGGGATGTTTCTGAGAAGCTTTGGAGAGGTTCTACTTGCCATCAATGGTTTAAGAGCTAAGATGAGCCTTTACCAAACTCTCTCTTCTTGCTTCTTCTTCTTCTTTTTTGGTTTTTCTCTCTCTTTTCTCTCCTCTTATTACAAACCCTTTTTTTCTGCAGCAATTGTTCGGATCCATAATGGTTAATGACGTGGAAACATCTTTCCACCAGCTATCAAGGATTGTGATTTCGTTTTTTGAGGTAATTTTGGTAAGTTGATTTTAAGAAATATTTTATTGTGTAGAAAAAACGTAAAAATTTTGATTGTAATTTTGAAGTTATCAATATAAGTTAAGCATTTTAAACTCCTACATATTACATAAAGAGTACCTTGAGATTCGTAATGTCATACAAACTACATATTTTGTAATGATCACTTATATAACAAAATTTTAATACTAAACTAAAATTATAATGGGTTAAAATGTATCGACATTGAAATTGACCTAATGAAAAACAAAAAAAAAAAAAGATTTTGATTTCAAAAGATATTTCGGTAACTAAAAAAAAAAATATTCGATGAAATTTCGACATTTTTCGAAAAAAA
Source organism: Berberis vulgaris (assembly GCA_963556465.1). Lineage (NCBI taxonomy): Eukaryota > Viridiplantae > Streptophyta > Magnoliopsida > Ranunculales > Berberidaceae > Berberis > Berberis vulgaris. Next base: position 92,684,573 of record OY747125.1, read on the forward strand.
TCACATTCTTTGCCAGTTACCCAAAAACCATGGAATTTTAATATCCATGTACAACCACGGGCTAACATTGAATTTTAATATCCATGTACAACCATGGAATTTTGACCAACATTGAATCCATCCATATGCACACCCGGCTAATCCCTCTTACTTTGCACATTTACAAACACTCCAGCAAAGCTCCAGTTTCACCCATATTATTGGAACCATCCCCAATGTAAATTTGTTTCGCAAGTGGAATTCGAATTACATTATTATTCGAGTCAGGTATTGGTTCAAATTGGTTCGCAATTATTCGTCCCAACAGCCAGGTTGCTCTACCCCAATGGGTTGATCTCTTCTTTTAGCATACAAACCGGGCAGGTAGTGCGAAGCAGGGTGACTACTCCTTTTATTGTGTTTTGGAATTTCCCTCATTCGTGGGTGATGCTCAATGTTGATGGGTCTGCCAGAGAAACGGTGATTACAGAGGGTTTTATTTTGAGAAGCAGTGATGGCTCTTGCATGTTAGCAAAACAATTTTTTTTTTGCAGAGGTACTAATAATATAGCAGAGTCACCGGCGATGCTTGAAGGCTCAGATTGTGTACTTTGGGTTGGGAAGGGTGGTTGTATAGGCTGATTCAAACTGGTTAAGAGGATGGTTCTATGAAACGTTCAAGGTCCCATTGCACCTCGAGTTTGTATGGAGGAAGATTAAGGAAGAGAGTATGCGCTTGACGTTGTTTGTACACATGTTTTTTGTGAGGCGAATGCATTAGCGGCTACCTTGGCTAGCTATGCACAGGCAGAGAAGATCACTCGGGTGTTCAATACCCAAACATTTCCAAATCGTTTGAAAGCCTTATTGCGCCTCGACCAATCGATCACAACATATATCAGATTTCCAGAGTAATTCAGAAATGGTTGCGCTCTATTTTTTGTGGTTATTTCGAACTCTATGCCTTGGCAGCTATTGGTAGCAACCGCCAGGAGTGGGAGGGGTTTTGTTTCAGCAAATGTCGGGAAGTTGCTCTATCTTGGCAACATCTGGAACTTTTGGTAGCTACTGCACGCAGTGGGAAAGGTTGTGTTGTGGGTGTCTAGGACCCGAAGAAGTGTGTGCATTTTTTAGCAGAGGTTGGGTTCGTCTAGGATGGTATGTCATGAATGTCAATGGTTTTTTAATAAACAATAAGGCGTCGGGTGGGATAATAATTGCATTTATGGCAATAAAGCAATTCTTTTCTTGGATTGTTTTTGTTGCCATGTAACCAATATTGATGTGGTTGCATTTGCACGGATAGCTCAGGAAGAAGAAGCTTCGAGAGAGTGGATTCTCTGCCAGATAAGCCTAGTGCTCTTTTAAGGTCAGATAAGTGCAGGACCAGTTTTGCGGAAAAAAAAAAGTGTAATTTGATAATTTCTACGGGTTAATGTACCCCTGTTATGTATTTTTTTTGTTTTTTTTTTTGAAAAAGTAACAAAGTCTGGCATCCAAAAGTTGCCTTTCCACACTAAAGTTTTGAATAAAAATAAATTTTTTTGTTTCGCTACTACACACACGCCTGTATCATTTCTTAAAATGGCATCGCCTTTCGCCTTATTAATGATTGAAGAGCCATCAATATTCAGTGCATGCCAGCCTTAAGGAGGAAATCACCAATAGAAGACCAACGTGGCGGACACCGGTATCGAGCTATTCTTCAAACCCAATCTACGTAGCAGCTAGTGATCCCACTCTTCCCCTTATGGACAAACAATTTAAAAACTAACCGGATCCTGAAATAAACTCTAATAATCACCTAATTCGAACTCCATTGCTTCTCTTCCGATAATTTCTTGTTTTGTTGTAGCCATAGTTCCCAAATAATGAAGATAGGTGTAAAATTATATAAAATTCCAACCTGAGTTAATCGAACAGTTCGAAAACCACGCAGCCAACAGAGAATAAACCTCCAGTGGACGTCTAGCATTAACCTCGAACAAGCCATCAAAGTCTGCCAACTAACAGCAAAAGCACCTCAACGCGAGGTTGAATCTAATGTAATTCAGTTCCTCATTTATTGGCAAAGATTTTTTCAAGACTTCCCAAACTAGAATTGATATATCCGTTGGCATGAGAGGGTGCCACAACAGCTTGTACACCCGATCAGGTTCCTCCTTGTTTCTGAACAGAACAGCCACATATCTTACATCAAAATTCCCATCATTAGTAAAAGTCCAATTCTAAAATCTTGTACGTCCAGATCAGTTATGATGATACATTGAAATAGACAGATCATCACGACCATACATATGGCAAAGAACATTTATCGCGAGAATATCGTGTCTCATCTATTGGGCCAGCTCGTAAAACTCAAGAAGAATAAAGTCAACCACCAGACAAGGCCCATTATAAGAAGATATAATCAAAGCCTAAATCCAGTCCCGAACGAATCAAAGCCCAAATCCATGCCCGACACGAGTTCACTCATAAAAAAGAGGAATATTGCACCAAAAAGAGTCGTGGAGGGAGTTACGCCTCCACGGATGCATCTCCATCAATGAGACTGTTACGAGAAACATCTCCTTCCGTTGCACCTCCCATGCTTAAGTCACGCAGATAATTAACCGCGGCCATTATAAAAAGTAAAGGGAACATTCGACAGGTATGCAACTTTAACTAAGCTTTGTCCAAATTTATTTCCTTCTTCAAACAGAGTTGTTGACTTAAGCATCAGAATGCCTTCGGCCACCAAAAAGGTGGCGTTTGGCAGTCTAACATTTGTTTTACAGGTCAAACTCATAGGAGGACGATTTTTGGACGCGTTAGTTTGGCGTCGTCTGTGGGGAACGATGAGTTTCTTTTCTAAAAATAAAATCCATAGTGACGAAGTTCACCAAAATCTGATAAACAATCAACAAGCTGTTAAAACAAATGATACACCTTACAGATCTTCAACTCGGTGACGATAACAACAACCATCCTATCGGCGACAATGTATCACAAGCAGCTCACAAATAAGATGCAACCCAAATCATTAGACCAATGGCACCCGAGAATCAAGACCCACAATAGGCAATAGCCCAAACAACCCAGACATCTGGTGACGCTGCCACAGATCCTTGGGTAGACATGTTTTTGGTCTAGATGAATTACATGACGAAAATGCTAAAATCACCCAAGAGCGCATTTAGCCAGCTAATCCCGTCCAAGCACCGTCCCAACAAAACTCCGTCAACCGAACTCAAGGGAATGACGAAATCCTAGCAGAACCTCAACAGGGAAACTTCGATAGCAATGAACTCCTCTAAGGCAATACTCCACAGTGTGACGGAACACTTGTTGAGATCTCATTCAGAATCAGAGTCATGGATCCCAATGTATTATACGAATTAGTCAAGCCGCCATCCTCTGATGCCCTCATGAAAATGCCCATGCCGAAAAAGTTCACTCTACCAAAGTGCGAAGTATATGATGGTACTACCGACAAAATAGATCACCTGAGACACTTCCACCACATGATGGCCGTGAAGGAAATCACAGAGTCGATCTTATGCAGGACATTCCCAATCAGTCTCACCTCCACAGCGATGAATTGGTTCAACATCCTACCACTGAGGTAAATAGACTTTTTTTAGGCGTTAGCCACCGCTTTTATCACCAGATTCATTGGGAGGCAGCGGATGAGGAAAGGACCACACTACCTTTTCCATATCAAGCAAAATCTCGAAGAGACAATACGGGAATACGTCACTCGTTTCACCAACAAACTGACGATGATCGATGGATGAGCAACGACACAACCGCTGCAACCTTCATCGTCGAACTGAAGAGAAACCCCTTCTTTGATGCTCTTAATCTGGAAACTCCAAAAGGCATGGCAGTCTTATTAAAAATATCCCAAAATCACATTTCTCTCGAGAAGATGAAAGTGGCCAAGAGAAAGAATGACCAAGAAAGAGAAAGTCATTCATGGAAACAGGAAAGAAATTAAGAAACAAGACCGGATGACAGATCACAGGAGGATAACATCCATCTAAATAAACATCGGAATGGCACAAGAACCGATTCAAACCAACAAGAGTCCGAGAAGCTACAATCAGCACGACCCCGACACGAGCGAGTAACAAGCGTGATGAAGAAGACATACAAATTATATAAAACCTTGAAAACAAGTCGAGCAATTATAATAAAGCACATAGCAAAATGGGATAACATCAACTTGCCACTTAGGATGAAAAGAGACCCGAAAGGAAGAAACAAAAGCAAATATTGTTCCTTTCCATAAGGATCATGGGCACGATACCAAAGACTACTACAATCTGAAAGACTAAATCAAGCATTGGGTTCAAAAAGGACGATTCGACGAGTTCATCGGAATGTCAAATAAACAGCTCAAATGGAAAGAGAAAGCAGATACCACTACGAGATCAAAGGAATAGCCCAGAGAACTAATATACGTTCTACACTGCATGACCGAAGGAAGCAAAACAATGAACTTAACAGAAGAAGCAGCAAGGAAAACCTCCCACTCGAGCTAATTTATATCAGAACAGGAGTGTTAGCAAAACCAGACAAGTTATTTTACAAATGCATAGAACATGTAAAAGTTTGCACCAATCAACTAACGTGATTCAAGGACCCTACCGATGGATGCAATCTCGACCCAAATCACCAACGACAAAATTGAAAGCAACGGACTCTACGGAACCTCGACGGCTGACCCAAACACGGAGCTAACATAAGCATGATTGGACAATTTGGTGTTGATGTGAGCATGATCAGACAGTTTGGTGTTGACGTAAGCATGATTGGACAGTTTGGCGCCGATGTGAGCATGATCGGACAAATCAACACTGCTCAGCTACCGAATCAAAAAGCACCCCAAGTCTGTTAGCCACGACAATATATACAACAAACGAGTAAAGCTCAACCCATAGCAAATACGGTGAATAAAAGCGTACTAGACAAAGCAACAAAAACATCAATCTTTGATACGATGATCGACATCAGGCAAAGAAAGACAAAGCAACAAAAACATCAATATTTAATACAAGGATCGACATCAAGCAAAGGAAGACAAAGCAAATTGCTCTTCAAATCAGCATAAATGCTTCAACAATTAGGGCTGGCTGGCCAGAGCATCCGAAAGGGAATATCAATAAGATTACAAATTCGAAATCTCTATTTTATGTGTAAACGACAAAGTAAAAGCGTCCAAAATTAACCATACAAAGCAATCGGCATACCTAGCAATAAGAAATTAGGACAACAATCGGATATGTATAATAAAAACTTCTGATCTGATCAACCACGAAGTAAAAGTTAAACAAACGAGTCAACTTAACACAATAAACTTCGAGTCGACTGAGACGCCAAGCCAACTAAGTAAATGTTGGACAAACGAGTCAACTTAACACAAAAAGCTTCAAGTCGACCGAGACATCGAGCCAACGAAGTAAAAGTTGGACAAACGAGTCAACTTAACACCAAAAACTTTGAATCGACTTAAACGTTGAGCCGACGAAGTAAAAGTTGGACAAACGAGTCAACTTAACACAAAAAACTTTGAGTCCACTGAGACGTCGAGCCAACGAAGTAAAAGTTGGACAAACGAGTCAACTTAACACCAAAAACTTTGAATCGACTGAGACTTCGAGCCAACGAAGTAAAAGTTGGACAAACGAGTCAACTTAACACAAAAAACTTTGAGTCGACTGAGATGGCGAGCCAATGAAGTAAAAGTTGGACAAACAAGTCAACTTAACATTGTGAACTTCGAATCAACTGAAATGTTGAGCCAACGAAGTAAAAGTTGGACAGACAAGTCAACTTCGAGTCGACTGAGACATCGAGCCAACAAATTAAAAGTTGGACAAACAAGTCAACTTAACACATTAAACTTCGAGTAGACTAAGACGTCAAGCCAACAAAGTAAAAGTTGGACAAACGAGTCAACTCAACGCAGTCAACTTTGAGTCGACTAAGACATCAAGCCAACGAAGTAAAAGCTAGAAAAGTAAGTCAACTTAACATAGTAAATTTTGAGTCAACAGAGAGGTCAAGTTAATGAAGTAAGACTTGAACGAAAGAGTCAACTTAAAACAAAACACTTCAAATCGACTGATACGTCGAATCAGCAAAGTCAAAATTGAAGGAACGAATCGACATGATTTAAGGAACTACGGATTGACTGAACCAACAAGGCAAAGGTCAAGACCAAAAGTCAACTTTTTCACCGCGGCAAGCCATCTCTTAGCAGTGGTACGCATAACGAAAGTATTTGCCTTGACCTCGACAAGCATCACCATCAACTGTTGCACCCGCCTCTCAGTGATATCATGAATAACGAATTGTTCAATCTCAGCACAAAAAGCCTCATTATAAGCTGCCTTCTCAGCGGATTACTCATTTTCCACATCACATAGACGGGCACAAACCCCATCCAATTTGTCTTTCAAAGACTCAAGCTTAGCAGCAGATTTATCCCGTAAACTTTTCGCCTCAATCATCTAAGTCCGAGCAGTTCTGGCAGTTTTCTCCGACTCCGCGCATTATGCTCTCAACACATCAAATATGGAGAGAACGTGAGAAAACACTAGCAACGATGTCGTCAACCTTCCCTCCAAACAAATCACCTGATCACGATCGGCTCGATAGACCGAGCCCATCACCCCTGCATAGGTGAGATTATTCATCCCGTCCATTATCTGCTCAAGACCATGATCAAGGTGATCACATGGATCTAGTACAGGCATCGAAGGTCTTTCCACTAATCACCCGTGCCATTCATTTATCAACCTGTGCGCACCATCTTGCACGTCAAGCTGAGTGAACCAACAAAACTTGCCATCCGACTTGATATGGATATATTTTGGGCTAGGCTTAGTCCAACCAACCCATGGAAGAAGAACATGAGGATCTAGAAGCACTATGGAACCACCCCCGATAGCCGAAAGGCGGAAGGAACAACAATGACAATGGAAAAATCATTTTTACCCTCCCATCGAGGAGCAGTCGTAGTAGGAGCAGGACTAGTAGTGATGGCGGGAGCAGAGGAATTCAGACGGGCAAGAGAAGAAACTAATAATTCGACTGCATCACTGACGTCAATAGAAGGAGAAGGAGGAGAGTGAACTTCAAAACGCTAACCACCAACATCTTTAGACTGCTCAACTGCTAACTGAAGCATTTTATCTTCAATAGCCCGGGGATTATCATTAGACAACTCATCAACGTTCAAAACACCATAGGCAGAAAGAAGCCTCTTTTCATTATTGTCGAACGGGCGAGTAATCTCTTTCTCACTCCTCTCCAACGCCAGCCTCATCTCCTTAGCCTCCTCGAGAGATTCACGATCATCTTTTATGATATCTTCGCAGGAAGGACTTGGACGAGAGGTAGCCTCCATAACATCTTGATCAAGACTCAGACGGGATGCAATTCGAGCAGAACCACGATTAGAAAGTCGTTTCATCCTTGGAACCCGACCAGGATCTACTAGCAATCACCTCGATAGACTAATGGGCCTCGCAAGCTTCCTTTTCTGGAAGTCGCAACTACGACATTAACAAAAGGATCTGTAACACTCCTATTCAAACTCACTTCCCAATCAATGTTAGCACTACTAACACCAACACGCGTAGCGCGAGCAACAATATCCTCAGCCCGAGACTCACTAAGCAAGACTCGCTCCATTTCGTTCATAGTGTACAAACCACTACGTTCCAGGATGTCCTCAGAAAGAAATGCCTCCACATGAAACTGGGGAAGCTTCAAGATTCGGTTAACTGAAGATTCTTTCGACTATTGGGAACTCAGAATGATCGAAAAATTAGACGACCTTGCAATTGGAAGTAGCCAGAGTTAACAGAAGCATAAAACCAAGACCTTAACCAATCACGAATGTCATTGTTAAGTTTCTCGAAGCAAATAGGAAAACGGAAAAAGCATATATCTTTGCTCACCAACAGACCAACCACCGAATGCAAAACCCTCACAGTCAAAGGAATGTCGGACATAATAACCCTCGCATAAGAATAAACCATTACTCTCCAACCATTAGGACCCATTTGAATAGGAGGAATGCCCAAGAAGTCCAGATACTCCCAAAACAGCTTTAGAACTGGAAATCGAAAGCCATAATAAAACATGCACTGATACAGCGCGATGTACCCATGCCTTGGATTACAGGACTGTCGTCCTGTCTAGGCAAGATAATCTAGAGTTCATGTGGCAGATTGTAGTCAGAACAAAGACTGTCTAACGTTGCCTGAGAAGCTTTCTTGGGAGAAAAATGAGCTTTACAAATAGCTAGCAACTTACTACTTAGTTTATCTCCAACGGACATTGTTAAGGAACAAATGAACAAAGAGAATGAAGAAGGCGAATGAAGAAATGAACCCTAATTTCAAAGATAGTGTAAAGAGGGAAAACAAGTTCGTCACGTCCCCTTTTATAGAGCCAAGCAATGAAGGGACTGCTCATGGGACAACGTGCGAGATATGATGGCTACGTGAAATCCCAAAAACGTGCGCAAAAACTAACAGCCAAGCAAAGAATCAAGACACCAACCTGCAAAAAGTTACTGACAACATTAAATACAAGGCAATGATGGAATTGAAAGATAAATCATCACGAAGTTAGTGACCACATCAACATACCCACTAACTAAAGGGGGGAGTAGCTGATGATACATCGAAATATACCGATCATCATGACCATACACATGGCAGAGAACATCCATCACGAGGATATTGCATCCCATCTACTGGGCCAGCTCGTAAAACCCAAAAAGAATAAAGCCAACCACCAGACAAGGCCTACTATAAGAAGATATAATCAAAGCATGAATCCAGGCCCGAAAGAATCAAAGCCCGTCACGAGTTCTCTCATAAAGAAGAGGAACGTTGCACCAAAAGGAGTCATGGAGGGAGTTACGCCTCCACGAACGCATCTCCATCAAGGAGGAGATTGTTACGAGAAACATTTCCTTCCGTTGCGCCTCACATGCTTAAGTCACGCAGATAATCAACCGTGAACATTATAAAAGGTAAAGGGAACATTCGACACAGGTATGCAACTTTAACTTAGTTTTGTCTAGATTTACTTCATTTTTCAAACAGAGTTGTTGACTTAAGCATCGAAGTGCCTTCGGCCACCAAAAAGGTGATCCTTGGTAGTCTAACATTTGTTTTGCATGTCAAACTCATAGGAGGACGATTTTTGGACGCATCAAGATCGAACATGATTCTCATAAAGCGTCATTGCTCTCCTTTGCATAACAGCACCCAATGACATGAAATTTTCATTGCGCATGACCTGCAACGAGGGCCATACATCCTAGTTTGCATCCCATCCAACCCTTTCAAACCGTTCTGCCAATGCCTAGTGCTCCTAAAAAAAACTCAAACTACCACGTCCAACTTTCTAGATGGAGTAATCATAGAGAATCACTCATATTTCCAACAACTCTTTCCAATATAAGGCCCTTATTTTTAATTAAACCTCTAGTATAGAGGGGCACCTATGCAACGCCAGGCCTTTATTACTTGTCTAAAAAGGATAAAAATACACAGGGGGTACATTACGATCCTTTTTTTCTTTTTTAACATAAAAACAATAAAGTTCACCTGGTGAACATTATTTACCCATGGAATCCTACACAAATAAATACTATTTTGGAAGTCTAACATAGGCAGTGTGAACTAGATCCAACTGTAACAAAGCTTTAGGGCGATCAGGCAAGGATTGAGCATTATAATTCCAACTAACTTTTTCATCCTGAGCAATTCTGGCAAGGGCATCCGCTATCGCATTTGCTTCCCAAAATACATGTATACATGTACAATCCTGTCGCTGACTCACCTCTACAATCGTCCTTCAAATCGATTCCAACTGCCCTGGAATCTTGTATCTCCCATAAAACCACTCCCTCATCATCATCATCATCATCAAAGCCCATTCCCGAGATTTTCGGGGTCGGCTACATGGATTTTGGTTCTCCAAGCAATGCGATCTTCCCACATTTCCTCGTCTAATCCAAGCTCAATGATATCTTCATTCACAGTCTTCATCCAAGTTTTCAACGGTCGTCCCCTCCGTCTACACCCTCCATTAACTTGCCAATCTAAACATTTTCTAATTGGCGCCGTGCTTGGTCTCCTCCGCACATGACCAAACCAAATTAAACGTCTTATGCCTTCTAATAAGACCAAGATAAAACCACTCCCTAACAAGCAAAAATTTCGCCTACACTACCACATTTGCAATTCCCAACTCCATGCACAATCTTATGCCTTCTAATAAAGCTAGTGATTCAGCTTTGTTATTGGAGCCTCTACCAAAAAATATTTGCTTCACCATAATACAGTTCCCATCACCACTGTGCAGAATCACCCCACCTGAGATCATAGAATCCATGGCTAAACAGTTCATGTTCAAAGCCGCCCAATTCGAGGGTGGAAAAACCTAATAAATAGCTATTGGCACTATCTCACCTATTACTTGACTAACTTTCAAGCTAAGCACATAAATCACTCCATTTGGGTCGATCGGCCTCTTTTTAATAGCATATACCTGCATCACCAACTTAAGCCAACGCCTTAATCGAATAATTACATAATGCGCATTCCATTCTTTACCTTCATACACTTTTTGATTTCTTTGGAGCCATATCTCCGATAAAACAAATAGGGACGTCACATTATAAAAAAAACACCCAGCTACGTAGTATTTGCAACCCGTCAAAACCACATATGGAGCATGGAATACACTTCCCCGAGTCGATGAAAGTGTATACCAAAAAGGAATTCAAAATAGCGTCTAACTTTTGATGTTAAACCACTTTCAATTAACAAGTGCTTAGACGATTTGAACTCTAGAAAGATGCAACAATGACACTTCAAAGCAAGCTCAAACCCAATCCTTCGTGCATTCCCATCAACTGGAATAGCTCCTAGAATGAGTTTCCACACAAACACTAATATCTTGGATGGTAACAATGGGTGCCAAATCAGTTTAAAAACTTTATCATTTTTCTCCTTACCAGTGGGTGCTTGGATGGTAACAATTGGAATAACCCTATTTCATCGAATATTCACCATTCAGTGAGTGATGCCAGATGTGCACATCCTCTCCTCCACCCAGCACCTTCTGACAATACAAGTAGTTTCACTTCACCTCTTCCTTAATCCCATCCTACAGCAGAGCAAAATCCACATGCACACAAGCTTCCAAAGTTGCCAATTCACCCAAAGCCATCCAGTAGGATTATAAACACCAGACTCATTCCAATTCTCAAAGAAAAAAATATTCTTCAAGCCCCCACCAACCAGCCATGAAAAATTATCAATCAACAAAGTTTTATGCTTTAGCATCTCCTTGAGAAGTTTCAACAAATCCTGCTTCTCCTTGTACACCATCAGTGGTACTGAGTCTATGGAATACTTTTTCCTCATAAAAACAACACATAATGATCTAGAATGTGGCAAGCTCGAAAGAGTTTTAGTCGAAAAGCTCGCATAACAAATAGCATGTCCTTAACATCTAGACCGCGCTCGAATACCGGGCATATTAAATGTTGCCAAGCCATCCACTTTTACTTACATCTTCCTTCAAAATCTTAAAAACAAAAACCCAACAATAAGACTACGAATAAAATCCAACACCTTGTATGGCACACACATTGCCACCAAAGTGTAAACTGGAATGGAAGTCGGGATATGACAAATCAAAACCAAAATGGCAACAATTCTAGCCAGCCTTGTTTGCTAGCCTTTTCTTGGCCTTTTTTGGGTTTTTTACACTTCTACCCCTTTGATTTATAGATAGTGTTTGTGGTTGTGTTTTAAAGAGAAGGGGTAAAAAGTGTAAAACACCAAAAAAAGGCTACTAAACAAGGCTGGCTAGACTTACTCCCAAAATGGCCACCACGTCAGAGAAAATTCGTTTTCCAGCCACCAATCATTTTCTAAATTTTTTCCACAATCTCCTCATAGTAAATTGCCTTACCTTTCCCTTCATAAATGTGAACTCCTAAATATTTTAAAAGGAGACGATGTGAGTTGAAACTCTATCTGTAACGACCCAATCCGCACAATAAGATATTGTCCGCTTTGGGCCCAACCGGCCCGCACGACTTTAAAAGGCCTCTTACTATGGGGATCCAACCTCGCACATATATAGCACATCACCATCCCGCACCCAGGCGATGTGGGACTATGATTCCCCTTGTAGCTCGTCCAACCTCTCCCGGCCTGTTGGGCCTATTGGGCCAGTTGGGCTCCAACCCTCACCCTCACCCTCACCCTCACCTCAGGTCCGCCCACTTAGGGTCTCACAATCCACCCCCTTAAGGCCCAACGTCCTCGTTGGCCACACAGGCACAACGTCCACGTTGCCCGAGGGCCCACCTCCACGTGGCACACTTTCGGCTGGGTCAGGCTCTGATACCATTCTGTAACGACCCGATCCGCACAGTAAGATATTGTCCGCTTTGGGCCCAACCGGCCCGCACGGCTTTAAAAGGCCTCTTACTATGGGGATCCAACCTCGCACATATATAGCACATCACCATCCCGCACCCAGGCGATGTGGGACTATGATTCCCCTTGTAGCTCGTCCAACCTCTCCCGGCCTGTTGGGCCTATTGGGCCAGTTGGGCTCCAACCCTCACCCTCACCCTCACCTCAGGTCCGCCCACTTAGGGTCTCACACTATCACTTGACTAATGGACTCAACCGGTCATTTGGGAAATTAGGAAAATTAAATTATCATTCGCATATAATAGATAAGATATTGGATTGCAAGGTCTCAACGTATAATATTACCCAATTTATCCTCTGTAAAAAGCCGCAGTGAACCTTTTATTTAAAACCTCAGTCGCAATAACAAATAGCATTGGGGACATGGGATCTCCCTGTTGAATACCTCTCGAAGACCTAAAATAGCAATCATACACCCCTTGCACAAGGACTGAAAGATGCACTCGGAATCAAAAGACAAAACTTGTTATCAAACCCAAATTTCCTCAACACCGCAAACAAAAACTTCCATTCAATCTTGTCATACGCCTTTTCCATATCAAGTTTAAAAATAACATTCCCGCCAAAGGCGCATTTCCCAATAAAGTGCGACATTTTTTTAGCTAGACCCATATTTTCTGTTATGAACCTTCCTTTCACAAAAGCTAGCTCCATGTTTTTGTGATAGAATATTTGGAAGAATTCCTGCCAGTCTCTTGCATAAAATCTTACTAAAAATTCTATAGACAACGTTCCACAAACTAACGGGGCAAAAATCACTAAACACTTTGGGAGACTCAACATTGGAATCAAAGAAATGAAGTTGTAAACGCACCTAACAATGACCAACCCAAGAAAAATAACTCTGTCAGTCTAAACAATATCCCAACACACTTGAAAGAAACTTGAACCCATCCAACCCCGGGGTACTATGCTGAGGATTGCTAAAATCAAGTTATTTAACTTATTCCATCAAAGGCAGTCTATAAACCTCAAAATTATCCTGCCTTGAAATATGTGTACGAATGCAACCTAGCATCTAGTCATCGATATTTACTGGTTGGGAGGAAAGCAAGGATTGAAAAAAATCATTAGCTTCTAAGAGGATCCGCCCTTGCTACGAAATAATGGAACCGTCTGGTAAAGTAATCTCAGTAACTAACCTCATTTTTTGTTTAATTTTCATCGTAGCAAAATAAAAATATATTTAGTGGATGCTCGACCTTCTTTCAATTCCTTTTCCCACGATTTCTGCCTCTAATAAACTTCTTTCTACAACAACGCCCTTTTATATTCCGCCTCACACCAGTTATAGTTAGCAAACGCCTAGCCATCCCAAGCTTGCTATGTCACCAACTCCCATATTTTCAATTTATCCCTGATCCTATGCAGATTACTAAAAACATTTCCAAACGTAACCATGTTCCATTTTTGAGATCAGCCTCAAAGTTTTGATTTTGACGTTCAACCTGTCTAAAACATTAAGTTGTCGTCTCTCTGCATTCCAACAATTTTCAACAAAGCAATCAAACTCATCATGCAATGTCCACATGCGTTGAAATCTGAAAGAAGAATTACCTGATCACGAGCTTGAAAGTAGAGAGGCCGAAATGAGCGCTTGATCATAACAAGTACGAAGAAAGTGTTCCACCTGGATCATAGGTAATGAAGATAACAACTGAGAAATCACCATAGCTCGGTCCAACCTGGCCCAAATCCTATCTCTAGCGCCTTGTTGTTGCACCAAGTGAATATAGGATTTGAAAATCCACAAACAACAAAACCAAAATGTTCAATGCACTAGACGAATTTTGACATACCATTAAAACCCAGAGTGTTGACACCCATCATTTCCTTAGAGGAGGCAACTATGTTAAAATCAGCAATAGCGAACCATGACAAAGTGCACTCTTTCGTAATCTTAACAAGATCCCGCCACAGACTTCGACGCTCACCCAGAGAGCACTTGGCATACACAATGGTAACTGCAGACTCTCTATTCGACTCCAAATTTCTAACCTAACAGTGCAAGAACTAATCTGAAGACCTCACCACTGAAAACTCCAAATTGTTCCCCCAAGACACCCAAAGCTTCCCTATCAAATCCTCATTACTAGCAAAATTCTATAAAAAAAAAATAATTCTTGCTAATCTCAACATGCCTGGATGCATCAACCATTGGCTCCGCCAACATCAAAAATCAAACTTTATGTTCAAAAATGAGTTTTTTTATCTGACTGGCTGTCATCTTGTTTCCCACACCCCTCGCATTCAAAAACAAGCTATTGCTCACTCTCATTGATAACTTTGGTGATGGTGTTTCTGGTCTAGGGGAAATCCAACATCCACTAAATCTTTCTTTTTTTCTTCCCTTTATTTTTGTTTTTTGTCCGTCAGACACTGTTCCAATTTCCACATCCGATTGAAACCCATATTGATCTCATTCCCTACCAGACTGCAATCTATCACAATGCTCAAGTTCATAATCAGAGAGATCAACACACAAGTTCGTACCCTACTTATTTAAACCAGCTCCAATTTGTTGAACCGTGCCTTCAATATCCCCTCCTACATCGTCACCACCCATATGTATAATGCTACAAACGTATTCATGCACTGTGAGCCATGTCAAAAACATGCGAGAACAATCCGTACTCATGGGAAGGCATTACACACCGTTTGTAGCCCTTTGTTGTTTGCCTTGTGGGGAATGGACATTGTCGCACCTCTTTCAATGATTTCAAAAATTAGAGAATTATTATTAGTTGCGACAGATTATTTTCTAAATGTGTACAAGCCATAACACTACAGAATATTTATTTTGTATGGAGAGATTGTAAATGAGATTCGCCCTACCCTAGGCCTTTGTGACCGACAATGGACTTCAGTTCTCACATCTTAAGTTGAATGTTTTCTGCTCCGAACACCGCATTCGTTTTTTGCAATTGGCCCCGCCATGTACCTCCAAAGTAACTAACAGGCAAATGCCCAACAAAATTATCTTGGATAACACAAAACGGAAGTTATTAACGACCAAATCCAAGTAGGCCTACAGAAACACTGCACGTAGATCAACGAGATACTCACCCTTTGCCTTGGCATTCGGCATGAAGGCAATAATACCAACTGAACATGTTGTATCTACTGCATAGAAGATTTTATTTAATTCTAGAACTTCTAATGTATCAAAAGCTTTTGTAGTTGATAGGGTTGAAAACCGAACCGACGGTTCAATTTTTCACCTAAACCGTGAACCGAACCGACTTTGGTCGGTTTCAAAAATTTCAAACTGAAATCGAACCGATTCTAATTTATGCAAATCGTAACCGAACCGACTTAAATCGGAATAAAACCGAACCGATTTAAATCGGAATAAAACCGAACCGACCGATTATTTTAAACATATTATAATGTTTTTACATAAAATATATATTATTTATTATATATATTCCATCGGTTTGGTTTTGTCGGTTAAAATCACATAGAAACCGAAAACCGAACCGACCATTTTGGTTTTGAATTTTATAAAATCGAAACCGAACCGATCGGTTTGGTTTTGATCGGTTCGATCGGTTTAAACGGTTTGATCGGGTTTTTGTTCAGCCTTAATAGTTTACAGGCTAAAAGAGAAAAGGGATACAATTGTCGTATGTTGGTAGACTATCACAAAACATTGTAGTGTGAATATCGAAAGCATGTCAGGAGAGAACATTGGTAGTTGGTGACTTAGTTTTGAGAAAGGTGTTTCTCAAAACCGAAGAACGGAATGAGGGGAAACTATCTTGGAATGCCCTTATCTAGTTATTGAAGTGTTAGGAAGCGGTGCTTATTAGTTATCTGAATTGTCTACTGCCCCCCTCGAACTCACACGGAGCATTCGCAAACTGAAAAATCTTACGGTTGAGTCAACATCTTCCAGTAGATATTCTCGACTTTATAACTTGGCCTTATCTTGCCGAACTTGTGTTTCCCCTTTTATAATGAAAGTTTGTACCTTTCGATATAATGTCTTTTAATATCAAAGGTTTGTATACATGGAACAAAGCTTATAATCTTATCTGAATGATTATTACCATTTGGAGAGAAAATTTTCAAACCCCATTGCTTGAAACTGCATTTTTAGGTCTAATTCCACATACCCATTTGTTAATTCTCTTTTATTTGCAGTATAAATTTGTGTTTTTGAATACCAACTTTTTAGTTTTTTAGGTTTAGATGTCTAATACGTCATTTTTTTCATAGACTTATTTAGCCCCAAATGTCATATTTGGCATCTACAACTATAAAACCCTAATTTCTTTTAAGGTTACTTGAAAATAGATTGTAGACTAACAAAACATCGAGACCCACTTCACAAAATCTGGTCTTGAAGCTTGTTTTGTTTAATTGAACCCCACAAATTTTGAACTTTTCATCTGTTGGTTTGCCACTAGGCCTTATACTGTAAACCCAATTGCTGATAACTTAATTTTTGAATCCTTGATGTCTTGAAATTTAGCTCCTCTTATTGTATTCACTAATGAATTGCAGAGTGTAGGGATGGCAGTGTACAGTTTTCTTGTTGTGGCCTTTTATGCATTTTTAGGGCCTTTCCTGGGAAATCAGATTGTTGAGATCGTAGTACTCTCAGTTTTTTCATTTGTGGTATGATACATAAGTTGCTTCCCAAGTTCTAATTTTTTATAGTAAGGATATTGGTTTGATTTGGGTTTTCACTCTTCAGGCACTTTCAGTGATGTTTCTATTTATAAGGTGCTCTGCAATTGATCCAACAGATAAAACCAGCTTTAGGAAGAGAACAAAAACCAAATCCAACATGTTTACAAACCTGAATTATTGGTCTATATTCAGTCAGATAGTATTGAGGTTCTTCAGGAGGATGGAAAGGAAGATCCTCAGGTGTTTTATAAGGAAGAAGTACATGGATCCATGGAAAACAAATGTTTAGGTCGAACCCTTACTACCACTCCTATTTTCCTTTAAGGACGATGCTGTTTCGCCTGATTTGAGAGATGACGAGATCACATTTTGCTCACTCTGTGACCTTGAGGTTGGTAGTGCATACAACCTTCATATTGAAACTTATATGGAACTTTATTCTGTTTAGGTGAACGATATTAGTTTATTCAAGTGGAATTAGAAGGTGTTTGAGTTGAATCCTCAAATCTTTTTCAGGTGAAGAAGCACAGCAAGCATTGTAGGACTTGCAACCATTGTGTTGAAGAATTTGATCACCACTGCATGGTAATTAAGAGGCTCGAGCTATTTCTCATGGGCTATTTTTATGCTTTATTCAATTTGTATCATTTGATAATTGATTGAAAATGGGTTTTGGTGTTTTTGTCATATAGTTAGACATGCAAGTTCAAACACGTCTCTTGTCTCAAACCTACTAAGCTGACTTATTTTGGAGTCAATGCTAAAACTCTTAAATATAACATGTTATGTGTCATTTCCCAATACTCTTTTAGGGCTTTGATTGGTCAGGTTTCACCCAAGATCTAGACTGATTAAATCTGTATCTAGCAGTATCGATCTCAAGGCAGGTTTTACATTAAAATATGCCCCATATGCATATGGTGTGGCACCCAATACATATCAGGGGTGTACTTAACCAGTAGGGTTAATAAATCCGAATTAGGAATATTCTCTCAAGGTTATTTAGGTTCTAACCACATTAACATATAAATATGGTAGTTTTAATTGGTGATTAGTGAAGAAAAGATATTTCTTTTCATCAATTATGTGCTTACAATCTGGTGTTGGACATCAGAAATTGCTAAAGCAAAACCGTCAGAAAGAAACATGTCACTTTTCATCTTGGTGTAGCTCAAGTCCACCCACTGCTGCCATCGACCTGATTTAGGAAGGTGTCCAGTATCCACCCCATTTGGGTTAAAGTGATTATGGTAGTCTTGGAGTCATTTATTTATTTTAATGCCTTCCCGCTGAGGACTCCACATTTGTCTTGTGTTAATGATAACAAATTCATCAGCTAAAAGCACCTTCTTCTAAGCACTCCATCATGACATGTTTCAACTGGAACATCCTTTCCTTGGCCGCCTGCAGGTAAAACAAAGCACTCAAACTTTACCATAAAAAGGTGAACGAGTGATATCACTAACTTGGTTATCATACTGATTACGTTTACAGAAACAGTTTATATTTACTTAATTCATTTAAATGTTATTTACATAAATGGGTCAAGTTAATGGGGGAAGATGACTAAGTAGTTAGATCAAGTTCATTCTTTCAGATTTACAACAACACCTAACTGTGCGTTTCAGAAGTTCTGAAGATCACATATAGTTATGACATCTTATTATAGCACCTCCAGTTCAAAAAAGATATAAATCAGCATCTCCAGGATTGCAGGAGCATAGTTGAAGAGATGGAAGCATATCAGAGGGAACTAGAAGGAAATGCTGAAAAGCACAGTATGGTGTTTTCATTATCTTGGTTTATATGCATTTCAAATTTATGTGCATGCAAGTGGGTTTTCTTAACTGCAGCTTTGTACCATAATTTCTACTTAATTCTAAATGACAAGTATGCAGTGAAATTTGGATCCGTGTTCTATATTATTCTCATAAAGATGGCAATATTAGCCTGATCATATGCTTATGACCATAACCAAGTCTGACCTATATTTGTAAGATGTCTCCAGTCACAGGGATACCTTGGGCTTCATCGCAATCGTTCTTAGTTATCATAACCTTCAAACTGTAATTTATTCGTATGATGCGATTGCCACATTGATATTGTTGGATAGACACCTTGGCTCAAATATCTGATGTAGCTAACGAAGAAATTCAGAATAGATCAAAATCAAGTAATTACATGTGTTAACCTTAGTTCAGGTACAACCAAGTAAAAAAGTTTGGCATAGAGATACCAGATGAGGCTTCACAGCATGTGAGCCACATTGGCTATTGCTTAATCACTTCACTTGCTCGATCAATTTTTGCTTTAAACTAGTCTATCCGGGGATGTATCCTTGACCACTATCCGAGCTTCCGTTGCAAATGAAATTATTCCAATGAAATCTATATATTTACATAATTCTTGTTAGGGCATTTGGTTCTCATCTACTTTGTTGATTCTCTTATGTCAGATTTAATGCACCAAAAGCTTCTCTTAAAAGCTGAAAAAGGGATTGCGGTTCAGCTCAATGATGCTGAAAGAAGGATTACAGCAGTCCATAAGGCAAGTTTTGTTTTTTAATTTATGAGTTAAATCATCGTAAGTCCTAGTTAAAAATCCTTGCTTTTTAGAAGGCACTGATACGTACCCCCTTTTTGCATGCAACCTTAGCCTGAAACACAGTGATTCAATACATAGGTGGTACCATGGACTATAAAGAGGGTTGTATCATGTAGGCTTGCCTTTCAAATTTGGATCCGTGTTCTATATTATTCTCATAAAGATGGCAATATTATTCTCATCGAACTCTAACTTTGATTTTCAATGAACCCTATTACATATCCATGAACTGTATTCATGTGCCTGGATCCATCTACTATATTACTCAATTTTCGCACTGGATCTGAGCAATGTGCACACATAACTAAGAGTTTAGGCTTAGCCTTACTATGTTTTTCTGCTATAGCCTCACTTAATGACTCCGCCTCCTGTAAAACCCCTAATTGCAAAATCCTAAACCTAAACCTATTTGAGTCTTGTTAGTGTTAAAGTTTTGATTTTTATCATAAATAACAATAACCCATTTGTGATTTTTAGTCTTGTTTGACAAAATGAAGAAAACACCATTTCTCATGTGGGTTTGTTTCAGTAAAGTTATGATTTTTTTTTGTTTGATGGGTGTCAGATAATTTGGTGGGGAGTGGAGGGTATGCAGAGGTGTACAGAGGAGTGATGGGAGATGGTGAGGTGATTGCAATGAAAAGGCTAACCAGAGCAGCAACAGATGAAAGGAATGAAAAGGAGTTCTTATCAGAACTGGGGACTATTGGTCATGTTCACCATCCAAATGTGTCTTCTTTGATGGGTTGTTGCATTGACAATGGACTATATTTGGTTTTTGAGTTCTCTCTACATGGCTCAGTTGCTTCTGTTCTTCATGGTAGAGTAGAGCCAGTTGAAATTTTGATCGAATTTAGGCAAGGTTCGGTGTGGTGGTTTATCTAACTGTGTGAACATTTTGTGTACTAGATGAGAAATCACCACCAATGAGTTGGAAAATAAGGGATGCCAAAGGAGAATAATTCATAGAGACATTAAGGCTTCAAACATTCTCTTGACTTTAGATTATGAACCTCAGGTGTGATTTTGTCTTGAACTATTAGTGTTATTGTTCTTCTTTTTGATGGTTGTATGTAGAGTTTGAGAAATGTGGTTGTCTGAATGTAATAGATTTTGGATTTTGGGTTGGCGAAATGGCTTCCAACCGAATTGACTCATCACTCAATCCATCCAATTGAAGGGACATTGGGGTATGTGATTTCTCCTGTCCATTTGAACTTGGTTTTGAAATGAAGGAGATAGGCTCATTGGTGTGTTTTTGTGATGTGTACGTTGTTTTGACAGGTACTTGGCTCCTAAGTATTTCATGCATGGAATTGTTGATGAGAAGACTGACGTATTTGCATTTGGTGTTTTTCTATTGGAGATCATCTCCGGACGAAAACCTGTCGATGGATCTCACCAGAGCTTAGTTAGCTGGGTAAATATTTCATAATTTAACACCTTTACTTGTTAGTGTAAAAAATTAGTTGAATGTCAATAGATTAAGCTTATAATATGTAGAGTTTGAGAAATGTGGTTGTCTGAATGTAATAGATTATGCAGCCATGTAATGCTAGGTCCAGTTAATAGATTATACATTATTTTCAGAGACTTTGCTGATTGAGCGAGGCTGGCAAGAGGCGTTGTGATCAAGTTGCTGATTGGTCGAGCTCCTGCTGGAAAATGGAGCGCTCTGTTGAGGTGGACTAATGAAGATGATTGTGGTTCTGTTGAGGTGGTTAAGGTGTTAATACAGGGAGTTGTGGTACTTTATATTTAGTTTTTTATTTAGGTTTTGAAAAGCTGAAAATGTTTTGTGACTCGATGTAATATAGAGAGCTGATCTTTATTATTAATTTGATAGATTTTGTGACTCGATGTAATACATTATCTCATTAATTATATTACTTTGCCTCCATTCATGAAAATGTTTAAGTTTGGCCCATTTAAATTTTTATTTTCTAGAAATAAAACTTATAAGATGTAATAAAAAGTCATTTGATAGCAAAAAAAAAAAAAAAATTTGCTATGTATACTTACCATAGCGTTTTTGAAACGCTATAAAAGACCAACTTACTATAGCGTTTTTAAAACGCTATAATAGACCCTGGGTCTATTATAGCTTCGGCGGACACAGCGTTTTTTAAACGCTATTAATGGACATTTTTCTTGTAGTGACGCATACCCTCCATTTCCCATTCGTCTTCTTGACCAAAATTGTGTTGGCCAGCCAGCCTGGGTAGTGGTGTTTCTTGATCATCCCTGCATTTATCATGCAATGCACCTAGTCGTTGATTGCTTGATTACGCTCTGTGGCAACTACCCTTCTTTTCAGTCGGACTAGCTTTTTGTCTGGGTTGACCTGCTACCTGTGAGTGATGACAGATGGGTCAATGACCACCATGTCTTTCATTGTACAGGTGAAGAAGTCTTGGTTATCCTTCAGTAGTTGGATCAGTTCTTTAGTCAGCTCCAGGTGAAGTTTTGTGCTGATCCAAACTCCTTTGCTTTCTTCCTCACCGTCTAGATGGATCGGTATTGTCTCTTCTTCTGGTTAGTCGGTATTCAGTCGTCTTCTTGGACTAGTTGGAGTTGCATTATTCTTTCGGAGGTCATGATCCATCTGTAGTTGATCGGGTCACTGTGATGGCTCCTCTGGTCTTGACTATGATTGTTTTTTGTTGGAGGCCTTCGTTACTGCATAATGGCATTCGCTCACTGCTGGTTGGTCTCCTTTGACGAGCCCAACGTCGTCACCGGATACTTCATGCATTGGTGGAGGATGGAAGATATTGTGCCAATTTCATGCAGCCAAGGGCTTCCTAGAAGCATGTTGTATGCTGATGGCGCGTCGACAATGAAGAAATCCATTAATATGACTCATTGTTTACCTGGTGTTCCTACTACGACTAATAATCGGATTAGTCCGAATGGGTGGCATTGTTCGCCACTGAAACCCAACATAGGTTGATCATTGAGTGTAAGTCCGTCTTCGTTGAACTGCATTTTGCGGAATGTCGTCAGAAATACGAGGTTGGCCAAGCTACCCATGTCGATGAGCACTCTTTTGACTTCCCATTTGGCTATGGACACCGAAATC
The DNA here is from genome assembly GCA_963556465.1 of Berberis vulgaris. Lineage (NCBI taxonomy): Eukaryota > Viridiplantae > Streptophyta > Magnoliopsida > Ranunculales > Berberidaceae > Berberis > Berberis vulgaris. Next base: position 92,707,406 of record OY747125.1, read on the forward strand.
AACAAGGCGTCATTATGGGGTAAATGAATCCCTGTGCATATTTCTCTGAGAAAGTTAGAGCTGGGTGGCCAATTCTTGCACGTTGAGCAGGGAGGTTAGGATGTCGTATTCTTATCTGTAAATCTTTGATGGATCATTTTCTTGATCAGTTAGAGTGTTTTCTTTCTCCGGCTACGCCATGTAAGGTGTATATCAGCTCTCTGGACTTATCATTTGACCCTACGGTGGTGTTCGCTTTCTATTTTCATTTGGACTGCCTGTCTTTTAGCTTAACAAATTCACCGAGTCGTCCTCTATGGATCAAGTATTCGATTTCATCCTTCAAGTTTTAGCAGTCTTCAGTGTCATGTTCGTGGTCCTTGTGGAAAGAACAGTATTTGTTCTTGTCTCGCCCTATCGGATCCCTTCTTAGCTTGAGTGGGCATTTGACGTCCTCCTAGTTTTTCATGGACTTCAGGACAATTGCCAAATTTTTTTTTAAAGCAGTGAACAGTTTGTACTTTGTGTTGACCAAGTTTGTTGACCATTCATTTCTGGCTCTTTCAAATTTAGCCTCACGAGTTCCTGTTTGTCAAATTTTGTCTTGTTGTTGGTCTGATGCCTTTTGGATTGACCGTTGTCTCCCACGGCCTATAATCTCTTCTTTTTTCCTCTCTTCTTTTTTGATTCATTAGTAAACACCTTTTTCGGACTCACTTTTCCTCTTGACGACCCACATTTCCTCAAGGGTGATGTATTTTATTAGCACTTTTCAGCAAGTTCACAATGCTCCATAGAGGATCCAAGTTTAGAGAGTTGTAAAATGATCCTCCCTTCAGTCCGAATGTGAAAGTGGTTACAGTTGTGTCGTCACTGCATCCATCGATCATGGTTAACTCATCAGTAAAACGCATAATTTATTCCATAAGATTTTCATCGGATTTTTTTATGTGATGCAAATAATGAGGACCCTTTCTGATTCATTGACTACCAATGAACCTTGTGATGAAGGTTATAGCCAATAGTTGGAAAGAATCTATCGATCTAAGCGGAAGGCTATTGAACCAACTCATCACCGAGGATGTGAGGCTAATCAGAAAGGTTTTACACATGATGGATTCTGCGTTTTCTTTCAGTGCCATCATATCGTGGAAGTGAAGCAGATGGTCTAATGGATCACTGGTGCCATCATAAGTTTCAAACTTTGGTGGAGTGAACTTCTTCGACAGGGGAGTCTTCATGATTGCGTCGGAGAAGGTTGGTCTAGCCAACTCGTAAAGCATATTGGGATTCGTGACTCCAATCCTAAATGGAATTTGTGGACGAACTCCATCCGTCTGGGATTCATCTCCCTGAGGTTCACTCCCTTCGAAGTTTGTTCCCCGAAGCTTTACAGGAGCTTATGGGCTTTCTTGGACGTGGTTGGTGGAATTTTGCTAAAGTGGTGTTCTGACATGTTCGACAGGTGGAACACGTTCTTGAGTAAGCTTTTTGACCATCTTAGATAGATGATACATTTGGGCCAAAAGCTTATCCACACGAGGATTTGTCATCATTCCCCCATAAACAGGGGGTTGTTGGGCTACGATATTTTGTGATGGCAATTAACTACTTTATGCGACCGGTTCTCCCAATGATGGATTTGGGACGTGTCCACTTAGTAATTGAGTTTGGTTGGTGGAAGGATTGTAGGGATGGCAGTGGGGCGGATTTTCACGGATATTCGCCCCGCCTGCCCCGATTGGGGCTGTTTTGGATGTGGCTAAATGGATTTCGGGGCGGATACGGATATCCAAACAACATCCGTTAAATATTCGAGGCGGATACGGATTTGGCCATATCCGCCCTACGGATATTCATTTAAGTACAAAAATTACAGCAATACCCCTGACCCTTTAAAAGAAAAAAAAACCCTAACCTGATCACTTTACCTCTCAGACTCCTCTACGTGGCAGACTGCAGACAACACAAAACCCAAACCTCTCTCTCTTCTCTACTCCATTGCTTTGATTTGATTTCTCTTAAGCAATTCTCTCTGAATCTCTCTCTAATGTGTTCAGCCACGCAAGCCAATCTTTTCCTCAACAAGCAATTGAAAGGTTTGTTTGAATATCGATTTTTAGGGTTTTTGCTTTCGAATTCATTTCGCAATTCATGATTGATTGATTTTGATCGGTGTTGTTTGTTCGAGTATTGTTTCTATGCAGATCAGACTCATCAAGGCTGATGGAGAGATCTAAAATGCACCCAGAGTCAAAGAGAACTCGAGAGTGATATCTGTTGTGACAGATTAAAAGTATGGAAACTGAAAATGGAGGAGAAGAACAATAACACGAACAAGAAGAAACAACCTTGCAATAACAATAACAATAACAATAACAATAACAATAACAATCACAATCACAAATCTTCTTCCAATTCTAAGCCCAGTTCAAGTTATGCCAATGGAATCTACGATCTCTTCCACTTCGGTCACGCCCATTTTCTTGAGCAAGCCAAGAAACTGTATAATTCACTCTCACCACCACTTTCAACTTTAATCCTAAACTTACTTGTCCCGATCCACTCCTTTTTCCTCCCTTTCAACTCATCATCTTCAAATGCTTTTCTTCTCTGCTTATAATTTCTTTATCTTTTTTTTTCTTCAATTAAGTTTGTGGCTCTCATGTAATTTGCTATTTATTTGTATAGATATTTCGTTTAATTTCAGCTTCTGATTCACAAAACAAAACCAAATACAGGATCCCAAATACATATCTGTTGGTTGGATGATGCAATAGAAAAAATCAAATGGATCTGGAAACCCTCCTGAGAAGAACATTTTTTTAAATTATTTTTTAACGGATATTTGGGGCGGGGTGGATATCAATCAACCCGGTCGGAGCGGGGATGGTTTTTGAAAAACTGTGTAAATGGATATTCAGGGCGGATTCGAGGATCCGCGATTTCTAGCGGGGCGGGGATGGATTTACCCAAATCCGCCCCGTTGCCATCCCTAAAGGATTGTCTTGATTGTTTCTAAGCTGAGAATTTGTATGAAGTTTCATTTGCACTAAATCTTTTTGTTGCTGATTTCTGTTAACGAAACTACCAACAAAACTTTTATAGGAAACTATCGTTCCCCACGGACGGTGCCGAACTGATACGTCCAAATTTTTCCTCCTAAAGATTTGACCTACTAAACAAGGTTAGATTGCCAAAGACCACATGTTTTGTGGCCGAAGGCACTCTGATGCTTAAGTCAGTTAACTGTGGAAGATAATAAATTTGTACAGAATATAGTTGTGTTATGTTTGCATACCTTTTGTCGAATGTCCCATTTATCTTATATAATGTGCGTAGTTAACTCTCCGCATGACTTAAGCATGTAAAGCGTGATAAGATGAGACGTTTCTTACAACGATCTCTTCCTTCGGGAGTGATTCCCGCCATGACTCGTCTCATTCGTAATGTCTCTTTTCTAAGGGAAGAAATCCATTACGCCTTGACTAAGGCCTTTGATTATGATTTATTATTAAAGAATTTTTTTAGCTTTAATGGTTGGGCCTGCTTTTTTGGGCTTTTAGGACCAGACCTGTTATCCTTGTTGAGATTGAAGTGTCTATTCCTCGTGATGGATGATATTTACCACGTGTACGATCATGATTAAAGGATTATTTGATGTATCATCAGAGTGTATCACAAGTTTGGAAGTGCAGATAGAGTATGTGAAATCCCAAGCAACAAACATTTTTACTAAGCCACTCAAGCTTTAAGACTTTATCAAATTGAGAAGTTTGCTTGGGATGACAAATCAAGTTTAAGGGGGGTGTTGGATTGTAAACTTGATTTGGGTTTTAGTAAGTTTATAATGTAATTAGGCTTAAAAGCAGAGATTAAAAAATCAAAACCCAAATTCTAGAAAGAGTGAAATAAAAGCTCAGTTTGTAGAAAACTCTTTCTAGAATAGTCAGTAAATAAAATTTAGATATTTTAGGATAAGAGAAAACTAGAGAATTTAGATATTTTGTTGGAAAACTCTACATGATGAGTTGTAACCATTAGATTGAAAATGTTTTGGCACAATCCTAGTCATTGTTTAAGGAGGGATGAGTTCTCTCATTTTGTATCAAGCTAAAAATTTGAGAATCAATAAGAAGTTCTCCTTTCTACTACTTTCTCCATCCCTCATCATCTCCTCCCAATTTTCTAAAGGTCTATAAAAGCCTCATATTCCGTCCATATTCATATTCCAAGTTCATTCATTTCATAGTCCATCCATATCCCAAGTCCATTTATTTAATATTCCTTTGGTGTCATTGACGTAAACATGTCATTTTTTGCCGATCTTGATTCCTGGGTCATATATATGGTATGCAGAATCTGCCTTGTGTTGTTCAATGTAAATCGGGCATGGCATTGTTATTGTTGCTTTTGATTTCTGCAGATTAGGTGAGAGGGAAAACTGTCCGGAACTGAAACTTGGCTTCTTATCATGAACTAAAATTAGTACAATATTGTAATGCGTCAAGAGAGAAAGCTTCATATGAAGTGAGCTGGCTACATTTTGAGTGAATTTTGAGGTTTGTGGAATACGTTTTGAGATTGGTGCTAATTTATTATATTGAGATTATCCAATATAATTGGAAGTTGCTCAAGATGCCCCAACTTTTAGGTGCAACTTCAGTTGAAGAAGATATATAATTTGGCTTATGGGAACTGATTACAAATTGAGCGTGGGTTCATGATGATGCATAAGTGCGCAACTTTAAGGCACACCAATGGCATCTCTTAAAAGATGCATGGTCTTCCATGGGATGCAAGGTGGAGAGGACGACTCCTTTTGCTGCACTTATTTCTTGAATGCTAGTTTGAGGTTGAGGTGCAATCTGATTCATCTCATGCTAGCAGATTAGCATTATAGTAATGGTATGTTTAACCATTGCCCTTTTTTGAGCAAATTACTTTTCATTCTTATTTTGATTATAGGTTACTAACTATCCGCATGCTACAAACTTTGTGCCATCAAATGTCATTTTACGACCACATAGGCATAAATGTTTGGAAATTACCTAGGAATCACTACAAAAAAAAGCATTAATAGCTACAAAAACTAACTAATTATAAGATTTGCGACGGCAAAAAACCGTCGCTAATGCTTTTGACACTGTTTCAACCCATTTTTATAAAAATCCGTCGCTAAATATTTTGCGACGGCTTAAAACTGTCGCTAATTCTTGTATTAGCGACGGAGTCTTAGACGTCGCTAAGCTTTACAAATAAAATTCGTTAGCTATGGTAGAATACGGTAGAATACCGTAGCTAAAGGATTTTTTGAAAAAAAAATATATAAAAAAAATAATTAGCCACAGTAAATGAGCCATCACTACTTTTTACAAATATTTTATTATTAGCGACGGCAAACGACCATCGCTAATTGATTTTTTTTTTTAATTTAACATTATTTTTATATTAGCGAGGGCAAAAAACCGTCGCTAATTGATTTTTTTTTAATTTAACATTATTTTTATATTAGCGACGGCAACATACCATCACTAATTGATTTTTTTTTAAATTTAACATTATTTTATATTAGTGATGGCAAAAAACCGTCGCTAATTGATTTTTTTTAAATTTAACATTATTTTTATATTAGCGACGGCAAAAAATCTTCGCTAATTGATTTTTTTTTTAATTTAACATTATTTTTATATTAGCGAGGCAAAAAACCGTCGCTAATTGTTTTTTTGAAAAAAAAAAGTTAACATTATTTTTATATTAGCAACGGCAATAAACTGTCGCTAATTGGTTTTTTTTAATTTTAACATTATTTTTATATTATCGACGGCAAAACACCGTCGCTAATTGATATTTTGAAAAAAAATTTAACATTATTTTTATATTAGCGACGGCAAAAAATCGTCGCTAACTGGTTTTTTGAAAAAATAATTACACTAAATAATTTAGCTACGGCAAAAAACCGTGGCTAAGTTTTAGATTAATTTTTTATTAGCGATGGCAAACAACCGTCGCTAATATTTTAAAAAAAAACAACATCACCGATCCGCGTGAAACTAACACAACCAATCCCCTTCAATTACCTCTCTATATAAATTTAAATTTTCTCTACAAACCAACTTATACAAAAAATTTCTCTCAACCTGCAGAGAAGAAACCCACAGAGGAAAAGTCTGCCGCCTCCCTCGACACCGATCCCGGCCGCCTCTCTCTCCCCTCCCTTCCTCCGCAGCCTCCCTAGCTGAAAGAGATCTTGATCTCGGAGATCTGAGATCTCTGATCTCAGATATTCTATAGATCGAATTTTTTTTTTTGTCATTTTGGTATGGATTCTTTGTAATTTTTGTATGATATTCTAGAGATTCTGTGTAATTTTTGTTATAATTTTGATCAATTAAGTTTAGTTCTGGTAGTTGATATTAATTTTCAGAATTGACAATCATTAATAGCTAATTTCATTATAAAAAATGAATTATCATTTGTAATTTGTAAATTTCATTTGTCAATATGATTTGCAACAAAGTTGTCCCTAAATAGCCACGGCAAATACCGTGGCTGTTTTGTCAATTAGAGTTGCAATTTAGCGTCGGCAAAAAACTATCGCTAAATAGCCACGGCAAAAAACCGTCGCTAATTGATTTATTTTTAAATAAATAATTATCTAAATACATTGTTCTAACTTTGGCATCAGAGCCCCCGTGGCAGACGCCACACCGATGTCAAGAATTAATCTCCATCATATGCAGATTGTTCTGTGTGATCAGCACATGATTCGATGGAACTTTGCATCCACAAATTGGTGCTTGCAAGGAGAGCTTGAATCAAACTCAATGCAAGCTCTCTTCCTTTGATTAAAAAAAAAAAAAAACTTTCATTTATTCACTTTAAATTTTGTTTCATAAACACTTTATTTTCAAAGTTTTTATTTCAATACAATGTTAGGAACTTGAAACCAAACTAGCAAAACTAATGTTGCACAATCCTCTGCCCGTACTAGGTCGCCACAAGTTCATCCACTACTGGCTGGACAACCGCTAGTAGTAGGTCTGCCAACGCCGGCTAACCATCAAACGCAATCTTTTGTCCAACAACCAAGGCCAATGGAAATGAAACAACAAAAATTTCTTGAAGGCCAGATCATTAATTTGACTAAAATATTATAGGAGCAAACTCAGGTGGTAAAATGATTGGTTGATGAACAGCCAAGGCAGAGGACACATTGTCGTCTGCCAACAGACTATGCACATGGGAGTGTAAGTAGTCATCCATCAAAGGAAAATAATCCCTCTGAAATCATTTATTCGAGATTAAGGCCACGAGTAAATGTGCTCTCAAAGCTCGGGCCTTAAACGGAAGCCTTTTCAAGGTTGGGCTCCCAAGAAACTGTGCACTCAAGGCTGAGGTCGCAGATGATGTCAAATATAAGTGATCAGCGCAGAAGACAGAATCCCAATGAATGTGAGCAGCGCAAAAGATTTTGATGCTTGTGGCAACCGACCATTTCACAAAGTGGATTGAAGCTAGGGTGTCCTAGCATTTTAGGGAAAATAAATGTACATATAAGAAAAACTTGATTATATTTTATCTCTTCAATAAGAGACTTCTCATCCGGTAGAACATCCATAGAGTTTTCTATTCCGGTCAATCAAATTCATCATGAGATAAAGAACCAACCTTGACTGAAGATATCGCCACCAATTAAGGGAGATCTTGCGAAAAAATATCCAAACAAATATTTACATATACCTCAGTAGAGGATTTTTTTTTTTTTTTTTTTTTTGCTTCTTAGCAGAAAACACACATTCTTCAGTTAAAATAGTGAAATACGAGAATTTGTTCTACATGTCTTTCAACAGAAAATATTTAGAAATACAGACATGTATATATACCTCAATAGAGGATGATACTCTCCGTAAGTGAGTAATGCAGTGCATAGAAACATCTTAATCGAGACTACTTAAATCCATGTAAGTTTACAAGTGGTCAGCAAACCACACAAGCAAAATGTCACAGTAGAGGATGACACTCAAAGTGAGTGGGTAATTTAATGCATATAAGCATCTTACTCAGGACTATTTAAATCCATTTAAGTTTAGCCAAGTGGTTAGCAGACATCACAAGCAAAATGTCTCAATAGAGGATCGCACCTCAGTAAAGTATGACAAATTCCGTGAGTGGGTAATTTAATGCAAATAAGAATCTTACTCAGGACTACTTAAATCCGTTTAAGTTTAGTCAAGTAGTCTGCAAACCACACAAGTAAAATGCCTCAGTAAAAAATGACACTCTCCGCAAGTGGGTAATTCAATTCATAGAAGCATCTTACTCAAGACTACTTTAATTTGTTTAAGGTTTATCAAGTGGTCAGCAAACTACACAAGCAAAATGCCTCAGTAGAAGATCACACCTCAGTAGATGATGGCACTCTCCGTGAGTGGTTAATTCAATTAATCACTGAGCATAAAAGTATCTCGATCAGGACTACTTAAATCCGTTTAAGTTTTGTCAAGTGGTCAGCAGATCACATAATATTCCATGCAACTTCCAAGATAAACAGATTCTAATCCATGATTAATTTCTAAATCTTCTAGTTATGCTTAAGTTTCAACTTAGCATATTGGAAACTCATGAAGGAAGCCAATCAAGCTTTTGCGCCCTCAATGAAACTGTTTATAAATCAGTAGACTAAAAGAAAAATTGAATGAAATGCAACATTACTTAAACATAAGTTTGATAAAAATGCAGTTTCAAATGTAGCAATTAGCTCAACCCTTATCAGAGAAGAACTGGTGGCAAAACTTCCTCCCAGATGCTTGTCAGAGGCTCATGAAATGGGAAATAGAAACGAGCCAATACGATTCGATCTATCAGCTAACAACAACTATAAAGGCTCAAGCCTTAGCAGATTTCATAGTAGAATCTATTCCCTCCTCAACTGGAGAAACAAAGTCAGATCGCTTCCTTCAACAAAGGAAATATCCTTAACTAGTGCTGAAACAAGGACATATTAGCCCAAAGTTATGTGGCATTTATGTGTGGATGGGTTGTCAAATCATAAGGGTGTCGAAGCAAGACATTTTATTTACACCCAATGAAACCATGGTAGAGCAAACCATCACACTTAGTTCCAAGGCCTCCAATAATGAAGCAGAATATGAAGTCTTGTTTGTTGGTATACGACATCTGGTGAATACATGCCAAAGCATCTAAGGATGATCATCTACTTAGACAAAGTCCAAGAGTCTCAGAAAGTACTTTGTGTAACTCATCCAGTAGATAAACTCATCTTCATCAGAAAACTCTACACGCGGATCATTTTGTCTTCAGCATACTTCATTTCAACACTAGAAGAAACTTCAGGTCTCGCGGATAACTCCCTCATGACCAAGGAGGCAATCCAAGTAGTATTTTTCTCTTTTTAAGAGATATTTCCTCCCCAACAGAGATGTCGACCTCAACTCTAGCGAATTTCTTGGAATTCTACTTTGTCTTTAAAAAATAACTCTCGAAAGAAGCTTCATCAACAAAGACGAATAAGTCAACAAGATCATGGACGCTTTATTTCTATTATTGGCAGAACTCCTCGGTGAAAGTACATCTCCTCTGTTTTTAAGTGAGTAGAAAAAAATCAGCTTAAAAGCAAAGGAGATGAGGAACATTTGTGGGAGCTAAAAATAATCCTTAGCCCAGCAGGACATGAAAGCCCAAAAATCTGGGTCGTTCCTAAGAAGCCAGCCAAAATTGGATACAAGTACAGAAAGCCCAAATCTGGGCCCAATGCAACTCGGCAGAACACTCTTTTTTTAGTAGAGGAATAGTGTTCGGCGCAGACAAACATGCTCAGCTGAGTCCATGAACCTGCAGGAGAGGTCTCTCTAAACGGGAAATTATAACCATCAACAAGAAGTCACAACTGTCGACAGAAGTTACAACCATTTACGGGAAGATAAACCATCTACGGGAAGTTACAACCAACAACAAGAGGTTACAACCATCAATGGAAAGTTAAATCCATCAATGGCTCCCAACCTGTCATGTGTCTCACTCTTCTAGGAGCAGTTGGCTTCCGACCTGCCATGTGTTTCACTCATCTACGAGAAGTTAGCTCATTCTGCCTCTCTAAATAACAAAACACAGTTATGTCCATGTAACTTTTTTTTGATTCACAATTTTATCTTAAAACACAAAGAAATAGATACTCTCCTGAAGGCATTGTTCTAACTTTTGAATCGCAGTCCCCATGGCGGACACCACACTGATGTCGAAAATTAATCTTCATCTTATGCAGATTGCTTCGCATGATCAACACGTGATCTGATGGAAATTTGCATCCACATATATTTTTAGGATATTATAGAATTCCTACAAATGGTCTTCCTATTGTTGACTAGAAAGTGTGGTTGCAGGGGATTTGATGAGCATCAATATAGAAAAGTTGGAGGCTTTCCTTTCTTCTTTTTCATTTCCAACAAAGATCATGAAGTTTGTCTACTGCATTGATCTTTCTATGTAGTCTAAAATTTTTTTAAAATATCCAATACGCATAATTGGCTAAGGTTTTCAATTGTCCTTGTAGTGAATAGATTGTTTAGCATCATCTCCCTCATAAGGCTTTCTACTTGACATCTTTGTCGATGTCCATTCCTATACCCCAATGAATACACGAGTATCGACAGTTTGTCATCTGATCGGCAAAAAATGCCCAACTAATCACAGGAACATCAACACATATTGTATCCAATGTTGAATTCCATCCACTGTGAGTTAAGAATCCTTCTATAGAAGGATGTCTAAGGACTTGTTTTTGTGGACACCAACTCAATATCAGCCTCCTTTCTTTGGTCTTCATTATGGACTCTGGTGGCAATTGCTCTTTCACCTTTCACCAAATCTGCTCTAATGACCCATGAGAAATGGTGTTTGGTGTTAACTAATCCCCATGCAAACTCAATGAGTTGTTGTGAAATCATGACAGTGATGCTTTCAAAATTTACATACACTACAGAAATCGGTTGCTTCATATCAAGCCATTTAAGACATTTTTCATTTTCTTTCCATAGACTTGATCCAAGTTATTTCAAACCATCATTTGATATCACTTGTACGAGCAACTGTAGAGGACCTATTTTATAAATAGGAGGCAAAAGAAGCTTCATAGCATCCAAAACCTCGCTTTCAGAAGCATAGATTAAGTTGATTATAATGGCAAAGGCCTTGGAAACTCTTCCTATTTCTTAAATCATAAAATTGACTATGATATCATTGGTGATGATACATAAAAACGGTCACACTCCTAAGCCAAACATGTGTCATGATGATCTCGAGGAACTGCGGGCTCAAGCATCGACCCAACACAGATCCAGTCCAAGCGAATCTGAGTCCGCTCAACTTCAGTCCGCCAAGCGGACCGGGACTCTCACAGCATGCTAGGCCCACACGTCTCACAGCTATCCACGATACCCATAAGCCCTCTTCAGGCAAGTTTCTTAGGCATCACCTTCGGGCGGGCAACTACATCTACTTTTTGCTTCCAACTAGGAAGCAAACACCAGAGTATCTTCCACATAGGGAAACTCCCTTCTACGGATTGTTCTTGGATTGGAAACTATATACCGCGTATTTAGGAGTGCAGAGCTAATAGGGAACTTCCATCCTACAGCACGACTCTTAATTAGAGAGGGATCTCCAAGAAGATCTCCTCCCTAAACTACGCTTACGATGGCGTGGCTGAACCAAAACTCCTTGCACTATAAATAAGACATGAGGTTGGTAAGCTAAGGTACACTACAAAATCCATATTACGACATTACACCTTCCTCGTATCTCTGTCTGACTTTAGCATCGGAGTGCCATCGGCCACCCCACGGTGGTTTGTGGCTCACGTGCGTTACTTGTGCAGGTCAGCAGCAACAGGGTCAAAGCAGGGAACAAAAATCGACTGCATCAGTTTAGCGTCGTTCGTGGGGACGACATATTTCTTAACTTTACACAAAACGACGTCTCCTACCAAATCCCAGAGAGATGGTGACCATTAGATCATTCAACAACAAACCAAGGGACACATCCAACGCTATACCAGTTCCTACCATGCACGGGCAGCCTACTCATGCCCCTGCACCAACAAAAGCAACGGCAGACCCCAGAATCGAGATGCTGGCATCCCAAATACACTAGGTTATAAAGGCGGTGGAGACATATACATGACAGAATCCACCCGCTGCTAATGGAGACCAGGAACAACACGGACCTCCACCTCCAGCGGACGATAGGGACCAAGTGTAAGAGAGCCAGGGCCTCGCCAGTTCCTATTGGACTAAGGGAGGTTGTGCGACTAACGCTAATCCAGCCGCCAGGACAGAGAGGTTCGGTCCCGAGAACCCTCTATGCAGAGGAGCGCACAATCTAGATGTATTATAATGCCTCTCCGTCCCACCCTTTCTGGACCAAATTATGAGTGAAGCACTTCCGAGAAAGTTCACTCCCCTGAAGACACGCGGCAAGTACTGTGCGTATCACAAGGAAGGCAGCCACAACACCAATGACATCAAAATTTTTTGGTATGAAGTAGAGAACTGGATTCGTAAGGGAAAATTGAAAGACTTCCTGAAGTCTGAGAAGCAGACAGAACAAACTAGAGACAGGGGGAGTCGTTCAAAGAGATAGAGAATGAGACTCCTGGGATTATATACGTCATTCATGGAGTCGGACCGAATGAAGACCAGTCGTACAGGTCCCGCAAGCGGACTCTGCTGGATATGCGGACACAACCCACAGATGAAGACAGACGCGTTTGCTATTCGAAAATTCAGAACCCCATTCCCACTTTGACTTTCACGGACAAGAACCTCGATAGAGTCTGAGCACCGCACAACGACGCCTTGGTCATCTTCGTTTCCATTGCAAAGTGGGAAGTGAAGTGAGCTCTCGTTGACACAGGAAGCTCGTTCAACGTTTTGTTCTACAATGCTTTTCGCAGCATGAACTTCAAAAAGGAAAACCTAGTGCCATCAGAGCACCCGATGATCGGATTCAGCGGGGAGAAATGTTTTCCCATCGGAAAGATAAGATTAGCCACGGTAGCTGGAAAACAGCGGCTGAAGAATGTCCTATTTCTGGACTTCATGGTAGTAGACGCGTCATCATCCTACAACCTCATCCTGGGAAGATCGTGGCTACACCAAATGGAAGCAGTGGTCTCCACCGTTCACCTGTGTGTTAAGTATACTGCTAACAACTCAAAAGGGACAATACGTGGAGACCAACCTACGACAGAAGGCTGCCACTACGCCGCACTGAAATAGATAAAATGCTTCCAGATTCAGCTACATCCTGCAAAGCATCCTGAACCAGTGCCAGGACAAACGATGGAAGAGGCATCACTTTCAAGCGCTACAAGAGCAACGAGCTTTTCGCCCAGCTGGACGAAAAGGCCATGGCAAATGGGAACACATCCTCCCGACATTTCGTCGGTGCGGAGATTCGCACCTCTACAAGGTTTACTCTTCAGTAACCTATGTAACGCCTCGACAGTCCGCTAAATGATTCGCGACAGCAACCCGAATTCACTTCAAGGTCATGATCAATTTCACTCCGTCGACAGTTAGTTTGCTTTAAGTTATTTGTTTCCCTTTCCATGGTCAATATTGAGTTTTAGTTCTTAAAAGACTTATGTGATTTGCAATCATTTAAGAAATAAAGAAGGAATTACAAAAACAAACTCTATTGATTATTGGAAAGATGTAGCAACAAGCACCTTAAGGCGGATACAAAAGACTATATACTACAAGCATTTGAATACAGTGCGACATGAAGTAAAAGACTCGCTTAGACAGTTCTACTACAAGAAGCATCCGAAAAAAAACTTGCAGACCCTCCGATGCGAGCAATCTGCAAGTGACAGCAAAAATACTCGAACAGAATTCGCTCGACTCCTTCCCAAGTTAAAGACGAGGTGTAAGAGGGGATTGAAAGGACTAGCAGTCAGATTGCTCTGTCAAAACACTCGAGGAAAGTGTTCGTACGACGGCGTTGTAGACCACGCAATGGGCTGCTGATTTCCTCAAGAGACATCTCACCCCCCTTCAACTTCCTCAAATAGCTTAGAAGAAGGCAGATGAGGATGGCCACAAGCAGCGACGCAGTCACGGTCTCCCAGTGCTATCAAGCGAGGACAATTTTCACATGCGCGGTACTAGGAGTGACTGAGAGACACCACACCCGGAGACATCGCGCATCGACTAACACCTCGATCAGCCATTGGTAAGCAACAGAATTCGAGCACACGGAGGCAAAAGTAGTACAGTGTAAGACCAAGGCATCTCACTTGGGCGAGATTTGTACTACTTCTCCGCGATATGAGAAGAAATTATGAGATCTCAGCAGATTATCGCCGTGCCTGATCAACGCAAATGTCAGAACATTCGGATACTCCATAGACGAAGATCCACCTTCAGCCTTTGAAAAACCCAAAGCATTTTCATTCGGAAACCCCGACAATGGAGATCCACCTTCAGCCTTTGGAAAACACAAAGCATTATCTTTAAGCAAAATCTCAAACATTTCCATCCAGCAATTACAGGAGGAAAGCTATACGAAAGATAGTGCCTACAATTATTGGAAAACACCATTATATAGGCATAATGGTTCACCAAACGGGTCTTCTGCTTTAACTGTTAAGCATAGAATACCTTGTGGAAAATGAAGAGATGGCGGTTCGTAAGGAAAGTATGCAGACCACGTTCGCTCAATTAATGGTGTTGCAAGCAACCCCATCAATTCAGGGGGAGTAACCGGCACTCAACCGTCCTGCAGCCTACGTCGTACACGTGTCACTGTGCAACCTATACCATACACGTAGCACAGCCGTACAGAAAAACCTAACTCTTCCTTTGCAGGCCCAAAGGCTCGATCCACTCTGCCCACCATTCAAATAGTAATCTGCTACATGTTATGCACGACTGAAAATTAGAGGAGCCTTGACGCACGGACAGTACCTACGGATCGTTGTTTGTTTTAAGGTAAGGTCGTCCACACAATGCGCGACACTAGTGGACATGGGTTCACACGCCCTCAAACGGGTGGAACCCCTCTCAAACTAGGCAAGCTTAGTCAGCCTAAGCTGATGACGACGGGTTCTAGATCAACACAATACCTAATTCGCTTAGCGCAAGAATCGACGGTTTAGGAAGTGAGAGGCTAATCAGTGCTATCACGCTTGGTGACGACGACTTGCCAGGGATCATTGCCCATTTCGCGGTTAATGATCCCTGAACCTAATCAGGTAAGCCTAGCTGGTGACGACTAGCAACGAAAGCTTCTGATCAAAACCCAGACCTATAGCCCCACTGCGCTGGTGTAGATGGTTTGGAAGGTGGGAGTCGAGTTAGTCCCGAACTAATTTTGACGGCTTGCCATGGGACCACTGCTTTTTCGCATGGCCACCGAATCACCAACCCTGGACTTGTAGCCCCCACTTCGCGGGTGTAGATAGTTTAGAAGGTGTGAGCCTAGTTAGTGCCGAACTGATTCCGACGACTTGCCACGGGACCACTACTTTTCAACGTGGCCGAATCACCAACCCTGGACTTGTAGCCCCACTACACGAGTGTAGATAGTCTAGAAGGTGGGAGCCTAGTCAACCACGACCTAATTTTGATGGCTCGCCATGGAACCACTATTTTTCAGCGTGGTCGCCGAAAACTCCCAAATTTGTAGCTTGATGCGCACATGTGTAGATAATTTGGAAGGTGGGAGCCTAGTCAGTCCTGAATTGATTTTGATGGCTTGCCACGAGACCACTGCTTTTCAGCCTGGTCGCCAAACTCTTCTCTCGAATTCGTAGCCTCCACCTCACGGGGAGGGTGTAGATGGTTCGAAAGGTGGGAGCCTAGTCATTCATGAATTGATTTCAACGGCTTACCACGGGACCATTGCTTTTCAGCCTGGTCAGTCAAACTTTTACTCCCAGAATCTGTAGTCCACTTTGCTCTGTCATAAATGATTCAGAATGTGGGAATCTGAAACAGCTCGCCACGTGGCTTTCGCTCTCCTTCGAAACAGCGATTGCAAATGTGAATCTAGTTGAGTCAGCGTCTTCGTGCTCAAACGGACTGACATTCTAATATTAGCAAAGGCCTCTCGCGCTGATACAAAGATTGTACAGCTAGTGCCCAGATAAAAGCTACTTAGGATATCAGCCCGAGCTTACGGCACCTGACTCGGCACGAACGCTCTGACACATACACTTGGCCATCGCAACTCACCCATAACAACATTTGCAGCCGACCGGTCAGACAAACAAGGTAAGCCTGAAACAGCTTACCTTGGGGACAAGACACAACTTGGGCGACTAAACCCCCAGCTAAACTGTCAGCGACATGCCCACTATCGGACATGACTACACAACAAGACTTTGAGTCGTTCACAACACCAAGCGATCAAGATCTCCATCACAGACAAACCAGTCAACATCCTATTGATTCAACCAACCTATGCTAAAGCAAGACGACAAGGCAAAATGAAAAATGGAATAGACAAGTTTAATGGAAAAAGGAACAGGAGTTGTGTCCACGCGTGCCACGGCCTGGACATCAGGGCTCAAACTGTCTTCCTTACCCGATGACATGGAGGTAATAGACAAGTTTACATATGAGATCTTCCTATAGCGGCCAAGATCCCACTCCGGATGCTCCTCCTTCATCAGGGCCAACAGCTTCAACCGGCCATGTACAACCCAGCGGAACTCACATTTGCCTTGTTCCTGAAGAAGCTCTTCCTCTCGCACCTTCGCATCAACAAGTTCAAGCTCCAATAGCTCTAACTTGCCAGTCAGCGCGTCGACTTGAGACTGCTCTTCACAGCACTAAGTTCATGCCACTCCAATTCGAGTTGTTCCTCTGCCTTCCTCGCCTCTCGAGCATAGAACTCCACATCGGATTTCAACTGTTGCTTCTCAGCAGCCTAGTCAGCTTCCTTCAAGGCACTCTCTTCAGCAAGAGGCCGCAGTTCGGAACACGCCTCAGTCGCAGCTTCCTGCGCAACCTCGACTTCTTAGCCGATCCGGCTCAAATCCTGCTTAAGTTTGTTTCTCTCGGACACCGCCTCCAATAGATCAAGCTCAAGGTTTTCCAAATGAGCCTTCTGAGTCGCAGCGATCACGGTTGACTGATCCAGCCTCTTTTCCTCGTCCTGCTTTTTCAGCTGCTCAATTTCGTAGAGCGCGTCAGAATACAACGTCTGCATGTGTAAGAAGACACGCTTCAAGGTGTATACCATATCGCGAGCTGCCTCGACTTCCGTCCCAACAACGGCCACGTGGCTCAAATGAGACATACCCAGCATAAGGTACTTCAAGCCCTTATCCATACTCCTTCCAATGTATCCTACTTAGGATTTGAAGCATGATCCATCTGCCAGCTGTGATGCCTGCTTATATGTTTTTTCGAAGCATACTCTGCATCCACCTCTTGGTAGCAGACCTCTGAACTCATATTCATCAAGTCCGGTGCAAACCGGCTTATCCGTGCACCTGAATGAAGCTTTCCCGGATCAGGAATCACGCCAACGCCGCCTTTCACGGTCACCACCATCCTCAGGCTCTCCTCCATAGCCTTCCCCTTGTCACTAATAGCCGACCATTTGGTACAAGACGGCTTGATGGGATCCGGGGGAGCGAATTATTCAAAGGACTCTCCCACACTTCTAATTGTGGCCTAGAGCAAGACAGTGAGCAATTCGGACTACAGAAGACATGACCAGTACCGCGGCCACTCTCAGGCAAAGTAATAATGGGGTGATCAGATTTTAGTATTTACAGCCTCGGGCAAATATTCACGGGAGCCTTCTACCAGAACGGTCCCATGCAAATCAGCATCAGTGTAAGTTGCCATTGCAACCCGTACCAGACGGTCATTCAGAGCTTCGACTTGCGCGACACTAAGTTTCGACCTATTTACAACTCCTGCAAACCACAGGTAATGTTTCTCAAAGCCGAAAACATCAGTCTCCGCCCCAACAGGCCTAGCAGACTAGCACTCTTCTCTCACTGAAGCGGGTCGTGCCGAGGACGACCCAGTTCTAACATATGACCTCTTCCTCATAAAGGAGGCAAGCGTTTCAGACGGCTCCTCTGCATCAGACAGAATGGGAGTTTTGGACCCAGCAGCTTTCCTCTTCCTTGAATGGACCCCATCTTCCAACTTAATTTTCAATGTTCGGTACAGAGTGGGGGCAACGTGTCAATTATCCCACAGCCTACTACGGATGAAGTTGGAAACTCTTATGACATTGACCACGTTTCTCTTTGGCAAGCTGCGGAATGTCTCCATGGTGTTTTGCCCCTCTAATGTAAGAGGAGTTGTGGGAAACCATCCTGTGGAGAAACACAAGCAACATTAGTCAGCCCACAATCAAACATATCAAAGTCACAAGAAATGGTCAAACTTACGAAGCGGCCTGAACTCTCGCTCAAGCAGACGACCCTTGCATCGAAAATGCTTCGAATCCACAGGGGCCAAAAAGCAAGACTTCTGCCAGAACTTGAAATCATCGGACAAATTCACAAAGCAAGTCGGCGACGTCATCTTACAGACAGCGTTACCCTTCAAACGGGGAGAAGTCAGCAATTGAATTACTCGCGGAGTGACGTTAACACCGGTCTCCTTAGCACTAATCAGAATAATGAGGATGATCTTATATCCATTAGGCCCCAACTGGGTCGGGGGAATTCTCAGGAAATCCAAGAATTCCCAAATCACGTCCAAATCGAAAAAAAGACTTTAGTTTGAAGCATCCCACGATGCAAGCAAATGAAACCCGCCCGTGGCGATATTAGCGTTTGATCACCCGCCAGGACATACAACGGTTGGTCCTCAGGGACTCCAAACTTTGTACGAATTTCAGCAAGGCCAGGCTCGAACAGCAACCTATCTTCAAAAAACTCCAAGCCCTTGGCCAAGATTACGTCGTCAAGAAGGTTTATTTGGGCCATGAAGAAGATGAACAATCTTTTCTAATCAGAGCGATATCTTAGAAAGCAAATAAAGTAAAAGAGTAAGGCTTTACATTGTAGATCACCTAAATAGAGGTTGGGTTTCGGCATTTTTCCGCTGAACCAACCCGCGTTCAATTAATGTAGCGTGCGGCTCAAGCAACGATTCAGAATCAATTATCATGAGCGGCACATCCCTTCAAGAGATGACTTAGCGAACCAATGTGACAGCCCACTAACTCGAGGGGAGTAGCTGATGATACATAAAAACGGTCACATCCCAGAGCCATACACATGTCATGATGATCTCGAGGAATTACAGACCCCAACGTCAGCCTAACACTGATCTACCCAAGCAGTTCTAAGCTCGCTCAATTCAGTCCGTCAGGCTGACCCGAACTCTAACAGCATGCTAGGGCCACACGTCTCATAGCTATCCTCAATATCCATAAGTCCTACTAAGGCAAGTATCTCGAGGATTAGCTACGGACGGGCAACTACAGTTGTTCTTTCCTTCCAACTAGGAAGCAAATACCAAAGTACATTCCATACTGAGAATCTTCCTTCTACGGAATGCTCTTGTATTGGGAACTATCTCCCACGTATCTAGGAGCACGGGGCTAAAAGGAAACTTCCCTCCTACAGCACGAATCCTAATTAGATAAGAATCTCCACGAAAATCTCCTTTCTAAACTACGCCTACGATGGCCTGGTAGAACCAGGACTCCTTGCACTATAAATAAGACGTGAGGTGAGTAAGCTAAGGTGTCACGCCCCGATTTTCGAAGAAAATGAAAATCCCCAAAATCCACGTAGGATTATCCGTTTCCCCAAAACTCGGGACGTGAAATTCAATAACAATAGAAACATTTAACCACAACGACTAAAACATAGTTTAGAAAATATAACAAACTAAAATTTATAAAAAAACTCTAACCAGGAAATTCCGACGTCGCTAGCCCTACTAGCGAAACTCCAGTAACGCTGCTCAAAAGTCTCTAAACCTGAAAGGCTCATCGGCTACATTCCCAAAGGAATGTACCCAAGAAGCAAAAACTCAATTGGGTCAGCAATAAATCTGGTGTGAGTAATCTTCATCCCAAAAATCAATAAATTCACACGTGATAAACATCAAATTAAACACAAACAACAAACCATCACACCAATAGGTAGTTTCTCAACGAGGCAAAGGTGTCAGGCAAGAAAACACTGTTCAAAGAATTTAGTTCCTTATCGAGGCCATCATATCATCATCCCAATTAAGTAAAAATGCATTTACTTATACTTACCCTATAGGAGTCAACTATGGCAAGTCTGACCTGCAAAAATATTAGTGGATTTGCCATCCTGCATGAAAAGGATTAGAAACAATGTAAACGTAATTTTTTCGTTTTTATTTGAATTTGATTCATCTTTTAACGGAATGATCACTTAGACGATACCACATTCGCACCACCTCCATGCCGAACATACATGCCCGTATGCCTCTCTCTTATAAAGGAGGACTTCTCCGTCATCCATGCCCAAGTGGGGACATCACATACAAGCATGCATCGCAGATACTCCTAACTATATGAGTACCAAAAGCCACTCTTGTGCTATCAATGCGCATAAACTCACATCACATTTTTTTACGGATAGATATCAAAGCCTAATTTAGGCATACATATTCACCTCATTTCCGCAAGACTAACCCAAAGGTTATTTTAGTTTCTCTAGTAGGAAATAGGCGCCCCACCTCCGCAAAACAACCCGCATGTTATTTAGTTTCTCGAGTAAGAGAGGGAAATAATAAACAAAAAGAGGTGTGGTAGTTCTAAGTGATACAATTCCAGGTGATTTAAATTTTCAGAAATCAAAGTTTAACAATATCATTTATTTTTTTGATATTTCAGAATTTCCTCCACAATGACATTTTGTCATTCATAAGTAAATCAATCCACCCATTCCTTTGGGGGGCATAGCATATACATAAATCATGCTCTATAACAACATGGCGATCATGTGACATTTTGTCATTTATCAATCAATTCACAACCGTATCCACCCACATTTTTGGGAAACTAACATTTTTATATATATAAAAAATTTGTAATAGAACGGGGATCAAAACCCATTTAATACAAGAAATACATTTCTTTTCAGCAACGCAATTTTCATAACAATCAAATAAGGATTTACAAAAGAAGCCAACAACAACATGACCATAACCAATTCATAACTACTTGCAAACTAGCTACAACCCTACAAGTTGTCCAAATAAGGGTTCATGTTCAAAGAGTCAGCACCAATATATATAAAAGCAATTTACTTGGAAGATAACCTTTAGCTACTTAAATGATAATGAAAAAAACAGAGTTACCGTAATCTTAACTGATAGTAACACCATAAATGATGGATGTTTGACCCATCACCACTCCCAAACATACATACTAACATACGTCATCCTCCACCTCAATATTTCTCTCATATTCCTAAGTTTGTTGAAACCCAAACTCTTACCTCTGTCTGAACTAACTTCACAAAACAAGGGTTTAAACAATAGTTCCCATTCACTTCCCGGCACTGTGCTTTGGAATGGAAGCTACAAAATTTCAGCTTTCATAAGGAAATACTAACACCTCACTTATTCCTCCAAGTTCAGTCACCTCTCACCCAATTTGATGATTACGGAATTAGGACCCAAAAGATAACCATCCATTGTTCAACAATCAACGCTTCCTCAAATTACATCAACCATACATAGCACAACCTACTCTGCCAATCACTACAAAGAACATCAATCATTCCCATTAGCAACAAAGCAAATAAACACTCCTAGGCCAGCTTAGATTGGATTAGTAAAGGAAACCCACCATTGAGACTTCACAATGTGAAAACCACTTGAATGAAAAACATACATGACCTGTAATTGATTTCTAGATTGATAAACTTTATTCAAAAATGGACATGAAGGATTAATAGGCTCTACAACAACAAAGAAAAAGATCAGCTAGAAGTTCCACTAGAATGTTATGAGTTTTGCAATCCTTGTCAAGTAAACCCATCTAGTAAATAGATTTGGTCAATTAGGAGATGATTTATTAAGAAAAAAAAAAGGGATGTATAGAAAGAGCTTGAGCATCAAATTATTGAGACAAAACAAGATTAAAAGATAAATTCCAAATGAGAATAATTCCAACAACAAAAATGATTTTGTGGTCCTGCTTTAGATCAAGCAGTGGGTAGAGCAAGCAGAGTACACAACCAAGTAACTAACAATTAAAAACTGAGGATTGTCAACACGATAGATGAAAAAGAAGCTCAGCCCAAAACTACTCTCCAAGGCCTGCATTACACGGACAGTAGATGTTTGTTCCAACTAATTGTTTTTTCTTTATACTCATCACTCCTCAGTCCTCACCAAAACTGATTCTCAGTTTGTGAAACACATATCTCCATCCAAAAGTTGTAACCCCAACACTGATAATTCAACATACCCCATCTCGAAAACTAATCAAAATGCATAATTGGAAATACCAACTAAATAGAAGAACGAAAACCAACATACAGCAACAAAAAAATCTGAAGAGGAGGTGAAGATGAACTCACAGTAAAAGTGAAGGAAATGAAGAAACTCACCTGGCAAAATCACAAAGGATTTGCGCAGGCAACGCATTCATCCCACATCGCCTCATCTGCGATCTCCCCCATGCCATTCACAATGTCGCCGACACCTCTCCATCGCCATCGGACCACCATAAATCCTCCATCTCGCCAGACCATTTGTGAACAACCTAGTCCACCACAAAATCACAGTCGAACCCACTGTCTCCATCGAGTCTCTCTATCACACCATTTTTCTCTTTGTTCATTGCAAATCAAACAAACCCCAACCCCCATCGCACACAAACAAACCATCGACATCATCCATTGACATCCACAGAGGCACATCAGCAGGTCGATCACATCTCTCCACTGATCAATCTCTCTCCGCAACAATCACCTCGCCATACCACCACCACATCGCCAGCAACCCATCCATCTCGCTCTTCTTTCCTCTCCATCTCTTGAGACAAAGAGAGCATCCACCATCGCCACATAGTTCTCACGATCTCCCTCGCCTCCCCTTCTCCATCTCTGTTCTCGTCCATTACAAACACCCATCGCACAACACACCATTCCAAGCGCCACCAACAAGAAGAAAATGTGGAGAAGGAAGGAGAAAAGAAGAAGGAAAAAGGAGAAAAGAAAAGGAAAAAGGAAAAAAATGTTTTTTCTCTTTATAAGGTGGGTGGTTATTCGCCCCCACTGAACTTCTGAAAGCACCCACCTTCTAAACTCACCAAATAAAATTTAGGGGTGTTATATTATACACACGTTAAATGGAATCTCATCCCGAGATTCAAATGGTAAGACAGTTAACTGAATTTCGAAAAATAGAGTTGTCAAACAAAAGAAGATTTTAAAACACAATTTTCAATTGAATTTTAGAAACATAAATATTTATTGTCATTGGAAAAGTAGGGATGTTACATAAGGTGGGCTACAAATTCCCTGTTACAGGATTACACCTTCCTTAGATCCCTGTCTGACTTTAGCAACGGAGTGTCATTGGCCACTACAACGGTGGTCTGTGGCTCACGTGCATTAATTGTGCATGTCAGCAACTACTGGGTCAAAGCAAGGAGCAAAAAATGACTGCATCAGGCTTCACCAAAGGATGTTCGGCAAAAAAGCATAAGATCATCTGCATACAGCAGGTAACTAAGAGAATGAGAGTGTCATTTGCTCTTGATGCCTTTAATGAACCCTACAGACTCCGCTCGGTCAAGAAGATGGGATAAAGCTTCTGCAACCATAATGAAAAGATATGGTGACAGAAGATCCCCTTGTCGAATGCCTTTAGAGGGCTTGATGAACGACTGAAGTGAGCCGTTAAGAATGACCCGAAGGAAAGTGGTGGAGATGCATTGCTCAATGAGTTGAATTCAACCTTCAGAAAACCCCAGTTGTCGAAGAACTTGTAAAAGGAAAGAGCATTCAACTCTATCATAGGCCTTGGCCATATCGATTTTAATGGTCATCCAACCTTGTTTTTTCCTATAGAAATATTTCATTTTAAAAAAAGTCGCATGAGCGAAACTGACATTATCCACAATAGACCGCCATGAAATGAAGGCTCCCTTGATTGGGGAAAATGATTTTATCTAATAGGGGTTTCATTCGATTTGCCATGATTTTGAAAATCACCTTGTAGATAACATTATCCATATCAAAAAAAAATAGGCACGATTTCCCAATATCTCAATAATAGTGAAAGAAATAGGCACGAAAACCATCAGAGCCTGGCGCTTTATGACTACCCATATCAAAAACATTTTTTTGAATCTCAAAGTCCGTAGGAATGGAGAGGAGGGCCTCATTCTCAGCACTAGAGATTACCGGGGAGGACAGAGATAGAATACCTGGATTAGGAGAAGGACTCGAATAGTGGAAGATGTTATCAAAGTACTTGTTAAGAACTTGACCAACAATGTCGTGGGTCAATTGCTAGACATTTGATTCATCTTTCAGACGAAGAATGAGGTTCCATTTTCGTCATAGCTGTGTGGAGAGATGAAAGAACTTAGTATGCTTATCTCATTCCCTAAGCCATGAACGATCAGACTTGTTTTTCAAAAAAAAATTCCTCTCTCACCAGAAGTTCTGAGAGTCGGTCTTTCAGAAAGGCAATGGCCAAGGCATTGTGAGTAGAAGGATGTGCATTTTGGAGAGCATCAAAGGCTTTATGAGTCTCCTGAATGCATAATTGAATATTTTGAACTCCTTATGGTTCCACCTAGACAAACAATAACTCAACTTTTTGGTTTTGATGTGGAAGTTTTGATCAGGATTGTGGTGACGCCTAGGAGCACAAGAAGAATCGACCAGTTTCCTACATTGTGGGTCTCTAGTCCACATTTGAAAAATATTTAAAGGCTTTGGACCATTAGAAATATTGGAAACTAGTTGCAAAGAAATAGCACGGTGATCCAAGGTGGAAGTATGGATAATACGGGCCATAGCAGTAGAAAATAGGTTTAACCAGTTAGTGATCACCAATATGCGATCCAGCTTGGCCTTAATTCCATTCCTGTCTTTACGTTTATTATTCCAAGTAAATTGGGAACAAGTAAGAGGAAAATTCAGAAGGTTGTGGTTATCTATGAAAGTGCGAAGGTGGCTAAGGGTGGAGAGAGTAGGTCGGTTACCCCCTATTTTTTCCCTGGATTTAGAATGACATTAAGGTTACCTATAATAATACCAGGAAGGTTTTGGCAAGTGTAGAGTGCAAATATATTATCCCAAAAAGGAATCCTCGGAGAAGGATTGGGTTCATCATACATGAAAATAGTAGACCAAGGAGATAAAGCAAAGTAATCATGAATAACACAATTAAAGCAATATTTACAGGATAAAATGATGGTGAGAGAGATACCTTCTTTTCATAACAGTGTAATGTCACCTAATTGACCCGTCGCTGCAACTGAGACTCCTTGTTTGAATCTGAGTCTCCGGCGTATGCAGTGCATATGTGCAGAGGTGGCTTTGGTTTCTGATAAAAACAAGATATCGGGATTGGACTGATGGGAGAGGGTCTTTAAATTACGGATCACGCATGAAGACCCTATGCCCCTTGCATTCCAGAAAAGTATCATGATAACTTGGGCAACCCTTTCACGGCGATCACCGAAACCTACAAAATCTCTCCAAAAACCGGAGAATACACGTGAAGATTTTGAACTCGGTTGTTCCAAACTAAACTAATTTGTTGAAATTTCCTTCCAGAATGTGCCATTCCTGTGTGCATTTTGATTTTTTTTTCCAAACCGCTGAAAGTGATGACCATCATAATCAATTAAGGTGGGAAACATCTCGTGGTGTGCTCGACCCCATAATAAAGTGCACAGCATGAATGAAAGATTTCGATCCTGTAAAAGTAGCCATGTCTAGAAGAGTAACGGCGCTATGCTCCTGCTCAACTGCTGTTAAAACAGAATCTTCCGAAGCCGGTAGGAGTGACGGCACCCAGATAATTGTGAAACAAGATTTAGAGACTTACTGGACTGCCGTCATCATGATATCAATGGGATCATTATTTTCAACTATCTCCTTGAAAACGCTCTGCTTTAGGGGCAATTTTGAGCTTAAGGGTATTTTGGGGCTTTCTTTATTGCAATTGATTTTAGTCATTAGATCAAACTTGATTGCAATCTGGAGCGTTTATTTTAGGGGCTTTTCACTTTCTCCATGGCGGCTCCTCAAGCTGCCAAGGGAGATGAGCACACATGTCAAGCCTCCTCTAAGTTTCCTCCAAGCTTTGGGAGTTGTTAAGCAAGGTGTCATTGTAGGGGAACCAAAGGCAATCATTTTCGCAAGGAGGGATGTCCAGCTTTATCTATGAATATTTCGAAAGCCAAAAGGTGTGAGAGGTATCTTGAATCATATGTTATTGTTCTTAAGTTCTCTAGCTATAGGCCTTCTCTTGAGGCTATTCGTGAATCTATTCATAGATCATGGGGAGTTATGGAGGAGTTTACCATGGGTTTGTTGGATCAACGACATGTTCTTGTCAGATTCCAGTCGGAAGAAGAAGTGAATAAGGCTTTGTCGCGGGACTCTTTTATGATTCGAGGGGTTAGATTCAAAGTGTTCTGATGGCATCAAGGTTTTAGCCTTAGGGAGGATCCCGTTCTAGCCCCATTGTGGGTGGATCTCCCTTCGTTGCCTTTACAATTCTTTCATCCATTGTTTTTAAAGGAAGTAGGAGACTCCATAGGGTCCTTTCTGAGAATTGATGATAGTACTCTGGACTTCACTCATCCCAGAACGGCAAGGATGTGCGTAGAGATGGATTTATCAGAGGAGCTTCCTAGCAAAATATGGTTGGAGTTTTTCGGATCCACGGGTTTTTGGCAAAAGATTGTGTACCCGGGCTTCAAATACTGTGAAAATTGCGCAATGATTGGGCATACTTTTGAAGCATGTAGGAAACGTTTGGAAAACCGCAAGACTAATCATAAGGAGGAGGACAAAGTTGCTGTGAATAAATCGAAAGAGGAAAGCACTAAAAACCAAATCGTTAGGGAGAGGGAGTTGGTGTCACAACCAAAAGGTCAGGAAGTTAAACAAGTTTACAAATCCGTCTTGAAGAAGGCGGAAGACCCTGCGTAATTAGGCGGTGCAAAATTGGATGTGGTCGGTCCTAGTGGAAAACAAAAGGAGGGGGAGAGAGTGGAGGTCATCCCTAGAAAAGTAGGGAACAATTGCACTAGTTTGAAAAATATGTTTGAAGTATTAGCAAGTTTGGAAGATTTGCAAGATGAAGCCGTTTTGGACAAAGATAATTTGATTTCTAAGTTCGTATTGGATTTGGAAAACAAGACTGAATTTCAGGGAAACAAAGATATGGAGAAGGATTTTAATTTAGAACTAGAACTCCATTCTAATAATGACTAAGTTGGAAAAAATTGCCAATTTTGTCTTTGATTGTAAAGATGCGGGATATACTTCTAGCGGGATTGAAATAACTATTCAAGCGGCTTTGGAAGAGGACACGGGGGATTTTCTTATACTAGGCGAGGATGTGGGTGCAGGGACAGCACTGAATATACTTGCGGTTTCTTCAAAAATTGATTCAGGAGGTGTGGATGTGGCAAGGAAAATCATTGCAGGGTCCAGCCAGGTTGAGGTGCAAGAAGTCCAGGATGCGGAGACAGGGAACGTTGATGCTTCTGGCAAGACAGGGAATGTCGATGCAGGGCTAGAAGGGAGCTCGCTAGCAGGTGGATCTTTGTCGCGGGATGAAGAACAAAGAGGTGTTAATACAGCTGAATATATAGGTGGTGCAAGGTCGCCAGTTGGCAGATCAGTGATGCAGGGCCAGCATGATGTGGAACAATTGCGGGATTGCGATGATGATTATAAGTCCTTACTTAGGATCAAGGGTTTGATTGAAAAAGATGTTAATTACAAATCCCCTATTTTAAATCAAAAAAACTTGGAGAACTTTGGACAAGGCTATTACTTTGTTTAAAGAAAATAGGCGACTACGTAGAAAGAAATTGAATGTTAACACTCTCGAGAGCAACAGTGATGATAGTGATGGTATTGACTCAGATTCTGAGGATAGTCCACAAGTAGCATTCAGCAGGGATCTGGAATTAGAGGCAGTGTCAAAAGGAGAGATGAGCAAGAAGAAGACGAGGTCGTAAGACTTGGATGGAAAAAAATAAAAATGATTGATAATATCTTGTTTTGGAACGCCCGCGAAGTTGGCAACAGGGCTACGGGGAATAGACTTAAAAACATGGTTAAAGAATACAAAGTGTGCATACTTATGATTGCAGAACCTAAGATTGAAGTTCATCGTTACTCGGAGGTTGGTAATAAAATCAAATTGTCTGGGTTTACATCTAATGAAGCAGCGGGCGGAAAGATATGGATTTTTTGGGATCCTGAGTTAGCAGTTTCGGTGCTGGAAGTGACAGATTAGTGTATTCATTGTCAGGTATCTTTTCCAAATGCTCATTCTTTTTATCACCTTTGTGTATGCTAAATGTACAGTGGAAGAGAGAAGGGACTTAAGGGCGAAATTGGAGTTTTTGGCTTTTCAATATATGGGTCCGTGGATGGTTGGTGATGATTTCAATGCAATTATCAGTGAGCACAAGAAATTAGGAGGGAATTCACCAGTCTGGGCTAGTATGTTAAATTTTTCATACTATATTGAACATTGTGGACTGATGAATTGTGGTTTTGTTGGTCCATCGTATACTTGGTGCAATAATAGGCGTGGTGGGGAGCGCATATGGGTAAGGATAGATAGAGTACTCGTGAATTCTTCATGGGTAGCTCAATCATCCAATACGAGGGTGGAACATCTTCAGCACACTTTCTCGGATCATGCGCCTATCTTAGTCTATATGCCCATGCAGTCTAGAGCGGGCTTCTATCCTTTCAGATTCTTGAATATGTGGACTACTCATCCGACTTTTGTTTCTTTAGTCAAATTTGTATGGGGTTCAGAGGTGTTGAATATGAGGATGATGGATGGTGTGGATATTAAACTCAAGGCTCTTCGTAGAGCTCTGATCAAATGGAATATGGAGGTGTTTGGAAATATTTTCAGCAGACTGGGGGCTTTAGAAGATGAAATGAGTCAGTGGGAGAATGCTCTGATCACAAGATGGGAATCGAATATAAGTAATGGTCTGAATGTGGATGCTAATTAGGATGTTACTGCGTGGTGTAATTTGAACCGGTGTCAGGTGGAATACAGGCTGGCCCTTAAGCAGGAGGAACTGTTTTGGATGCAAAAATCAGGAGAAAAAGAGTTCAAGGAAGGAGATGATTGCACCAAGTATTTTTTTGCTTCAGTCAAAGCTAAACAAAAAAGGACTGTTGCTTCTATCACCTTGCAGTGTGGCAGAGAGATATCTGAACTGGGGGATATTACAAGAGAAGCCAATGGATATGTTCAACAACTTCTCTCTTCGCAGGCAGGCCATACACATGATAGTGATTTGTTGGATTGCATTCCATCGGTTATATCGAGTGTGGACTGTGAAAAGATAGTCATGAGGCTGTCATTGGAAGAAGTAAAACAAGCGACGTTTGATATTTCGAAAAATAGCGCCCCGGGTTCTGATGGCTTTACGGCGGGATTCTTTCAGTCTTGTTGGGAGATTGTTGGTGTTGATATATGGAAAGCGACCATTCAATTTTTTGAAGGTGAGGCACTTCCTTCGGCCAATTTTATTGCATTGATCCCTAAGGTGGACTCGCCGGGTTCTTTTTCTGATTTCAGGCCCATTAGTCTTTCCAATGCTATTTATAAAATTTTCAGTAAGTTATTTTGCAATAGACTGGCTTTATTGCTTCCAGATTTTATAGCCCAGGAACAGGGGGCCTTTGTAAGGGGTAGGTCTATTGTGGAAAATATCGGTTTGGCGCAGGAATTGGTTCGAGATATTAATAAAAAGGTCATAGGTGGTAATGTGGTGCTTAAATTTGATATGGAGAAAACGTATGACAGATTGGAGTGGCCCTTCCTTTTTTCGGTTCTCAAAATATTTGGGTTCTCTACTAGAGTTTGTCACCTGGTTTCGAATTGTATTACTAATTGTGGGTTCTCAGTTTTGTTGCAAGGAAAATACAATGGCTACTTCAAATCCTCTAGGGGGTTGAGGCAGGGGGATTCGCTTTCATCATTATTATTCGTTATTGCCTCGGAGGTTCTTAATAGAGGTCTAGGGGCTGCATTTACTAGAGGTGAGATATGCTATTACTACACGGCAAGAAATTGCAGACCTATCACTCATCTTCTATATGCAGATGATACGCTGGTTTTCCTTAATGTGAGAAAGACTTCAATTTCAGGTTGTATGGAATTCTTGGACAGATATGCTAGATCATCGGGACAAAAAGTTAATGCAAATAAAAGTTCTTTCATGATTGAGGAACAAGCTGAAGTGAAACAGGTGGTGGCGATTAAAACTTATACAGGCTTTCAGTTCAAAGGTTCTCCTTTGAAATATTTGGGAGTCCCTATTTATCATGGTAGATGCAAGGCTATTTACTTTGATGCGCTTGTCAGTAAAATCCAAAAGAGAATTGGTGGATGGAAAGCCAAACTTTTATCTCCGGGCGGGAGGTTGATTCTGATTAATCATGTTTTGAACTCAATTCCAGTTTATACAATAAGTGTCATGTGTGTCCCTCATCAAGTTATTGTTAGAATCCATAAATTATTGGCGAATTTCTTCTGGGGAGATTGTGAAGGTAGATTGAAAAAGAAATTGGATTGCATGGCATATCATTTGCTTCCCTAAGGCGGAAGGAGGATTGGGGGTCAGAAACCTTGGTACAGTATCTAAGGTTTTTCGTATGAAAGCTTTGTGGAATATGATAAATGCTGACTTGCTCATGAGAAATAAATACTGGAAGAAAGATGTCTCGGTGATGTATCAGGTAGTTAAAAACAGTGTTTCTCCTCTTATGAAGGAGATCATGAAGGTGAAAGAAGTTTTTGTGAGTAACAGCTTCTGGAGGATAGGAATTGGGGACTTGAGTGTTTTTGCGAGTAATTGGAACCCTTTGACAGTTTTCTTGAGACCAGGAGTCTTGGAAGAACAAAACACTTGGCCTGCAATTGCGGAAGTTAGTAATGGAGAGTTTGAATTGGCCCCAACGGAGATTAGAGATTTGGCGAGGTTGCTTTTTGATGACAGAGTCAAGGGCAGTGAGCAATGCAAGGATTTTTGTATTTGGTCCCCGGACCTGCTTGGCCTTTTCAGTTCTTATTCGGCGTATGAGATACTCCGTGATAAGCGGGGTAGTTCCACATTGTTTGACAAGATCTGGCGGGTTATGTTGTCATCTAAAATATCAGTTTTTGTGTGGAAACTTTTATTGAGAGGTGTACCAGTGGATGGGGAGCTATATAGATGTCGGATTAGTTTAGCCTTGAGATGTTATTGATGTGCATCCCCAAGTGTGGAAACATTAACTCATCTTTTCCTGGATGGTAGTCTGGCCAAAGGGGTTTGGAGACATTTTGAGGCTATTTTTTATGTTCATGTTAGAAAGTCGGCAGAAATTAGTACTATTTTGAAAATATGGTTTCGGAGAGCTAATAAGAAGTCACAAGTTGGAATTCTATATTTCTTAACGCCTTTGTTTATCATCTAGGAGATTTGAAAGCAGCGTTGTCGGGGTGTGTTTGATAATGGAAAGCCGAACTTGATGTCCGCTATTTTGTTAGTTAGACGGAGTCTTCATCCGGCAAACTCTTTTTTCATGCCTAAGCGAGTCAGTGAGAATAAGAATCCCCTTGTGGCCCTTGGTTTTTCTATTACCCCGATTATTAAAAAGAGCAATAGAGTTGTTTATTGGATTTTTCCGCAGGAGGAATTTGTGGCAATTAAAGTAGATGGTTCTTCGAGGAAAAACAAGGCTACAGCTGGCATTATTATCAAAAACAACTTGGGTAATTGTCTGGTGACTAAGCAACTTCTTGGAGACGGATCAAATAATTTTGCGAAGGTTCGAGCAGCCATTGAGGGTCTTTGTTTGTGTCGTAAGCTGGAAATTTCTAAGGTTGTTTTGCAAACTGACTCTAAAATAGTGCGGGGATGGTTCTATGAAGTTTTTAAAATTCCTTGGTTCATGGAAAACGATTAGCGAAAGATCAAGAGATTGACATCTCATATGGAATTTAGTTGTGTTCATATCTTCAGGGAAACTAATGCAGTGGCAGATGCACTTGCGGAGAGCGCTCAAAAAGAGGGAGTTAGTAGAAAGTACGGAGGAAATGATCTCCCCAGAAGGATTGGTGGGTTGGTTCACTTAGACGTGTCTCATACGCCTTATATTCGTCGTGCTAGATGAACGAGTTTGGAAGGGTGTCAGGAATTTCTATTAGGTGCGAAGATGCTGATCAGTTTTCAGGAATGTAACCTTGTAAATGAGGAGAATGCCACTGCGAGATGCTGGAATTTGGTATAGCTGGATGGAGCAGATGTTTGTGACTTGGTGCTAGCAGCAGGGATGCTTGGTCCGCGATGGTGCAGTTTGCAGAAGTTGCTGGGCTGCTATTTATGCATTTGAAGATGATGTTTGTTGTTGCAGGTAATGGTGATTGGTTATGTGCGGTGATTGCTAATTGGAATTATGCTTGCAAGATTAATGTATGCAAGCTGCAATTGCGTTGGCAAGTTGTATGCTTAGCTGCAAGTTGCAAGTTGTGGTTATGATTGCAAGTTGAATTGGATTTTGCACGGTGTGCAAGTTGCAAGTTGTGCGAATGGTTATTGGAAAGAATTTGCTAATGGTTTTTGGGTTGATGCTAGGTATGTTTTTATTTTCCTGGCTTCAAGTGGTTAAGGTCTTTGCTTACCTACTTATTTGTTTGTTTATGAGGCCTAGTCTATTGGTGTATTTGGCCTAGACCTTTACTCCTTGGTTTAGGCCTTGTAAAATAGGCCTGATTTTCAATTTTCCTTTTTGTTATGTAGTGGTTTACCTGGTGGAAGGTCTTATTGTAAGGTCTAACCCTAGGTAATTAAACTTGGCTTTTGATCAAGGACCTTATTTTTAAGGTTTCTTAATCAAGGTCACATAGTGTATTAAGACAGTTTCCTTCATGGACCTAGAATTTTAATTTTTTGTTTAAGCTATGATGTATGTCCACTAGTTTGCTTATTTCTCGGGTAAAGTCGTCATGTACCTCCGACAGGTGTATAAGATTTTTGTATCAAGTAGTAAAGGTCTGGCATCCCATAGTTGTCCCTCCCCACTGGAGGTTTAATTTAAAAAATAAATAAATAAATAAATAAAAAGACTTTCGTCATCACGACCATTAACAGGAATGGAGAGTTTGATTTCATGACTGCCGGCAACTTCACCGATGACAGGAAGAGAGAGGCTAACGTCTTGACTGACGTGAACAATGAAAAGGAAGTCAACATGTAAACCGCCATCATCGTAACAACCGTTATTTTAAACGGCACCAAAGACTCTGACATTAACTTTATCCTTTCTCCCAGCAATAAATAAAGAAGAGTTGAGTTTTGTGGATTCGCCTGTGCTTTGTGCGCAGGAGCCCCCCCCCCCCCCCCCCCCGGATTCGAGTTTTGTTGTATCTTTAATTGTAACTTTACTTTTAGTAGTAGGTTGACAGCTGTATGAATCACCGAAAATTCTAGCCGACCTGGTATTCGCACCTGGTTTGCATGTCTAGTCGGCTAGAATGACTCTTTTGTCCCTCTTTTTTAAGTGTTTGTGATTGTGTTTAAAAGAAGATGGACAAAAAGTGTAAATCTGCAGATCAGGCATGCAAACTAGGCCGGCCAGAAGTACTCATGAATCACTTCAATAATTAATATTTGATGTTGTACCGATGCCGGAACTAATGGGAACATGCCAATCGGCGATGGTGTTTCAAGCAGCGACGACTCCTCCGGCAACTGTGCAGCCAAAGATGCTTGTGAGTTCATAAAGCTCCGGTCAGTAGAACAAAAAGAGCCAAACACTATGGGTGTCAGTTGTTCGATCGTGATCTTAACCGTCATCATCATAGCTGCGTGTCACGTGCTGACCTTTTTCCCTTGGCTAACACGCTGCCTACTAGCGTCACACTCCCGTCGGACTAACTAGTCAAGGCACTTCGATGCTTGGCTAATGCTAAGTGATGCTTCGAAAGCTTAAGTGAGGAAAATGCTAAGGCACAAGTGTTTGGGCTTTTGAAAGAATGCTTTGTATTGCTTGAGCGAGTTGTACAAGTGTTTGATGATATGTACAAATGAATGCCAAGGCCTATTTATAGGCCCTTAAAGTCCTAGAGGCTTCTAGTCTAGAACCTTCCACAATCCTCCATCAAAGGAGTATTCTCTATGTATCTAGAAAGTTCCCACCTCCAAAGGAACTAGAAATTACAAGGAGGCTTTTAGAAAATACTACACAAGTCTGTACAAGGGTGTTCTAGATTCATCCATGCTAGAACACTCTAGAGAAAGCAAATTTAGAATGTCCAAGAGCACTCTAGAACCTTCCGGAGGCATCTAGAGAAAGCTATGCTAGATGGCTCGTGACATTCTCCCCCACCCAAGTCCTTGACGACCCCGTCAAGACCGTGCCTCGAACTCCGCGATCTTGCCCTGGAATTGCCATAGATCACCCTCTTTCTCCCATGAGGCCTCACTGTTCGGTAGTCCCTTCCATCGAATGAGATACTCATTATAGCTTGGCACACCCCTCCGTCGGATGAGCCTCTTTGCCTCGATGCTCTCGATCAAAGGAAGCCACGACCGCGGTTGGTGCCCAATGTGACTCGCCCCTCATTGGATCTTCTTTATCACCATGGTAGGGTTTGAGCATGCTCACATGGAACACCGGATGAATCTTGAGTTTGGGCGGCAACTCAAGCTTGTAAGAAACTCTCCCGACCTTCCGTAGGACGGGAAATGGCCCCTCGTACTTCCGCACTAGTCCCTTGTGCACCGAGCGGAAGACCTTGAACTGTTGTGGCAGTAACTTGACCATGACCATATCGCCCACTTGGAACTCGAGAGGGCGTCTATGCTTGTCTGCCCACTTCTTCATCTTCTTAGACGCCTTGTCCAAGTACGCCTTCGTTATATCAAGCTGCTCATGCCACCCTCGTGCAAGCTTGTACGCAGCGGGGCTGCTACCCGTGTAGCCCGACGCAACGGCTTGTGGAGTCAAGGGCTGCTGGCCCATGACGATCTCGAACGGACTTTGTTGCGTTGATTCGGACCGCTGCAAGTTGAATGAGAATTGAGCCACATCCATCAACTTGGCCCAATTCTTCTGGTTGGCACCCACAAAGTGCCTCAAGTATAACTCCAACAAGGCATTCACCCTCTCTGTTTGTCCATCGCTTTGTGGGTGAAAGCTTGTTGAGAAGTGTAGACCCGAACCCAAGAGCTTGAATAACTCCGTCCAGAATTTTGCTGTGAACCTTGGGTCCCGATCACTTATGATGCTCCGAGGCAAGCCCCAATACTTCACCACATGCTGAAAGAACAACTTGGCGGCTTGCTCGGCCGTGCAATCGCGTGGGGCAGGTATGAAAGTCCCATACTTGGAAAAGCGATCGACCACCACCATAATAGAGCCATACCCATCAGACTTGGGCAAGGCTGATATGAAATCCATTGATACACTCTCCCATGGCCTTTCTGGAATCGGCAAAGGCTGCAATAGTCCTGCCGGTACACGTTGCTCTATCTTGTCTTGTTGGCACACAAGACAAGTCTTCACATAGGCCTCGATATCGTCCCGCATATGAGGCCAATAGTAGTTCACCTCCAAGAGTGCCAATGTCCGCTGCATCCCCGGATGGCCAGCCCACATTGAATCGTGGCACTCCTTCATGATGTCTCGCCTAAGATTATCCCACTTAGGCACATAAATGCGACGACCGACGGTGTAGAGCACCCCATCCTCTACCCAAAACCGTCGAGTCTTCCCTTCTTTGGCCATCTCCATGAGTCCCTTGGCCAAGGGGTCTTGAGAAGTCCCCTCCTTGATCCGATCAAGAAGGTTGCTAGCGGCGCTGCTTGCGCTAGCGAGCATGGCCTTTCGGCTGAGAGCATCAGCAACAACATTAACTTTGCCCGGCTTGTACTCCATGACATAATCGAACTCCGCTAAGAAATCTTGCCACCGAGCTTGCTTGGGGCTGATCTTCTTCTGATTTTGAAAATAACTCGTAGCCACATTGTCGGTCATGATGGTAAACCGACTCCCAAGCAAATAGTGCCTCCAAGTTCGCAAGCAATGAATGATGGCTGTCATCTCCTTGTCATGCACTGGATACCGTCTCTCGGTATCATTGAGCTTGCGAGACTCATAGGCTATGGGATGCCCCTCTTGCATAAGCACCCCTCCGATGGCAAAGTCTGATGCATCGGTGTGAAGTTCGAACGACTTAGCATAATCGGGCAAGGCCAAGACAGGTTCCTCGGTGACTGCCTTCTTCAAATCATCGAACGCTTCTTGGCATTTCTCACTCCAATGCCACTGCACCTTCTTCTTCAGCAAGTCGGTCAGTGGGGCTGCTCTCGCCGAGTAGCTCAAAATGAATCTCCGATAATAATTGGCCAGCCCAAGGAAAGAACGTAGCTCCGAAACGTTCTTGGGTGGCTCCCATTCATTGATGGCCTGTACTTTGTCCCGTTCCATCATGATCTTTCCAGCCTTGATGCGGTGCCCCAAGAAAGACACCTCGTCTTGGGCGAACGAGCACTTCTCCAATTTCACGTACAGCTCGCTCTCCCGCAATGCTTGGAAAACCTGTCGCAAGTGATGCACATGTTCTTCCAAGTTGTCGCTATACACGACGATATCGTCGAGATAGACGACTACAAATTTATCCAAGAAAGGCTGAAAGATTCTGTTCATTAAAGTGCAGAAAGTAGCCGGGGCATTGGTGAGACCAAAAGGCATCACCAAGAACTCATAAGACCCATAGCGAGTGACGCATGTTGTCTTTGGCTCATCTCCTTTGGCTATGCGCACTTGCCAATACCCCGATCGGAAATCCAGTTTAGAAAAGTACCTGGCTTTACCGAGCCTATCGAAAAGATCGGCAACCAAAGGAATTGGATACTTGTTCTTGATGGTTACTTTGTTAAGTGCTCGGTAATCGATGCACATACGCAAGGACCCGTCGTGCTTGCGTTGGAACAATACTGGTGCACCGAATGGGGCCTTGGATGGCCGAATGAACCCTGCGTCCAGCAGCTCCTTGAGTTGCTTGCGTAGCTCTTCCAACTCTGGCGGTGCCATCCGATAAGGCGCCATGGCTGGAGGCGTAGCCCCTGGCTCCAGCTCGATCATATGATCGACTTCCCTTCTTGGAGGAAGTCTCTTGGGTAGCTCTGGAGGCATGACATCTTTGTACTCTTTCAAAACCGCAGCTACCTCCTTCGGAACCTCGCTGGGTTGAGGCCCATCTTCGATCAACGTGGCCACAAATGTTGCTTGCCCCTTTTGCACGCCTTTCTTCACTTGAATGGCTGACAACATCTTGGCCTCCATGATCTCCCGAGTGACAGGGACAGAGCATGTTTCTCGATCATTTGCAATAGTCATCGACCCGTCCCTTTCTAATGTCCATGGCTTCACCGTATCCATGAACTCCATGCCCAGCACCAATGAGAAGTCGTCCATCGTGACGACAGTCAGGTCCACCGTCCCCTTCCATTCGCCCAAATGAAGGGAGACGCCTCGTGCTACACCATGGATAGGCA
Source organism: Berberis vulgaris (assembly GCA_963556465.1). Taxonomy (NCBI): domain Eukaryota; kingdom Viridiplantae; phylum Streptophyta; class Magnoliopsida; order Ranunculales; family Berberidaceae; genus Berberis; species Berberis vulgaris. Next base: position 92,745,170 of record OY747125.1, read on the forward strand.
CCGGTGCTGTGTTGACGGTCTTCAAGGTGCCTGGCTCCTTGGTGTACTGCACGCCCAGCCTTGTTGCCTCATTCAAAGCAACAAAGTTGTGTGTTGCACCCGTGTCGACGAGTGCCTTTGAAGCCTTGCCATTTACCTTGGCTTCCACAAACAAAAGAGCGGATTTCTTCGAACGGGGTAGCGTACTTACCTTAGCCACGTTGCTTTGCTTCACCGTAGCCTTGACGCTGCTTAGCAAGCGCAAAGTCCCCATTTGCGCCTCGTCCCCCGATGATTCCCCGGACGATCCACTCTTGCCAGCGATCATCGCATTGAGCTTCTGTCGCTGTGGGCACTCCCTAGCCCAGTGCGGCCCTCCGCACAAGAAGCAGTCGCAGTTTTTCACCTTGCTATCCGAAAAGGTCTGCTTGGCTTTGTCCTTCCTCTCGAACTGCTTGCCGCCGCTGCTACTGCTGCTTCTTTCAGTGGGTTTTGCTCCCCCACCTTTTCCCTTGTTACCGTCGCCACTCTTGTTGCCGCCCTTGTGGCTTTTCGAATCAGCCTTGTATTCGAACAAGGATTCGGCAACTGCGATGGCCTCGGCAAGTGATTGAACATTGCGTCTCTTTAACTCTTGCTCAGCCCATCGTTGTAGTCCATCCATGAAGTAGATGAGTTGAGTCTTCTCCGGCATGTCCGAGACTTCAAGCATAAGAGAAGTGAACTGCTTGACATACTCTTTGATTGACCCCGTATGCTTCAGTCCACGCAGCCTCTTCATAGCAACTTCCTCCGCATTCTCCGGATAGAATTGCCGCTTGAAATCCGCCTTGAACTCGTCCCAAGTCTTAAGCGAGCAAAGACCCTTCTTGATATCCAACTCACGCCTCCTCCACCAAAGGATGGCATCATCACCCAAGTACATGGTGACGGTGGTGATCTTGGACTCATCGTCGTCCAAGCGCATCGCGTTGAAATATTTTTCAACACTCCATAGGAAGTTGTCGAGCTCCCTAGCATCGCGCTTCCCATGGTACCTTGGCGGCTCGGGCACCTTCATCCTTGGTCCCTCTCGTACAATAGCACTACCTGCCACAGCCGCCTTGCATAGGTTGACGTCCGATTGCAAGGACTCAACCTGCTCCCGGATGGCTTGGAACTGCCCCATCAGCGTGTCCTTGAGCTGGCCCATCTCGTTACGCATGGCATCCGCAACTTGGTTGACGAGAAGTTGAGTCTCGTCCTTGGCTTCCACAGTGCCAAGCTCAAGGTCATGGACACGGCTATCAAGTTGCTCGATATCCATAGTGACGTTAGCCAACGTCCCATTGAAGGACTCAACCTTCTGTTCCATCTCCCCAACGCTGTCCTGGAGATCGCCCACGGTCAGCTCCACCTTGGCCATACGATCCTCAAGCATGCTGGTCCGACTAGTCTTTCTTCCAGTCTCCTCAACCACGGACCCTCCAATAGCACTCTCTTTGTTTCCCGACATTATCAGATTGCTCCGCACCTAACCTTCGTACACACAGCAGCTAGCACAACGCAACTTCAGCAAGACCGCCCCTACGATCGTCACTGCTCTGATACCACGTGTCACGTGCTGACCTTTTTCCCTTGGCTAACACGCTGCCTACTAGCGTCACACTCCCGTCGGACTAACTAGTCAAGGCACTTCGATGCTTGGCTAATGCTAAGTGATGCTTCGAAAGCTTAAGTGAGGAAAATGCTAAGGCACAAGTGTTTGGGCTTTTGAAAGAATGCTTTGTATTGCTTGAGAGAGTTGTACAAGTGTTTGATGATATGTACAAATGAATGTCAAGGCCTATTTATAGGCCCTTAAAGTCCTAGAGGCTTCTAGTCTAGAACCTTCCACAATCCTCCATCAAATGAGTATTCTCTATGTATCTAGAAAGTTCCCACCTCCAAAGGAACTAGAAATTACAAGGAGGCTTTTAGAAAATACTACACAAGTCTGTACAAGGGTGTTCTAGATTCATCCATGCTAGAACACTCTAGAGAAAGCAAATTTAGAATGTCCAAGAGCACTCTAGAACCTTCCGAAGGCATCTAGAGAAAGCTATGCTAGATGGCTCGTGACATGCTGGTAGCTTAAAAGTAGCCTCCCTTGCTTCCAAAAACAGACAGCTTACAGTTTACTTTTGTTTCTTTAATTGCAGTTGGTTGGAAGTATTCGCATTAATTACGTCGTGATATTGCACCGGAGCCGGATCAGATAGATACGATTCAGCTTGCGGTGAGCCAGGCCAAGGGGGGAAACAAAAGGCACAGGAGATGCATCAGACAACGGCCCCTCAGGCAATAGAGACGCGTCTTTCCGCGGGTCAAAAGAGGGTGAGCCCGACTGAGACGCAGCAGGTAACAATGAAATTGTGTAGATCCTGCCAGTAACACAAGAAGGGCCAGATGAAGTGGCTTTGTGTTGTTCGATCATCAAAGAGTAATGATTTCGGGCCCTAGAAACCGGCCACTCCATTAACTCGTGATCGGCTGAGGTCCGGCCAACAAGAAGGGGCAGCATGATCTGATTGTTCCTCTTAGCGGCAAGACCGGTTGTATGTATCTGAGTACCCCTTTGCCCCTTGAAGTATGTCTCTGCTATCTGATTGAGCATGTTGGATGGGTTCATGATGATGCATAAGTGGGCATTTAAGGCACACCAATGGCATCTCCTAAGAGATGCATGGTCTTCCATGGGATGCAAGGTGGAGCGTATGACTCCTTTCGCTGCTCTTATTTCTGGCAGCCCTTCTTTACAGCGAGGAATCCCGCGAGAGAGAGAGGGTGTAACCACCCATCCCTTCGAGATGAGAGGGCATGCATCTCGAGGGGACCCATCCCTCGTTCTCGCCCTTCTAGATAACAAGGGAATGAGCTAGGGAATGCTTGTTTAGAGTGCAATCTAATTCATCTCATGCTAGCAGAATAGCATTATTGTAATAGTTTGTGTTAATCATTGCCTTTATCTGTGCAAATTACTTTTCATTTTTATTTGCCTTGATTATAATAGGTACTATCTATCTGCATGCTATGAAATTTATGTTATCAAATGCCATTTTACGACCGCATATGCATACATATTTGGAAAGTGACTAGGAATATGTAGTCAAGATACAGCAACATTAATACTGCTGAAACTTTTAGTAAAAGTTGCTTTTGTGCAGTACTGAAATAGGTTTGAGTAATTTTTAGTGCTGGTTTACAAACTATAATCCAACTAGAACATTATACTTGTTACAGAGCACATAAAGAATACATACCACATACGTGCACACCCCTCCAAGTATATCCTAATGGTTGGATTTAGAAACAAAACCGAGCGTGAGTTTATGAAAAAATGGATAAAATTGAAGTTTAGCAACAAATGTTCATGGGAAACTGGATGTATAAATACAATTCAATACATAATGTTGGTCACAATTCACAACCCCGATATCTAAAAAGGAAGTGTACGCTATTTTAATTTATCCCTTTGGGTGAGGAGAGGAGAACGTCATTGATCAATTTTTCCAAATTCACGAAAGAAGATCCACCTGATCTAGTTGACTCTTCAGCACTCTGTTTCCACTCCATGGCTTTCTTCTTCATTTCTTTACCCTTCTCACCTTCCATCATCTCCCTCACAAGGCTTTCTACTTGATCTCTTTTAACATCTTTGTCAATCTCCATTCCTATGCCCCAATGAGTACACGAGTATCGACAGTTTGTCATCTGATCGGAAAAAAATGGCCAACTAATCACAGGAACACCACCACATATTGTATCCAATGTTGAATTCCATCCACTGTGAGTTAAGAATCCTCCTATAGAAGGATGTCTAAGGACTTGTTCCTGTGGACACCAACTTGATATCAGGCTCCTTTCTTTGGTCTCTATTATGAACTCTGGTGGCAAAATTGCGCTCTCACCTTTCACCAGATCTGGTCTAATGACCCATAAGAAATGGTGCTTGGTGTTAGCTAATCCCCACGCAAACTCAATGAGTTGTTGTGAAGTCATGACCGTGATGCTTCCAAAATTTACATACACTACTGAAGTTGGTTGCTTCGTATCAAGCCATTTAAGACATTCTTCATCTTCTTTCCATAGATTTGATCCAAGTGATTTCAAACCATCATTTGATATCTCTTCCACGAGCAACTGTAGAGGACCTATTGTATAGATACGAGGCAAAAGAAGCTTCATAGCGTCCAACACCTCGCTTTCAAAAGCATAGAATGAGTTTATCACATTGGCAAAGGCCTTGGAAGCTCTTCCTGTTTCTTGAATCATAAAATTGACTATGATATCATTGGCACCAGTCGTTCGAATAGACTTTGGAAGATCTCGCAGACGTATATCCCTCATTCCAGGAATTAAGTTGATGGGAGTGTCAAGGTAACCATTTGTCAAATAACTCTCATCTGTGACACTCAACGAAAAAGAAGTGTGAGGAGTGTGTCATCATAAGCTCAATGTGTATATTAGATATGCTCATGATCAGCTACTTATTAGGTGGTTTGCTAATTAAACTGTATGTGTCATAATAGAAAAAACAATGAGAGAGAAGAAAATATTCAATACTCCCCCATCTTAAAATCCTAATCAAATGGAAAATGAGTGGAAGATTTAAAACAACCAAATATATATATATATATTTTAAAGGCAAAATGGCAAAATTATTGATAGTCATATTGTAGAATGACTATTGAACCAAGAGACACAAACATATAAAACCTACTTTCCTAAAAGAAGTTAATGCAATAACAGGAGTCCTTTACAATAATTTTAAAAATGTGAGCATATTATTCAATACAATTTAGAATAGGCTAGGGTCTTTTATCCGAGTCTAACAATGTCAGATCCTTCACTCCTATGAATGGTACGCGGGGCCAATCTAACCTTTGGCTAAGGGGGTCAATTGGCCCACTTATCCTTTTAAAAAAAAACTCATTAAGGTATTTGTATTTTTCATATTGCCCCCTTTAAATTTGTAGGTTTCCTCCGCTCTATTTAGGTTGCTCCCCTCACGTTCAAAAAAAACTTTCATTTATGGACTTTCTTAACTTTTGATTGGCACAATAATGTATTTTGAATCTTGTTTATTATAATTCCCTGCGGCCGCATTCAAGAAATTCCATTGACATCTCCTAGCTCTAACGCATCTCCGTCACGTCTGACAGATATTTAGGACTCCCACCTATTGCTGCAAATGAATAATTTTGTGCCTAATCTGGAAACAAATTGCCACGCTCTACACTGGATCGCTCGATGACAGGTCCGATGCGGAAGCCTCGCTCGTTTCTCTTGCTCGTGACAACAATCGGTATGGGAAGGTAATAACTGAAGAAGGAAGAGTTGTGCCACTAATTGGTGTAGTTGAATAGTTGTGTATTGTTGCCCCCTTTGTCTGCAATTCTGACTTCGCCCCTGGTGGTACGAGACAAGATATGACTAGGGGATTATACACACGTGCTTATGTATAGAGTTCATATTATGTCAAATTCTGGAAGATCGACTCAAGAAAACTGAGACAATGTTGTGTAGTTTCATTAAATTGCATATCAAAGTTAACAGCGAAATTGAATGGCCTGTAAGGTTGAACCTCTTCATCTAAACACTTGGGGCATGTTTGGTTGCTCAATGGAATGAGTTTGACCATCGTAATGGTAATGGCCGTTACAATTGTTCAAGTCATTCATGTGTTTGGTTTGGCAAAAAAATGGTGTGATGGGAATGACCATTACAAGTTTCTTTGTAATGGGCATTTCTTCTCAACATATAAATGCCCATTGTAACGGTCAACCCTCCCTTTGTCTTATTTGCCCTCCTTACCTAATATAGATGCCTCCTTACCCACCATAGATCAAAAATCTAAGGTTGGTAATTGAGAGCATAATGGTAAAGATACAAATCATTCACATTCTCATTCTTATTGCATCGAGTAACCAAACATAGTAACATTTCCATTTCCATTTCCATTCCCATGCTCATTCCCATTCCCATTCCCATTCCATTGAATAATCAAACTTGCCCTTATAACGACAGCTCTCCCAAATGAATAGTGGAGGAATAGTCCAAAATGTCATCAGCCTGATTTTTTATTGCCCAAAATGCCCTTCTAATTTTATCATTTTTACAAGAAAAACAAAAAGTGGGTAACAAGTAAAAAAGGGATGTTGGTGTCATTTAAATAAAAATATATTACTCAATTTTACCATTTTATCCTTCAAAATTTAAACTATTTGCAATTAAAACATGCCCCTATAAACATTAATTAATTATACATAAGTCTCTAATATAACTTCTTTGAAGCCCTCCAATTATTTATAAATTGTAAAAAGACCCTTACATCTAACTTTGAATTTTCCATTTTGCCCTTTATATTTCATACTTTTACAATAAAAATCAGTTTTTCTCAAACATTGATTAATTATACTTATGTCCCTAACACAATTTATTTGAAGCTCCATTATTTATTTATAAAATATACATAGAGCTTTAAAATTATATATAATTATTTTGTTTAGAAATTTAATAATAATTTTTTCTTATTATTGAATTTTTATAATAATATAAAATATATTGAATCTCTGCACACATAGAACGTGTCGGCACCCTAGTTTCTTTGGTTGGGATACAAATATTAGAATGACCTAGTATATAATAGAAAATGCGAGGGTTTTTTCAAACAACTCTGATGGGTGCGGTTGTAGGTAAAAATCCACAAGAGAATTCCCCTCTACATAAAAAATAATAATAATAATAAGTTTAGACCTCATCATCAATAATAGTGACTGTGTAAGTTTTAATTAAATGACTTGGAGCATCTCGAGTCCATCTCTAAACTTTTAACTTTGGAAGCAGAGGCAGCTCTGTTTAGTCTCTATTTCTATAGAAAATTGTCTACTGCTCTAAAACTAGTTCCAAATATACAGATCCAAAATAGATTTTTGTTTCACTGTTGATCTTTTTACTTCTTTACTCTTCTTTCTTATTATCATTTTTAATTTGTAATTTTTATCATTTATCATTTGTTATCCTTTTATTTTCGTTAAAAGGGGGATTACATTTTGGAGAGAAACTATAAAGGCTTTTAGAGACACTCCTAGAGAACCTGATATATATACAGTTATATATTTAAACAACAATTCTTAAGAGCCATGCCCTTAGCGTCAGGAGAGCTTCAAGACCCTCCATCTTCCTATTTTCTTCATTTGTTCTTCTTAATCTTCTGTTCTTCATTTGTTCTTCTGTTCTTCATCTATTCTTCTTCTTCTTCTTTTGTTCTTCATCTTCATCTATTTTTTTTCATCTTCATCACGTTCTTGAGGCTCCCCTAGAGCTAGGGGCTTGGCTCTTAAGAATTGTTCATATTTAAAAGTGTAGATCTTACACTTTTAAATATCTATGTCAGATATGTTTGTGGTTCCACCCTGCCCATTGAAATTAATATTATTGAAAATGCTTTGAATGATTGTTGGTGGTCATAAAACCCCAAACTTTCCCCAATTGTTTTAACAATTGAAATTGTTTCAGATGTATGAATAGATCCCCTTTAAACGTTATTCAAAAACAGCCTTACACTCAATAATTAAAGGCAATGACTACACCACACCACTATTTCCTCTTTCTCACATCACCATTGATTTTTTTATTTTAGTTTTTTTTTTTTACTTTCTCACATCACCAATAAATCCAAACTCAAAATGAAAAAAATGCAAAATGGGGTAACTTTCGACCAATTTAAACCCTCAATTGAGACTGATTCTCAAGTTCATCAAAACACAAAAGTTGCAGTACTATGAGTTATCTAATAAACGCAAGTTGAATCACTTGAAAATGTTTTGAAATGAGCAAGTTATGATCATTTTACTAAAGTCGCGCAGATCTGTCTTGCAATGAAAACGGCATAGTATTCTTGACTTTCGTCCAACTTATGTGCTCGATCAATACCGATTATCAAAATGATCAAAACACAAAATTTGTAGTACTCTGAGTTATCTAATAAACACAACATTTCATGTTCACATTGTGCAATGTGGGGTATCCCAGATATCTCGCAGTGCACTCTGCGAACAAAAAACATTTCGGACAGATTTGCTCGACTTTAGTAAAATGACCATAACTTGCTCATTTCAAAACATTTTCAAGTGATTCAAGTTGTGTTTATTAGATAAATAAAAGTACTACAATATTTGTGTTTTGATGAGGTTGAGAATCGGTCTCAATTGAGGGTTTAAATTGGTCGAAAATTACCCTGTTTTGGGTTTTTTTCATTTTGAGTTTGAGTTTCTCTGTTATGTTAAGTTATGCATATTTATTGAGTCTGAGTTTAAGGGTTTCGACTTTGAGGGGATTTTGAGAGTTTTCGAGAGAGAAAGAGGAGATTTGAGTGTGGGGAGAGATTTGCAAGATTTTTCAAATGGGGGAGGGAGAAACCATTATCGATTTGAATGGTGAAGGGAAAAAATTGATGGTTTTTGTTTATATATGTGACGTGAAAAAGTATGGTGGTGTGAAAATGAAAGTAGGTGGTGTAAGAGAATAGAATGGTATGAAAGAGAGGAAATGGTGGTGTGATGTAGTCGCCACCATAATTTAAACCCAACAAAGAGAAGACGAAACAAAACAAAGTAAGGAATAAAACAAAAGGAAAAGAAAACAAACAAGTATTCAAGGCAAGAAAGATGAGAAGGTAACCTTTGAGTGGTGTAAAACCACTTTCTACCAGCCGGCGATAATGAAGATAGGCCATGAAGGCACACGAGCTAGGTGTCCAAAGCAAAACATCTGGGATGCCAAGTTCCTCAGCAACTTGCAGAGTGAAGCTCATGATACCATCTGAAACTACGCAAGTAACTGCTGGAGAAGATTCTGACTGGTTAAGTTTAGCTATGAGAACTCGAAACGGACCTATGCAGGTCTCACTAGTGGATTTGCACAGGGATTGGACATCTTGGGTGGCATCGATATCAGAAGATGGTAGACCATCTGGGATTGTTTCGAATTGGAAATCTGGAAGGCCTTTGAGAGAATCTGGTCCTCTAGATTTAAGTAGGCGGTTATGGTTGAATTCAGTATTGACAAAGGTGATGTGGAAGCCTTTATAGTGAAGAAGTTTTGCTAATTTAAGCATAGGGCTGATATGGCCTTGTGCTGGGAATGGGATGCAAACAGCATGAGGCTTCTCTATTGCCACAGAGTAACACATCTCACTTCAAACTTCAGTTATGGTGGTGGTCAGGAAGGGGAGGGGTGGGCTTGTATACAAAGAACAAACATGTAATCCTTCAAATTCCACTTCAATTATTTGATTTAAAGGAATTAGGTCATGGATCATTTTAGTTATCTATTGTAAAGAACAAAAGCAAATGATTAAGAAATTCTACTCTGGGCATTGACGGGTACATAATTTAATGATCTCAAAACATAATGCATGTGACGTGTGTAAGGGCAATACCTAAATGATTCCAACACAAGTTCTGAACTTAGATGGTGATAGTGAATGGTTAAAAACGTTATGCAAGTAATAGCAAACAATAAGCAATATGAAAAAAATAAAGATGACACCGAGATTTATGTGGTTCGGTTTTGCCTACTCCACGGATGACGATTCGGTAATTATATTATTGATATGGAAACACTTACTTGAAGATTACAACGTAACGTTGTCAAGCAACGATCCTTGAGATTGGGTAATCTCAAGCAAACAATACCACCAAAAGTTTGATGAAAATCGCAAACGAAGAACACCCGAAATCACTCAATTCCAATCCTTCTACTTTTTTTTTTTTTTTTGGAAAGGCGAGCATGCCTCTGGTGGGTATAGAACCCAAGACGTGGGGGTTAAACCACCACAACCTTAACCATCCAACCAGGCTACCATTGGCCCAATTCTTCTACTTGGCTATTGTTTCATGCTTCACACACACTGAATCACGCCGAACTCGCAACCTGTTTCATGCCACACTGTTGCTCTGTTTCAGCGTTGTATTTGCTACCAATTTGATGTTCCGTTGCTGCTGTGTTATTGTTGCGTTATTACTACGCTTTTGTTGCGTTATTGTTGTGTTATTACTGCATTATATTCACTTCTTTGCACACGTTAAATGTCATTATTCTAATCTTTGTGCTTGCATTTTGTTATAAAGAGATAACCTCTTGTCCTTGTATGACTTTGAGTCCCACACAATTGGGACTCATAGTCTATGCATGTCCCTGAAATTTGGGAGCCAATCCACAAAGGACTATGAGTCCTTATTTGGGAAGGACTCTAATTCATTCTTTGTCTCAGAATCTCCACCTTAACGAACAATTTCAGGCCACCACACAAACAACCACATAAGCATCTCCACCTTGGCATGAAAATCCGCCAAGACCCATTACTCGGTCACAAGAATCATCGTCATGACCCTAAGGGCCCTGTCCCCTTGAGGCGTCAACACTTAGAGAGCCTGATCAAGTTGAGACAATGCTCAAACTTGATCCCTAGAACCGCTTTTGTACACATATCAACTGGGTTGTCTTTAATACTCACATTCTCCAAGAAAACCCCGTCATCCTCGATGACATCCCTCAGAAAATGATACCGCACATCAATGTGATTCGTCCGGGCATGATTAACTTGGTTCTTCGCCAAATGGATAACACTCTAACTATCACATCATCCTGAGTAACACCCAAATTACTAACCAAACCTCGAAGCTAGATGGCTTCCTTCACCACCTCTAATAGAGCCATGTACTCTGCTTCAGTAGTAGACAAAGCAACTATAGAAAAGACTTCCAACTCACCAGATCCATTGCCAATGTAAAACAATAACCTGTAGTCGATTGGCGGTTATCAAAATTTTTACATTTTTTCTTTACACACCAAAATATTTCTTAAAATCAAGAGATCGAAATTAACTCGAAAAAACAAAATCACAATCTTTGGTCAAATCTAAGTAACTCAATTGGTTTCCTAATGAATATGAACAACTCCTCGTAACATTTTTTTTGCTTTTTCTTTTTTAGATTAGCAACTAAGATCAAGGCAACATGGAAGAGGTTGTACTTGCACCTACCCGAAATAATTCCTTAATTAGACGTGCAAGACATGGAAATGTTATTTGCTAGATAACCAGTGATTAGAGAGAAAAGAGGTTAGAGAGTGATATATTGACCTATAAGATCCAGGTGTTTTGGGGACATTTCAATGAATACTTGCAGCATATGCACATGATGAGACATCAATCGGTCATGCAATCACAGTCGTATATGTGGCATAGGTCAAACTTAATACGAGAAATGCTTCAATACAGTTTTAAGCAGGCTCATGCTTAAACCACTATTCAACCCGTAAGTCAAGAGCTTAAACCCAAACTACGCAAACTCACGTGGTACGGATCTTGGAGCTTGGCCCAGGACAGTAAGGTCGGAAGACAGGCCTTTGATTTGTCACATGCCCAAAATCCATGCGCACAAATCAGCTCTTCAAGTATTAGGTTCGAAATCAGTCATGCACAAGTAAGATTATGGGCGAGATTTCCTACCTCCATCACGCATTCGATAGCAGAGACAGTTGAAGATGAAACACTCATTATAAAAAGTGAGCAAAGGAAAGAGAAATGTACATATATACATTGCTAATTTCATCTAGTCTATATTCTTCCTTGCACCGTTATATGACTTAAGCATCAAAGTATCTTCGGACACCCCCGCGATGATCCTTGACTCACCATTCGTTTTACAAGTTCGAGATCAACTGACTTGAACACATTAGCACGTATACTGTAACTCCCATGTTTTCACTGATTTAGGACAAGAATCACATAGCACCAAAGCAAAGAAATTTGTATGCTTGATGACTTGCCAAAGAAGTGGAACACAGACACTTATCTTCTTGATCCTGATCAGGGGTGGACCTACTAAGGGGCGAGGGGGGCATCTGCCCCTCCCCTCCCCCCCCCCCCCCCCCCCCTCAACTTTTAAAATAATTTTATTATATACTTAACCTTTAAAATAATTAATTTTATAATGTATAATACAATATGAAACATTGTTTATTCAACTATTTCTACATCTTTCTATTGGTGTATTGGTTGGAAGTTTGAATTTTTTGTAAACAACCCGAGTTTAATACTCTTCGAGCGCATAATTATTTTATGGTTATTCACTATACATTTTTATGGTTATTGATAATTACTATTTTTCATCATTGTTATTCGCCTAAGTTTTTTTTATTTTCAATACAATTTTATTAGTAATTGCTTAAAATATTTGTTTAGTTTAATAAAAAATTATTTTTGATCCTCTCGGAGCGTGTATTTTTTATGTCTATACATTTTTGTCATTGTGACATTCCCCTACTTTTTTGTTTAAAACACAATTTTATATGTAATTGCAAACATTAAATAAATGAATTGCTTGTTCACAAGTGGTGTAAAATCTCGAATCAAAAAAATATTTGAAATTAATATCTAAAATAATAATTATAGAATTCAATGAAAATATATGCTATTAACCAAACTCGTACAAAATTTGAGCCTCATATAAACCATTTTTCGATGAAATTGTATTAGAATCTTATTATGTTCGTAAATTTTCGATTTTTTTTAGCTTCAACTAGATACTTACCATAATTATTTTGTGGTTTTAGTTATACATTCTAGTTGCTCATTTGCCCCTTGCTAAGATTATTGATATTGTGATCTTATTTTAGGTTAAAATTGGATTACTCTTTATTCAATTTAGTATATGCAATGTATTTTTATAATTTTATTTTTCTTATTTTACCAACTTGAGTAGAAAAAAAAATGTGTTTGCCATTTCACCCCACTTGACTAAAATTTTGGGTCCGCCACTGGTCCTGATAATCATGGTGAGTTTAGACACTTCACATCTTTATTTCTTCATCAGTTAAAGTGAGTGGGCACTTTTAGTCTTTTCTTACGTTTTTAGCTTTCGGAGAAAGAGAAAGAAAGGCAATTGAAAAGGTGGTCACAATCTCACAGGTTTGTCAGGTGGCATGAAATGCATGGGCCAACTTGCATGAATTGCATGGGTCCTCAAATTGGGTTAGGGGTCATGTTGTCTATAAATTGATGGCTTAGCAAAATGAAACATCGTATATATAATTATATAATGCTTTCTTTACTCTTCAATCGGCTACATATACCTTGCCAAATTCTTTTGCAGACGACATATCTTAGAGATAATGAGATATCATCCTCGCGCAATTTGGAAGAATCTTTAGCTCTAGATGGATGATGTGGAGGATGAGTCAAACTAAAATTTTAATTTTGGGCCAAACACGAAATTTTTATTGAAAACAAGATACAAAAAAAACTATTCTTAGATCAAGGAATGTCAAGACACCATGAAAATGTAAAAAAAAAAAAAAAACACCTCAAGAGATTACAAGCCAAATCTATCTGAACAAATTGATAATCGACATCCACTCGAGGCATGGGGAAGAACTAGATATTATTAGTGGTGATGATACATCAAAATAGACCGAACATCACAATCGTATATGTGGCATAAAGATCCATCACGAGAACACAGTGCCCAATCCATTGGGCAAGCTCGTAAAGCTCACGAAAAATGATGTCAATTATAAAGGCTCGGACTAGGCCCACCACTATGGAGACGTAAACAGAGCCCGAATCCAGGCCCAAACATATCAAAGCCCGAGTTCAGGCCCGATACGCATTTTCTCATAAAGAATAAGAACGTTGCACCAAGAAATAGTCGTCAAGGGACTTACGCTCCCACGAACACATCTCCATTAAGAAGGAGATTGTTACAAGAAACATCTCATTCCATTGCGCCTCACATGCTTAAGTCACGCAGAGAGTTAACCACGACCGTTATAAAAGGTAAAGGGAACATTTAATAAAGGTATGTAACTTTACTAAGTTTTGTCCAGATTTACATCATTCTTCTAACAGAGTTACTGACTTAATTATCGGAGTACCTTCGGCCACCAAAAAAGTGGTCCTTGATAGTCTAATAGTTATTTTACAGATCAAACTCACAGGAAAATTATTTTTAGACATACCCCGAAGATATCTCAATATCCACTTCACTGCTTGCCAATGTTGTTTTCTCGGGTTTGACATAAACCTACTAACCAAACTGACTATGTGAGCGATATCCGGGCGTGTGCAGATCATGGCATACATAAGACTACCAACTGCACTAGCATAGGAAACCTGTGACATGTATTCCCTTTCATCCCTTGTGCTAGGAGGAAAATTACTTGAGAGCTTAAAGTGAGCAGTCAAAGGAGTACTTACCGACTTAGATGTATTCATGTCAAAACGGTGAATAACCTTCTCTAAGTATTGTCTCTGTGACAATGTCGGTCTGTCATTCTTCCTATCTCTCACTATCTCCATCCCAAATATATTTTTCGCTGAACCGAGATCTTTCATCTCAAACTCCATGTTAAGTTTCAACTTCAATTTATCAATTTCTTTCATGCTCTTCGCAGCAATGAGCATGTCATCAACATAAAGTAAGAGAAACATGAAAGACCCACCATTGAGCTTCTGTGTGCATACACAAGGATCATACTGACTCCTCGCATATCTCTGCTAATCATAAAAGTATCAAACCTCTTGTACCACTGCCTCGAAGATTGCTTCAACCCATACAGTGACTTCTTCAGTTTGCATACATTTTCTTCCTTACCAACAATAGCATATCCATCGGACTGAGACATGTATATCTCCTCCTCCAAATCTCCATGCAAGAAAATAGTCTTGACATCAAGTTGTAAGAGCTCTAAGTCAAACTGCGTTGCTAAAGCCAAAAGGACTCGGATAGAAGTGTTTTACCACTAGAGAATACTTCATTGTAGTCCCCACCTTCTTGCTGTACATATCCTTTAGCCACCAATCTTGCCATATATCATATACCTGTACAAGTACCTCTGGAATTTGGAATTCCGTCTTTCACTGTGAAAACCCATTTACACCCAATCGGCATCTTCCCTTTAGGAAGTTTCACAAGCTCCCATGTATGATTCTTCTGAAGAGATAACATCTCTTCATCCAAAGCTTCCTTCCACTCCTCTTTCCGAACACTTCGCAAAGCCTGCGTATATGTGGTAAGAACATCATCATCATACCCATCAAGAACTGAGAATGTGCAAGTTGCGCCATCCTCATAGCCAAATCTAAGTGGTGCACGTCTGACTCTAGGTTCTATGTTTGCTGCTAAAAATGGTGTTTGTAATTGTTGAACCTGTTGTTGTGTATGATCCATGTCCCCATCAGTAGGAACTTCATCTTCTGCCACTGTCTCATTAGGCATCATATATGTATCACCTCTTCCCTCAATAGAAGGAACATCATATTTTGTATGAGATCTAGGAGCTCCAAGCTCCACCTGCAGAGAATCTCCAGCATCCTCATCTTCATCATAGCTATCACCCCTCAAAATAGGGGAATCATCTTTGCATCTCTCATACTTTGCTTGTAACAAAGCCTCCTCATGAAACTTTACATCTCGGCTGATCACAAACTTCTGCAAGTCAGGGAACCATAATCTATACTTTTTCACATTATCTGGATAACTGAAAAAAAATAGCTTTCATGGCCCTTACTCCAATTTTATCCTCCCAAACATGAAAATATGTTGGACAACCAAATACTTTCAAATTAGAATAATCTGAAGAAATACCAGACCATACCTCCATAGGAATCTGAGACTCAATAGCTGATGAAAGAGAGCGGTTAATGCGATAGCACGCCGTGTTTACTGCTCCAGCCCACCATATTCTGCCCCAAACATGCATTGGACAATATGCACCGTGTTCTCTCCAACAGGGTACTATTCATCAGCTCTGCTACCCCGTTCTGCTGTGGTGTCAACTTTACTGTGAAGTGTCTTTTAATGCCATGTTCCAAACAAAACCGCTTCAAGGGATCCTCGGTATATTAACCGCCATTGTCAGATCTCACTACTTTGATCACTCTTCCTGTTTGTTTTTCAATCATAGCTTTCCACTTCTTAAAGATATCAGTGACTTCATTTTTATGTTTCATGGTATACATCGATACTCTCCGGCTGAAGTCATCGATAAAAGACACAAAATAATTGGAACCCCCTTTGGATGCAACTTTAGAGGGTTTCCAAACATCAGTGTTGATGTAATCCACAATCCCCGTGTGGCTATGAGTAGCATCACTAAAACTGACTCTGCACTGCTTCCCATAGATGCAATGTTCACAGAAATCCAGCTTTGCCATTTTATCACCGCCAAGCAAGCCCCACTTGTTTAAAGTTCTTAGTTCATTCTCACCTACATGCCCTAATCGCATTTCCATAATTGTGTGAGTGTAAAACTTTTCTCATCAACAACTGTAGAAATCATAGCTCCACCTTCAACTATACTGCCTTGAAGGAAATACAAATTGGCATGCCTAACTGCTGTCATAAGCAACCTGTCACCAAAATAAACAGTGCAATACCCATTCTCACCAATATACTTGTAGCCCTGAGCTTCAAGCACCCCAAGAGAAATCAGCCCCTTTAAAAGAGTTGGAACATGACGTACCTCGGTAAAGTGTCTACATGACCCATCAGCCAACTGGAATTTGACTGTACCAACAACCATTGTCTTTCAAGGCCGAGAGTCACCCATTTTAACTGAACTTCCTTTAACCTCGCGATAAGTGTTGAACCATTCCCTTACGAGACACATATGATACGAATCTCCCATATCCAATATCCAACCGTCATACAAATGGTCAAGATTTTGCCATCAATGCATGTGCTAAGTCACCCCCGATTAGAATATCTTCTACCACATCTGGTGTCTCAACAACATTCACTACGCCCTTACTCTCATTCTCTTGCTTATTGTGACAATTCCTTATGTAGTGGCATTTGCGCATACATTTGTGACATTCAACCTTAGACATATCTCTGCCTTTTGATTTAAACCGGTTCCTTCTGTAGTTGTTCCTTTTGTAATTTCTTCCTCTGGTCACCAAAAGACCATGTGCTTGAACTTCCTAATTCGAAACACTCTTTCTAGAAGCCTTTGGAAGTACAGCTTGAATAATATCACTATACACAAATTTCTCTTTTTTCAATGTTGTCATCTGATCAACAAACGGTTCTCATTTTGGTAACAAAGAAATTAACAAGAATAATGTTTTCTGACTATCTTCAAATTTAGCTCCCATGCTAACACAATCTAAATATAAACATTCAAATTCATTTATGTGATCAGCCATGAGTTTACCTTGCTGCAATCTGAAAGTAAAGAGCTTCTTTTGTAAGTACATCACACTCATCTGACATTCTGAAGATACATAGCCTGAAGCTTATCCCAAATACCCTGAGCTGTCATCTCATCAACGAAGTTGTAAGCCACATTGCGAGAAAGTCATAAAAAAATCGTACTACATGCCTTCTGATCCATTTTACTCCACTTCTCGATAACTTCAACCGTCGCCTTATCTAATGATGGTTTATTTTTCTCATCTAGTGCATCAATTTGATCCAAACTAACCAAAATATCTTTACAATCCATCCGCCAAGCTTTAAAATTGTTCCTACCATTGAATCGAACAATATCGAACACATAAACTTTCACATAGCCATCATCACGTGATGAAGAAGACATTTATTTTAATTGACACCTTCAAAACACCAACACAAACCAACTGGCGCTCTGATACCACTTGTAAGGGAAATACCTGCTAATGCAAATAATTCCAACACAAGTCCTGGACTTAGGTGGTGATAGTGAATGGCTAAAAACGCTATGCAAGTACTAACAAACAACAAACAATATGCATAAAATAAAGATGACACCGAGATTTACGTGGTTCGACTTTGCCTACTCTACGGACGACGACTCTGTAACTATTTTATTGATATGAAAACACTTACTTGAATATTACTTTAGAATGTTGTCAAGCAACGATACTTGAGATTACTAAATCTCAAGCAAACAATACTACCAAAAGTTTGATGAAACTCGCAAACGAAGAACACCCGAAATCACTCTATTCCAATCCTTCTACTTGTTATTGTTTCACGCTGCACACACACCGAATCACACTGAACTCGCTGCCTGTTTCACGTCCTTATTGCAGCTCGTTTCACGTCGCACTCACACCACACTGCTGCTCTGTTTCAGCGTTGTATTTGTTGCCAATTTAACGTTGCGTTGCTATTGCGTTTCTGCTGCGTTATTGTTGTGTTTCTGCTGCATTACTGCATTTCTGTTGCGTTATTGTTGTGTTATTGCTGCGTTATATTTTCTTTTTTGCACAAGTTGAATGTCCTTCTAATCTTTGTGTTTGCTTGTTGTTATAAAGAGATAACCTTTTGTCCTTGTATGACTTTGAGTCCCACACCATTGGGACTCATAGTCCATGCATGTCCCTGAAATTTGGGAGTCAATCCACAAAGGACAGTGAGTCCTTATTTTGGAAGGACTCTAATTCCTTCTTTGTCTCACAGTGTGATCATTGGTGAAGAACAAAGTGAAATGAGATGATATTATGTGGCACCATCCAAAGCCCTCCTAAAGCCAAATTCACAGCATGGCCAAGGCTTCAACATGGGCTGCTCACATGTTACTTTTTGTATATTGAGAGAACTTTTCAAAGTCTCACATTGATACAATGTTAGAGCATCTCCAATGGTATAAACCAAAATCTAAATTTAGGGGTCACATTAAATATATACTATTATTTAAATATATACTATATTAATTTCAACTTAAATATATAATATTATTAATTTCAATTATACTATTATTTAGATACTTTTTTATTATAATATTACTAATTTCAACTTAATTTAAATTTTACTAATTAAAATATTTAGGAATTTAAAAAAAAATAGTATTAATAATTAGTTTTTATCATTATTTAAATATAATTTAATTTCATTTTCACTAATTAAATATAATTTAATTTAAATATAATTTGACTAATTTAATTTAAATATTATTTTGGAATTTTTTATTGTTATTTAAAATTTTAGTATTAATTTCAACTTAATTTAATTTATTTTTGTTTTTATTTTTGATTTGTTTTTAATTAGGAAATTAAATATTTGGAATATTTTATTATTATTTTAGATATAGAGGATGTTTTGGTTCCCCCTAAATTTAGGAGGAAGTTGGAAGTGGAGTTATTTTAGGGGATGGTTTAGGGGCTTGATTGGAGCAAAGATTTTCTCTATGAAACCCCTAAAATAACTTTTTGGCTATTTTAGGGGGATGATTAGAGATGTTCTTATAATCACAGAGACTGCTCATCATTTTTATTTAATTTTTTATGAAATCTATTTAGGTAGCAATTTGATGCATCCTGATGCAGTTTTTTTTTCATCTTATTTATGAAATCTATTTAGGTAGCAATTTGATGCATGTTGATGCAGTCATTTTTCGCTCCCTGCTTTGACCTAGTCCTGCTGACCTGAATAAGAAATACATATGAGTCACATACCACCGTTGTAGTGGTCGATGACACTTCGATGCTAAAGTCAGACAGGGATCTGAGGAAGGTGTAATATTGTAAATAGGGAATTTGTAGCATACCTTAGCTTACCAACCTCGTGTCTTATTTATAGTGCAGGAGTCCTGGTTCGACCACGCCAGCGATGGCGTAGTTTAAGAATGAGATCTTCATGGAGATTCTTCTCTAATTAGGAGTCGTGTTGTAAAAGGGAAGTTCCTTGTTAACCATGTGCTCCTGGATACGCGGGAGATAATTCCCTATCTGAGGGTAATCCGTAAGAGGAAGTTTCTCTATGTGATATGTACTCTAGTATTTGCTTCCTAGTCAGAAGCAGATAGTTGTTGTAGTTGCATGTTCGAAGCTGATCCTCGAGATATTTGCCATAGTAGGGCTTACGGGTATTGAAGATAGTTGTGAGACGTGTAGGCTTAGCCAACAGTAAGAGTTCGGGTCTATCTGGTGGATTGCATTGGGCAGGCTTAGAACTGCTTGGGTCAAATCAGTGTTGAGCTGACGTTGGGGCCTATAATTCCTCGAGATCATCATGACATGTGTATGGCTCAGAGATGTCACCATTTTGGTGTATCATCAGCTAATCCCCCCGAGTTAGTGGGCCATCACATCGGTTCGCTAAGTCATCTCTTGAAAATATACGCCACTCATGATGATTGAGTCTGAATCATTGCTTGAGCCGCGTGCTTCATTTATTCAATGTGCGTCGGTTCAAAGGAAAAGAGACGGGAACCTAATCCCTATCTAGGTCATCCATTGTGCAGAGTTTGACCTTTCTGTTTTCTTTGTTTTTGAAGATACTGCTTTGTTCATCTTCTAATTAAAAAAATTGTTCTTCTTCTTATTGAAAACATTGTTCATCTTCTTCATGGCTCAACAAAACCTTTTTTATGACGCAACATTGGCCAGGGGCCTTGAGTTTTTCGAAGACAGATTGTTTTCTGAATCTAGCCTTGTTGAAATCCTTACGAAGGAAGACCACACGCCTCTGGCAAGGTTCATCTGTTTGGATCGGGGATGCTACAAACCGGAGTACGTTTTCCAACTCTGGATGTGATTTGGGACTTCCTGGAGTTCCTTGGAATCCCTCCAACCCAATTGGGGCCTAATGGATACAGGATCACTCTTTTTATTCTGACTAGGGTGAAGGAAGCTGGCGTCCGCGTGACTCCACGAGTGATCCAGTTGTTGACTTCTCATCGGTTGAAGAGTGACGTTGTCTGCAAATTGACGTCACTGGGTTGCTTTGCGAATCTGCCAGATGACCTCAAGTTCTGGCAGAAGTATTGCTTTTTGGTCCCTGCGGATTCAAAGTACTTGTAGTTCAAGGGTCGCTCAAGCGGGAGTTCAAGCCACTTCGTAAGTACAGCTTTTTCTTCTGATTTTGTTGCGCTTGATTGCATAACAATCATTGCTTATGTTTCTTCGTAAGACAGTTTCCCACTACTCCTCTTACTCTAGAGGAGCAAAACACTATGGAGACGTTTCGCGGCTTATCAACGAGAAACATGGTGGATGTCATATGTGTTCCCAACTTTATGCGCAATAAGCTGTGAGACAACAGGCACGTGGCTCACACTCTTTACAGAACATCATGAATTAAGTCTAAAGACGAGGGCCCTTCTAGGAAGAGGAAGATCGCTGAGGCCAAAGCTCCCATTTTGTCTGATACAGAAGAGTCGTCTGAGACGCTTACCTCATTTGTGAGTTCGAAGAGGTCCTGGATTAGAAATGGGTCGACTCCAAAACAACCTGCTTCTGTAAGTGAAGAGTGTGAGTCCGATCGGCTCGTTAGGGCGGAGGCTGATGTATCTGGCTGGGAGAAGGACCACCTGCGATTTGCAGGGGTTGAAGACGTGTTGTACCTTAGTGTTGCACAGGCGAAAACTTTGAGTGAGCAGTTGATGCGGGTTGCAATGGCGGCTTCTACTGGCGCCGATTCGCACGGGACTGTTCCGATAGAAAGTTCCTACAAGGATCTGCCTAAGGTTCTGTAATCTAATCCTCTCGTTGGTGGGCTATCTGGTAGTGGTCGTGGTGGCACAGACCAAGTTTCTCATAGTTAGCATCGTTCGCTGTCTCATTCCAGGCCACATTTCAAAGTATTGGAGGGTCCGTTGGATAACTTGTTTCCTCATCTTCCTCCGGATCCTGTTAATTCGTCTTGTACGAAAGGAAAGGTTGAGAATGATAGCCTGAGAACAGTGGCGACCTCGAAGGGTGGTGCAGTGTAATTCATAATCCAGGAAAGCTTCATCCGGATGCGCGGATAAGCCTGTTTGCGCCGGACGTGGTAAGGATAAGCACTCAGGTAGGGCACCAAGAAGTTGACATGGAGTATTCTTCGAATGAGTATATAAGCATCCGTCATAGCTGGTTGATGGATTACGCTCCAAAACTCGACCTAATGCTAAAGATGTCTTATTTGAGTTGGTCGTTGCTGGGACTGAAGTTGAGGCGGCTCGTGAGAGAGTGTACACCATGGAGTGTGTCTTCTCGAATCTGCAAGTGTTGTATTCTGACGCACTTTATGAAATTTAGTTGCTGAATAAGCGAGATGAGGAGAAGAAGCTGGAGCAGTCATTCGTGGTTGCTGAGACTCTGAGGGTTCATCTAGAAGCCCTTGAGTGTGATCTAGTGGAAGCGGTGTCTGTGAGGGACAAATTCAAGCAGGAGTTGGATCGGACCTGCCGATCGAGACATGGAGGTCGCGCAGGAAGCTGTGATTGAGTGCACATTCTGCATTGCGGTCTCTAGCTAAGGAAAATTCCTTGAAGAAGGCTGAATGGGCAGCTCAGAAGCAACAATTAGATGTCTATGTGGAGTTCAATGCTTAGGAGGCGAGAAAGGCCGAAAATTAGCTCGGATTAGAAAAGCACGAGCTCAGTGCTGTAAAGAGCAATTTGGGTACATAGTAGTTTCAGGTTGATGCACTGACTGGCAAGTTGGAGTTGTTGGAGCGCGAACTCGCTGATGCGAATGCGCGAGAGAAAGAGCTTCTGCAGGAACAAGGCAAGTACGAGTTCCATTGGGTTGTACACGGCAGACTAGAACTACTGCCGCTAATGAAGGAAGAGCATCTGAAATGGGATGTTGGTCGTTATAAGAAGATGGCGTATGTAGACTTGTTCGTTGCCTTTGTGTCATCGGACAAAGAGGGTCGTTCGAACCCTGATGCTCAGGCCGTGACGTGTGTGGACACGACTCCAGCTCCTTCCTCCGTTAAGCTTAGCTTTTTTGTTTTTGTACCCTCTCTGGATAAGGAGTAAACTCTGTATACTTGTACCCATTTTGCTTCGACTGTTAATGAAAACAATTTCATCTTAAGTATGTTTTATATCTGTTTTGTGCGTGCTACTCTTATCGTGTGGCTTCCATTTTGCCTTGTCGCTCATTTTGGCATAGGTTGGTTGGATTAGTAGGAAGCCGAGCAGTCTTTCTGCAGTCGAGAGCTTGACCATTTATGTTGTGGGTGACTCAGAGCCACTGTTGCATAGTCATGTCCAACAGTGGGCATGTCGTGGACAGTTTAGCCATAAGTTGCGTTACCCAGGTTGTATCTCATCCTTAAAATAAGTTGCCGAGGGCTTGTCTCACTCATCTGATTTGTTGGCTATAGCCTCGTTATAAACGAGTTGTGATAGTCGAGTGTAGGCGTCAGAGCGTTTGTACCGAGCCAGGCATCATAAGCTCGGGTTGGCATTTTATGTAGCACTTGTCCGCGTGTTAGCTAGACGATTTATGTGTTGGCATGAGTGGCATCTGCTAATAATAGAATGCCAGCTCGTGAGGGCACTGATTGAGTTGTGATTTATCTTTGCGGCCGCTGCTTTGAAAGAGAGTGGTGATCGCTTAACGAGCTGCTTAGGGCTCCCACCTTCCGACCCATCTATGTCCGAAAAGAATCGACTACAGGTACGGGGAATAAGGATTTGGCGGCCATGCTGCAGAGCAGTGGTTCTGTGGCGAGCCATCGACATCAGTCGGGGACTGACTAGTCTCCCATCTTTTGAACCATCTATACTCGCGCAATGGAGGCTACAAGTTCGAGACAAAAGGGTTCAGCGACCATGCTGAAAAGCAGTGGCAAGCCGTCAGAATCAGTTCGGGACTGACTAAGCTCCCACCTTCCAAATCATCAACGCTCATGCGCATCAAGCTACAAATTTGGGGGTTTTCGGCGACCATGCTGAAGAGCAGTGGTCCCGTGGCAAGCCGTCAAAATTAATTTGGGACTGACTAGGTTCCCATCTTCTAAACCATCTACACCCGCGTAGTTGGGGCTACAAGTTCAAGGTTGGTAATTCGACGGCCAAACTAAAAAGTAGTGGTCCCGCGACGAGCCGTCAGAATCAGTTTAGGACTGACGAGGCTCTCGCCTTTCAAACCATATACGCCCGCGTAGTGGGGGCTACAGGTATGGACTTTGATCAGAAGCTTTCATTACAAGTCATCACCAACTAGGCTTACTTGATCGGGTTCAGTGACCATTGACCGCGAAGCGAACAATGATCCTTAACGAGTCGTCTTTACCAGGCGTGATAGTACTGATTAGATTCCCACTTCCTAAACCATCAAGATCCGTGCTAGACGAACTAGGTGTCGGGATGATCCAGATGAAGTCGTCGTCATCAACCTCGGTTGACTAAGCTTACCTGGTTGGGGAAAGGTTCCACATGCTTGAGGACGTGTGAACCTGGGTCCTCGGGCGTAGTGCATTGTGCGGATAAAATTACCTTAAATCAGTTGGGGATCTGTAGGTATGATACGGGTGTCAGAATTGACTAGGACTTCTAGTGTTCATGTCAGGCATGTGGTAGGATATTTTTTGAATAGTGAGTCGGGCCCATGGACCCAGAGAGGGAGAGCTAGGGTTTTTTACACAAATTATGCCACGCGTACGGTATAGATTGCATGGTAGCACGTGTACGGCGTAGACTGCGAGATGGTTGAGTATCGGTCACTCTCTCTCAATTGATGGGGTTGCGTACAGCACCATTAATTGGATGAATGTGGTATGCACAGTTTCCTTGGGAACCGTCGTCTCCTCGTTTCCATACGGTATTCAATGCTGACAATTAATGTTGAAGAGCCCATTTGGTGAACCATCATGTCTATATAGTGGCATTCCTCAATTGTTGTAGGCATTATTTTCTATAGAGCGTATATCCTGTGATGTTCTTGCTTGAAGATAATGCTTTGGGTTTTCAAAATGCTGGAGGGAGAAATTTGTCATTGGAGTCTTCGAATGTTATGACATTTGTACTGATCGGGCACGACGATAATCGTTGTTATGTGTGGTCACCTGTTCTAGGTGGGCACGTAGTTGATTCGCTGAGATCTCGTAATTTCTTTTGTCGTTTATGTGTTGGTGCTTTGCTTCTGTCTAGATCGATTATGTGAGAAGGTGCACTCTACCTGTGTCAATCTTATACTTGTCCCAAGTTCCCCTGGTTTGCCAGATCGAATGCATGAGTTGGCCGTATCTGGTTGTGGCTTGTCGTGGGGCCCCATATTGTTGATTTTGTATCACCTCAAACCATATTTGAGGGTTGCGTCTGCCGGAGCTGTGCCATTATTTGCAAATAGCGTGCTTCAGAGAGTTTGCATTGCCTACCTTGGGTACTTCTGCTATTTTCATGTAGTCAGAATGTTTAAGTGAATCCTTACTCCATGTCGCATCGGATTCAGATGCTTGTAGTATGTAGTCTTTTGTATCCGCCTCCGGACGCCCGTTGTTACATGTTTCCAGTAATCAATAGATTGTGTTTGCGTAATTCTTTCTTTTTTTCTTGAATGTTTGCAAATCACATAAGTTTTTAAGCGGATCCTAGCTCTGAAGTGAATTCGTATGGCTCTTCCGAATCATTTGTGCTTTCAGCGGATTGTTGAATTTCGCTGATGTCACAGAGGCTACTGAAGAGTAAGCCTTGTGGGGGAGTTAATCTTCGCGCTGACGGAATGTCGGGGGATTGTACTTCTGCATGCATTGATCTCTCCGTTCTGCTAGGTTGAAGAGCGGATTGCTCCTGTACCGCTTGAATGTCCCGTCTCTCTAAAGCGAGCCACTGTTTTTGGGATCTCGAGCGATAGATTAGAGTAATGCGGCTGTAGTCACTAGGCCCGACTCTGGTTCAGATTGCACTATGGGATCTGATTGGATCTGAGAACATTCTATTTGCGTCAGTGCAACATAATGGAAACCTCGTCCCGTAGGTTGGTCTCCACATATTATTCCTTCAGAGTGGTTAGCAGTGTACTTAACACACTGGTGAAGGGAAGAGACTACTGCCTCCATCTGGTAGAGCCATGGTCTTCCCAAGATAAGGTTGTAGGTAGATCGTGCGTCTACAACCATGAAGTCCAGAAACAAGACTTTTCTCAGTTGTGGTTCTCCTGCCACTACTACTATCCTTATGCTCCTGGTCGGGAAGCATTTCTCTCCGCTGAATCCAATCAGCGGGTAGTCTGAAGGTGTCAGGTTTTCCTCATTGAGGTCGATATTGCAGAATGCGTTATTGAACAAGATGTTGAGCGAGCTCCCTGTGTCCACCAGGGCTCTCTTAACTTTCCACCTAGTAATGGAGACTGAAATGACTAGGGCATCATTGTGCGGTGCTCGGACTCCTTCAAGATCCTTGTTCATAAAGGTCAAAATGGGAATGGGGCTCTGAAACCTCGAGTAGCAAATGCGTATGTCCTCGTCCGCAGCTTGTGTCTGCATCTCCAGTAGAGTTTGGTTGCGGTATCTGTGCGACTAGTATTCATTCGGTCTGACTCCATGAAGGACATAGATTATGCCCGGGGTCCTCTTCTCTATTTCTTTGATTGACTCCCCCCAATCCCTGGATTGCTCTAATCATTTTTCATAGTTCAAAAATTCTTTTAGCTTGCCCCTGCGGATCTAGTACTGAATCTCATACCTCAGATTGTTATTGTCGTTGGTATCATGATCGCTCTCCTTGTGGTACAAGCAGTACTTGATGTTATCACGCTTGGAGGGGTCTCCGAGCTGATTTAGGGACCACTTCAGATCTTCCCAATTTTTCATGGAGTTCAGTACGGCTGATAGGCTAGAATTGAGGGTGCCATAGCTTTGGATCCAACATAGTTGGATGCTAGTCTGGCCCAGCCGGGGTTTGATTTGTTGTCATTATGCTTACTCTTGCTCCTTTCTTCATCCTCACGTCTCTTTCCCTCCTTCCCATCCTTAGGAGATGAGGGTTTCTTCTCACTTTTTGTTTCTCCTTTAACGGTTCTCAACTCCTTTAAGGTAATGTGCTTTTGGGCGCTCTTGAGGAGCTCCGTCATGTCTAAAGGGGGTTCTAAGGTGAGGTTTTCGTAGAGTTTTCCTTCCTTTAGGCCCGCAGTGAAAGTTGTCACAGCTATGTCATCGCTGCAACCATCGATGAGTGTAAGCTCGTTGTTGAAGCACGTAACGTACTCTCTGAGCATCTCATTGGATCTCTGTTTCAGAGAGAGTATGTAGTGTGGGCCTTTTCAGAAATGCTGATTTTTTACGAAATGCGTTAGGAACTCTTTCGCCAGTATCTTGAAGGAGTCGACAGACCTCGACGGGAGGCAGTGGAACCACGTTAGTGTTGTCTTCTTTAGGCTAGTAGGAAAAGTTCATCACATTACCGATTCAGATTCTTCCTTGAGGGCCATTACATGCTAGTAATGGCGCAGGTGGTCGAATGGGTCAATGGTCCCATCATAGAAGTCAAGCTTCGGAGGCGTAAATTTCTTTGGAATGACCTCATTCATAATACAGTCCACGAAAGGTGGGACTGAGAGATGATATAGCACATTTGGGTCATGTGCCCCTCTGCGAAGGGGTTCTGAGGGTCGAGCTTTTCTACCCTGATAATCGGTTCCGCGTTTAGGGGTCTGACTCTCCTGTGCCTGCTATCTGTCGTCCTCGGGAGATAAGGGCTTGTGTTGCTCCTGATCTCCATTATCAGGTGGAGGGTTTTGTCAAGCGAGAGCCTCCACCGTTTTGGCGATTTGATATATTTGAGATGACATAATATCTATCTTGGGGTTTGTCATCGCTATTGCTGGCGCGGGGCGTGAGTCTATTGCATGTGCATAACCAACACCACAGAGAGCGGCAGTATAACGCCAGAGCGTTTGACGTGTCCCTTGCTCTCCGTTGATGCGTGATCTAATGGTCACTATCTCTTTGTATTTCGAAGGAAAATGATGCTAGTGAAAGGTTAGGAACTTTGTCGTCCCCACGGACGGCGCCGAACTGATGCAGTCATTTTTTGCTCCCTATTTTGACCTAGTCCTACTGACCTACACAAGGAACACACATGAGCCACATACCATTGTTGTAAACAGGTAATTTGTAGCCTACCTTAGCTTACCAACCTCATGTTTTATTTTTAGTGCAGGAGTCCCGGTTCGACCAGGCCATCGATGGCGTAGTTTAAGAAGATCTTCGTGGAGGTCCTTCTCTAATTAGGAGTCGTGTTGTAGAAGGGAAGTTCTATGTTAGCCCTATTTTCTTGGATACGTGGGAGATAGTTCCCTATCTGAGGGTAATCCATAAGAGGAAGTTTTCCTGTGTGATATGTACTATGGTATTTGTTTCCTAGTCGGAAGCAGAGAGCTAATGTAGTTGCTTGTCCGAAGCTAGTCCTCGATATACTTGCCTTAGTAGGGCTTACGGGTATTGAAGATAGCTGTGAAACGCGTAGGCTTAGCCAGCTGTAAGAGTTCGGGTCCGTCTGGTGGACTGCATTGGGCAGGCTTAAAACCGCTTGGGCCGGATCAGTGTTGGGCTGACGCTGGGGCCTATAATTCCTCGAGATCATCATGACACGTGTATGGCTCAGAGATGTGACGGTTTTGGTGTACCATCACATCCCATGTTAGGAGTCAGTCGCAACATCACCAACAACATGACTAAGGAAATTAGCATGTCCCATTTGCTTGGAGAAATAAACCAAGACTACTACTTTTTTACCTTTTTTTTTGTTAAGGCATAAAACATATATTAACTTAAATAATTATACAGACTTTGGTTAGTTAAGGCTGCCAATTGATGAGCTTCATAGTTTAGAGTTCTACTAATATATTTACAATGTCAATCTGAAAGCAAAAGGACAAGACACCTAATACTCCAAAAAAGCGGATGTCGGACCCAGTCCAATGCAAAAGTTGAGCTATTGTCATCCGAATAAAGCGTCTCCAGAAAGTTGGCAAAATCACACAAGATAAGATCAGTCCGTCATCGCTGGGCCTAAATCAACAGACAAACCGCTTCCTCTACATAGAGCTCAGCCATGGTGTTATCCAAGACCTTCCCGTGGATCATACTAGAAACCGTAGCAAGGATGTTCCCATTCAAATCCTTCACAATAACACCAACATTTCTCTACTTAGTATGGTCAAAAAAATAAGCATCAAAGTTAACAATTACCATGTCAGGATCTGGAAGGAAATGAGACTCTGGAAAAGGGATGAACGCAGATTAAGGTTGTGGTTTCTGGCAAACTCAATTTGTGTCTGGATAAGATCCATGCAAGTAGCTACAGTTGAAGAGGGGGAGCTTATGGATTGTTGAGTTTGAGGAGAAGTGGAGGGTCGGAAAGGGAGTCCTGAACCACAAATAAGAGGTAAGGAGTGCAATGAAAGTATGGGGTTAGCCGAAGAGGGATTAGTCCAAAGAGAAGACCAGTTGGACCAGATATGGTCGAGACGGGAGAAGAAGGTATCGGGGTGGAATTTGACCTTATTGAACACCATGTCATTGCGAAGGCGCCAGATGGTCACAAAAACTGTCGTGAACTGGGACAAAATCTCATCAGTGGATGCTAGTTGCGCCTTAGCGACTTTCCACAGGAAATGGAAGAACTCAGTGATTGAAGGTTGACTCAGGGAGGGACTATGCCAGTCAATATGCAGGAAAGATAGTAACCAAAATCTACTAATCATTGGGCAAAGGAAGAACAGGTGCAAGGCCTATTCAGAGTGATTGTGACAAAAACCACAGATATTATCAATAGGAACATGAACCCTAACAAGGTCAGACACTGTAGGAAGTAGATCTTGACTGACTTTCCAAAGAAATAAGACATCACTAGGAGAGGTCGGAACCCGCCAAAGTTGGCGAAGAATCTTGGGATCCAACAAGGAAGTG
The DNA here is from genome assembly GCA_963556465.1 of Berberis vulgaris. NCBI lineage: Eukaryota > Viridiplantae > Streptophyta > Magnoliopsida > Ranunculales > Berberidaceae > Berberis > Berberis vulgaris. The sequence goes on from OY747125.1 coordinate 92,774,791, forward strand.
TGATAGTTCGAGGAGGAACTTTCATTCAGGGTCCTAGAAAAGACATGAGTAGCATTCCTAATAGAGAAAAAACCTTTTTTATCTCCCAACCAAATGAGTTTGTCAGGGCAAGCCATATGGCGGAAACAGATGTCAACTATATCCTTAGCCACTGGAGCTGGGAAGCATGATCGAATAAGGTTCGTGTTCAAGTGGATAGCATTAGATGGGGCGATTGTCCAAATGTAAGAGATGGAAGAAGGTCGGTCGGGAGCTTGAGGGTCTAGCTAACAATCCGATAACAAAAGCTCAGGTTTAACCCAGACATCATTCCAAAGGTCGATATGTTCCCCCAAAAACACTTGCCAGATAAGGAATGGTTTCATTAGAGAAATAGCCTGAAAAATACCTCGCCAAGCGAATGAGGCTTGGGAGGGAGACTTCAAGATACAGAACATGCTCTTAGAGTGAAAGTAGATAGCCTTGAGATGGCGAGCCCGCTGAGTGTGTGGAAAAGAAATGACATTCCACACTTTTTAACATAAGGGTGAGATTTTTGTTCCTAAAAGAAGGAATACTAAGACCCCCAAGGTGGCGGGACGAAGCAAGGCGCTTCTAGGTACAAAGGTGTTGGGTTGTGTCTTGCCCGTGCCCATTCCACTAGAAGTTGCAAGCAAGAGAGTCAATTTTGTTTGAAATAAAAGATGGCAGAAGAAAAGTTTGTTGGGTGTAAACAGAAATGGAATTAATAACGGCCCTTATCATGACAGTACGACCGACCTACAAAATGACTTTAGATTTCCAAGCAGAAAGTTTGGAATGGATTTTGTCCATTAAAATTTGGAAATCTATAGCCTTATGCTTAGAAAGCAAAAAGGGAGACCCCAAGTATTTGTCTTTAGGATTATAGAATTTAGACCCTAAAATCCTATTGAATTTTAGCATGTTTGGGTGAACATTGGAGCTACAGAAGATGGAGAATTTTTCAAAATTAACACCTTGGCATGAGGCTTGACAATATTGATGAAGGATGTCTTTGACCGAGTAAGCTTCAGCCAGAAAGGCAGGACAAAAAAGCAGAAGATCGTCAGCCTAAAGGAGATGACTGATGGATGGGGAACGTTGTCTGACTTTGATTCCTTTTATGCGACCATCCTCTTCCACTTTAGCTAGCAAGCAAGAGAAGGCCTTGGCAACCAAAATGAAAAGATAGTGGGAAGAGGGTCGCCTTGTCAAAGCCCTCTTGAAGGCTTCAGAACAGAAAGGGGGGAACCATTAAGCAGAACACGCAAGAAAGTAGTGGAGATACATTGTTTGATTAAATCGGTCCACACCCTAGCGAAACCCAATTGTCTGAAGATTTGGAGAAGGAATGACCATTCTACCCGATCATAGGCTTTAGCCATGTCAATCTTGATGGCCATCCAGCCTTGCAGCTTTCTTCGAAAGTGTTGCATTTGGAAGAAAGTCTCATGAGCTATACTAATGTTGTCGGTAATGGACCAACCTTTGAAGAAAGCCCCTTGGTTGGGAGAGATGATCCCGTCAATGATAAATTTAAGGCGATTTGCAAGGATCTTGGAAATCACCTTGTAAATGACATTGCAAATTTGGCCTAAAAAGTGGCTCCCACACTTGGCTCCCTAGACTTACTCATCAAATCTATTAGGTTTTTGTAACAAGGTTCTGTTACGTCAGACAACAACATTATGTATCTCAATTATGTATTGTCTGTTTCTCAATGCAAGTCACTAAATTTTCTTGATATATTGGCCTTTATTTACCACTCTAAACACTACAAAGAAGATCATGATGATCACTAAATTTGTTCAAACCTGTCCTATTGTCCCGAACAATTAATGTAGAATGTTAGGATATTTAACTATTGCATATCAAACTTGTACCTTAATAATAATGTTACTATTAAATCAATCCTCCAGAAGAAGAAGAAAAAAAAAACTGGAATCCATCAGCAAAAATAAAACACAAAGGTTCTTTGAATAACAATTTATTGAATAATTTTTTTGAGCAATATATGATAACTATTTAAAGACCTAACTCAACCTTGGATTATCCTAATAGGTTTTGGAAACTCAATGTCTAATGAGAAATAAACTATAATCCTATTAGAAACAAAACTAAAATACTATTTGTAAAAGAGACACTAAAAATCCATTGAAAAATAGAATCTAAAATCCTATTAAAAATAGAAATTAAATCCTATTTGGAATAGAATTTTAATTCCTATTTGGAACTGTCCTACATCACAACAACAATACAAAAACCCCTCAGACTTCTTCCACTCTCTCTTAGGGGTGGGCACGGTTCGGTTCGGTTCCAAATTTTGAGGAACCTAACTCGAACCGTTTAAAATTTTATCGGTTCCGATTCGGTTCGGTTCCTCTATTTTGAACGTTGGAACCGAACCTAACTCGAACCGTTTACAACGGTTCGGTTCCTACGGTTCCAAACGGTTCCTTGAAACAAATGCCAGACAGTGACACCTTAGGAACTTCACCCAAATGCATGAAAGCAAGTAAAATGCTAGAATCTGCCTGAACCAACAGACTGCAAGTCTGCAACAGTTCCACAAACAGCCACCCTCATGCCATGACATTATGACATTAAATCAACTTCTTGACTTCTGGACTGATTTCTAGAGATGTTAATTCCTCCTTGGGTGAAAGCTAACAATGAACTGATTGTATTATCAAATAATGACCATAGTAAAAACAGATATAATGATCTCCATGCCAAGTAGCTATATCACTTGCACACACACACAAAAAAAAGTTCCTAGAATTTCAAATGACTCACTTGATCATAGAATCCTTGACATACTTGGAAATTGACAATTATAGAATGAAACATACACTGAAATTTCTGTCTGCAATCATATACATCTAAAATTTCCACAAACAGCCACCCTCATTCCACAAACACACACTGAAATTTCTGCTTGCAATGTTCAAAATCAGATTCAAAATTCTATTACATTGTTTAGCATACACATCAGATTCAGCATACAAGATCAGATTCAGCATACACATCAGATTCAGCATACTGAAATTTACTCACACTTTTTTGTGCCACCAGAGGAAACAATCTGATTTGAAACTTGAAAGGAGAGATGGTGTTGAACAATCCAGAAAAACATGCTCACCTGTGGAAGCAAATGGAAATTAATGAGATAGTAAAACAAACAACAATTAGAAATAGAATCATGCAAGATTTGAAACAAATACAAAGTGAACAGAGAATAACCCATTTAATTTATTTATCTCTGTTTTAGGAAATTTCGACTTACCAAAGAAGAAAAACAAAGACAGAGTTATTTGTCTATGTTTGTCGAAATTTATTTATCGAAACAGTTTTAGGAAATTTATCAAAACAGAAACAGAGACATGGTAACTCAAGTTATTTGTCGAAATTTTTTATGTCTACAGAAACTCAGTTTTAGGAGATGTTCGATTGAAGATTGAGAGAGGATGAAATCAGTGGAAGGAAATTTTATTTTACCATGTTTTTTAGAAACTAGGGTTAGAAATGAGAGAAACTAGGGACTAGGGTTAGAAAATTTACCATGTGTTTGAAGATTGCATCAGGAACGACAGAAACTCAGGAAGATTTTGCTCGCGAGTCGCTGCTGTGTTGCCTGCTCGTGGTTGCTCGCGAGTCGCTGCTGTGCTGCGGCTGCTGCCTGTTCTTCGCCTCTTCGTTGTGGAGAAATGAGATAAATCGAAATGAAAAAGGAGGAGAGGTGAGAAATCAATGAGATCACCTCTTCGCCTCTTCGTGGTCGACTGGTCGTGGTTGCTCAACTTGCTCGCGAGTCGCTGCCTGCTCTGCGACTGCTGCCTCTTTTCCTCTTCTTTTGTTTGTCTGACTGCTCTTCTTCGCCTCTTTGTTTTAGGGACCTAGGGTTAGAAACTTAGAAATAGAATTAGAAACTAAAGTAATTAGGGAATTTAGGGTTGGGTATATATATTCGGTTCGAAACTGATTGGAACCGAACCGTTTGAAAAAAAAAATTAGGAACCGGAACCGAACCGAATCGTTTCACATTTTTTAAAATCAGAACCGAACCGTTTGGAGTAAAACGGTCCGGTTCGGTTTGGATCCGCGGTTCCTCGACCCGTTTGCCCACCCCTACTCTATCTCATACCTTCTCTTCTCGAATTCCTCCTGCCATGATGTCTCATTTGCAACTCTCCAAATGTAGTTTCAAAGTTTTTTCTTCATCGTCCAATTACTGATCTCCATTTTTGTCCAACAATCTTCCTCAGCCTCCTCTTTCGCCTTCTTCTTTCTTAGCCAATGATGTTCTTCAGTTATGGAGTTTCTAGAGTTGGTGATGTTTCGAAGTAGTACCTGAATCGCAGAATTAACTGCATCAGAATTGTCGTAATGAGGGAAAGAGGGAAGGTGGCGTTGTAGCAAGTACAACAGAGACAAGGAAATTGAGGGTATTTTGATGACAACAGAGAGTGGATTTGAAATCTCCATGGAATAGATAACAAGAAATGATACATATATTATGTGTAAAACCTAGGATTTGATGTGCTCCAAGAAAGCCGGTTTGTGATATTGGATCCTATCAATCAAGAAAATTGCAGTTTTGAACCCTAAATGGGTTGAAAGAAAACTGGATTGATGCATATATATATATAGGATCCCACCATTAGTTACTCTAACTAATGGTGGATAACATATAATTCAACGGTTTGAGAGATAATAGGGTTATTTTTTTGTGTTATTTTAGGTTTACTCTATTTTGTGTTAATGTGAATTTAGGCAAGCAACAATCGAGAGAAAAATAGGACTTTTAATTTATAAGGATGAGACATGGTTTGAGATAAAATAGGATTATTTTTTGTGTTATTGTGAATTTAGGCGTACTTTATTTTTTGTCCTTTTTTTTTACCGTATCACAAAGTTTTGAGAAGATAGGGGAGAGAGAAGGTGGTGGGATTTGACAAGCTGTTAGTCTCCTTATAAGTTGATACTTTTAAATTCTATCCGGCTTGGTTTGGCTCGGCTCTACCATTAGTTAGTTATTAGATGACAACTCATTCTAAATCTAAACCATTGGATTATATATTATCCGATGATATATATTGCATGTAAATTTCTTTGTCATAAATATTTATCCCCGGATCTCACCCGTGTATATATGTATATATCAACTAAAATATAAGTCGAGGGTAATTGAGGAGAGAGTTGTGGAGAAAGTGACTTTACAGAACAAGATTGAGCTTGGATGGAGGGATTGTAATCCAAGAAGTTGGCAAAACAGAGATGTGTTCCATTTCCTCTCCCATTGTAATGGAGCAGATGATTGGATGAACATAACTGACGCGCCTTTTCCTTTTGAAAACAAACCCAACTTCAAAGGAAGAAGAGAAAGAGAGAGAAGCTCAACGTCTAGGTGTGGGTGTGGGTGTGGGTGTGGGTGTGGATATCCAACGGAATGTGTGTTTGAAGTTTGAGTAGTGGCCCAGATTCTTGTTTAGATATCCACTATTCCACAACGGTTGTCTGGCTGAGATTAGGGCGGGTTGAAACCATCCAATGGGTTTTTGCATTGTTGTTGTTATATGGATGGAGAAGCTTGGGATTTGAGAGAGAAAAAGAGTGGTGAAGAAGGAAAGAAGGGAATATGGCAGTGTTGGTGGAGGCGGATAGGCTGCTAAAACATGAGTAAGGGGTTGAAACATTGTTGTTATATGGCGAGGGCGAGGGGCAGGAGCTGAAACATTGTAGTTATTTGGCGAAGGCGAGGGGCAGGGGCTGAAACATGGAGGCAGGGAGGAGGGTGGTGGTGGTGGTGGTGGGGAATTCAATGAGCAAAGAGGGAGTAGGAAGATGAGAAGGGGGATGAATGGGTTGGGGAAGAAGATTTTTTTTTCTTTTTTAATAATTGTTAGATATTATTTTAATTGGACCCTTTGATATTCTTTGAGATGAACTCTTTGAGATATAAAACATTTAATCTCAATCTTAGATTTCTTGAGGGTATTTTGGTCATTTACATATTAACATCTTTAAAACAAACGGCCAAGGCACGTTGAATTCTAGTCTTGGGGGAAAAATGCAATACCGATTTATTCTGAGGGGTAACCCTGAATTAACTATTTATATAGGGAAAGTGCAAATGACTTATATAATAATTCATTACTTTAACATAAATTTTTTTATTTGAACAGTACATAAATAAATATATAAAACACCAATTGCTAAACAAAACCTCATCTAATCTAAGGGGACAACAAGCTACAAGCTACTTTGTAACAGCGCATAAGATAAATATATGAAGGATAAATCAAATTGGTATATAAAGTTAAGGGGTAAAAATTAATTTTAAATGTCAAATAATATGTTTTAAAAAATGGGTATTTGCTTTGTCCCCTATAAAAAAATAGCTAATTAGAGGTTACTCCCAACATTAATCACTATTGCAGTCTCTCCCGGGACTAGCAGTCAACATGCGTTGTTGACTGTCAAAAGGCTCACATTGATTATCAAAATGCCCTTCAAACAACAACTTACAAAAAAACCTCGAGATTCAAAACTATATCTTGAGGAAAAATTAATGGTCAAATTTTTTATGTATCTCCAGAAAAATTCTATGAATACAATACAAAACTAGACCTCGATATATGAATCAATCTCGAGAAAATACTTTAAAAAATACTTTCTTCCTAAAAAAAAATAAGAAAGCTTGAGGTTGCTGGTAGCTGGTGGCGATGGTAGAAAAGGGAAATAAATCAAGCATAGAGGGAATGAGAGGGGGAAGCGGGACGGTTGTCGGTCTCAACGAAACAAAAGGAGAGTAGAAAAGAATAAAGGGGCAGGGCGGGATCGGCAGCGTCGCAAAGAACAGAGAGAAAGGAAGGGATGAGGCATGATTGCGTCGTCAGCGTCGTAAAAAAAAAATTCAAAAGTTAGTGGGGGCAAGTGCCCCGCGTACATCGGTGCCTGAACATAAATGCATACACACTGCATTACTTAAAGTTTCCAACAACTCAGATATCTGAAAAGCAAATTCCTCCACTACACTAATTTGTATTTATTCCTGTGTGCAAGTTGAGGAGCACTTCATTGATAATTTGTTTATTTTCCTAAAAGAAGACCACCTGGTTGGGCTGGCTCTTCAGCACTTTCTTCCACTCCCATTGCTTTCTTCTTCATTTCCTTACCTTCCATCATTTCCCTTACAAGGCTTCCTACTTGATCTCTTTTAACGTCATTGTCAATCTCCATTCCTATACCCCCAATGAATATACGAGTATGATAGTTCGTCATCTGATCGCCTAAAAATGGCCAACAGATCACAGGAACATCGCCACATATTGCGCCAAATTTTGAGTTCCATCCACTGAGTTAAGAATCCTCCTATAGAAGGATGTTTAAGGACTTGTTCTTGTGGACACCAGCTTGATATAAGGCTCCTATCTTTGGCCTCCATTATGAACTCTGGTGGCAAAAATTGCTCTCTCACCCTTCACAAGGTCTAGGATAATGACCCATAAGAAATGGTGTTTGCTGTTAGCCAGTCCCATGCAAACTCAATGAGCTGTTGGGCAGTCATGACAGTGATGCTTCTGAAATTCACATACAGGATTGAGTTGGGTTGCTTAGAATCAAGCCATTTGAGACATTCTTCGTCTTCCTTCCATAGATTTGATCCAAGCGATTTTAATCATACCTCTTGTACCAGCAACTGTAGAGGACCAACCATATACATAGGAAGCAAAATAAGCTTTTTGGCATACAAAACCTCACTTTCAAAAGCGTAGAACGAATTGATTACAATGGCAGAAGCCTTGGGAGCTCTTCCTGTTTCTTGAATCATAAAATTGACAATGATGTCATTGGTAATGACTGGCAGTTTAAGTGGGTAGTGGTGGTTGGCATGGTGGTGATTGGGATGGGTGATGATGGTGGTTGTAGTGGTACTTATGATGTTGATGGCAGAGTGATGGCAGTGGAGGGAATTTTTTCAGGAGACTGAGAAGATTTTTCTTCACCGATTTTCTAAGAAAATAAATTGCAGTTAAATTAAATTTTCTCTCAAGCCAAGCAAGCTGTATGTCACGTGCTGACCTTTTTCCCTTGGCTAACACGCTGCCTACTAGCGTCACACTCCCGTCGGACTAACTAGTCAAGGCACTTCGATGCTTGGCTAATGCTAAGTGATGCTTCGAAAGCTTAAGTGAGGAAAATGCTAAGGCACAAGTGTTTGGGCTTTTGAAAGAATGCTTTGTATTGCTTGAGAGAGTTGTACAAGTGTTTGATCTATGATCTCTACAAATGAATGCCAAGGCCTATTTATAGGCCCTTAAAGTCCTAGAGGCTTCTAGTCTAGAACTTTCCACAATCCTCCTTCAAAGGAGTATTCTCTATGCATCTAGAAAGTTCCCACCTCCAAAGGAACCAAAAATTACAAGGAGGCTTCTAGAAAATACTACACAAATTTGTACAAGGGTGTTCTAGACTTATCCATGCTAGAACACTCTAGATAAAGCTAAGCTAGAATGTCCAAGAGCACTCTAGAACCTTCCGGAGGCATCTAGAGAAAGCTATGCTAAATGGCTCGTGACATTCTCCCCCACCCAAGTCCTTGACGACCTCGTCAAGACTGTGCCTCGAACTCCGCGATCTTGTCCTGGAATTGCCATAGGTCGCCCTCTTTCTCCCATGAGGCCTCACTGTTCGGTAGTCCCTTCCATCGAATGAGATACTCATTATAGCTTGGCACACCCCTCCGTCGGATGAGCCTCTTTGCCTCGATGCTCTCGATCTTTCGATCAAAGGAAGTCACGACCGCGGTTGGTGCCCGATGTGACTCGCCCCTCGTTGGATCTTCTTTATCACCATGGTAGGGCTTGAGCATGCTCACATGGAACACCGGATGAATCTTGAGTATGGGCGGCAACTCAAGCTTGTAAGAAACTCTCCCGACCTTCCGTAGGACGGGAAATGGCCCCTCGTACTTCCGCACTAGTCCCTTGTGCACCGAGCGGAAGACCTTGAACTGTTGTGGCAGCAACTTGACCATGACCATGTCGCCCACTTGGAACTCGAGAGGGCGTCTATGCTTGTCTGCCCACTTCTTCATCTTCTTAGACGCCTTGTCCCAGTACGCCTTCGTTATATCAAGCTGCTCATGCCACCCTCGTGCAAGCTTGTACGCAGCGGGGCTGCTACCCGTGTAGCCCGACGCAACGGCTTGTGGAGTCAAGGGCTGCTGGCCCATGACGATCTCGAACGGACTTTGTTGCGTTGATTCGGACCGCTGCAAGTTGAATGAGAATTGAGCCACATCCATCAACCTGGCCCAATTCTTCTGGTTGGCACCCACAAAGTGCCTCAAGTATAACTCCAACAAGGCATTCACCCTCTCTGTTTGCCCATCGCTTTGCGGGTGAAAGCTTGTTGAGAAGTGTAGACCCGAACCCAAGAGCTTGAATAACTCCGTCCAGAATTTTGCTGTGAACCTTGGGTCCCGATCACTTATGATGCTCCGAGGCAAGCCCCAATACTTCACCACATGCTGAAAGAACAACTTGGCGGCTTGCTCGGCCGTGCAATCGCGTGGGGCAGGTATGAAAGTCCCATACTTGGAAAAGCGATCGACCACCACCATAATGGAGCCATACCCATCAGACTTGGGCAAGGCTGATATGAAATCCATTGATACACTCTCCCATGGCCTTTCTGGAATCGTCAAAGGCTGCAATAGTCCTGCCGGTACACGTTGCTCTATCTTGTCTTGTTGGCACACAAGACAAGTCTTCACATAGGCCTCGATATCGTCCCGCATATGAGGCCAATAGTAGTTCACCTCTAAGAGTGCCAATGTCCGCTGCATCCCCGGATGGCCAGCCCACATTGAATCGTGGCACTCCTTCATGATGTCTCGCCTAAGATTATCCCACTTAGGCACATAAATGCGACGACCGACGGTGTAGAGCACCCCATCCTCTACCCAAAACCGTCGAGTCTTCCCTTCTTTGGCCATCTCCATGAGTCCCTTGGCCAAGGGGTCTTGAGAAGTCCCCTCCTTGATCCGATCAAGAAGGTTGCTAGCGGCGCTGCTTGCGCTAGCGAGCATGGCCTTTCGGCTGAGAGCATCAGCAACAACATTAACTTTGCCCGGCTTGTACTCCATGACATAATCGAACTCCGCTAAGAAATCTTGCCACCGAGCTTGCTTGGGGCTGATCTTCTTCTGATTTTGAAAATAACTCGTAGCCACATTGTCGGTCATGATGGTAAACCGACTCCCAAGCAAATAGTGCCTCCAAGTCCGCAAGCAATGAATGATGGCTGTCATCTCCTTGTCATGCACTGGATACCGTCTCTCGGTATCATTGAGCTTGCGAGACTCATAGGCTATGGGATGCCCCTCTTGCATAAGCACCCCTCCGATGGCAAAGTCTGATGCATCGGTGTGAAGTTCGAACGACTTAGCATAATCGGGCAAGGCCAAGACAGGTTCCTCGGTGACTGCCTTCTTCAAATCATCGAACGCTTCTTGGCATTTCTCACTCCAATGCCACTGCACCTTCTTCTTCAGCAAGTCGGTCAGTGGGGCTGCTCTCGCCGAGTAGCTCAAAATGAATCTCCGATAATAATTGGCCAGCCCAAGGAAAGAACGTAGCTCCGAAACGTTCTTGGGTGGCTCCCATTCATTGATGGCCTGTACTTTGTCCCGTTCCATCATGATCTTTCCAGCCTTGATGCGGTGCCCCAAGAAAGACACCTCGTCTTGGGCGAACGAGCACTTCTCCAATTTCACGTACAGCTCGCTCTCCCGCAATGCTTGGAAAACCTGTCGCAAGTGACGCACATGTTCTTCCAAGTTGTCGCTATACACGACGATATCGTCGAGATAGACGACTACAAATTTATCCAAGAAAGGCTGAAAGATTTTGTTCATTAAAGTGCAGAAAGTAGCCGGGGCATTGGTGAGACCAAAAGGCATCACCAAGAACTCATAAGACCCATAGCGAGTGACGCATGCTGTCTTTGGCTCATCTCCTTTGGCTATGCGCACTTGCCAATACCCCGATCGGAGATCCAGTTTAGAAAAGTATCTGGCTTTACCGAGCCTATCGAAAAGATCGGCAACCAAAGGAATTGGATACTTGTTCTTGATGGTTACTTTGTTAAGTGCTCGGTAATCGATGCACATACGCAAGGACCCGTCGTGCTTGCGTTGGAACAATACTGGTGCACCGAATGGGGCCTTGGATGGCCGAATGAACCCTGCGTCCAGCAGCTCCTTGAGTTGCTTGCGTAGCTCTTCCAACTCTGGCTGTGCCATCCGATAAGGCGCCATGGCTGGAGGCCTAGCCCCTGGCTCCAGCTCGATCATATGATCGACTTCCCTTCTTGGAGGAAGTCTCTTGGGTAGCTCTGGAGGCATGACATCTTCGTACTCTTTCAAAACCGCAGCTACCTCCTTCGGAACCTCGCTGGGTTGAGGCCCATCTTCGATCAACGTGGCCACAAATGTTGTTTGCCCTTTTTGCACGCCTTTCTTCACTTGAATGGCTGACAACATCTTGGCCTCCACGATCTCCCGAGTGACAGGGACAGAGCATGCTTCTCGATCCTTTGCAATAGTCATCGACCCGTCCCTTTCTAATGTCCATGGCTTCACCGTATCCATGAACTCCATGCCCAGCACCAATGAGAAGTCGTCCATCGTGACGACAGTCAGGTCCACCGTCCCCTTCCATTCGCCCAAATGAAGGGAGACGCCTCGTGCTACACCATGGATAGGCACCGGTGCTGTGTTGACGGTCTTCAAGGTGCCTGGCTCCTTGGTGTACTGCACGCCCAGCCTTGTTGCCTCCTTCAAAGCAACAAAGTTGTGCGTTGCACCCGTGTCGACGAGTGCCTTTGAAGCCTTGCCATTTACCTTGGCTTCCACAAACAAGATAGCGGATTTCTTCGAACGGGGCAGCGTACTTACCTTAGCCACGTTGCTTTGCTTCACCGTAGCCTTGACGCTGCTTAGCAAGCGCAAAGTCCCCATTTGCGCCTCGTCCCCCGATGATTCCCCGGACGATCCACTCTTGCCAGCGATCATCGCATTGAGCTTCTGTCGCTGTGGGCACTCCCTAGCCCAGTGCGGCCCTCCGCACAAGAAGCAGTCGCGGTTTTTCACCTTGCTATCCGAGAAGGACTGCTTGGCTTTGTCCTTCCTCTCGAACTGCTTGCTGCCGCTGCTACTGCTGCTTCTTTCAGTGGGTTTTGCTCCCCCACCTTTTCCCTTGTTACCGCCGCCACTCTTGCTGTCGCCCTTGTGGCTTTTCGAATCAACCTTGTATTCGAACAAGGATTCGGCAACTGCGATGGCCTCCGCAAGTGATTGAACATTGCGTCTCTTTAACTCTTGCTCAGCCCATCGTTGTAGTCCATCCATGAAGTAGATGAGTTGAGTCTTCTCCGGCATGTCCGAGACTTCAAGCATAAGAGAAGTGAACTGCTTGACATACTCTTTGATTGACCCCGTATGCTTCAGTCCACGCAGCCTCTTCATAGCAACTTCCTCCGCATTCTCCGGATAGAATTGCCGCTTGAAATCCGCCTTGAACTCGTCCCAAGTCTTAAGCGAGCAAAGACCCTTCTTGATATCCAACTCACGCCTCCTCCACCAAAGGATGGCATCATCACCCAAGTACATGGTGACGGTGGTGATCTTGGACTCATCGTCGTCCAAGCGCATCGCGTTGAAATATTTTTCAACACTCCATAGGAAGTTGTCGAGCTCCCTAGCATCGCGCTTCCCATGGTACCTTGGCGGCTCAGGCACCTTCATCCTTGGTCCCTCTCGTACAGTAGCACTACCTGCCACAGCCGCCTTGCATAGGTTGACGTCCGATTGCAAGGACTCAACCTGCTCCCGGATGGCTTGGAGCTGCCCCATCAGCGTGTCCTTGAGCTGGCCCATCTCGTTGCGCATGGCATCCGCAACTTGGTTGACGAGAAGTTGAGTCTCGTCCTTGGCTTCCACAGTGCCAAGCTCAAGGTCATGGACGCGGCTATCAAGTTGCTCGATATCCATAGTGACGTTAGCCAATGTCCCATTGAAGGACTCAACCTTCTGTTCCATCTCCCCAACGCTGTCCTGGAGATCGCCCACGGTCAGCTCCACCTTGGCCATACGATCCTCAAGCATGCTGGTCCGACTAGTCTTTCTTCCAGTCTCCTCAACCACGGACCCTCCAACAGCACTCTCTTTGTTTCCCGACATTATCAGATTGCTCCGCACCTAACCTTCGTACACACAGCAGCTAGCACAACGCAACTTCAGCAAGACCGCCCCTACGATCGTCACTGCTCTGATACCACGTGTCACGTGCTGACCTTTTTCCCTTGGCTAACACGCTGCCTACTAGCGTCACACTCCCGTCGGACTAACTAGTCAAGGCACTTCGATGCTTGGCTAATGCTAAGTGATGCTTCGAAAGCTTAAGTGAGGAAAATGCTAAGGCACAAGTGTTTGGGCTTTTGAAAGAATGCTTTGTATTGCTTGAGAGAGTTGTACAAGTGTTTGATCTATGATCTCTACAAATGAATGCCAAGGCCTATTTATAGGCCCTTAAAGTCCTAGAGGCTTCTAGTCTAGAACTTTCCACAATCCTCCTTCAAAGGAGTATTCTCTATGCATCTAGAAAGTTCCCACCTCCAAAGGAACCAAAAATTACAAGGAGACTTCTAGAAAATACTACACAAATTTGTACAAGGGTGTTCTAGACTTATCCATGCTAGAACACTCTAGATAAAGCTAAGCTAGAATGTCCAAGAGCACTCTAGAACCTTCCGGAGGCATCTAGAGAAAGCTATGCTAAATGGCTCGTGACATGTAGCCTTAAATTTTCAACCTGTTTGAATTCGTGGAAGGCCTTCACTCGATTAAAATTTGTTAACAGTGTTTCACAGGTAAGGAGCTCGGTTTCGAAATGTAAATAAAACATAGAAGTACTATTTTGTATATTTAATTGGTCTTGAGTAACATCTGAAGCGAGCTATATCGGTTTTGATAGTCGGTAAATGAAACCAACCTATAAGGAAAAACTACTTAAACCAAAGTGCTTGTAAAATCGCCTAACCAAAGGCAACGTGGAGAAATGTGGGGTAATCTGACAATAAAGATCTGAAATCTTATGCCAAATTTTAAGAGCGCAAAATATTAGGTAGATCCAAATCTCACAAAAAAAATGTATATATACCATTCGCTAGAGTCATAACAAATTAGCACAAATTGACCAATTATTGCTTTATTATACAAGGTGGGGGACGTCTATAGCCTGAAAATAGTTTCCTAGAAAAGGTGTGGATTGTGGACACCAAATATGAGAACCAAATTATCATATAAATCACTTTCTAAATATTCTCAAATACAATCAAGTGACATTCCCTATTTCCAGAGGTTTGTGTTCCCTCTTCATTTAGAACAAAAAGAAGAGCCACAAGGCTTTACAGCAACCCTCCATCACATGAAGAATACACAGAATACAGACCAGTTACCAAAACCATGTTTTTTCATGGATGGTAGTATGACACCCTTCTCAGCAGCAGACAACACACGTCACATTTGTGTACCAATACTCCATTCATCAGATTGGATCAATTCATCTCCTATACTTGCCATTCAAACCAATAATATGGACCATATTTCACTCCCAATCTCTACCTCTCTCTATCTTCAACACGTTGACAAGCTTTTACGTGGCTAATGTAGAATGATGTGGATCTCTAAAGACTAAAGACTAAAGACAGTCATCCATCCCCTACATTGTGGGGTTCTGCAATCTTATCTTGTCGGTACACTTGTACAGCCAAAACCTAACTTTGATGTTGATGCTGAAAAACAGAATACCTGCCTATTGGCCCCAATTCTCTATGCCTGTATAGCTCATTTGAATTGATAGATCTTAACATTTTCAGCTAAGAAGTTATACAATTATGGGTAAACGATGTTATTTGGAATAATGAAACAGAAAACGTTGCAGAATGTAAATAAGGATTAGTTGACACCTCAGACAGAGACATGTTCCATGTAAAAATGCTTCAATTCACTAAAGAGCTTAGTCAGGAGCAATCATGCAATATTTCGATCTCAGCCAATTCAATTAGAGAAAATAAGAATGGACTACTTGCATATTCGGAAACCGACTGTATATAGCTAACATGGAATAGAACAATAAACGAAAATAAGAAATGAAGAGTTCCTAAATTGTGGTTGATACTACTATTGTACAAGTGGCTTTGTTAATGCTTTAAGGGACAATTAACTGACAAACAGCTTAGCCAAGAGAACAGGGTCTACATATCTTTCCTATTTTCGTCGTGTTTTTGTTTACCTATTCTATAGGCACATTTCTGTACGAAGGCACTAAAAATAAGGTAATTGGGGAGGGGGTCTTGGCCAAATAGAAGAGATTATTTTCGACTTTTAACAGTAAATAAATACAACAGCAGATCGTCACAATAATATAGGTGAGATCGGAATATATATATATATATATATACCTAGAAAAATTTTACCATTAAGACATTACAAATTCAAATACCATTAATAGAATCTTCAAATACGTACCAAATACGATATTGGTTAGAGTGAAAAATTGCCAGAACTGTATCAAGACCTGTCACAGACGTTTAAAAAATGCTGCCTAACGATGCCTTCAAATATTTCAGAAAAAAAAATAAAAAGGGAAAGGGTGGGGAAAAAGGACCCAACTCTCTAATAACAACCATCCAATCATCCAATGAAATAGATGCACTGAGGACCCACTTCTGTATCATGCCACCAGAACATGCATGATTAAGTACTCTTACCAATTTATCATTTGTTCACATGCATTAGACATGGACATCGAAGGGGAACTGAGGATGGTAGCCACATGTAGGCCTACATATAAGAATAGCATCCTACCTTCTCTCCGTAAAACATGCATTTGAGTTGGCTAAAACTTCTCTTATCCACCATTCTTGCTTACTCATTCACTTCTCAAACCAAATAAGTAGGATCTCCGTCTCTTGGCTTCTCTCTCTCTCTCACTCTCTAGCTCTCTCTACACAGAACGTCAGCCACTTCTTTCCTGTACCACTTATCAAGAGACATGAATACCATTGGATCATCACTAGTAACTGAAAGTTGTCGGAATTTCAGTTTTTTCTATATATAGCTTCACAAGGTAACCTCCCACTCTTTGCACAAGGGAAGAGAACCCAACTTTTTACTATTTTTACCAAGGGTGTGTGTTGTCTTCGAAATTTTGTTTTTGTTGGTTATAGCTATGAAGAAAGACGTCTTCAAATACTGTTTGTGAAACTATTCTCTCAAGGGGAAATTTATTAAACCTGCCTTCGAGGCAGAGTTTATAGTACCCTGAATTCTCTTTTCTTCTCCATCCTCAACTCATGATTGTCATTTTTATCTCAGACCCTATGCAGCTCAACATGGTTTTTAGCTGGAGATGCCGATGGAATGTTGTAATAGTTTGAGTTTCTTGAATTTGGGTTTGCTTGGGAAGAAGAAGAATGGAGAAAAAAGGGGCTATTTTGATGCACAGATACGAGATCGGGCGTACACTCGGGCAAGGGTCATTTGCAAAGGTATATCGTGCGCGGAACATCGAATCTGGCCAGGGGGTTGCTATCAAGATTATTGATAAGGAGAAGGTTGTGAAGGTTAATATGATTGACCAGATCAAACGAGAGATATCTGTAATGCGTCTTGTAAGACACCCAAATGTCGTAGAACTTCACGAGGTTATGGCCAGCAAGACCAAGATCTATTTTGTCATGGAGTATGTGAAAGGTGGGGAACTTTTCAATAAGGTTGCAAAAGGTAAGCTAAAGGAAGACGCTGCAAGAATGTATTTCCAGCAATTGATTGGAGCAATCGATTTCTGTCATAGCCGAGGGGTATACCACCGTGATCTCAAACCAGAGAATCTCCTACTCGATGAGAATGGCAACCTCAAAATTTCTGACTTTGGCCTCAGTGCTTTGTGGGATTCACGGCGGCAAGATGGTCTCCTTCACACAACATGTGGGACACCTGCCTATGTTGCACCAGAAGTCATTAGCAAGAGAGGCTATGATGGAGCAAAGGCTGATATTTGGTCTTGTGGGGTTATTCTGTTCGTTCTGCTGGCAGGTTATCTTCCCTTTCATGACTCCAATCTCATGGACATGTACAGGAAGATAATCAAGGGAGATTACAAGTGCCCACAATGGTTTTCTCCTGAGGTCCGAAAGCTTCTCTCAAGGATCCTTGATCCCAGCCCAATCACAAGAATTTCTGTAGCTAAGATCATGGAGAATCCCTGGTTCAAGAAGGGATTCAAGCCAGTTGAGAGACTCAGGCGTCAACGAGAAGAAGAAAAGAAGGTTGACCTCGGGGATGTACAAGATGTGTTTGCTTCTACTTCTACTTCTGAGGAGAATCCAGCCAAGAAACCTGCCATTGAGAACTCCATGAAACCGACTTGTTTAACCGCATTTGACATCATAGCTCTATCCCCAGGATTTGATCTATCAGGTTTGTTTGAGAAGGAAAATGAACACAAAACAGAGGCTAGATTTACTACAACCAGGCCAGCTTCAACAATCGTATCAAAGTTTGAGGAAATTGCTGAGAAAAAATTTGATGTGGAGAAGAAGGATGGGACAATGAAGTTACAGAGCAACAAACAAGGAAGAAAAGGACAGCTCGCCATCAATGCGGAGATCTTCGAATTCACACCTACATTTCACATGGTGGAAATGAAGAAAGTGGCAGGGGATACCTTTGAGTATTACCAATTTTGTGACCAAGATTTGAAGCCTTCTCTAAAGGATATAGTATGGGATTGGCAAGATGGTGAACGACGACAACCACAATCTGCGTAGGTTCAATCAAGTTGCAGACAACAGCCTCGATCTCTTTAGGTCCGATCACTTTTGAGATTGTTGGGGTGCTTTTCCATGCCTTCCTATTCCTATCACGATGCATGATACCCATTATCAATATTTTCCCTTCGGTTATTATATCTTTTTGTTTTTTATTTATGCTCTTTTTTCCTGTAAGGGCTCCCAACCTAATAAATGTACAGTTGTGTGACTTTGGGAGCCTTACAGATGTATGATGTCTGTTACCTTAATCCTGAGTTTGTGTATCTAAAATATTACCTAGTTAAACCTACAGTCTGCTCGCAAAGTATCTGTTGGACTTAGAAAAGGGAGAATCAAGGAAGCCTGCAGCTTATAGAGAGCATGTCCATAACCTACAGTTCATAGAAAACTAGACTGTTTGCAACAATGTCAATTATATGAATCTCAAAACTGTATAAATCTCAACCATACTATAAACTACTCCATAAAACCGTAAATAAATCCATAAAATAGATCTTTCATATTCAGCTGATTACTCAAAAATCCATTCCCCATCATGCACTGTATGATGCTATAAAATCTTCAATGACAAAATTAATAACAGTGAATTCTGACATTCATATAGAAATTTCAACGACTATGAAATGAACTACTCAAATGATGAATTCTCAATAGTTGATAGAACGGATATAGCTCAAACAATTCTATGGCAGAGTGAAGAATTTCTTATAAGAATAAAATCAGCAGTTCAGTACTCAATACAAAAAATGGGACATTGATTTCATGTCATGTAGAAATATTCGCAAGCATATTTGACGACACTGCTTCACATTTCTCAATGTCCAACGATCTCCTACAAGAAACTAACCATACAGCTAATTTTTCACATGTACCTAGAAAAAGTGTTACTATAGTTAATACAGCATACTAACTAAGGGAAAACTTTAATCTCAAACATCTCTTCTATTCTAAATCATTACACAATATCCTCCTTCAAGGGGTCCCCATTTTTCCCCTCTTAATCTAGCTATCGTCTGAATTTCTCTAAATCGATTGCTCCAATTCACATAAACACATTAATGTAATAAAAGTGCAAGGATACTTCAATCAAAATTATATTATATAATATTAAAACGTGATACAAGTAGATCAAAATTTAACAAATAAAAACTCGAAATTCATTAATTGAAACCCTACCTAATATCATCAATCCACAGTTTTGTTTACCATGTTACTTAGCTGCTCTTCTGCCATTTTCTCTGCAGCGCGCTTACGTTCAAAATCGCGCCAAAGATTAATGGCACTGGTGCATATAACTGTGGATATGTGGGATTGAATTCAGTTCATTGATCACAATCAAATTTAAAAAAAAAAAAAAAAAAAATGGAGAGAAGTGAAAGATGTGTGAATTGAATGCAGAGAATTGGAGAGAATTAGTACCTCCAGCGCCCACGAAAGCGAATAAGCGAACAAGCTTTGATCCTACTTCTTCTCCAGGGCCCATGTCTTTGCTCTTCTTTCTTCTTTCTTCTTTCTTCTTCTCTCTCGGTCTCGGTCTCGGTCTCAGTCTCAGTCTCGGTTGGGAGTGAGAGAGTATGATGATGTATTGAGTCATGAACTAACTAGGGCGGCCAGTTGGATCGGGTTGAGAACTGCCCGCTGTTCCAAACTCTCAATTGGTTCCGGTTACTTATTCGGGTCGTGAGTCCCTATGTTGATTTCATATCGAAACTCAAAACAGTTTTAGTAGACATTTTTTCTGCACATTTTTCACAAAGGCAACGACTACATCACACTATCATTTCTTTTTTCTTGCACCACCATTGAGGGTTTTTTTTTTTTTTTTTTTTTTAACTTTCTCACACCACCAATAATTATGCATAACAGAGAAATCCAAATTCAAAACGAAAAAAATTTAAAATAGGATAACTTTCGACCAATTTAAACCCTCGATTGAGCATAATTCTCAAGTTCATCAAAACACAAAAATTGTAGTACTCTAAGTTATCTAATAAACACAACTTGAATCACTTGAAAATGTTTTGAAATGAGCAAGTTATGATCATTTGTTATGGTCATTTTACTAAAGTCACGCAAAAGTCTCACAACAAAAATGGGATAATGTTCCTGACTTTCTGCCAACTTATGTGATCGATTGAGACTGATTCTCAAGTTGATCAAAACAAAAGTTGTAGTATTCTGAGTCGTCTAATAAACACAACTTAAATCACTTGAAAATGATTTGAAATGAGCAAGTTATGGTCATTTTATTAAAGTCGCGCAAATCTATTCGAAAAATAAAAACGAGATAGTGTTCTTGACTTTCAGCCAACTTATGTGCTCGATCAAGACCGATTCTCAATTTTATCATAACACAAACGTTGTAGTACTCTGAGTTATCTAATAAACACAACTTGAATCACTTGAAAATGTTTTGAAATTAGCAAGTTATGGTTATTTTACTAAAGTCGCGCAATCTGTCCGAAAATTTTTGTGTTCGCAGTCTGTTCGCATTGTTACATGCACTCTGCGAACATAAATTTTTTCGGACAGATTGCGCGACTTTAGTAAAATGACCATAACTTGTTCATTTCAAAACACTTTTAAGTGATTAAAGTTGTGTTTATTAGATAACTCAGAGTACTACAACTATTGTGTTTTGATCAACTTGAGAATCAGTATCAATCGAGCATATAAGTTGGCCGAAAGTCAGGAACACTATCATGTTTTCATTGCGAGAAAGATTTGCGCAACTTTAGTAAAATGAACATAACTTGCTCATTTCAAAACATTTGCAAGTGATTCAAGTTGTGCTTATTAGATAATTTAAAGTAATACAACTTTTGTGTTTTTATCAACTTGAGAATTGATCTCAATTGAGGGTTTAAATTGGTCGAAAGTTACCTTGTTTTGCATTTTTTTTCATTTTGAGTTTGAGTTTCTCTTTTATGTTAAGTTATGCATATTTATTGAGTTTGGGTTTAAGGGTTTCTACTTTGATTGGATTTTGAGAGTTTTCGAGGGAGATGAAGGAGATTTGAGTGTGGGGAGAGATTTGCAAAATATTTTGAATGGGGAGGGAAGAACCATTGTCGTTTTGAATAGTGAGGGGAAGAAAATGAATGATTTTTGTTTATATAGGTGGTGTGAGAAAGTATGGTGATGTGAGAAAGAAAGTAGGTGGTGTAAGAGAATAAAATGATGTGAGAGAGAAAATGGTGGTGTGAAGTAGTCGCCGCCTTTCAGAAAAGGCACGTCCCTCTACAATCTTAGACTTTCCTTCACGAGTAATTCTACCTGTTGAGGAAATGGGCGAGGGAGGGTGGCGAGCAGGTGCAGAAGTGACGTGGTAAAAAAAAAAAAAAAGCGGGGGAAATCGAAAATTTGGGGGAGAAGAAGGAGGGAATGGGGAGAGCTCTCCCCATTTTCATTCTCAAGCTCAGACCTCCCTCTCCCCATTTTCCATCTCGACACCCTCTCCCCCAACGAAGCTCTCCCTTTCCACCCTCTCCCCATCATCGACTCAAACGAAGCCAGAGAAGAAGAAACTCTCCCTCGTCCCCTCCCTGTCGCAAAAGCAAAGGTAAGTCTCTCCTTCATTTCTAGATCAAGGGTTTTTAGATCTAGGGTTTTGTATTGATCCAGATGCAGGTCTATTCTTGATTTACAAATATGTCTCAGGAGGAAACCTAGAATATCATCTCCATGGTATGAACTTCTACTTTCTATTTGGTGGGAAATTCGTTTGGGTTTTGTTTGTTTAGTGTTTGATTTATGAGATATGTATCCATTTGCAGAGAAAAAGAAGAGAGGACTTAATATGGGGAAGCAAGAGATGAAATAGCAGTGCAAGAAGGAAGCCTGTGAGATACAAGCTTGTCTCACCAAAAACCAATTCATGTCAAAAAAAGGTATCTCTGCTTTCCTTGTTTCAATTTGCATCAAACATCAAATTTGTCATTAAAAATTGCTTGAGAGAGATAACTAAATATGATTACTGTTTTGAAAACTCTAGATTGTTGCATGAACTTCATTTCCCATTCAACAGTATTAATGAAAGGAATAGCTATGCTCAAGACTTTTCTATTTGTGATGCAGGATGCAGTAAATTAAAAAAACACAAAAAAAAAAGAATAAAAGTTTGTAATTAAAAAAAAAAACTTGAAAAGGATATCTGTATCTGAGTGTGTTTGAAATGTTTTCCTGGTTTCTTTACAGGATGTTCATGAAACAGCTGCAGGTGCACTTTGGAATCTTGTTTTTAATCCAGGTAATGTTCTTCGTATAATGGAGGAAGGAGGAGTTCCTGCTCTTGTTGATCTTTGTTCTTCATCAGTATCAAAAATGGGAATCTTCATGGCTGAACTGGCTTTAGCTTACATGTTTGATGGGAGGTATGTGGTGACATTAATTCTTTTCTGACTTGACTGAGCTTGGCTAACGAAGATGTCTATGATACTTTGTCTGTTGATGTTATTTTGTTGTATTGACTGGTGGTTTCTCATGGCCATGGATAGAATGAAGGAATGATTAATGTTGATTCTACTAGGCCTATAGAATTTTCCGCATTGGTTGCTTATTGAGTTTGTCTTATTTCAATGTGTTAGCTTATAAGCTGTGGTAGTTTGCTCTTGGCAGCACTAGTCATGAATCTGCAAAAAGTCTATCTTGTTTGGTTAGGTTAGGTTAGGTTTAGCAAAAAAAAAAAAAAAAAAAGAGTTTTTAAAGAAATGAAGAGGAGGGATAATCAACCTCAATTTGCTTGGTGCAATTATGGAACACTGGATTTGAATGGTTTAATATGAATGCAATGCTGTTGTTAGTGGTTTTTAATGCAATGTTGTTAGTGGCTTTCAGGAATGCATAAACAGAATAAGTTTGCAATGTTGTTAGTGGCTTTCAGGAATGTTTACACAGAATGAAAGTGAATGCAAATGCTACTAATGGCCTTCAAGAATGTTTAATAGACTGGAAGTGCTCCAACTGTCGCAGACATAATGCAAAGTAATGCAGGTGCTCAAGGGGTGCAGATGGATTGACAGATGGCTGAATAAAAGGGGGTTTTCAGTGTTCTGTTAGTGGTTAGAAATAATGTTTTGTTAGTGCTTTGAAAAGACCTCTGTGGGGTACTATTATAAATAGGAGAATGGTAATAGAATTGTTTCAGTTCATATTACATTGTATCTCACTCTTTCTGAGTTGAATCTTGTAATTGCAAGTTCAGCATTATCAATACAATTTTTGTTTCAACAATTGCTTGTGAATCTTCAAGTCTTCCATCTATTTCTCTCTTTGGTTTCTGTCATAGATTCTTAGTGAACTGCTTCCAATCTGCAGAGCCTATAAAACAAAGTTAGATTATATCAATTGTGTTGTTACTTTTGTGGATTAGGTGGAAGATCTCTCAAGGATGTATAGACTTTTCATCTGAATACCAATTGATGTTAATGCAAATTGTTGCAGATGGCAAGTGATACGATCTGACAAGAGAATTCGAGCAGAATTTCAAGCCTCAACAAGAGAATCACGGGAAAGAAAGATTGGTTTGATTAAAATGTAAAAGGTTACAATGGACTGGATACACTGGAATGTAATAGGCAGAATTCGAGATTGCCAATCTCCTCAGAAAGCAATGGGCTCACTTGTACAAACTGTTTACAAAGAAGAATGAATACAATTTCTGTTACTGATTTCCTATTTATAAGAGTTCCTAATAGCCTTTATAATTTTGAATATAGCAACAATACAGCTGTTTGGTATAGCAACAATACAGCACTGCAACTTGGTATAACAACAATAAAAGGGGTTCTCCATCATGTTTACAAACTTTTTGCCCATTACTTAGCTGCTCTTCTGGCATTTTCTCTGCAGCGCGCTTACGTTCAAAATCGCGCCAAAGATTAATGGCACTGGTGCATATAACTGTGGATATGTGGGATTGAATTCAGTTCATTGATCACAATCAAATTAAAAAAAAAAAATGGAGAGAAATGAAAGATGTGTGAATTGAATGCAGAGAAATGGAGAGAATTAGTACCTCCAGCGCCCACGAAAGCGAATAAGCGAACAATCTTTGATCCTACTTCTTCTCCAGGGCCCATGTCTTTGCTCTTCTCTCTTCTTTCTTCTTCTCTCTCGGCCTCAGTCTCAGTCTCGGTTGGGAGTGAGAGAGTATGATGAACAGTGATGTATTGAGTCATGAACTAACTAGGGCGGCCAGTTGGGTCGGGTTGAGAACTGCCCGCTGTTCCAAACCACTCAATTGGTTCCGATTACTTATTCGGGTCGTGGGTCTCTTTGTTGATTTCATATTGTAACTCGAAACAGTTTTAGTAGACATTTTTTCTTCACATTTTTCACAAAGGGCACGTCCCTCTACAATCTTGGACTTTCCTTCACAACTTTTGGACCACCACCAATAATAAAAGGGGTTCTCCATCATGTTTGCAAACTTTTTGGCCAAAACTTTGGTTCGATTAAGGCAAGAACGAATCCCTTAATCGTAGAGTCCCTCTCCCTCCCAAGCTGGCCAAAACTTGTCATTGTCAGTGTATCTGCTCTTCTTTCAACTTCTCTATCTCTTTTAATTTTTCAACTTCGTTTGGAAAGAGTTTGGTTGAAGTTTTACATAGAAATTGATGGATTTAGTAAAGGTGATGATGGTAGACTTGAGGATGATAATGGTGGACATGAGGATGAGCATCATGCATTGGAGACGTGAGGGTGTGCATTGGACTCTATTTATAGGAGGAATGACATATATGAACAATTTGGAAATGAAAAAAACTCACTCCACTTGAGGTAACACCGTCCACTTGAGATTAACTTGCATGGTTATAGTTGCTGTGATTATTGTAGTGTAGTATCATGTTTAATTTATTTTTCGTTTATATTTGAAGCCACATTGTTATTGTTAGACTTATTTGTCAATTTTTGCTGCAGTATATAAGTTTTTCTCCTTTAAACTTGTTTATTTGTTATTGTTTGTCAATTTTTGCTGATAATTTCATGTTTATTTCTATTTTTAATGACGTTAGTTGTTATTGGTATTGTTTGTCAATTATTTAAATTTACTTATAAATCCATGATTATTTTGTGCGTAGCCTTTTTCCATTGATGTAATAAATTTTGATATGCCTCCCGATCATGTTGACAATCTGGAATTTATTCAAGACTATTTGAAAGAAACCAACCTTCTAGAAGTAACCATTGTCTTAATCATTTTCTTCATTGATTAATTCATTATATTACTTAATATATGATATTAATTATAATTTTTTGATTTACTTAATGTAAAAGGATAATGATCATGTTGATGGCAACACTTGTGTCTAGACAAATGGTGAGGCTAATGTTGAGACAAATTGTGAGGCTAATGTTCGATAGATTTCTTGCTGGAAGTATCTCTAATCCCATGATAACGGGTGAGACCGAATAATTTGATGGGGGCAGTTATTGAATCATACCACATAGTTCCAGCACAATCACCAAATTGCATACACAATCAAATAGAGAAACTGGTGGTATCAAACAGTCTCTACCTTTGGGTTATAATAGCGTTCAAAAATTTGTGATGGCAAAAAGACAAAATGGGATGATTGTGGTGTCGTTTAGACGTGGTGTTGTAAGAAAAAAAAGTGTGAATGCACATAGCAGCTGTCAAAATACTTCATTTACAACATACTTGTGAGTATGTGGTAGTCATATAGTCACATCCTATTCTGTTGGGGGATTTGCCAAAGTTTTATTTTTTCTTTAAAGCGCATCATCCTAGCCTTAGAGTATCGCAGAGCCATACACTAGTCAAGGTGGAGGTTATTACACTAAAATCTTTACCCTATTAAAAAAATGTTTCGTCGTGACAACGCCTCACCAAGCCTCTAGAGGCAGACCTTGGTGCCTCATGCCCTGCCTCGCTCCTGACAACATAGTATAGCATTGTCACTTGAAAATTTCTTTTGAAATTGAATAAAAGTTCTTTCTCCGAAACCAAGGTATTATTCACTAGTAGCTCTCCGACAATCAATTGAAACATCACCTTCTCATGTTTGCCTCATTTTTTTATCCATCTTCTTCTTTCGCCTTCTCATGTCTGTTTTTTTTTTTTTTTCAAATTTTTCCCTCTAACAAATAAGTACACCTTTATAATTATGCTTCTCTAATAATGGGTTAAGCTTTTCTGCTCCACATACTTAAATTTATAACGCTACGATGGTTTGACAAGGTACACTTTTGGCAACATGTAGTGGAACTAGGCAAAGCCTATAGTGTTTTTTGGCAAAAGTGAAGATAAAAAATTAACAAATGAAAGGTGCATTAGCGTCGTGTTGAATGGGTGGGTAGAGCAACTTAATAATCTATTAAGAGAAAATATCATTCTCGATTCATTAGTATTTACATCAAGAAAGACATGACAATCATTTTCTCCATAGTTTTAAAATGGTAGGAACCACCTCTTTTATCTTTGTGTGGTGAAATCTATTGCCCAACAAAGTAAGGGTGTGTTTGGTTGCATGGAATTCTATTGGAATTTTCATGTTCATGGGACTTTCATTTTCACAATTGATCACAAAATAAATGTGGATGTGAAGTGATATATCAATTTAGCCTAAAATATAGAGATCTACTCATGAATGCTCATGACATAGGATTCCATGCAACCAAACACATCCTAAGATGGAAACATTTTCTCCAAAAAAAAAAAAAATTTGCTTTATTGGTCCCATGCAATTTATGGTTTAGCTATATTAAATTGGAAAATCGCATTTTCTCTGGAAAATTGGAAGTTTAAAAGTGGGTGTTAATAGGACCCAAAAAACAACATTATAGATGACAAAACTCTCCTAATCATTGTATTCAACAGCCTCACCATTGTCTAATTTTATTTTTGGAGCTACTTGCATCCTACCAACCTCATTTTGCCTTGTAATATCAACAAGTCATTCATAATGCCATGAGAGTCAAATGCATTAGTTGTTATAAAATATGTATTTTAATTAGACTTATAATGAACATTCTGACCACATACCTTTGTCTTTCTACTCATAGTGTTCATGTTTATATTAGAAAATTGAGAATATTAGTATCTTTCTCCTTGGCAATAAAAACATTGTTAGTGGAGAGCATAAACCAATTCTAATGCCAACAGGTGCTACCTCCACTACCACAAAATATCTAATTTATCGCCGAACAATGCTAAATTTGAACAAAAAATCATTGCAGTTAGAGAAACTGCCAAAACACTATTCTCCTAACTTGTACTAATTGTGTCAAACTTTGTTTCATGACCAAATCTATCAATTAGTTTTCCCAAACTTGCACAAAAGCACAAGCTTTCTACTTTCCTCAACACAACAATTATGAAGCAAAAACCCACATTTATAATCAAACTTTCCAAGCTTGTATGGAACCCCAACTTTCTTTCACACTTCAATCCAACATTTAACTTAAAAGAAGTTAAAGCCAAACATAACTAAATCCAGTGAGACGTGTATCACAAAGACTGAATAGAGTGAATTTCATGAAGAGCGAGGGTTTTATCTTTAGCATTACCATCTCTCTTTCTCTTTGTATGTCTAATTAGTCCTCCTCCAATTACATAGAACAAACAACAGAACATCTAAGAAAAACATCACAACAAATTAACTCTATATTACAAACATAAATCTTATAAAAGTTTGGCTGGGGTTAACAATTGAAACATACTTGTGTGAAGTTTCACTTTAGTCCGAATCTGAAGGAAGATGTGGTGATGCTAAGGATGGTTCAGGTTCATCAAGATACATGAGGTTCTTCAATCCAGGCTTCAATTCTTGATTGAAAAAGTTGTCATACTCTCCTCTATCCCCTCCTTTCTTCTTCACTTCCACCACTCTCAAAGATGGTGTTAATTCGTATATCTCCGCAGCAACAGCTAATGGTCCTTTAGCACCTTCTTTCGATCCTTCCAAGCTCACTTTACAATCCTTCTTCCGCACCGTAAAGCTAACTACCTTCGCAATCTCTTCTAATTTAGAAATAATGTTTGACACCGGCGCACCAGACACAAACCTTGATTCATCCCCACTTTCTTCAAACAAACCCGAAAGATCAAAACCCCGAGAGAAGGATATAATATCAAACGCATTCAAACTAGCTGGTCTCGGTAATCCAAGACGTTTAGGGGCAGCTTCACATTCTGATTCCGAAACCGTTGCCTCTGAAGATGAATCAATGTCATCCGAATTAAAGAACCGATCATTCTCAATATAGAATTTAACATGTTTAAACCCTTTCTTGAACCACCTATTCTCCATGATCTCAGGAATTGTTATTCGAGTATCCGGTTTCGTATCAAGAAGCCGAATAAGAAGCCTAGTGAGATCGGGCGAAAACCATCTAGGACATCGAAATTCTCCTTTATAGATCTTCTTATACATGACCATGATGTTCTGATCATGGAAAGGCAGATGGGCAGCCATTAAAACAAACAATACCACCCCACAAGACCAGATATCAACCTTGGCCGCATCGTAACCCTTCCTTGAAAGAACCTCCGGTGCAACATAAGCCGGAGTTCCGCAAAAAGTATGAAACAACCCATCCTGCCTCATCTGATCCGACACCGCACTGAGTCCAAAATCCGATACCTTGAGATCTCCATTTTCATCGAGAAGCAAGTTTTCTGGTTTCAAGTCACGGTGGAAAACACCTCTAGCATGACAAAAGGCCACTGCTGAGATGAGTTGTTGAAAATATTTCCTTGCCACCTCCTCCTTCAACCTCCCTTTGGCGACCTTGTTGAAGAGCTCACCACCTCTCACATACTCCATAACGAAGTAGATCTTGGCCTTGGTGGCCATGACTTCAAAGAGTTGGACGATGTTGGGGTGTCGAACGCGGCGCAAGATGGAGATCTCAAGCTTGATGTGTGCCATTAGACCGCCTTTCAAGATCTTCTCCTTGTCAAGAACCTTGATCGCCACGTTTTCTCCTGTCTTGATGTTCTTGGCATGGTAAACCTTGGCAAATGTGCCCGTACCAAGAAGCCTCCCGATCTCATATCGACCAAGTAGTAAAGCTTGTGATTCCTTCTTCTCTTCTGATCTCCTCACCCTGTCGTTGTTGTTGTTCTCAGCCATGGTTACAAATTCGATCACTTTTTGTTTCAAAACCTCAAATTGCCCACTAAAACCTCTCCTCTCTCACCAGCTATCTATTCTCTTCTGGGTTGTTTTAAGTTAGGAAGAAATGTGTACAAGTTTGATCGTTTTTAAGAGGCAGAATACTGCCTGCCAGTTATGACGGAAATGGTAGAGGAAAGATAACTTATTAGGTGGTAGTGTTGAAGAAATGAAGTGAACGGTAGTAAGTATAGTACAGATACAATATTCAATTCAAGAGTGATAGCGATACATAAAGAAAGATGGACCATGTATAATAATATGCCACGTGGAGAGAGCGATGTTTTATCATTTTTTCGGGGACATTTGATGACTTTGATAATCTAGTAATAATGGTTGATAATGTCACCCACGTATCTGGCTATTCATCTATTCCTCTGGTCTTCTTCAATAACTTGTCACGCGTGATAAGCAATGTGTTCTCAATTACGTGTTTCTACTCTTACGTGCTATTTCTTGTATCATACATTAAGGAGATCATGACAGTTGGTGTGTCAATTTAGCAAGAGATCTATGGTTCAAGTTGTTGGTTGGCTTAACAAGTTGGCAAGTTATGGGTTGATCTAGAATCATTAACTCATTATCTGATTATAAACTTCTATATGGTACCTAATTTAAGTTGGCATACAATCAAGTGTTCGAGTCCATAAAGTTTCACGCATTTAAACCAGCTGGATCGGAATATCTGATTGAATATCTTGATAAATTGGATATAGGTATATTCGCTCTATATGCCATCCGTTTACAGGTCTACTACTGAAGTGGAGAAGGAAAGACAGGTTTACAATAGGATGCATAAGATCTTAGAAGTGTGATTGTTACTTGTTAGTTATACTGTATATCCATTCCAATGTATTTTAATTTAGTAGAGACCATGACTTTGTTTGGGAAGATCTGACCCCACATGCAGGAAAATATAATGGTTGAATAATAAACAAAGAATATGGTCGGTTATTGCATGGGAAACAGAGAGAGAGAGAGAGAGGCACGCAAAGGGGTGAATGGGACGGCAAGTTACACTCAACCCAATTGTTTTGGGTATTTTCGCATTGATTAATTAATTATCCATAAGATAATCACTTCTAGAAAAATACAATGTTTTTAATGTTTGCCTGTCATCGATCCAGCAAGTACTTTAGCTGTTTAACTGACCACAAGTTAATCAACATTGGCATCAAATTGTTATGACTGAGAAGGATGCACTACACTTAGAAGATAAACAACACTTTGACTTGGATCAAATATTGATCAAATCACAGTAGATCATGACATCAGTTGTCGAAATTACATGGATGGTTGCATATGCCACAAGTCAAATAACTCCAGTAGGTATAGTGCACATGTACGTAATAGCCGAGAAAAATTTGATGAAGATTGCTTGGTGAGAAAGGAGGAGATCTCAGGGAGTAGCAATGAAAAAATCTACAAAAGTAAAATATGAATCACTCAATACAGCAGATAATCTCTTCCCTGGGCATGCAACAAAAAGTTCTATCAAGTCCTGTTAGATTTGTTCAAAACTCATCTTTGGGTGATTTAATATCCAACATAAAATACAATAAACAAAAAACCAACTAATTTTTGCTGTTGGTGTAAACATTGTGAATATAAAGTGCATCAAAAGAATTGACTGCCTGTCTTAAAAGGTACAGACATGAATGATTGTCTTGAACTTGAGGTGCAGTATATAACTTCTCTTTAGGAATAATCTCCCTCTAGTGCTTCTCTTTCCAGGGCTGCAACATGGATTCTAATGGAAAGCCGCTGTTTCTTTTGCAAAATGTGAGAGCAAGTCCTCGATGCTCATAACTGAATGATCTCCTTTATCTCTCACCCGAACACTCACCTGCATTTAAAAATATCAAAAATAAATAATTATTGTGTATATTTGCATCCAAAAGCATTGAGGATGGTTCAAATATTGAAAATACAATGCATACACACCAAAATTAGATAAAGGCGAGCAAGTTAAACAAGCAGATAAGGCTGCGTCTAGCTCAAAGCTGTTTTATTAGCATATGATCTGCATTATCTAGTTGGGACCATTTGATTAGTTTAAGTAGAAATTTATTTTTACGTTGCTTAGCTAATAGGTTGTTAAAAGCTTACACATGTAGAAACAAATCTAAAGAGGTGGAATCCACAATACGATTAAAAATTTTAAGTAAAAGACAGCCAAGGTACTCTAAATTCACACATCACAAAGAGAGATGTAATTTGTGTTATCTTAAGCTTAACCTTGGGGACTGAGGCAGTTGAGTATCATGGTGTGATATTTAACGTGATTTTAAAAAACCAATTACTGCCACAAAAGCTAACGCCTGGAAGTGGAACAGTTTCACCAATATGATCAGAGATGGACCATACAACCTTTTTGTATGGCAAAGTAAACAAAGAAGAATCCGGTTGAAGATGTTTGCAGTAACTCTATATGAAAGAAAATTGAAAATACAAACAATGCATTTGAAGGCAAACCTGTCCGGTGTTTGCTTCCTCCTCACCAACAACCAGTATATAGTTGAACTGTGCAAGCTGAGCTTCTCGTACCTGCAGAACCCAAATCGAATCATGAGTTGCCACTGCAATGCAAAAAAGATGAAATGCTTCCTGAATCAAACAGGTGTTCATGCTAATTTGGGTATATTCACAGTCCAATCAATAAATTTTACTGCCCATTGTCGTCCGATTGATGCTATATATGCAAAGCACAATGCATAATTGATATTGATTTCATCCCAGTTTTCCCAAAACGAAGAGAATGACAAAATAAGTAGGTATGGTGTGTTTAAAGAAGACTCCATGAAGGTGATTGATGCTATATATGCAAACACAATCAGTAGTCAAGATGATCGCCTAGGCGCGCCTCAAGGTGTTTTTAGAGAATTCCGCCTCAAAGTGAGGCAATGCGGTACGGTGAAATGAGGTATCCGCCTCGCCCCGCCTCAGCCCAAAAATGGTTGACGGCCAACCCAATTGCAGCCCATTTGCAACAAAAAGATGTTGCAACCCACTCTATAATAGGGTTTTATGTTTATTGGTATAATATTTGATAAAAGAAGATAAAATATTTTTTAAGTTTTGATAAATTTGTACTTTTCTTTTTTTGAGAAAACGTATCAAGTTTTTATCAATCTATAATCAACATCAATCTTGATTTTTCATAGCATAGTTTAATGATTTTTATGCTTTTAAAATACCATTAATGATCATACTTGTGGATTTTTACCAACAATTTCTTATAACAAATGCTCAATATTCTCAAGTTTCTATTCTTTCAAGATTAATTTTTTTTAATAATTTAGTGGATATTTGCAAGTTACTTGAAACTTATGTAGTGCATCTTTTCGCTACGTTATACAACTTTATTATATTTCCACTTTGATTCTAGGTAGTCGTGTCACTTTTTCTACATATTTGCTTATGATACTTATTAAAATGATGTATACTACTATGCTGATATGTTTCAATTTATTATAAAAAATCTTTAAAACTTGTTAACACCGCCTCACTTCACTGAGGCGTCTGCCTCAGGCGTTTTTAGGCACATCCGCCTCGCATCTGCCTCAACGCCTTAACTACAATGCGCACAATGCAGCATTGACATTAATTTCATCCCAGTTTCCCAAAAATAAGAAAATGACAAAATAAATAGGTGTGGTGTGTTTAAAGAAGACTCCATGAGGGCACTCGGAACATATATTAACTACCAAGTATTTTGGAACAACAAAGATTATGCAGGTAATGAAAGCGAGCGACATATATTACCTTTTTCTGAATCTTTCTATCCGAGCCATCAACATCAACATAGTAACCAGTACGATGTATCTCGTCCCGTACCTATACAAGAAAGGAACATTTATAACCCTTTACCTCAGAAATATTAGATATATACGGTATAAGCAATTAGATATTGAACTTTGGGCTTTGGAGCATTGTAATGGTATTGAAGATCTATATGTGCCCACAAATCTCCCCACTATGGTAACTAGCACAATCAGGATAGATGCTAAGTAACGAGTTTATCATTACATAATGATAAGTAACACAACTTATCAATGCCTAACCAAGATACATCTATCGTATCACAAATTGTACAATTTATCTAGTAGAGTGATATCCAAAAACCACTGATCTAGAAATCCATTCTTTACCTGGAGCGCATATGATTGTGATTTCTCAGACACAGGACAAACAATGGCCTGACGTGGACTTAGCCAAAAGGGCCATTTCCCTTTGTAGTGCTCCAAAAGTATTGCTAGCATACGTTCAACAGAGCCTAAAATCGCCCTGTGTATCATAACAGGTGTCTCCCTCTTAGCTTCATCCTCTGCCGAATAAGAGAGCTTGAAGCGTTGAGGAAGTTGAAAGTCCAGCTGAAACCATGAATTTTCAATTATAAAGCATCCAAATAATTTTTAAAAGAATATTACTAAAAATAAACAAAAGAACATAAATCTGACTATACAATCAATTATAACCTGTAAGGTGGCACACTGGAATTTTCTCTTCAATGCGTCGAAAACCCCAATGTCTATCTTTGGTCCATAAAATGCACCATCTCCTTCATTTATCTACATAAAGTATAAATGGATAAATGGACAAATATAACGTGCGTTTGAACTAAAGAGAAACCAAAATTACACATGATGTCTTCTGATACATAGTATAAAGTGAGCTGCTTTGTATAGTAGTTTAACTGATTCTGTATCAGAGCTGATTGAGAATTTCTCAGGTACCAGACTAAAAAAGGTCAAATAAACAATAATACCTGCCATGGCCTACCAAAGTCATCCAGTGCTTCTTTGAGATCAGCTTCAGCCTTGTCCCATGTCTCTATGTCTCCTAAGTATTTCTCTGGTCTCTGCAACATGAAATCAGAATAAGATCATCTTAATGCACTAACATGGCTGAAGATCTATATTATTCCTACCACTTCCGATTGTGGAAAGACGGATATAAATAATCAATTGCACCTTAGATGAGTTCCATACCATAAAAGGAAATGTGACCACACACTCAACTCTTAACAAATCCAAAGAATTTACAGTTTCACAGAGTACTATACATATTATAGACATATATCACGGGACTCCATTACTTAGAGCTCGAGAAATATATTACTGGAAAAAGCAAATTCACTTGACGGAAACAAAGATAACTTGTCACTAGAAAACGTCTTATGGTATTACTGATGTCAGGATCCAATATCTTCTTTACAACTACCTAGATCCTAGAAATTTCAAAACATATTGATGTTTTGGTGAATTGTCTCATTACTTAAATCATACAAACAATTCATAATTTAAACTTATAACACAATCAAATACGATAATTAATTTATTGTTGGCAGTAATGCTCAAAAAATCTTCAATACGGTATTTGATTATTTTCCACTATGGAGTACTACAAATATCAAATTCGAGTCGAATTTGATGCGAGTGATGTACTGAGATTCTCTCCGCGAAAAGATTATGCAGCAGCACAATAACTTCTTGAAAATTATTAGTACAAGCGATTCTTCTTTCCAATTGTAAAGATGCATGAATTCTCACAGTATTTGATTTGTGCATGAGATATCCCATAACATTTCTTCATCAAGATTGAACAAAAGTAAAAGCATTATGTATTTTCATATCCACGAAGTTTCTTGGTTCTTAACAATGTTTCAAAAGTAAAAGCATGGGTGGGGCTAGCTTCTTTTTTTTTTTGGTGGTCATGGGGATGGGTGGGGGTTGGGTTGGGTTGGGGTGATCAAGTATTGTTTTTAAAACAATCAAACTTCATTGGCAAATGGAAACATAAGTTTGAAGGAACCCTCATTGGTTTATTTGATTTATTCTCTTGATTTAGAGACACGAAGGAATGAGACGGGAAGGGAGAGAAGGGTTAAGTCTCAAGTCTATAAACAGAGAAGTCAACAAATCAACGAGGGCGAAAGAAATAGGAGGGGGTAGTGCTAAAATGGGCTGGATAAGACAGATCCACATTCAGTGATTACTTTACAACTACCCACATATGGATCTAGACTCGACAAGAGTCCTAGAAATTCATACCACATCCACATAGATATAGATATGGAAAAAAGGATAACAGTATCCATAACAAGTTGCGCATAAAACTTTTAAGGGTTCTGACACAATTTAACTATTATACCATTGTTGCCTCTCTTTTTTTAAGCTCAATATATCACAAGAGAGAGATAACTACAACTGGAAGGCAACCTCCGGCGCCAAAATAAAACGATACTAATTGGCACATAACACAAAAAGAGAACACCTCTACGACAAATATATGAGCAGTCCCAATGCCAAAGGATGCACAAAAGCTCCGTAACAAAACCCCTAACATCCATGAACTTGTTCTTCCAAAGTTCTCGCATCGCATCCTTCCATATCCCAGCAAATGGCACAAAGACTCAACTTCCAAAAAAATTTACCCACTCCGAACCAAAAGGACGAGGAAGATTTGAAAATGAAGGAAGAAGGGGGTACACTTTTTATCTCCAACCACACAGAGCAAGAAACGTAAAGA
Organism: Berberis vulgaris; assembly: GCA_963556465.1. Classification (NCBI taxonomy): domain Eukaryota; kingdom Viridiplantae; phylum Streptophyta; class Magnoliopsida; order Ranunculales; family Berberidaceae; genus Berberis; species Berberis vulgaris. The sequence continues at coordinate 92,810,367 of OY747125.1, forward strand.
TTCATAGTCATATTATTCATTGCTTCTTTCAAGGAATTAAGGGAAGCCTGTCCTGCATCAACAACCACATGAAAAAATGATGTCCTTGAAGGAATCTCCTTTTTCCATACCAACCTGAACTTGAAAATAAGGTAAACTTCCGTGGAAAGATGGCTCAATAGCCAAAGTTAGAAAGAAATAGCTAATTGACTAACAATTATCCCTATCAGGCTATCACCCTTCCAAACCCATATATCCCCTTCTACCATGGATTCAACTTCTTCGACAAGCCTGGGAGAGTTAAACAGTAGCATATCTCCTCAATAGAGATAGTTGAAAACCTAAGATGGGAATCCCCATAAGAAGAGTCATGAAAAATTGTGCAATCAAAGGCTAGCCTAAGCAATCGCCTATATGTGATGCAAAACTTGGCCGCCTCACTAACATAGTAATGCAAAGGTAATATGGTCCTAGGCGAAGGCTAGCCTAAGCTATTGCCTCGACCGCCTTGCTCCCTCCTAGGGTTGCTCACCTCGACCAACAAGTTTTTTATCTTCTTCACTTTCTTTGTTTCTTCCCTCCTCAAGAGATTTTTTAGAAGCATTGTATGTTTTTCCTCCTCCTGAACACCCATATTTTCGCTGATTGACAACAAGAACACATGGATATAATGATGTATGTAGAGGAGGGCATACTTATTCAAAGATAATGAGGATGTTAAGGTTAGAGATTTGAGGTTGGGGAAGAGTAATGGTTAAAATGAAGTTAGCCATACATTATATTGAGATAGGCTCATTTTATTACTAGACTAGTGAGTTGACGTGAATGATGAATCTATGATATACTTAACTTGCTTGGTGTGTGCTAGATTTATTAAGGTTGCATGTTTACTCGATTACTTTAGAGGGCATATTTTTTGGGGTACCTCAACCTTGAGGCTAGCCTATGCGGTCATAAGGTATGATGCTAGGATGGAGCACCTCGCTTGGTCTTGTGCCTCAATAAAGCATGTCATTCTCGAGGTTGCAAAGAATAAGGCATGGTGAAACAATCTTTGAAAGTTTCCCCTCATAATGGCACTTAATGTATGATGAACACCATCAAAGTACTGAAATCATTATACTCCACTTGGATCATATTTATCTCTAAATACTGCTTTCCTAAAGACTATTCCCATTCATAGATTCATTCACCATTTGCATAACCACTAACTTAGAAATGAAAATCAACAGCATGGAACACTTTATCTTCGTCGTCAATGCAAAGCACCACAAAAAATCTCTCACCACTTTTTCAATCACAGTTATACCAACTTGGGCACATAGACAATAACAGCTTATTCAAAACAGAATCGTAGGGATACCAAATTGGGTACACGGAAAGTACAAGTATATTCCAAAAAAACGCTTCCCAATGAGGGTTAGTTTACTGACTTACTCTTTTAGATAAGATTACCACAACCTCCAAAACTGGATCCCGAAGTGCTTACTACGATTCATGAAGCTTCATCAACAAGGTTAAAATCATAATTCTATTTGAATTCTTTACTCCATCAAGAGTACTTATATTTCACTTCAATGTACTTGGATTTATTTATCATGAAGGGAGTATGTTATGTAATCATGCAAGCATACTTCTAAAACATGAAACTGAATAGGTGAAACATTCCTTACTGTGGATAATTCCAGCTCAAATGTGAACCCAAATACATCATAGGCATGCTTTATGAACTCCAATACACTTTTAACTTCTTCTTTGATCTGAAAAGATAAAAAGATAGAAATTACCTCCAGAAAAAAAATAATAATAACAATAACTAAGTAATCCTACTAGCATTTGCCAAGTGCCAACAAATACCTGGGACTCCCTGCAGAAGATATGAGCATCATCCTGTGAAAGATTTTGGACAATTTATTGTTTAGGAATACATTAGCAAGTATAAAGGGTTAATAGCTCACATGGCTAACAACTATATTTTATCAAGAACTGCATTCACAAAGGCTAAAAGTAAGCTCCATGGCTAAGAAGTAGGTTTCAACTTTCATCTGAAGCAGTGCATATGCGAGCAAAAACCACTTTGCAGGGTCCATCCAATATGATTTTCTATATTAACTGAAAATGCACACCAATGGATAAAGAAATACCTGCTGAAATCTCCTCACACGTGTTAATCCAGTAAGTGCACCACTTGCTTCATTTCTGTGCAATACTCCAAAATCGGCTAGTCGAAGTGGCAACTCTAAATACATCAAAAAGCGTAAACAGTCAGATACTGAATAGATTAATGGCATGGATGGTAGTACGGTGAGAATAGGAGAAAGGAAGAAAACTAGTCAGATATTAAGATTAGGGCACAATCCATAAACTTTTGCAATTTTAGGGGTGTCAAGTTTAAGCTAAACACGACGACATGACATGAAATTAGCCAGGCTTGTCCAAACTATGATTCCGTGTCAACCCGACACAACCAGGCAATTTTGTCATGATTGGGTTAGGGGGTTTAACTCTACTGATTTGCCACTAACAAAGAAATCATTTAAATATTACTTTTTTAATTTGATTCACGACAAAGTTCATGTTTGGTTAGCCATATATCACAGGTATTTAAAAAGCCCAACATACATAGTAAGAAGCTTGTCTAGTCACTTACTTTATAGAATTAAGTCAATGTGACATGCTCCCGTGTGCCACCCATGTGATGTTAGTGGCTTAAAAGTTAATATTAATTGCTTAACAGTTAAATGTGGGACATAAAACCTAAAAATAAATAAATAACTTTGGTTTTTTTATGATTGGGAGTTGGGACAATGCTTGGAAAAGTCCAAACATCTCAAACAAAAGAAATTGGGAGATGTTGGTTAGGCTCAGACCCATTCAGAACTTCAGGTTCGTTTCAGAATTGAAGGTTGAAGACAGGGTAATTCAGTAATTTTAAAGAGATTAATGAAGCACGAGCAAGTCAATGTGTGGATCCTCTAAATACTTTGTTTCTAAGAACAATCAGGGGCCGCTTATAAGCATCTAGCGCTAAAATTTTGACTCTTGGCCCTTGTGAAAGGTGTCTGAAAAGATGCGTCTAAATCCTAAGTTGGGTAGAGCAACTATAACCAACCAGTGCCATCAGCTACTAACCAAAGGGAAGATAGTTGTCCGCATGATCAAAAAAAAAAATTTTAAGGGATCCAAGAATACGAACAAAAAATTAGCGGCCCAAATGTGGTCAAACAGGCAGGTTTGAGTTCTTGCAATGAGGCAGATGTTGAGCCTTGGAAGCAAACTGATGACAAGCATCTGAGGAACCTGGCGTTGTAAGCCAAAAGGATCCAAACTCAGATGGTCTTGACCCCATAAGAAATCGGCAATGCAGCCGATAGAAGTCCAAGACTAGAGGAAATGAAAGTATACCGTTTGAATGGGCCAGGTCCATTTAGGCTGACATTCATAAAAATAAATAAATAAACCCTAAGGTCTAGTAAAAAAAGCCATATTTGCTGCTCAATTTAGAAAGATAAAATACAAACCCAGTATCAAGTCCACGAGCCCCTCAACCATATTTGCTAATCAATTTTAGAAACCTGAATTTCAAGCCCAATATCAAGTCAACTATCCCCTCATATAAGGAGACTTCTTCAAGTAATGCTCAAACTCTTACTGTGACAAAAAAATCAAAACAGGGATAGGAAAGGGGGAGATTCGAAAGACTAGTGTCTGCTCTCTCTCACTATCCTAGTAGGTTTACAGGATGGGAGGCCTCACAAAAAAAAAAAAAAAAAAAAAAAACGGAAGGGGAACCCAGATCAATCAGGAAGAGGGAAGACCTATAGTAGGTGGCACAGCAATTAGATTTTGGTGGGTGGTTTTTTTTTTTTTTTTTTTTTTGGGGGGGGGGAGAGACGCGGTGGAAGGAAACCTAGATGTATCTCAATTATGCAAGAACTAGGGTTAGGTAAGAAAAACTTAAATGTGGAAGCTAGGGCAAGCAGGAGGCTTGAGCGGTTTGGCTTCAAGCAAGTCCTTGAGATGCAGTTTCTAAAGATGGCATGGGCATATGTGATGAATGTGCTCAAGGATGCAATCAAGTTGGTTACTTGGTTAGGATGATCATGGACAGTGTCCATTCTACATTATAGTGAGTCAATGAAAAATTGAATAAAATGACAATATAACATGATATTTCCTAAAATCATGTTCTATCCAAACTCTCTCGACGTATGTAGGTGACATTTATCAATGAATGTCCAACAAATACTAGAATGTATCATCAATATTGTTGGATCTGTGTCCTCTTGGAGTGGTTCTACTCTGACTCTCAAAATCTGACTCTCTGACATTGCATATTAGGTGGCTTGTTATGTGGACAAAAGTGGACTTCACCAAGAATCGTAATCAGCTTCTAGGTTGACCAAACTTAAAACCCTAAAAAAATCCAAACTGCCCTTCAACTTCTCCTTAAGATTATGGTTTTAAGTTCTTGCACAGAGGCAGAGTTTAATTTTCCATCTTCTTGGGGATCGCAAGGATAAAACTACGGCCTCCCTCAACCTCCTTAAGATTTCAAAGCCAGGGTTTGTCTTCCACTCTATATCTTGCGTCTTCCTTATCAAGTGGGAGACAATGTCAACACACTCCCAACAGGATTGTATAAGATGATTGATGATCATCACATTTGACAGTTGATAACCATGTGAAAAGTCAACAAAAACTGAAAACAATATTACCTCTATATGAGCGAACTCTGTGGTCAAACATCAAGCAGTGCCCAGGGCAATTCATTGGCTTAAGTCCAAACTCTTGCTTCTCTACCTGTAAAAGGAATAGTGTATCAAGTGAACACATCGTGAACATAGTTGATAAACCAAAGGGCACCTAATAAATACATAATTAAATTAAATAAATAAACAAACAAATAAAAAGTTAGATTAAATATATTGTTTCAGTAAAAGGCTACTGTTGTACAGATTCACCACTATATGGGAGCAAACAAAAAACAGGGAAATACAGGTTGTTTCCCACCTTACTGATGACAAAGATGATGCTAGAAGAGATATTTTGTGGTTTAATTTTATGTAGGCATACCCAGTAAAGAAAATTAACTAGGAGTGTCAGTCATTAAATGGTCACCTCTATGCATAGCATCACATACACTAATAAAACCTCACCTCAAACACAAACATGTTCTCCTTATAGTTTTCAGCATGTCCAGAAATATCCCATAGTTGCATGTTGTACATGTTTGGTGTTACAACCTGCCAAAGAGAGCAAATTCTAATACTTAAGTAATCAATATCACCAATTAGAGAATACTGAATAACCATAACGAAAACACAAACCTCTTCATAGCCTCTCTCTCTGTATTGACCTCTTATGAACTCCATTAATTTGTTGTAAATTCGAGATCCATGGGGCAAAAAGAATGTACTTCCGGGGCTGGAAAGAGATGCAATTAATAATAATAACCTCAAATTTACATGTATAGAAATCACTGAAAATCACTCGTATATTACCTAAGCGGGTGCCAAAAGAAAAGCTCTTGTTTTATTCCCAATTGTCTATGATCATATTTCTTTGCTTCTTCAAGTAAAGTGAGGTAGTCCTGCATGAATGTACATGTTTAAAAGAACTCAACTAGTGATTTAAAACTCGAGATTCAGATTGGAGGAACATGTAATTCAGTATCCTAAAAGCACATGCTTGTTTATTCCCTTAAATTACCTATACAAACCTAGCTACTAACCGTCTAAGAATTACTAGTGTTGTTGAAAAAAGAGTTCATATTTTAGTGAACCCAATCAGGGATACTCAGATTTGATCACAAAAAAAGTATATGTTAAAAATAAAATATACCAAATGTACTTTCCATGGTCATGAGAATTTCTATCAGCAATATATAAATATCAATCAGACTAACCCTTGTAAAGGAACCCCTAACTAAGACTAACTTCCATAAAAAATATCTCTGCAACTCGTGACAGACCAAACAGTGGCTCATTTTTTAAACAATACCACTTAGAAACTAGGAAAAAAAATGATATTAAACAGAATATCCCTGCAAAGACCCAACATCTAGACAATGTGCTCCATCCAAGAAATGCTAGGCATCTCCTATACAGGAAATTCTAAATGTCGAGGGAACCAGCGAGGGAGGGGGGTGAAGCCGTTCATCCCCCTCGAGATGCGTGCAAGCCCGTGTCTCGATGCGCTTTCATGCATCTCGAGGGGGTGAACGACTTTCACCCCCTCCCTCGCTGGTTTCCTCGCCCATTCCCTCGCTGTTTAGACAAACCCCTCCTATACTGAACAAGCATTCCTCACAGCAAAAATATTATTTCGCAATAAGGCAAGTCCTAAATTTCTGATCGACGAAGCAATACAAAAGAAAATAAAATCAGGTATGAGAAACAAGATATTAAACAAGTACAGCCAGGTTGAAGAGATTATTTCACATTTTAAACAGGTTCCGGGAAGCTATACCTAATATCAATCAGTCTAAAGTAAGTAACATCGACACTTTGTTTTCAAAAAATTCCCCGTATCAGACATGTAGCAACACACAGACACCCAGGGACTCATTGGATACTCCATGCTTCGATCATCAACTTTTTTGCATATTTTTGAAAAGTTATAAAAAAATTTACAAATGTTACAAACACATTATGGCAAAGTAGTACACGTATAGCAATATTGACCTCCAAGTTAAACAATATGACTAATTGGAAAAGTAAATAATACTAAAATGTACAAGCATGTTCCAAATTGTGTTTTTTGGGATAAATATGTCCGACTCCTCGTATCTATGTAATTACATAGCTAAATACTAGTCCATCCCTAGTCACAGAACTGGTTCCAATTAAAACAAACACATTAAAAGATGATACCTTCAATTTTTTGGAATCCGGATAAGATATCCCGTAAACTCTTTGCAAACTTTCACGCTCTCTTTTCCCTCTCCAGTAGGCTGATGAAGCCTGCAAATAGAGACCAATTGATTAACCACAACGCCCTGTGCGCATGGGAATTCTATTAATATGCTTATGTATTACCTTCAAGCAAGCAAATGCTTTCACAAAAGATGTATTTGGAATATGTGGTCCACGACACAAATCGACTAAGGGCCCACATCTATAGACTGTGATGGTCTTGTCTTCTGGTAGTTCATTAATGATTTCAACCTGAAGAAAATTACATCCTCATCTTCATGACAGGATAAAATGACAACACAACCATCTAAATGATATTTTGAATGCAGCAATACTTGCTTTAAAATTGTTTTCTGAAAACATGTCTAGGGCCTGCTGTCTGGATACTTCAATCCTCTCAAATGGTTGTTTCTCCTGCAATATTGACATTGACAAGAAGTTAGGGAACATATTTAAATACTTACCAACAGTAATTTTAGGATAAATATGAGGTCATTGACTCTATGCTATTTCATATATCTGGTGACAAATTTTAAGATCTTCTCAATAACCTTAAGCTTGTGTGCATAAAGAAAGTAAATTTATATTAGAGACCAAAATGCCTTGAGCTGCAAGCAATGCACCTGCTTTTACAAATGCATGCAGGTCATCCATGGAGTTTCAGAATGGGGTTAAGTGTGGCTATGAAATTTTCCTCATATAAACATTATCGTCACCAAATATCAGCTCATTCTTTAAAAAAAAAAAAAATTCATTTTAATATATTTGTATTTTCCTTAGTATCCATGTTTCGTTGCGTAAACCAATCAATTTTGTGAAAATTTATAGGTGGTTCATTACTATTACAGCAGAAATTATAAATTTCACTATACTGTTCCAACAAAAATTTAAAGTCTAGTAAAAAATATATCAAAATTTTATTTTACACTTCAAACAAAAAAAAATTTCTACTTGTTGGATGAGTCATGAAATCTTTAGTTAATTATTGTACCATTGGTTATTTTTGGTGGTGGGTGGTTACCGCCTGACCGGGGGTGCGGGGATGTAACAGTAAGTCAATGACATTGGTGGCTGCGTTGATGATGGTGGCATGTGTGGTGGTGGATGTAATTATGGTAGCAATGGTGCTTGCGTTGATGGTAGTGGCATTGCGCTGGTGGTACTAAGGGCAATATGATGATTCTGAGGCTAGGGATGCCAATGGGTCCCCAGCCTGCCCTCAGGGAATGGGAATAGGGTGCTCCAGTAACCGAGCAAACAGGGAGAAAATAATGAAACCCATGTCAAAAAGGGTCCCCACCCCTGTTTTCTCTACTACTTTCAAACATGAAGCTCGGTTTTTGTCAACAACGACCACCCTCGGACGTTTGAGATTAAAAGTGGAAACTAATAAAAAAACGAACAGTCAAGATTATTCAATTCATAAATAAGGATGTGTGAAAAATTGTCATTCCCTCCTCCCCAAAAACATGTACCCCAAACCAGATGAAAAATTAGGAGACAATTTAAACGAGAAGATCCCTCTCCCTTCCTTCCCTCCCATTCTCATGCTCTCGTCTCTCCTCTTACTACACCTCTCACATGCGACATTTCTCTATAGTATTAGTATCAATATCATTGAGTACGCTCTCTAGCTCACTTTCGACGCCTCTCAATATTTGGGGTTTTGATCTAGTCTGAATTGAGTAGTCGATGTACCTTCCCCTTAAGTCTCTCTTTCTCCTTAAATCACTCTACTAAACATGAGTCAGCATCTATGCAGTTAAATCGGAAAGCAGTCGCAGCGCGGTCTAGGACCGAATTACGATTAAACGGGATTGATCGAATTTAATCGGTCTACTTTAAATATTAATATATAATTTAATTTTTACTAATTTACAGCTAAATTTAATTATGCAGGTACCCAAACTTGTTTAGGAACAACCAACACAGCACAACAGCACAAGTAACAAGTGATAGCAAGTTAGAACTTAGCAACATCACTCTACGAGTAAATAGCAATATGTAAACTCTAAAACTAACATTCAATAATTCAAAAATAAGCCGATATAAGTTATATCAGTAAAAATAATTTGCATTCAATCATTCATAAATAAACCGATATAAGTTATATCAGTAAAAATAAGTTATACCGATAAAATTGGCGAGTTGGCTGACCGACTCGCCAATTTTTCGGAGTTCGCTAAACGCCAACCGATTTCACCCAGTTCGGTTCCTTCAAACCCTGAATTACGATTAATCGGCAATTTTTGCCGCATTAATAACATAGGTCGGCATTTTCATCAAAGATCCATCTCAAAATGAACACCACAAAGTCGTCACTTACTAAAGCAGCAAAGATTTCATGCTTTCATGGTAGGGTTGGCAATGGTGATCTTGGTGTCATCATTTACCTTGTTCAAGTCTACAAATGCAAGTACTTCCCCATTTCCATTAAAAATTTTCTTTTCTTTTCATATATTATGCTCAATGGATGATCAACCCCATTTATTACTTTGATTACTACTAATATTCTTGCTAGGTTTTGACTGAATCAGGTTCTCAGATCTGGGTTTCAGTGAGTTGTTCTGGATTGGTTTTGCTTCTCATGATTTGTGCATGCAAGGAGATAATGTGTCAATTACTTGCTTTTGTAGATGGAGGCTCAAAGGTATGGAAAGGATACTTTTGTTAATGGTTAGGTCTATGGGTTTTGTAACCTCATGTTCATTTTTCTATCTAGTAGTGCTTGAAAGTTGTCATAGACTTCCATAGAATAGTAGAAATTATTGCACTTATAAGCAGTTGGCCGTTTGAATTTTTCCATGTGAGTTTTGTTGGTAGTCCCTTCCTCTCTTTCCCTCATTTTATACTAATTGACTTTTGTTAACAGAAAACAAACAATATTATGGGTCATCATACATGTTTTGTTTCAACTGCAGTTATTGAATCTGGATTTATGATATATGTTGATACCATGATTACGGAATCACTATCAACAAGGAAGCATAGTAGAAGACATTCTTAAGCTACCAATGAAATGAGCAAACAATGTCATTAACAGTAACAAAACCGAAGCTGACAGAAAGCATCAGTAATTCAGTACCTCAACAGCTTTTTTTGCTCCCATTTCAATTAGTTTAAAGTGATCCTCATTCAAACCTAGCTCTCCATAAAACGCATCATAATAAAAGCCCTACAGGAAAAATTAGAACATTTTATAAGAACCAACACCCAAAAAAATTAAATTGGCAATATAATAAGCAAATCAACTTCACTACTCATTTTAGAAAATCCATTGACGAAAAGGGAAAGAATCACAATGAAGACAAGGACCCCTAAAATGAACAGACTCAGAGTAGCCAGGAACTCCTTAAGAGACTGACGACAACAGAGAAAAACAAAAGTGGCAACACTATGTCACAAAGATCAGACAGACCCACAGAAATACGGCCTTCCACGACTATGATACCAGCTGGTTCTGCCCTACCCCTTCTTATCTTGAGCTTCAAATACATAAAATTTCCCATCATTTACACAGAGACTGTCTCATGGCTCAATGTTAGTGTACTTTGTAAGACACAACCCCACCTATTAAGTCAAACTTATTCTATAACCAGCACACAAAATAATCAAAACAAATCAAATTTTATTCCAGGAGACAGTGAAACTGATAAATAACTTGCCTTGCAAATAAAAAAGTTTATAACATTTACCTCTCCTCTAGTTGTACAAGGTCCAATGCACAGCTTGCACCCATATACCATCTCCAGTGACTGCCAATCCAAAACATGAACTAAACTCAGAATAAACATAAACCAAACTAAGATTCAGAAAAATCTCAAACAAGACCAAAACAATGAAATTTTCTCCAAAACCCACTCACCTGTCCCAAAATATGAGCACTAGAATGCCACATAGTGTCTCGTCCTTCATCTGAATCAAAAGTGAACACCTTGAGCTCACAATCACCTTCCAATGGCCTCAACATATCCCAAAGAGTCCCATTAACCTGGGAAATCAGCGCACTCGATGCCAAGCTCTTCGATAACTCCTTGGCAATGTCCATGGGTGTCGTTATCCATTTCTTCCCCTCCTTCACATTCCCATCCGGTAGAGTAATTCTATCAAAAAAACAATGGGCAAGTCAAATTCGTGCTCAAAGAGACTCAAATACAAAAGGGGTTCGTCCAAAGGGAGCTTACTTGATCGGGTCTCCGCCGATGGACTTGCGGTGCTCGATTTGCTCGGCTTTGATGGACTCGAATAAGCGAATCCGCTTGTCGATGACTGTTTGGAGATAAGCCTCGTCTTTGGCGTAGCTTGGTGTGGCGGGTTGGGGTGGCTTCGATTTGGGTTTTGCGGGTTTGGGCTCGTTTTCAGCCATTATTGGTGTCGAAGAAATGTGGGGGAGAGTGTTGTGTGAGTGAGATGGAAGTAAGGAAGAAGAGGAGGAGGCAAGTCGACTGAAAGTGAAACCCTGGCGCTGCAGCAACTTGAGCATCTAAAACAGAAGTTTTGCCCTATGAGGAGTGCTTATGGAGAACTGATAACTAAAAAAATGAAAGGGGTGATAAAGGCACCCATAATACTATTAAAGGCACCTCTGTTTAGAGGCGCCCCACATTTGTAAGTGACAATCCCAACCAATTTACCGTCTTCTCTTAGTGGTCTCTCCACTTGCTCTTGATCCATCCATTTGTATTTATTGTGTATATATATAAGAGGAGGGGTCTTCTCGGACATGTGGCCCTTTTTTGTGATTTCAGATTTCAGGCTGATGTGGCGCTCTTAAAAAATTGAAAAATAAGTTTTCGATTTGATTCTCTCTTCACGCGTCATTTGGGTTACTCTCTCCATCTATTTCATATTATTCCATCGGTTACCTCTTTGGTTCACTTTCCAATAGGGGTGGGCATCCCATCCCGCGATCCCGTTCCCGTCCCGATCCCGTCCCGTCCCGTCCCGATTTTTTCGGGTCTTAATGGGATTGAATAATTTCATCCCGATCCCGTCCCGTCCCGATCTAGAATGGGATGGGATGGGATGGAGATTTTCAATCTCGCCAATCCCGTCCCGTCCCGAACTAATTTATTAATATTAATTATTAACATTTTTATTTAATTATTTATTTTAAAATTGTGGATGCCCATACAAATATACTAATGTATATAACATTAATTTTAACTTTATAAAAATGTTAACATTAATTGTGGAACAATAGGGCCTTACAACTGAAACTCAAATAAAGCTTTGGACCAGAGCTCTGCCACAATGGCGCAGCCCAGAAGCAAATGGTCAATAATCTTCTCGGGCTGATCACAGAGCACACAATGGTTTGGGATTAAAAAGCCCATCTCGACGATGTTGTCTGCTGTGAGCACCCTACCATGAAGAACAGTCCACAAGAGAAATCTATGTTGACCAAATGAACTTGATGATGTTGTCTACTGTGAGCACCCTACCATGAAGAACAGTCCACAATAGAAATCTCTATTGACCAAATGAAAGAATGTAAGTTATTGAATCATTGAGCAAGGGGAGGAGTGATCCTAGGAGCCAAATCGTGATATAGTCCACAAGAGAAATCTCTGATGACCAAATAGAAGAATGTAAGTTATTGAATCTTTGATCAAGGTGGGGGGGAGTGATCCTAGGAGCCAATTCTTGATACCATTCTTTTACTGAGAAGTTAGAGCCCTTGTCATTCTAAAACCATCTATCTTGGCCTTCACCTAGCTAAATTGAGTTTGTGGCAGCTAGCAAGTTGGACATTTGATTGATTTCCTAGTCATCATTTGGGTTTCTCCTCAGCTGGAAACTTCCTTGAGTATGTTCCAGAATTCTCTAAATTTACCTTTCTTGTTAAGACACATAGAGATATCAGGAAACGGGTCTTTCTTGTATATAACATTTTTATTTAAAATTTTTATTTAATTATTTATTTGGCAAATGTTGCTTCAAATTTTTTGGATGTTGCTTCAAATTTTTTGGATGCCGCTGATCCCGTCCCGTCCCGATCCCGTTTGGGATGGGACGAGGTCGGGATGGAGTTTTTCCCATCCCGTCCCGTCCCGATCCCGTATGAACGGGATGGGATAGGGATGGGTATATCTCGTCCCATCCCGTCCCGTGCCCACCCCTACTTTCCAATCTCACCGAAACACACTCACAAATTCAAGAACTCATGAGGAAATCAATGGATAAAATTTTCTTCTACCGCACCCAGGTAACATTTTTTTTTCTTTCTAGGTGGTTGAATTGAATGCAGTGTTTTCATCATATCGAGGGCTTGAAATTGGGTGTTATTCAAAGGTTTTTTCTTATAATTTTAAGCAATCTTAAATGAGCACTAACACTTTGTATATATATGGTCCCCTTATGGTTCATTTAAATCTGACATGGTTCTCTAAGAAATCAATAAATAAGCACTACTCACTCTTTCACGCGTCATTTGGGTTCCTTGGAAATGCTCGTGTGATTTTGTCTTAACAAAATGTTTGAGTAATTTTATGATTTTGTCTTTTTTCACATTAACAAAATGTTTGAATTATTTTATAATTGTATCTCAATTTTTGTACATTGTTTTCTTGTAATAATTTATGGATCTATTGTATTCTATAATGTTGTACTTTTATAGTTTTTCATTGCATATTTTTCTTTTACTTTCTTAAACCGGTTTTAGTGACATAGAATTTTCCCTTCGTGGAGGTTTGGGGATGCCATCGGATGGTAATGGTATTTATAGATTCTAAAATTACAATTACAAATCATTTTGTCGCAACTTTTAGCTAAAATATGCTAGGTCTTAGGCTCGCCAGATTCTTACTAAGTCTCCAGTGAACAAAGAGATGGATAGGCATTAACTACTAAGCGAACAAAGATTCGTTTTTCTCTATCAATTAACATTTCATCTATATAGATTCTTAGTTGATTGATATCTTTGATACCCTTTCCTATTCCACCTTTAATTGAAACCTAGGCCCACTAAAAGCATGGATTCCTTTTCAAGTTTCATGTTCTTCTCTGCAAAACAACCTCACTATGGATTAATATGGATTGAGCAATTCTAGATGTCGAGGTTTTGGGCGAGGTTTTGGGCGAGGGATGGTACGTCGCACGCGAGCAGGTGACGTGGTAAAAAAAAAAAAATTGGGGGGAAATCGAAATTTTTTGGGAGAAGAAGGAGGGAACAGAGCTCCTTCCCCATTTTCTTCCTCTCGCTCTCCCCATTTGCTTCCTCTCGACAGGTCTCCCCCTCCCTCTCCTCCAAACGAAGCGCTCTCTCTCCCTCTCCCTCTCCCTCTCCCTCTTCCACCTTCATCGTCATCGACTCAAACGAAGGAGAAGAGAAGAAGGTCAAACGAAGCCAGAGAAATACTCTCCTAGGACCCATTTCAGATCTGGTTTTTGAGGCATTTTTGGCTCAAAATTTCGACGAGGAAATACTCTCAGGTTTTTGGCTCAAATCTAGGGTTCGAGATCGGGTGTTTAAGTCAGTTGTGAGGAGTTTGTGAAGATTCTGTGAGTCTGTGAGGAGTTTTATGAGTCTGTGATTTGTGAATCTCACTGGTGTTCGATTGCTCTGTGAAGAGTCTGTAAGTCGACTGGAGCTTGAGAGGCTCGATTTGGAGAGTGGTTGTTTGGCTCAAACTTTCGACAAGGAGAAACTCTGAGGACGATCAAGACTGGAGAAGGAGAAGCTGGGGTCTGTGTTTCTCACCCACCCATTTGATCTGTTTCCTTATAAAAATGCAAGAAGGTAAACAAAATACAATAGGAGCTTATCTCAAAATTGCTAGCACCAATAACCATTTTTTTTGCATCTTTCTTTTTTTATTTGTTTTTTTTTTTTTTTTCATTTTTTTTAACTTCTACTTGCTGTCATCATCTGATGAAGTGGCTGATTGGCTCTTGGTGAGAATCAATTGTGATGGTATGTGAAGATGCCAGAGCATAACTTTGGAGCAATCACCTTGTGGGAGTCCCTTGAGCTTGGTGTCGTCGATAAGTAATCGATGAAGCTGATGATGAAGGTGCACTTGATGCCATGATGATGAAGGTGCACTTGATGCCATGATGATGAAGGTGCACTTGATGCCATCGTTTCTATCATCACAGGTCCACCAGGGACAAATCCTGTACAGTTAATGCCACAAATTTCATTGCCTGTTCTCATTTTATGGGGTGATCAAGGCGCGTTTACCCCCCTTGAGATGGTCCAGTAGGGAGATACTTTTCTTTATTCTTTTGTTTGTTAAGAACTGTTAGAGAATAGAAGTCTACCTATGTTACAACATAGGAAAGTGTCATAGAATAGAAGTCTACCTATGTTACAGAATAGAAAAGTGTTACAGAATGGGTTAGGAAGACTTTCCTATTGTATTTTGGTTTCCTAACTTAGGAAAGTGTTATAGAAATTTAACCAAACTTAGGAAACCAAAATACAATAGGAAAGTCTTCCTAACCCATTCTGTAACACTTTTCTATTCTGTAACATAGGTAGACTTCTATTCTATGACACTTTCCTATGTTGTAACATAGGTAGACTTCTATTCTCTAACAAGAACAGAGTGAATATGCTTGTGGATTTGGTCTTTATCTTTATTCTTGTGTTTGTGAGTTTAATGTCCGTGTTTCTTCTTTTTGCTAGGTTCCTTACTTATCAGCAAGTTCCATCAGGGAACTTTGAATGACTAGTATGACAACTTGACAGAGCTGATTAAGTCGGCTGATGAAGCAGTGAGCCGATCAGGATCCACCTAGGGCTAAGTGGACGAATTACGTTACAGAAACGCTTGCAGATCTGACAGTCGAATACGTTCTTAAGGGAAATAGACAAAAGAACACCTTTAGCAAGAAAGCATGGAACAACATGTGTATTGACTTCCACAGTAAAACAGGTCTGAAATGGGACGAACGGTAGTTAAAGAATCGGTATAATGTTCTACGGAAGCAGTATGCCACTATTAAGTCATTTCTAGCTACAAATGGCTTCAGTTGGGATGAATCACAGGGCATGAATGTCGCTGCTGATAAACTGTGGAATCAATATGTCAAGGTACAGATTTTCAAATCCTAAGGGTTTTATTAGATTATTTACTTAGTAGTTCTATGACTAGCTCCAATGCAATGGAACTGAAAATGATGCAAATTAAGAGGCTGGTGGCATTGTTGTTGCTATGTCAAGTTTGTTTATTTTTGTTTATTTCAAGGCCTGATGAAGCAGATCATAGATTTTGTCATTGCTGATTACCATTACGGCTGTTTGGATAGGTCTATTGGAGGCATCGGTGGTACCCCGCAGCTATACATAGTTGGTAAGTTTGTAGTAATATTGTATAAAACGCATCTTCATTCATATGCCTAGGTGCAAGTAAGCTTACCTAGTATGTGCTATTTTCTTCCAGCTGCCCGTCTACTATGTTGTCTCTAGGATGCTATGGTCTATTGATGGTTGGAGTTGGTTTGATGAGATTTCCTACATGTCCTCAAGAAGCAGGGTTGTTGGCTCAGGCAAATCCTACATTGAGTCTTGTGTTACAGCTCGTGACATTTAAGTTGATCACCATGTTATTGAAAAGGAAAAACATGCCACTTCACATGGAATCTGATAGAGTTTGCAAATCAATGGCTACAAACAACTAGATTTCGATTCGAATATCTCAAACGACGAAATTGTTGTCCATCTCTCGGTGAATAAGCAGTTTCAGGCAATTGAAGTGACTTATTTAATTGGGCGAAGTTTGTAAATGATGTCGAATTAACGAGGAAACTTTACGCCCATGCCTTGTAGCTTGTATTTATTTTATATATATTGATTGTCATCCAATACTTCACATTGTTGTATATTGGTAGGTGGTTCATTATTCTCCTGACTTGTTGGTATTTTTATTTTTATTTTAGTCAATTGTCATCCAATACTTCACTTCTTTGTACATCAACAACATCAATAGACAACGGAGCAGTACCATCCCTCCGCCACCACTAGTTTTCTTGAATAGGCTTCTTCCCTTCCCTTCAAATCCATTTGTATCTAGGGCTTCAGGGTTACATGCATTGGTTTCATTCCTAACTAAATCACATAAAACAAAATGATCAAAGAAAAACTGAGAAAACAAGCACATTCGGGTAAGACCCTTTCATTCACACATAATTTCATCAAACACTTTCATTCTGCAGGAAGAAAGAACTTTGGCGGTTTGGTTTCATACAATTCAGAGTGCCAAAAACTTCAGGCTTACAATTCCTGGACTTAAATGATGCTTCTTTGGACAGCAGCAGCAGTAATAATAATAAACATGTTTTTGTTTTAAAAACCAAGCAACAGTGATAGCACTGAAATAGAAAGCATGGACTTGCACGATAGCATCAAATGATATTGAACTGAACTTCTTTGTAGCATTGAAATATCAAGCAAACTAAACATCATGTTAGTCTATATTGGTCAATCCAGATAACCAATTAAAACTTCTCAAGGGTACAACTTTCTACTAATCTCTTTTTGTATTATAAAAAGGAAAAAGAACTTCTACTACTCTCAATCCAGCAGTTTTCCTATGATTTTCATCCGAATGACCTACCTCTTGTCAACTTCTTTACCTTTATATCGACCCCATGGAAATTAAAACAACTGCAGCTTCAAGTGGCCTGGTAGCTTCTTCAAGTTCATTTTGGTATTGTCGGTTCCTCTTCAACATCACTTAAATGCTGCTTGTTGCCCTCCTCATCCAATTCACTTCAACTGTCTTCTATGAGATCATTTGAATGCTTGTTAGCTTCTTCATCACCAACTTTCTCCAATTCATTCGTGCTCTTGGTAACTTCATCAAGTTCATTTACGAAGCTCTTGGTAATCTGTGTTACATAAATAATAGATCTGAGGATTACACAACAACAGACAAACAACAATCAACTAAAGGCCTTCTTTACCAAAAACATCTAGCACCGCAAAGCTCTGCGACAAAAGCACTTTGAAGCAGCAAAACATTCTAATTCAGTGACAGCTCATGAATCCACATGTATTGATGTTGCCAAACATGCAGAAAACTAGTGCTCTCTTATTCACAACTCAACATACCAAACATAGAGAGAAAAAGAGATTCCAGAAAGTGGACCAAAACTAGTAGTAAAAACATCTCTAGATACACCAAAGACCACACACACTCACCTAAATGTAAAATCTAATCGAACTCCACTATTGACATAAGTTAAAAATGAAAATCCTAGAGCATCTCCATGTCATAATCATAGCCGTAATAGATCACACTCGAATATAAGATATGGGTTAAGGGAACTCACTGAAAAGAATGGAGTCTAATCCTTTGTTCTCCATGTACTCATAGACAACCATCTTTTCCTCCCCTTCAACACATCCACCTAAAAGACTAACAAGATTCCTATGTTGTAGCCTTGCAATTAACATAACTTCATTTTTTAACTCCTCTGCTCCTTGCCCTGAATTCTTCGATAATCTCTTCACAGATACCTCCTGTCCATCATCCCATGTACCCTGTCGAATAAAAATTGGCTATATGTTTAATGCCTTAAAATACATTTTGAAGGAATGAATTTTTAAGAATTCGAAAACAACATGAGTTTTACCTTATAAACACATCCAAAACCACCTTGTCCAAGCAAGTTTGTATTATTGAAATTGTTTGTCGCCCTCATAATGGTATCCATATCAAAAAGATTCAACTCAATACTGTCCTTCTCTCCATTATAATCTCTTTTACCATGATAATAACAACATCAATATACAACGGACCTGTGATGATAGAAACGATGGCATCAAGTGCACCTTCATCATCATGGCATCAAGTGCACCTTCATCATCAGCTTCATCGATTACTTATCGACGACACCAAGCTCAAGGGACTCCCACAAGGTGATTGCTCCAAAGTTATGCTCTGGCATCTTCACATACCATCACAATTGATTCTCACCAAGAGCCAATCAGCCACTTCATCAGATGATGACAGCAAGTAGAAGTTAAAAAAAATGAAAAAAAAAAAAAAAAACAAATAAAAAAAGAAAGATGCAAAAAAAATGGTTATTGGTGCTAGCAATTTTGAGATAAGCTCCTATTGTATTTTGTTTACCTTCTTGCATTTTTATAAGGAAACAGATCAAATGGGTGGGTGAGAAACACAGACCCCAGCTTCTCCTTCTCCAGTCTTGATCGTCCTCAGAGTTTCTCCTTGTCGAAAGTTTGAGCCAAACAACCACTCTCCAAATCGAGCCTCTCAAGCTCCAGTCGACTTACAGACTCTTCACAGAGCAATCGAACACCAGTGAGATTCACAAATCACAGACTCATAAAACTCCTCACAGACTCACAGAATCCTCACAAACTCCTCACAACTGACTTAAACACCCGATCTCGAACCCTAGATTTGAGCCAAAAACCTGAGAGTATTTCCTCGTCGAAATTTTGAGCCAAAAATGCCTCAAAAACCAGATCTGAAATGGGTCCTAGGAGAGTATTTCTCTGGCTTCGTTTGACCTTCTTCTCTTCTCCTTCGTTTGAGTCGATGACGATGAAGGTGGGAGAGGGAGAGGGAGAGGGAGAGGGAGAGAGAGCACTTCGTTTGGAGGAGAGGGAGGGGGAGACCTGTCGAGAGGAAGCAAATGGGGAGAGCGAGAGGAAGAAAATGGGGAGGGAGCTCTGTTCCCTCCTTCTTCTCCCAAAAAATTTCGATTTCCCCCCAATTTTTTTTTTTTTTTTTTTTTACCACGTCACCTGCTCGCGTGCGACGCACCATCCCTCGCCCAAAACCTCGCCCAAAACCTCGACATCTAGAATTGCTCATATGGATTTTTTGTTTCAGTTTTTTTTATTTATTTATTTTATATGCGGTGGGGGAAAGCAACACACTTATTATTTTATCGCATGTACCACGGGAGAAGCAATTGATATGTCACATGAGAAGGCAAGACACTTATTTTTTTAACGTGATTATTTAAACAGGAAAATGATCAAACACTATGGTGTAGCAAAGGACATTTGATATCATATTTGTGATTCCAATATCGCTAATGTGAAGTAGAAGTACAATACAACTCTCCTCTCTTCCACCACACAAGGTGCCCTTTCTACCCTGTTTGACCTTTTTTCATTTTTAGATAATTAACTTTGTTTTGTTTTGGATGATTTTTCATCTGTGTTCCTATTAAGAATGCCCATATGGCTAATTTCGTTCTAGATTAATCAAGACCCAATGATTCTCTTTATATTGCTAATTTTATTATTCTTGAATTTATAATATATTTGCATCAGTAGTTTGATGTGGATTACCATGTCGAGACAAAGAATATGGACACTTAGTTAGACTCCTTGCATTGCCCAATGCGAATGGGTGAAAACATATTTTTTTTGGACAATTTGAGTGTTTGTCGTAAAATAGCCATAACTTATTCATTTCAAAACATTTTCAAGTGATTATTACAATTTTTTTGTTAATAATCTTGAGAATCGGGCTCAGTAGAGAGTATAAGTTGGCCGAAAATTATGAACACAACCCCGTTTTCATTGCAAGACAAATTTGCACGACTTTTGTAAAATGACCATAACTTGCTCATTTCAAAATATTTTCAAGTAATTCAAATTGTGTTTATTAGATAACTTAGAGTATTACATTTTTCATGTTTTAATGAGCTCGAGAATCAGTCTCAATCAGGCGTATAAGTTGGCCAACAGTTAGGAATACTACCCCATTTTCATTGCAAGACAGATTTACGCGAGTTTAGTAAATTGACCATAACTTGCTCATTTCAAAACATTTTCAAGTGATTCAAATTGTGTTTATTATATAACTCAATGTGTTCGTGTTTTAATAAGCTTGAGAATCAGTCTCAATCGAGTGTATAAGTTGGACGAAAGTCAGAGACACTACTCTGTTTGCCAGACAGATTTGCGTGACTTCAGTAAAATGACCATAACTTGCTCATTTCATAACATTTTCAACTGGTTCAAATTGTATTTATTAGGTAATTCAGAGTATTAAAATTTTTATGTTTGATGAGCTTGGGAATCAGTCTTAATTGAGTGTATCAATTGGCTGAAATCATGGACAATACCTTTTTGTGACAATTTTGAGTAAGTTAAATAAAATGACCATAAGTTGCTCAATTCACAATTTTTTTAATTCATTCACATTGTGATGATTAGATGACTAAGAATAGTGCAATTTTCATGTTTTGATGAGCTTGAGAATCGATCTCAAATTGAGCAT
The DNA here is from genome assembly GCA_963556465.1 of Berberis vulgaris. NCBI lineage: Eukaryota > Viridiplantae > Streptophyta > Magnoliopsida > Ranunculales > Berberidaceae > Berberis > Berberis vulgaris. The sequence continues at coordinate 92,831,479 of OY747125.1, forward strand.
TTAAATTGAACCAAAGTCAGAGATAATATTTTGTTTTAAGGGAGAGAAAGGTGACGGGGGTGGTGGCGATTGATAGAGAAAAAAGGGAGAAATGTGGCGGTGGCAGGGTGGTGGTGGTGTCCGGTGGAGAAGAGAGGGAGAACAAAGAAGAAGAGGAATAGAGGGTATAATTTTAAATTTTAGATTTTTATTGGTGGTGTGGAAGAGAGGTGGTGGTGTGGGAGAAAAAAAATTGGAAGAGTGATACTAGGGTGCCTGATCTTGTGCCTAGCATGTGCTAGGCACGTGCCATTTAATGAGGTGGGATCAAAAGGCCAAAAAAAAAAAATTCGAAAACACATTCTCAAACCCACGCGATTAGGGCTCCAAACTCCGGCGTCCTCCAGTCGTCCGGTATTTTTCTCCCTTTTTCTCTCTCCATCATCACTTCTATGTCTCTCTTTCAATCTATTTCAGTATCTGTGCACTTCTCTGGTATTTCACTTTTCTGTCTCTCTCAACCGAATTTGAAAAGAAGTTGATGAAGAATGATAATATTTGTGTTCTTAGAATAGAGTTTTTCTCTCTCGTTGGGTTTTCAGAATAGAGTTTCATTTCAGATCAAATTTGAAATCTTACTGTGCTTTGTTTTTTTTATTTTAGATCAGTTCATAGAGAATGCAGCATTTGAGTTTTTTTTTATGTTAGATCATTTAGAATATTTGTGCACTTTTTTAACTCCACACTCTTATTTCAATCCAATAAATTGTTCTCTCTTCATGTTGTATGAAGTAACCTTAGTGGTGTAGTGTCATTTGTATAGGTCCTATAGATTTAATGGGGTTTTGCTTACTGAATGATCTATAGGTCCTATAGATTTAATGGAGATGGAGTTGAGGGTCCAATTTACATGTCATATTGTTCTGTCAGATCAAAAGGGAAATATTAGGCCCCTACCATTCCAACCTTGTTAGTAGGAAACACCCTTTACACATCCTTGTCAAGTATTCCAAATTTGTGTATAGTTCATTTTCCATGATGCTAATTTTCCATCAAATTTGTGTTCAATTTGTCATATTTTCAAGGATGGATACATTAGAAAATAGCGAATGTATGGAAAATTTCGAATTCGTAGAGTTGATAAAAGAGTCTTTCATAGGGATGGAATTTAACAACATTGATGAGTATCAGTCATATTATCATGATTATGGTAATAAAAAGGGATTTCCAGTTAGAGTAAGGGCAACCGAAAAGGATGATGAGGGAAATCCTATATATCTTATTCTTGTATGTGGTCGGGCTGGGAATTTAAAAAGTAAAGCAGAAAGTGTTATAAAATTGCGTCCCTGTGGTAGATGTAGTTGTAAGGCTAAGATTAGAGCTCTTATACGCCCTGATGGAACAGTGAAAGTGACAACAGTAACTGATGATCACAATCATGATTTGAGCCCTGCAAAATCGAGATAGTATAAGAAAAATCGAGTTATGAGCCAGTATGTGAAAAAGAGGCTTGAATATAATGATAAGGCGGGCATTAGGCCAAATCAGAATTTTTCTTCGTGTGTGGTTGAAGCTGGTGGGAATGATTAGGGGTGGGCACGGGACGGGATGGGACGAGATATACCCATCCCTATCCCATCCCGTTCATACGGGATCGGGACGGGACGGGATGGGAAAAACCCCATCTCGACCTCGTCCCATCCCAAACGGGTTCGGGACGGGACGGGATCAGCGGCATCCAAAAAATTTGAAGCAACATTTGCCAAAAAATTTGAAACCAATGGCTTCACCAATAATATGAAATTTTTTGTTAAACTAATGATGGTAATGAATTGGTATACTAACCTTTAGCTGCTCCAATGGCTATGTTCACTCTTTGCCTCCATGCTAGAGACTTTCCATTCCTTCCTAAACATTCAATGCTTAAGTGTTTGATGAAATTATGAAACCAAGAAAATATGAAGTAGAGGAAGAATTCATGAAATGTGTGTCTCACCTATTATGTATTCAAGAAGAGATCCATTTGATGCATATTCATAAACCAATATTCTAATCCCTTCTGTTCCTTGGCCCCCTTATTTCATACAAATAATTCACACAATTAGGAGACCTCAAGATAGAATCCAATGGCAAAAGTAACACTGTACAGGTGATGGTGTTTACTTACCAAATTGTTCACAATAGCCAACCAAGCTGATAAGGTTCCGATGCTGTACTCTGGATAATAGTTCTACTTCTGTGTCCTCGAAAACAAAAATAAGTTTATTTCTAACTCCACTAAAACATACAATATGATTGATGAATATCTGAATTTTAGCAAAACATTTCTATGTTTTTCTAGAAATTCAAACCAAGAGGAAAAACAAACACCCCCAGGAGCACACATGTATGGGCAGAGTTACCATTTCTAAACTCTTTAACATCCTGATATGAATCTGTATGAGCCTTTTTAATGGCTAAAATTCCCCCTTCATCAAATGTTCCCTTGTATACATTCCCAAAGGCGCCTGACCCTAACAAGCATTCATCACTAAAGTTCTTCGTAGCCCTCACAAGTTCTTTCAACTCGAATCTTCTCAACTGCAATCCCTTAACATTGATCACACCTTTCTGCTTCCACTTTTCCCTTAAAAGACCCCAATACCGTCTCTTAACAAAACAATAGATCATCAACACTAGAGGAGGCATTGGTGCAGGTGAAATCATGTTTTTCGCCAGATAACCCTAAAATCGACATGCTTTTGTTTGTTAGAGATATGTTTTACCTTTTAATTCAGAGAGAGGAGATTTGAGAGAGTGAGTGAGAACTGTGAGATATTCATGGAGATGTGTGAGATATTCATGGAGATGCTAAAAAATTAAATATGTTATATACATTAGTATATTTGTATGGGCATCCACAATTCTAAAATAAATAATTAAATAAAAATATTAATAATTAATATTAATAAATTAGTTCGGGACGGGACGGGATTGGCGGGATTGAAAATCTTCATCCCATCCCATCCCATTCTAGATCGGGACGGGACGGGATCGGGATGAAATTATTCAATCCCATTAAGACCCGGAAAAATCGAGACGGGACGGGACGGGATCGGGACGGGAACGGGATCGCGGGATGGGATGCCCACCCCTAGGAATGATAATATGACATTTTCCCAAAAAGATTGTTACAACTATTTGCATAAAATAAGGCGATTGAGACTTGGTGAGGGGGATGCGACGGCACTTCTAACTACTTTCAAAAGATGCAAGCTAACAATGCTGATTTTTTCTATTTGATGGATTTGGATGACAAAGGGAGGTTAAGAAATGTCTTTTGGGCTGACGCATGGAGTAGAGCACCTTACAAGGAGTTTGGTGATGTCATTACTTTTGACACTACGTACTTAACTAATAAGTACGAAATGCCATTTGCTCCTTTTGTTGGGGTAAATCATCACGGTCAGTGTTGCGGGTTTAACTGGCCTAAACAAACAGGCTAGTTTAACTCACTTCTAATAACCGCAAGTGCACGGTGTCTAACTTGTAGACAACGGCAAGTACGGGTCGATCCCACGAGGAAGGTGGATTAAATTGAATTTAATAATTTACCTAAACTAATTTGGAGAAAATTGGGGTTACAGTGTTTAAAAATCCGAGTTAAACAAAAGTAATAAAAATAACAATAAATAAAAAAAAGAGTTGGAGGGAAACCACAATTTGCAAAATATTTTTCAAGCTCCTAAAATTATATTCAATTTTTATTATTATTCCAATTTCAAATAAATGACTCTAGCAATGTATAAACTCCTAGCACTAATTATCTTGTTATGGCACAATTAATCACAAGTTTAATTATTCAATTAAAACATGTTTGATTTATAACATAATATTTTTCTAACAACCTATGATGCATGACATATTAGGTGAAAATAAAATATTATAAATCGTGAATCAATTAATATTAATCATGGAATAATAAAGTAAAATGAAATTAATTCTAGAGTTTGGGACTTAATTCATTGTGGTGTTACAGAGCATTCAGCATGGTGCAAACATGAATAGGTCCAGTGTGGCTCAGCAGATCCCAGTGGGTGCAAATAGTTCTGATCTTTCTCAGCAGAAGTGCTCTCAGCAAGGTCCACTGGGTGCCAGTAGCGTCAATTTGATTTAAGTCTTTTGTGGTGGTGCGTGGTGCAGCCGGTGATGGTGGTTGAAGATGAAGTGAAACAGGGTTGTCACGCCCCTGTTTCGGTGGAGTGAAGGAGAGAAAACAGATATGGATAGACTGTGGGTGGTGATTTTGCTTGGTTGGGATGGTGATGAAAATCACAAATTGTGAAGAAGAGGTTTTGGTATTTGATGCAGATTTAACTAACCTAAATAAATAGGTTAATTTAACCTACTTGTAATAACTGCAAGTGCACAGTGTCTAACTGGTAGACAAGGGCAAGTACAGGTCGATCCCACAAGGACTGTGGTTGCAATTAAATTTCAGAGTTGACTTAAACTAATTTAAATGGGGTGACAGCAATTAAAATATCTAAACTAAAAATCAAATTAAAAAGTAAAATAAAAAGTTGTCAAGAATATGATAAGGGAAACCAAGGCATTGACTCCACCACAGGTTCTTTGAGATTTGTGTAATCCAAATTATTGTTTTCAAGAATTAACATGACTAACCTAAAGATTAATCTAAGTTCGCAATTGATTTCAGCAAAGGTATAAACCCCTAGCATTGCGTGTCTTCTTACGGCACACACAATCACATGTTTATTATAACTAATTCTAAACCCCTAACATTGCATGTCTTCTTACGGCACACACAATCACAAATTCAGATTAATTGATTAAATCAGGTTTTGAATGTAAACAAAGGGTACTTCTAACTATCGACTAGTCTAGATAATTAATTCGGATATAATCGGTGAAAGCAAATTATTGAGACTCGGAAATCAAATGTGTTTAACGTTCAAGCATAAAGAAAACAATAAATTTAAATACAACAAATTCTAGGAAACTCTGTGGTTTCATCTTAGCCTTGGCGAAGGGTTTAGCTGAACATGGTAGCGGTGGTCACAACATCAATGGAGGTGGAAGTCATCTCTGCACGGACGCGAATCCCGAGAAAAGGGTTGCTAATGCACTGTGGCTGCTCAGAGAGAACTCGGGGTGCCAATAGCGAAAACTGATTCAAAAATCAGTTTTTCTCCCGCCAGAAATCGCGCGCTCTTCGTCTCCAACGAGACGCCCTGCTCTGCCGCTGCTGCTTCGCTCCTCGCGAGTGTTCTCTTCTCCCTAACTGGCTCCGAAACCTGCAAGAAGATAAAGAGTGGGTGAGGAAACAACGAGATAACGAAACGGCGAGAAGGAGAGGAGCGGTGGTGCTCTGTCGTGAGCTCTGTTTCGTGGCGGCTGATGGCGTGGTTGCGTGGTCTGTTGTGATGCAGGAGCAGAAAGAGAGAAGTGGAGGAGGGAGAGACCGTGGATAAGAGAGGAAAACAGGAAGGAGGGCCGAGAGAGGGGAGAAACATGGACTTGCTGCTCCCTGTTTCTCCTCTATTCTGTGCGCGCGGTGGTGGTGCGTCTGATGATGTATGGCGGTGGTGTGGATGATGGAACAGAGAGAGGGATATGGAGATGGTGGTGGCGGTTGTGTTCTGGACAGAGAGGGTGGTGGTCTGTTTCGGTGGCGAGGTCAGGTTTGTAACGCGAAACAGGGTTGTCACGCCCCTGTTTCACGGTGGTTAGTGACGGTGGTGGTGGTGGCTGTGTGGCGTGATGACGTGAAACAGGGTTGTCACACCCCTGTTTCAGTGGGATCAAGGAGGAGGTGGTTGTTGGCTGGGAGAACGAGTGAGAGACGACGAGATGAAGGGTGATGGCGGGATTATCGCACTACCGGCTCTCCTATCGAGCGAGGATTGCCGGAAGGGTGGATTGGTGTGGTGGATGGAAAAGAGAGGAGGGCAGAAGGAACGTGGAAGAAGAGAGAATAACTTTCTCCAAACTGAGGAGAGCTAAATAGGGTTATCCTATTTTTTTGGGCTTGGGTTCTCCAAAAGGCGTTGGGCTTGGATTTTTAGGTTAGCATTTTGGATTTGGGCTTAGGTTAAATTAGGTGGACCTAGGTTTATTAGGGTTAGGTTTAGATATGTGACCCTCTACTTTGTACCACCGCTAGAATCGACCAATTGTCATTTCTTAAATTGTCGCCTTAATACGATTTCATCGTTCACGCTCAAATTCCTACAAAGACATGAAAACGAAATAATTATTATAAAATATAATAATCGAAACACTAACATATATAAATTAAGGGATATATTATGTAATAATTAATTTAATATCAGTATTCTGTATTTTTTTTCTTTCCCTTATCTTCTTCACCTTTCTTATTCATTTCTATTGTATTTATAGAGAATTAAGAAAATGAACTTGGACAAGTTAAGGGGAGGGTTCAATGAGTGATTTAAGGCTTAAATCAAACTAGTATCTTGGATAATTAAGAAAATATGCTTTGGGTTTGATTGGGTTTGGGTTTACGGATTTGGTTTTGGGTTTGGTTTTGAGTTTAGGTTATGGGCTTAGGCTATTCTCACATCCACTTCCGCTAAAGTCACCGTCTGTGATTTATTCATTGCATTTTTCTTTGATTTCTTCGTTATTGTTCCGAATTCTACAAAAACACGAAAATTTAATAATTAATTTAAAATAAAATAAAACATGGATTAACAAAAATATAATAAGAGGTAAAAAAAATGTTATAATTATGTGATTATCAAATACCCCCAAACATATATTTTGCTAGTCCTCGAGCAAAACAAAGAATAAAACCGAAAAGAAAATCCTAACTCACTTTCGCAGGCATCGTCGATTGCACTTTCTAGAAAATGTTACCCACAAACATTACTGACTCAACAAAACTTGGTCAAACAGTGTTTATTTTAAAACTTCAAGATATGCAAGAAACCAACAGTGTCATTTTCGTGTATCAACAAATCTCCAAATAATTTAATATTCTCCAAAAGTTAGAAAAAATTCATAATCATCCTCAACTCAATGTGTGTGTGTGAAAAGCACTATCAACATAAATTTTCATTTCAAAGTAAAATAATGACTAAATCTCCTGTAAAAAGTTTGTTTTGACTTCAAACCTCTCATGTCACTCACAATAAAACATTCACAGATTTGGTATTTCTCTCAGTTTATATGTGAGGAAAGAGTAAATAATGGAAAACAATCATCTCACATATAGTATTATGAAGAACAGACTTTTCAAGAATGGATAGAACATGATCTCATGGACAGGAATATCAATTACTTTTGGGAATGTTGAATCAAACACCATAGGTCTTGGTTATTAAATCTCCACATCTACGGAACCAACCTTTACCTAAGATCAACTAGGACTTTGTTGGGTTGTAACGGGGCTTGGGTAATGGTTAATAAGGAATGTCAAAGGATTCTAACAAAAATTTCTAGGAATGTATACACTCATTCACGAACAATTAGGGCTGTCAAAAATAAACCAATGTTGCGCACCATCAATTTTTTCTTCATTCTCACATCTTTATCCTCATTGAGGAATCATTTTTTTTCACATAGAGGATTTATAAAATATCTCATATTTTTCTCTTTAATGCCCTTTTTACACCAAGTACATCCATCCATACACATTCCAAGAAAAGTTGGGTAAAGGTTAATGGGTTAACAAATAAAAGTTATTCTAAGGCTCAAAAGGCTAATGTTATGGGTAATTTAAAAAGCTAGTTAATGGTCTAGAGAAAGAAAAGGAAAAAAAATGCCTAGATCATTTCCTAAATTCGGGTTAGTATATGACATCTCATATGAATAAGCCAAGAAGTTCTAGTGTAATAATTCAATTTTGATGTCATTTCCAATGCAATTGATCAGAAAAATGAGAATAATGAGATCATCAACGAGATAATACGGACTTAAGAAAAATAAGAGTTTATGTATAATCCTCGGAAAAATAGAAAGGTTCAAAACTTTCAGGGTTAAGTCTCCACTATTATTCTAAGGTTTTCTAGTATATACTTCACTCATCAACTTCAAGTTATGCTAACATGGCTCATGGTGCAAAGATAATCGAGTTGAAAAATCTTATGAACTAGATCTAACGTAAGGGTCATACTAAACTTTCAGTCTTTATCAATATACCAATATGTCAAGTTGGCTTGCATTTTCTTGAGCATAAAACATTTAAAATCCATTTTCATAATCGCAAAAGACCAAGTTTTCATGACAGAAAAGCACTATTTTTTTTTTTAAGAATAAGAAAATAAAACACTACGAAAAATTCACCGACTCATGAACCCTACCCCCAAACCTAATCCAAACATTGTCCTGAATATTTAACAAAATAATTCTTACAAATGAATGAAATAAGTACATGAGAGGAGGTTAGAACAGTATTACCGCAGTGAAGATTTTACCAATTTTCACAAGTAATCCACCGATGAGAGCTCAGAGACAAAAGAATTGTGGATTAGTTAATAGAAATTGATAAAATATACACTCAACATGCATTCTTACAACAAAAGGTGGGCTGCCTCCCAATAGCGCTTGGTTTAACGTCATCAGCTCGACAAAACCCAAAAAATCCTCAATTCTGATACACAGGGTCCTCTAATAGAATCACATCAACCTTGACTTCTAATCGAGGTAACTCTAAGAATGGCTTAAGTCGTTGACCATTTACCTTAAATACATGGCCATCCTTAGGGTTAACGGTCTCCACAGCTCCATGTGGGAACACTATTTTCACAATATAAGGTCCAGACCACCGAGATCTCAATTTTCTAGGAAAAAGTCGTAACCGAGAGTTGAACAACAAAACTTTTTGAGACGGTTCAAAGGACTTACGAAGAATGGATTTATCATGAAATATCTTCGTTCGTTCTTTGTAGATTTTGGCATTGTGGAACGCATCATTTCGGATCTCTTCCAACTCATTAAGTTGAAGCTTACAATGCGATCCAGCTTTGACCATATCAAAATTGAACGTCTTGATGGCCCAATATGCACGATGTTCCAATTCCACAGGCAAATGACATGCTTTTCCAAAAACAAGCCTATATGAAGACATTCCAATCGGGGTCTTAAATGTTGTTCTATAAGCCCAGAGAGCATCACTCAGACGTTGAGACCAGTCTTTACGATCTGGTCTAACTGTCTTCTCTAGAATGTTTTTAATCTCCCGATTAGAAATCTCAACTTGCCCACTTGTTTGTGGAAGATAGGGGATGCCAACTTTATGAGTGATGGAGTATTTTTTTACTAATAGCTCGAATGGTTTATTGCAAAAATGAGAACCACCGTCACTTATAATGGCACGCGGAATACCAAAATGAAAAAATATATTATCTTTCAAGAATCTTACCATAACCCTGTGGTCATTCGTTTTCCATGGTATCGCTTCTACCCATTTGGACACATAATCCACAACAACAAGGATGAAAAGATTGCCAAACGAAGGCGGGAATGGTCCCATGAAATCAATACCCCAAACATCAAAAATTTCAACCACAAGAATATTAGTAAGGGGCATCATGTTGCGACGAGAAATGGAACCCATTCGTTGGCATCGATCACAAGTGGTGCAAAAGGCATGAGTATCTCGAAAAAGGGTAGGCCAATAAAAACCACTCTGCAAAAGTTTTGCAGCTGTCTTTCTAGAGCTAAAATGACCACCACAAGCTTGCTCATGACAAAATGAGATGATGCTGTGAAATTCACTCTCAGGAACACATCTCCTGATAACCTGATCAGGACAATACTTGAACAAGTATGGATCATCCCAGAAGAAATGTCTAACCTCAGCAAGAAATTTGGATCTATCTTGTTTAGACCACTTAAAAAGAAGTTGACATGTACAAGATAGTTCACGATATCTGCATACCAAGGTAATTGGGAGAGAGCAAATAATTGCTCATCAGAAAATGACTCATTCAATGGTAAATGTTCGCTAGATGACTCTACCAGAAGTCTAGATAAATGGTCAGCTACAACGTTTTCCGAACCTTTCTTGTCCCGAATTTCAATATCAAACTCTTGTAGCAATAGGACCCATCGAATTAAGCGAGGTTTAGCATCTTTTTTAAAGAAAATATACTTTAACGCCGCATGATCAGTAAAAATAATTACTTTGCATCCTATAAGGTAAGACCGAAATTTGTCTAGAGCAAAGACTACAGCTAATAACGTTTTCTCAGTGGTGGAGTAATTAAGTTGTGCGTCTTGTTGAGTTCTACTAGCGTAATAAATGACATATGGCTTTTTGTCCAATCGTTGTCTTAGGACAACTCCGAGTGCAAAGTCGGAAACATCACACATAAGCTCAAAGGGAAAGTTTCAATTGGGAGATTGGATGATTGGAGCTGAAGTCAATAATTGTTTAAGCTTCTCAAAAGCTTTCAAACAATCTTCATCAAAAACAAAAACCGCGTTTTTAGCAAGTAAATTGCATAAAGGACGGGCGGTTTTGCTAAAGTCTTTGATGAATCTCCGATAAAATCTAGCATGGCCTAGAAAATATCTAATTTCCTTAACCGTCTTTGGAAGCGGAAGACTCGAAATTAAATCAATTTTGGCTTTGTCGACTTCAATTCCCTTGTGTGAAATTACATGTCCAAGAACAATGCCCTGTCGTACCATAAAATGACATTTCTCCCAATTTAAGACAAGATTTTTCTCCACACATCTATTTAACACTAAAGTTAAATGATGTAGACATTCATCAAATGAATCACCAAATACTGAGAAATCGTCCATAAACACCTTGAGAAATCTCTCAACCATATCGAAAAAAATACTAAGCATGCACCGCTGAATGTGCGAAAGTACCAAAGGGACAAGTGAATGTGGTCTTCTCTTGATCCTCGGGTGCAATGGGGATTTGGTTATAACCGGAATACCCATCAAGAAAACAATAGTAATCATGTTCGGCTAACCTTTCAAGCATATGATCAATGAAAGGAAGAGGAAAGTGATCCTTCCTTGTGACCAAGTTCAACTTACGGTAATCAATACATACTCGCCACCCCATGGTCATGCAGATTGGTACTAATTCATTCTTGTCATTCTTGATTACCGTTACCCCTGACTTCTTTGGGACAACTTGAACAGGACTGACCTAAGGACTATCCGAAATTGGGTAGATTATACCCACATCCAACAATTTGAGCACTTATGTTCGGACAACTTCCTTTATATTAGGATTAAGTCTACGTTACATTTCACGCGATACTTTGGCATTATCTTCGATATGAATGTGATGCATGCAAACGATTGGACGTATTCCTTTATTATCCGCGATAGTCCACCCAAGTGTTGTTTTATGTTCTTATAAAACATCTAACAATTTTCATTCCTGTTCTTCAGTCAATGCAGATGAAATAATAACAGGTAAGGTATTGTCAACACCTAAAAATGCATACTTGAGGTTGTCAGGTAATACTTTTAGGTCGAGCTTGGGTGGTTTTTCAACGGAAGGGACTTGTTTTGACTCACTGAGTGGAAGAGGTTCCACCCTAGGCTTCCATTTATAATTGGTTTCCATTATATGGGTAGAGTCAAGCAAATCATTGACTTCCCTGATGGAATCATTATTATTGAAGTCTAAATTAAAATGAGTCAAACAAGCCTCTAAAGGATCATTAAACTGAGGAAATGAATGTTCCGCCAAACTCTCAATCATGTTAACCTCAAAGGAATCCTCAGACTCGGGAGGTTGTTGACTTACATTGAATACGTTGAGTTCGACGGTCATGTTACCAAATGATAATTTCATGATTCCATTTCGGCAGTTAATGATAGCATTGGATGTGGCCAAAAATGGACGACCCAAAATAACTAGAATGTGACTAGAGAGATTGTGAACAGGTTGTGTGTCAAGGACTATGAAGTCCACAGGGAAATAAAATTTGTCAACCTTAATGATCACACCCTCTATCACACCGCGGGGGACTCGGACAGACCTGTCTGCCAATTGCAGTGTCACTTGAGTTGGTTTCAACTCACCAAGACCCAATTGCACATATACTGAATATGGCAATAGATTAACACTTGCCCCTAATCTAACTGTACCTTCCCAATCATATCATCACTAATCACACGTGAAATAGTCGGGCAACCAGGATCTCTGTACTTAGGTGGGGTTTTGTGTTGAAGGATGGAGCTAACTTGCTCAGTTAGGAAGGCTCTTTTGTGCACATTCAGTTTTCGCTTTTGTGTACACAAATCCTTCAAAAACTTGGTATAAAAGGGAACTTGCTTAATGGCCTCGAGTAATGGAATATTGATTTGAACTTGTTTAAAAATTTCCATTATATCGTTGGCATTTGTTCCTTTCTTCGCCGGAACTAACCGCGATGGAAATGGTGCTCTAGGCATATAGGATGCCTTGGTGGGATCAGAGTCAAGATGATGATCCTCTTGAGAAGATGAGGCTTTATCAGCCTCCTTCTCAGATGGAGGTGTGACTTGCTTTGGCGTGGATTGGGATTCAGGATCAATCAAATTAGGCATTCTAATTTGGTTGTCAACTTGTTTTCCACTCCTAAGGGTGATGATAGATTTGACATCTTCATTGCGTGGCTGGATGCACTGCCTATTTCGAATTGGCCCTTAGGATTTTGAATGGGTTGACCAGGGAATCTTCCTATTTCTCTTTCAGGAAAGGATTTTGCTATTTGACTCACAGTCATCTCAAGCTTTTGGATGGCTTGAGATTGTTGTTGAGAAGTAGCTCTTAGTTCGGTGATAGCCTGAAAGTTCTGTTCGAGCATGGTTTCTGTTCTCTGCATAAATTGGTTCACTGTATCCTATAAACTCTGAGTGTTAGAGGGAGGTACATCTTGATTGAATTGAGGCCTATTAGCAGGAATTGGAGCTCGATGAGCTTGAGGGATAACAACTGGGCTTCCTTGATGTTGACCATGGGTCCATGAGAGATTAGGGTGTTTGGCTAAACCTGGATTGTAAAAATTTGAGTGTGGATTATAACCAGATTTCCTAAAGGTATTGAATGCATTGACTTGCTCAGCAAAATAAGCAGAGTACTCATTTTTCAAGTGACAGTCTGATGTGGAATGACTAGAACTTGAACATGCAGCACAAAGATCGGATGGAACATTGGTTTGGACTGATGGCTGAGACTTTTCCAGATATGCATCAATCTTCTGTGCCATTGTCATTACAACTGCTTCCAACCTTGAAGAAGGAGAAAGATGAGGAGTAGATGATGTATCCCTTACTTCATACAAACCACCCTTTCGCCCATCCGAGTCTTTTCTTGAATAATCCCATTGTTGAGAATTTTTAGAAATAGCTTCAAAGAATTCCCAAATCTCATTAGCACTCATCTTCATAAGTGACCCACCACTAGTGGCATCAATCATTCGGCGATTTTGAGGGGTTAACGTGTCTTGAAAGTATTGAACCAAACGCCACTTTTCAAAGCCGTGATGGGGACACCTAGCAATGAGTTCATTGATTCTTTCCCAACATTCATAGAAATGCTCACCCTCTTTCTGTTGAAAATTAGATATATCTCTTCGGATGACATTTATTTTATGAATAGGAAAATATTTTGTCAAAACTTTTCCTGATAGGGCATCCCAAGTGTCGATGGTTCCAGTTTCTAAGGAGTTTAACCATGACTTCGTCCTATCTTTTAAAGAAAAGGGGAACAACCTAAGACGAACTGAATCATCAGAAAAATTGGGATATTTCAGAGTAACACAAATGTCAAGAAACTCTTTGACATGAAGATAGGGATCCTCTTTTTCTAGACCATAAAAGGAAGGAAAAAAATGGATAATTGATGGTTTTAGCTCAAAGCTACTTGCAGTGGTCTCAGGTAAGACAATGCAAGATGGGGTGTTATTGGAACGTGGAGAGAAATAATCCTTAAATGCTCTCTCCCCAGCCATTTCAGTGGTCTCACTCGACAAGGAGAACGATTCTAGAAGTTGAAATGTTTACTAACCTTAAAAAAAATCATGCACAGACTCAAACACAATCAGCAACCAATTGATGCACAAGAAAAAAATGCCTCCTTAAGCAACCAGTGTTTTTGAGATTAATTATCTTTTTATCTTTGGGGGACAGATTATTTCTTATGTAATCTTTATATCAGAGCAATGGGTGCTACAAGATGATCCTAAGAGTGTATACTTTACACCACAAAGTTCAAAATCAGTAGGCTGGAGTTTTGTTTCAAAGAAACCGGATAATCTCACAAGAGAAGGAGGTCACAATGGTCCAATTAAGTACTTCCTTGTGGTACCACTCTGTAATCCAATAGATGTGAGAACGATGTGATGTTAAATGTACACTTGAGGCTTGTGTTTGTAACCCAAAACTGTTAGTTACACCAATTCTTCTTGTGGATCGTAGCTTACTTATGACTTGGCGTACCAGGTAAACTACCCTTGTGGCAGTGGCCACTCGGAGTTCATTGAATGATTAAACCCATCGTCACTTTTAGCTTTGGTCAACACAAAAATTATTGGATTCACCTTGGTCTTGGTTGTCCTATGAACACCGTACCTAAAAGATGGCTCTATCTAACTTGCTAACTGATTTTAATTATGTTTGGCTATTGATTGCACACAGCTGGAGTGATGAGGTGGGGATATCAAGTCCCACCAGTTTCTATTTAGAAGTTGAGTCTGCTTATTATGAATTACTAAAGCTTAGCATCCACAATTAAAGAAATTAAACAACCAATCACACAATTTCAAACAATTACACAAAGCACCCGGGTCGCTAATACATTGTGTGTGATAGAAGTACTTACAGTGTGCGTATTCCATTCTGCACAAAAAGTTAGCACAATTAAAAAAAAATGTCCGACTTCTTTTTATCCGTTTCAATCAGAGTACAAGCATATGCAATCAAATTATTGGTCTTGGTCTTAGAAGTCGGATTTCTAAATCATAAAAAAAATTATTGCGTAACAATTAAAATTGTTTCCCTATAATTTCTTTCGACTTGGAAAATTGTGTTTTTTTTTAGGTAATTAAAAATGGAAAACAATAGATTTTACAAAAATTATTACACCACACACTAGTAAAATGAGGTGAAAATAAAATTAAAACTCCCCTCACAAAATAAAATAAAATT
Organism: Berberis vulgaris; assembly: GCA_963556465.1. Lineage (NCBI taxonomy): Eukaryota > Viridiplantae > Streptophyta > Magnoliopsida > Ranunculales > Berberidaceae > Berberis > Berberis vulgaris. The sequence goes on from OY747125.1 coordinate 92,846,593, forward strand.
AAAATTAAAAATTAAAATTTGTTTGATGTTTGCAGGATCGTCCAATTTCCTCGAAAAGCGTGTATTCTGTAAAATCAAACAAATAACACGAAATGAGTGTAAAAAGAACTTAACAAAATAAAAATAAAATTTTGTTTTTTTTTCTAATTTTTTTTTAAATTAGTGAAAATAAATCTTAAATTCAATTACACCGCTACCTTCCCCGGCAACGGCGCCAGAAACTTGTTGCAGGTTTAACTGGCCTAAACAAACAGGCTAATTTCACCAACTTGTAATAACCGCAAGTGCACGGTGTCTAACTAGTAGACAACGGCAAGTACGGGTCGATCCCACGAGGAAGGTGGATTAAATTGAATTTAATAATTTACCTAAACTAATTTGGAGAAAATGGGGGTTACAGTGTTTAAAAATCCGAGTTAAACAAAAGTAATAAAAATAACAATAAATAAAAAAAAGAGTTGGAGGAAAACCACAATTTGCAAAATATTTTTCAAGCTCCTAAAATTATATTCAATTTTTCTTATTATTCCAATTTCAAATAAATGATTCTAGCAATGTATAAATTCCTAGCATTAATTGTTTTGTTAGGGCACAATTACTCACAAGTTTAATTATTCAATTAAAACATGCTTGATTTATAACATAATATTTTTCTAACAACCTAAGATGCATGACATATTAGGTGAAAATAAAATATTATAAATCGCGAATCAATTAATATTAATCATGGAATAATAAAGTAAAATGAAATTAATTCTAGAGTTTGAGACTTAATTCACTGTGGTGTTACAGAACATTCAGCAGGGTGCAAACAGGAACAAGTTCAGTGTGGGTCAGCAGATCCCAGTGGGTGCAAATAGTTCTGATCTTTCTCAGCTGAGGTGATCTCAGCAAGGTCCACTGGGTGCCAGTAGCGTCAACTTGATTTAAGTCTCTGTGGTGGTGCGTGGTGCAGCCAGTGACGGTGGTTGAAGATGAAGTGAAGCAGGGTTGTCACGCCCCTATTTCGGTGGAGTGAATAAGAGAAAACAGAGATGGATAGGCTGTGGGTGGTGATTTTGCTTTGTTGGGATGGTGATGAGAATCACAAATTGTGAAGAAGAGGTTTTGGTATTCTGTATTTTTTTTTCTTTCTCTTATCTTCTTCCCCTTTCTTATTCATTTCTATTGTATTTATAAAGAATTGAGAAATGGAACTTGGACAAGTTAAGGGGATGGTTCAATGAGTGATTTAAGGCTTAAATCAAACTAGAATCTTGGATAATTAAGATAATATGCTTTGGGTTTGATTGGGTTTGGCATTGGGTTTGGGTTTACGGATTTGGTTTTGGGTTTGGTTTTGAGTTTAGGTTATGGGCTTATGCTATTCTCACCTCCACTTCCTCTGAAGTCACGGTCTGTGATTTATTCATTGCATTTTCTTTGATTTCTTCGTTATTGTTCCGAATTCTACAAAAACACAAAAATTTAATTATTAATTTAAAATAAAATAAAACAAGGATTAACAAAAATATAATAAGAGGTAAAAAATGTTATTATTATGTGATTATCAGTCAGTCAATACTTCTTGGATGTGGATTGATCTCTAGTGAGACAGTAAAAGAGTTTGTTTGGCTTTTCAAATCTTGGCTTGTGTGTATGAATGATTGTGCTCCAGCTACTATAATCACTGATCAGGACAGAGCAATGAAGAGAGCCATCGAAATTGTGTTTCCCAACACACGCCATAGATGGTGCCTATGGCATATTATGAAAAAGTTGCCTGAAAAATTGTCGGGTTGCAATCAATACGAGGCTATAAAGTTTGCAATGCAAAGAGCAGTTTATGATTCTCTGTCTCATGAAGAGTTTAAAGAATATTGGCGTAGGTTCATTGAGAAATTTAAACTTCAAAATAATGATTGGTTGAGTGGATTATATGATGAAATAATTCGTTGGGTACCCACATTTCAGAGGAATACTTTTTGGGCAGGGATGTCTTCAACACAAAGGAGTAAAAGTATGAATGCTTTTTTTGATGGTTATGTAAATTCAAAGACCAATCTAAAGCAATTCGTAGAACAATATGAGAATGCACTACGAAGTAAGGTTCAAAAAGAAGTTGATGAGGACTTTAGATCATTTAACCGTTGGCTTCCTTGCATTATTCCTTACGCATTTGAGAAAAAATTTCAAGCTGCCTACACCACAAATAAATTTAAGGAGTTTCAAACAGAGATTGCAGAAAGATTATGTTGTGCAGTTAATCATCATGTCGTGGAGGAGTATGACTTTCAGATTTATTATGTTTCGGAAGACAGGTTGATAGGAAACGCATACAGATCAATCAATTTTAAAGTGTATTTTAATGGTGATGACTTCAATATTAAGTGCAATTGTCAGTTATTTGAGTTTAGGGAGATCTTATGCAAACATATTTTATTGGTATTGTCTCATATGAGATTAATGTTTTACCAGAAAAATTTATTATTCGAAGGTGGAGGAAAGATATTAAGAGGTGTCATAAGAAGGTAAAAATTGTATATTCGGATTGGGCAATGAAGCCTGAAAATGAACGGTTTGATGAGATGTGCAGCATCTTTTATGAAATGGCTGACATAGCTTTTGAGGATCAAAAGGAGACAAATAATGTTAAACGTTGGATAAAAATGAAGACTGGTGAACTAAAGAAATCAAAAGGTGATGGTGATGGTGATAGTGATGTTAATGTTGAGTCAGAGGGGCTGTTGGAAGTTGGCGCTAAAACTACTGGTGAAATTCATAATCCATTGGCAGTCCGTTGCAAAGAACGACGTTCTACTTCGAGGATGCAATCCACCATGGAAAAAGTTTGTAAAAAGAGCAAAAAAATGAAAGAAACACATAAAGAGAGGGAGAAAATGAGACGTATTGACAGAGAACATGCCATTGAGAATAAATTGGTAATTTTACTTGTTTGTTTTACTTTAATGAATATATATATATATATATATATATATATATATATATATATATATATATATATATATATTTTTATTTTTTTTTTTCAATTCAAGAATATTTATTTTTTATTTGACATGTCATTTGTAGGGTTCTACCCAAGTTAGATTTGAAGGTTCACAATAGATGACACCTCTTTCAAACCATGTTAAGCCATATGGTCAATTAAATCTTAACACGCAGGTTTGTCTTTAGTACCTTGATTATTCACTTATGATTTGCCCCACTATGATTGTTCACTATGATTAACATGTTAGTCGTTTTGAAGGATGAAAGTATGGGGTCATACTATTGACAATCCAGTGCTACATTTGAAGGACTTGGTCAGGTTTACTCACTTATAACACAGGTATGTAATTTATTGTCTTAAGATCATTTTAACGACCACATAAAGAATGTAAGCCTTTATGTAATATCATTTATTTTTCCAGCGCCCACCTTCTAGCAACGACACGAAGTTGACAGATTATAGCTCAGTATTTACGCCCTGGTAAGGATCTAAAACTTTGTTAGTTTTTATTTTAAACCGTTTGAATTAGGAGGATGATGGTGTTGTAGAGATGTCAAACTTTGTTAGTTTTTATTGTTGAGCCATATATCAACGCATCCCATGTTTGTAGAGATGATAGTGTTGCATATGAACTCTATCTGTCAGAAGCCAACTCTGAAGGAACTTATTCAAACAAGCGACAAAATGCTATGAATGGGTTGTGTTTGTAATGGGAGTGCTCAGATGTGTTTTGATTGGGTGTAGACTTCAGAACTCTATCTGTCTGTTGTATGTTTTTTGGTTGAATCCAAATTGTAATGGGAGTGCTATATTCCAGCATTTATGTAATTGACAGACTTCAGAAGTCTTTTATCAGGTTTTTTTAATTGTAATGGGAGTGCTATATTCCAACAGTTTTTGTAATTGAATATATAATGAGTAATGCTATCAGGTTGCAGTTTTGTCAGGTTGCAATGAGTAATGCTATCAGTTGCAGCTTTATCAGGTTGCAATGAGTAATGCTATCAGTTTTTATTAGGTTGCAGTTTTATCAGGTTATATTCCAATAGTTTTTGCTACATTCCAGTAGTTTTATCAGGTATTGTGCCTGGTGCTAGCAGTTTTTTTAGGTTGTCGAAGATACTCAATGACTAAAAATTTTCAATTTTCAGGTTGTGCTATAGCCTATATGGTGCTATATGCTATCATTTTCATAACTCACTGACTGACTTGCAAAAATGACCCACCCACCCAATACAATGAAAAACCAAAGAAGAAACTAATTGTGCAATTCCAAACCTTAATAATAAAATGGCCTGCAAACATGTTAGAAAAAAGGAACACATCCAGTTAGCACTGTTAGAAGAAGCCTGCAAACATGTTGTTAGAGCACCATTCGACAAACATCAATAGCAAAAAGGAACACATCCAGTTAGCACCATTCACATAAATTGTCTTTATGACACTCAATCAACCAAAACTTCATTTTGAATGAACAAGATCGAAAATGAAATTTATAGACAATTTCAACTCAAACCCAGTAATCATTTACTCAAATTTTTTTCACAACTACATTATAAAACAAAATTACATCTCAAATACCATCCACAATCTTTAAAAAGATAAGTACAATAATCAATAAAACTACCACTAACACACTATTGATTAGGTCCCTTGTAAAAGCCCAAGGATTGTTGACTTGGGTTTCATCTCTTTGATAATTAGTTTGATCGCCACGACCCTCAGGAGCATTATTTGGTTGGTCTACTACTTCTTCAGTGTCGTTTGTTCTTGACTGGTGCTCTCTTCTCGCCTCTTGTTCTTTTCTCGCTTCGTGCTCTAATCTGTCCTCTTCTGATAGCTTCCACATTTCGTAATCTTCATAGGCTTCTTCAACTGGTTTGAAACCCTTGTACGTAGAACCCTTGTATCTGTTAATTTGTAATGCGCAACCTGGCCAAGTCAAATATACTCCAGGAACACGCCCACGATAAACAACGTAAGCTTTGTATGCCATTCCTGCATTGACAAAAAAATAACATCAGATTGAATAATTTCATATAAACTGATCCATAAAAAATAAAGGAGAAGAGGCTGAGGAGTTTATGCTTGATACATATGCATCAATTTTTTTTTACAGGATACAATATATAAAGATGTTAGAAATTAAGTGTAACAATAACATTTCTAGCAATCATAGCAATATTGAACATGGATATATTAATATACATGTTATTGCTGAGATTCATATATCCTGTAACATATATAAAGATATATGAATTGAAATGTTATTGCTAAGATACATGTTTGCAAATTCCTGTAACATATATGTTATTGCTAAGATATATATCCTGTAACACAATTCATATATCTTAGCAATTTCTAGCATCAATTCATATATCCTGTAACACATATAAAGATTTTTTAGCAATCTTAGCAATATTTCTAGCACAATATATGTTCCACTTAATGAACCATTTTTTTGTCATATATTTCTCATGCAATACTTTGGGTATAAAAACATTAAAAAATGAAACCGGATAAGGGCTTTACCAAAGAAGCATTGTTAGAACCTCGCATCACCTTTATAACACTGTTTGAAGAGAAAGCTTAAGAAAATTAACCAAACAAAATTTGAACCTTTTTGAAGTTATTGCTAAGATACATGTTTGCAATTTCCTGTAACATATATGTTATTGCTAAGATATATATCCTGTAACACAATTCATATATCTTAGCAATTTCTAGCATCAATTCATATATCCTGTAACATATATAAAGATTTTTTAGCAATCTTAGCAATATTTCTAGCACAATATATGTTCCACCTAATGAACCATTTTTTTGTCATATATTTCTCATCTCATCACCTGTAACAAGCTTTATCACATAGCTAACCTAACATTTTGCAGAAGGAGAACATCAGTTGGAGGTGAACATCACTTACCCCTTTACGAGCTTCAGTTGTCGAACTCCACTTGAGCTTCTCCTCCAGTTCTCCTTCTCGAGCGAACCCTGGTCTTCCTCTTCAATCCCTTTCTCTAAGCCTCTCCTTCAGTTGAGCGAAAGGTTTACCCTCCCCTTTCTCTTCCTCTTCCCTTTTTTAAGGTTAAAATCAGATCGAGATACCTCCACCTCCTCTTCCCCTTCCCTTCTTCCTCTCCTTCAGATCCCCTTTCTATGAGCTTTTCTTCCCCCTTTTTTTGTAGGTTTATAGGTTAAAATCAGGATCAGATCGAGAATGCCTCTGTTTATTTTCATTTTTCTGTTTTCAAGACCAGCCACGTGCCTGGTACCATGCGGTGCACGTGCCAGGCACAACACCATGCATGAAGTACCAGACATCCTAGAATTTTTGAAATTGGAATGATGGTGTGAGATAATACTTTTGATGGTCATAAAAGTATAAAATTATGTTTTTTATTTGTTTAGAAAAGTAAAGATGTCATATAAAGTATAAAAGTAGGCACAAATTAGCCATTAAAAATACTATGATATCTAATTGATCTATTTTATAAAGAAATTGACTTTAAAAATCATTTTCCATTTATTTATTGTTGATTTCTTACTATCTAGATTACATATTTAAACCATTATTTAGATTGCCCCCCCTTCCCTGTTATTCTCAGGCGTAGAAAGATGCACAAAACTAGGGATGGCAGTGGGGCGGATTTTCACAGATATCCGCCCCACTCGCTCCATTTAGGGCGGATTTGGTAAAGGGTTCATGGATCTTGGGGCGGATACGGATTTCCAATCTGTATCCGTTTATTAATCGGGGCGGATACGGATATAGCCATATCCGCCCCACGGATATCCGTTTAATCATTGAAATTACAAAAATATCCTTACACTATATAAAGGGATAAACCATTAAACGTCTCTCATTTCACACTTTCTCCCTCTCGTTCTCACAGCCAACGAAGCTGCGAAGGCCTAATCTCATAGCGAAGGCATCGCCCCTCGGTCGTCCCTTCGGCCTCGATCATCCCTTATTCTCTCTCACAGCGAAGGCGGAGGTTGGTCTCGGTCGTCCCTTTTTCTCTCTGACTCAGGCGGAGGACGACTCTCACAGCGAAGGCGGAGGCCGAAGGGTCGTCCCTTCGTCTCCTTCTCACGGACGTTGGTGGTCATCTCTGTCTCCTCCCTTCCCTGGTCAAAGATTTTCACAGCGAAGGCGGAAACCGAAAGATTTTCCTTGGGTCGTCCCTTCACATTCTCCCGGCCGCCTCCCTCTCCCCTCCCTTCCCCGATCAAAGATCTGATCTGATCTCAGATCTCAGATCCGTGATCTCAGATCTGAACAAATGTTTTTGGGTTGGTCCTTGGAGATGCTCAGATCCGTGGAGATGCTCAGATCCGTGGAGATGCTCAAACTTTAAATCCGTGATCTCAGATCTGAGATCGATTTTTTTTTAGATCAAGATATTAGATCTATTGGAGATCGAATTTTTATTTTTTTTCTTAATTTTTGTTATAATTTTCGTATGGATTCTTTGTAATTTCTGTAATTTATTTGTTAATTTTTTATTTATTTATTGTTAATTTTTGTTATAATGTTTGTAGTTAGATGGATAACAATAAACGGATTGGCGGGGCGGGGCAAATATCCGCCAATCCGCACGGGACGGTTACAATTTTTAATAAATATTACAAATGGATTGGCGGGGCGGATCGGGGGATCCGTCATTCCTGACGGATCCGAGATGAATTTGCTCAAATCCGCCCAATCCACCCCGTTACCATCCCTACACAAAACCCCCGTTATATTCTTTGAGAGATTCTAGATGTCGAGGAAATGGGCGAGGGAGGCTCCTGCGCACGTGCAAGAGCATCGTTTCGAAAAAAAGGGGGGGGGGGAATCGAAATTTGGGGAAAAAAGAAGAGGGAACCTCTCTCCCTCTCCCCATTTCTATCTCGACAGACAGAGATAGAGGAGCAGAAAGAGAAGAAAGAGAAGAGAAGGGAAGAGAAGAGAAGAGAAGAAATCCAAACGAAGCCTGACCGCCGAAGCCCTCCCTCTCCCCAACGAAGCTCGACAGAGAAGAGAAGTGGGAGACGAATCGCCACCCTCTCCAATCTCCATCTCTACAAAGAAACCCTAGAGAGCAGAAGTAGCCACAGAGACAAAGCGCTTCTGCAGCCATGGTAGGCCAACGAACGAACGAAACGCTAAATCTATTTCTATCATCTCTGTCGATCATCACTGATTCTTCGATCTTGTCTGTGTTTGCAGACATTCAAGCGCAGAAATGGAGGGCGCAACAAGCACGGACGCGGTCACGTCAAGTTCATCTGCTGCTCCAACTGTGGTAAATGCTGCCCCAAGGTCTGGTCTCGTTTTCTTCTTCTTTTCTACCTTCAATTCCTCTTTCGCACTTAATATTGAAACCCTAGATCTGTTTATTTAGTTTCCTTAACCCAGGACAAGGCGATCAAGAGGTTCTTGGTGAGGAACATTGTCGAACAAGCTGCAGTCAGGGATGTTCAGGAATCCTGCGTTTACGATGGTGACTATTTTCTCTTGGCTTTTTACTTCGTATCTTGAATATGATTGATTGATTTTATTTTTTTTCTACTGACTAGTTTCTTAATCAAAGCAAGTTTACTAGTGCTTACAAAATCATTATGCGATTATTGCTAACAGTATCACATTGCTAGTGCTTGGAATAACAGACAATGCTATATTTTCTTAAACAAAAACCCTAGATTACAATGCAAATGCTAAATGTTTGATGTTATTTTGTGTCCTTTGTTTGATGTTATGGTTTCTTGGCTATTTTAGTTTGTTTTGATCTTGGATTTATTTGATGGGGTTTTGATTTAACCTTTTATACACTAATCTAAAAAGGGTATGAGATAGAGAGGTTCATTCTATTTTTGATGGGGTTTTGATTGAAACTCTTATACACTAATGGAAGAAGAGTATGAGATAGAGAGGTTCATTCTATTTTTTATGGGATTTTGCTTGAAAGTTAACCTCATTAATGGAAAAAGGGAAAGTTGATCCTCATTTTGTTGATGAAATATGCCTAATCATGGATCTATTTAGTGTCATCTGAAGCTGCAATTCTGCCTGTATCGTAAGATACAACTTTGTTCTTTTCTACTCCTATTTTCTAGTTCAAAAGTTTTCTCTTTAGTAGTGTGGCATAGCTATTTATCTGGTAACTGACACTGTCATTTGTGTTGGAGACAAAAAATTTCATCTACACAAGGTATGGTTTTCACCTTGTCTCTTCTAGAATGAATTAAATATGTTCTCGAGCTGATAATTTTGTAACCGATGGCACTTCTAGGAAATAGAATGTCTTTGCAACTTCAGTTTCTTTTCCTTTTTATCAATAAAAAGTTAGTAGCTAGAGATATCTGCCTGAGAGATGAGGCATTTCTAAAAGAGTTTTGTGCTAATTAGATCAAGGGTATTCTAAGTGAATCATTTGTTTTGATTTGATTGGTAACGCCATATGTGTGTGTGCAGGAAAAAATGCAACAAATGATTTTGAAGATGTGGGTCACAGTGACTCTTCCAGAGAGATGATGGAGAAATACTACATTGGTGAAATCGACCCTGCAACTTCAACATGGTGCTGCTGCTCCTGGTGGTAATGATCCAATTGCGATAGACTTCACTGGATTGGGGAAGGGTGAGGCGTGGGTGAATGGCCAAAGCATTGGTCGTTACTGGCCGACATACATTGCTCCCAATACCGGTTGTACTGATACCTGCAATTACAGGGGATCTTACAGCTCAAATAAATGTTACACGGGTTGTGGCAAGCCATCTCATAATTTGTAAGCATTTATTTACGGCTATTTAAACCTCTATTGTTGTGAACCATTTAAAATCTTGATGAACTTTTATCTAATATACTTAACCTGGTGTCACAGGTATCATGTTCCACGCTCATGGGTCAAACCAAGTGGTAACATTCTGGTGTTGTTTGAGGAGAAAGGTGGGGATCCGACAAGGATTGCTTTTGCTACAAGACAGGTAGAAAGGTTGTGCGCACGCGTCTCAGAGAGGCACCCATCTCCTGTAGAAATCAGGACCAGTCTTACAATTAGAATGCCCATCTTCTAACCAAGTCGTCTCATCAATCAAGTTTGCGAGCTTTGGAACTCCTCGTGGTGCTTGTGGGAGTTACACCCACGGCGACTGCAGCCGCACTCAGGCACAATCCATTGTGCAGAAGGTATCATCTATATGATTGATTTTATTTATCAGTCACCATTTGTGAATTTAATGCTCCTATTCTTTGAGCGGGTTTTGGGATCGCCCATTTAAGATGCTCTATCAACTTGGTCATTACCTTTGCCAATTCCAACTAAGTTGAGAATGCGCGAGCCTGCCTCATCTAAACTTGAAGTTACTATGGTTTTGTTTTTGTCAATAATGCTTATTAATTCAATCCATGTACCAAAATTTGACAGGCTTGCGTGGGATTAAAAAGCTGCAGCATAGAAGTATCAAGTGCCAAATTTGGCGATCCATGTACTGGAGTTGTAAAGAGTCTGGCTGTTGAAGCTAGCTGTAGCTGAGATTAGAGAGATCGTGCTGTGCTGGAGAAGCAGTTAGCTGGGTTGGTTTATACAGGAGGCAATGCTACTACAAGTGTAGAATTAGAATAAGTTATGTCAATTGGTTACTCGAAACCAAATCGTTAATCGAAAATGTAATAGTTCAAATAAATAGTTCAATTATATGTTAGATGAAAAGTTTTACCAGGGGAAGTTGCATATGTGTTTCTTTAATGAACGAATACGGATGAATTCATGACTAGAGGTCTAGAAAACAAAAGCAATTTTTTAGTCTAACTGGGTTCCGTCTACAGATTTTTGATGTTTGAAGCGAGATGTTACGTATGCAACCAGGTAGTAAAAAGCTGAAAGGGTTGCAGAGGCAATTTAGGTCATGTTCGGGTTTTAAAGAAACATCTACCAAATCGCTCAATTCTCATAATGTGTTGATTACATCATTCCATACAACCAACTCAACTAGTCTTTTTTTTTTGCTAGGAAACTCAACTACCAGTCATTAACCATTTAGAAAACCAGGATGAAGTTCTCATTGAATTTGGCAAACACTGGAACATTTTCATTTTAAATTTTCTATAGGTAGTGGATAATAACATGGGCAAACCTTCCGACCAGTGAGTCAAAACATTGACACTGTTACATGTAGTTAGAATCCATTGCTCACCGCAAACAAAACTTGCTTCCAGAATCCAATCTATCAAGTTGCAGTGTCTGTGAGACATTTTGTGTATGTACTAGGCAAGTTCCAGAGTCTCAAACGTTTTCTTCTGCATCTATATGTGGCAGTTCTTCTGTATCTGTCTTTGCAGCTTTCTCTGCAGCTAATCTTTCTTCCAGCGCTCGTGCTCCCCTTTCTCTGAAATTACAAAACAAACAAAATCAACATGAATCCCACTGTAAGAAGTAACTATCATGAGAAATGGAAAAACCACGTTCTCTATATGATTGCCACAAACAGTTCCTACAAACTCACAAAACCCAGATGGTGCTGCTGGAATTTTAACGTATTCTATAAGCCTGCTAATATATGGCCAGGTTCAGCCTGAAGTGAATCTCTTATGGCGTAGGGAATTTGTACCATGTTGTTAACTTGTTACGGAGTAGGAAATTTGCACTGTAAAACATGGTAAAGACAATTACTACATAACTTGATCTTTTGTGCAGAAGATCTCATATTTACTCCAACAAAAGGTCTAGACCATCTATTTTGCACCAGCTCAGCTCATTTTCATGTCTAAGCCACTAAATAATTTGAAAAGTTCTAAACCATCTATTTCTATCCTGATAAAAATCCAAGCGATTTTGAAATTCTTAACCATTTTCCATTTATAACATGATTTGGGAGGTAAACTTGGGAGCCTTCGGTAGCAGGTTGCAGGTTGCAGGTATATTTGATCCCTCTACTATCTATAAACCAAAAAATATTACCTCCTCCTGGATGCTTCAACATAGTCAGAACCGGACAATGTGGTGCCTTCCAAGGTATATCCCTTGGCTTCATTAGATACTCTGGATCTTCCACAGAGAAGCTTATCAAATGCTGATGCAATGGGATCAATAGCTGGTCTGCAAATTACCAATGGAAAGAACCCAACTTGTTAAAATGGAAGAGAGATGGAGGAGTTTGAAAACAAACAAACACACTTGTTGCTTTGAAATTAAATATAGCAAGAGCTGGAAATTTTACCGCAAAAAGCTGGTAAAATTGAAAACAAACAAACATCCATTTCTGCGCTTGAATGTCTGCAAACACAGACAAGATCGAAGAATCAGTGATGATCGACAGAGATGATAGAAATAGATTTAGCGTTTCGTTCGTTCGTTGGCCTACCATGGCTGCAGAAGCGCTCTGTCTCTGTGGCTACTTCTGCTCTCTAGGGTTTCTTTGTGGAGATGGAGATTGGAGAGGGTGGCGATTCGTCTCCCACTTCTCTTCTCTGTCGAGCTTCGTTGGGGAGAGGGAGGGCTTCGGCGGTCAGGCTTCGTTTGGATTTCTTCTCTTCTCTTTCTGCTCATCTGTCTCTGTCTGTCGAGATAGAAATGGGGAGAGGGAGAGAGTTCCCTCTTCTTTTTCCCCCAAATTTCGATTCCCCCCCCCCCTTTTTTTTTTTTCGAAACGATGTTGCTCCCTCGCCCATTTCCTCGACATCTAGAATCTGTCATATTCTTTTGCTTCAGCCTTTGCCTCTGTGCATCACCACTACCATAGTACCACTACCTTCATGGGGAATTGCACAGTTTTGTTTTGCTCTACCACTTTCTTCAGCCTTTTAATATTCCCTTCTGTCACATCAATCTATAACGTACAACCACAACGTGCAGGCATTCTTCCCCATAAACCCATTTATTTTCCTTCACTTCTCTCAAACCCCACACCACAAATTCTTCCGAATCAACAACCCAGTTCTAGGGTTTCTTAGGTTCCCCAGACAACAACAATGGAGGGTGTCGATGAGAAGAAGAAGGAAGGTCTCATTCTTGTAATCATCGTTGTTTTGGCTTCCATTTCTTTGGTTTCTCTGCTCCTCGCCTTCAGTTACTATTGCTACATCAGAAACAAAGTCGCCAAGACCTTGAAGAGCCGTAAAGGTGAGACCTTTAACCCACTGCTCTGTTTACTCTGTTTTTTATTTTCGTTGTGTTTGGGTGCAATGGGAAACATTTAAGCAGGGAGTTTGGGGTTTCTTTGTTTTGGCTGAAAGTTAGCTTGTTGAAATTGTGGTGAAGGGAGGGACATTGGGTTGGCGACCAACTTCAGAGTTGCTACAGAGAGGGGACTTCACGTGTTCACTTTCAAGCAGCTTCACTCGGCCACTGGTGGATTTGGGAAGGCCAATGTGGTTGGGCATGGTGGGTTTGGGTTGGTTTACAGAGGGGTGCTTCCGGATGGAAGGAAGATTGCTGTCAAGTTGATGGACCAGGCGGGGAAGCAGGGGGAGGACGAGTTCAAAATGGAGGTTTGGTGTTTCGAAATTTGTCGTTTTTAGTTTATTTTTTGAGAAAATTTGATGTTGTGAACTGGTTTAGTAATTGGGTTTGTTTTGCAGGTTGAGCTGCTGAGTAGGCTTAGGTCTTCCTATTTACTGGCTTTGATTGGGTATTGTTCAGATAATGAACATAAACTGTTGGTTTATGACTTCATGGCAAATGGTGGTCTTCAGGAACATCTGTATCCTGATGGAGGTAAGTGCAAGTGATTCTGTGGGATTTTATTCAGTAATTTACATCTGCAATTTTGTTTATGAAGAATTTGCTTTCTATTACTGGCGTTCATAGGACTTCCTTGATTATGTTCTTTGTTCATGATTGGATTGCTTTAGATCACATTAGAGTGAACTTTTTTTGCTTTTGGGTACTGCTTGTGAAATTATTTAGATCATTTTGTGTTTCAGCACATTTGGTTTTAAAATTGGAACCACCTTGTAGTAAATCATGATGGAGCTCTCCATCTTTCCCCATCATCACTCTTTAGCTCCTTAAGAATGTTGCTAAAATGGACTTTTTTCATGTCGTTCGTGTAACTAGCATTTAGGGAAAATGGATGGAACTAATTTATCAAATGGTTTTTGCATTTCCCCTGCATTTGTTGTGGTTTTCCCTCTGAAACTCGTGCCTTCCATTTGTCAAACTAGCCAGGTGTTGTGAAATAGAATGCATTCATTGCCCTCCACGTATAACCTAGCAGTTTTGTCAGTTCTGATTGGCTCAGTAGGCCAGCCATGAACACCACTATTTAATTATCATGTAAAAAATTGAAACATGAATTTGATTTGCCAATAAGTGGGCTACCTGACCCTACCCATCACATTCATTCATTACCGAATTCAACTTAATATGACAATATGTCGTGACACTGACTCATATGGCATGATCAGATGCTATGACATAAGGAGCTAAATCAGGTCGGAGAGGTAAACTCAAATGCGAGCTGTTTGGTTAATAATGTTTGTGGCTCAACCCAAAAGGAAACTGAAAGTGAAAACCACTTGACCCGAATCCCTTAATACCGGGTCAAATTTTCAGAATTACAAATATAGTATCTTGTGATCAGGTTCGTAATTGTTGGGTAAAAAAGAAGCCACATCGCGATGAAACAAGTTGTACCGTCCCAAAGAATATCTAGAAGACACGAATTCAATCTAGTCATGGCTTCCCCTTCCCACTCCAATGAGAAAACTCTCTGTATCTAGATGATGATCTTTACACAACCCTTAAGATTCCCCACCAAGCCCATATTGGTTCCATCTATATTCAACCCTTTTGATATCTCCGGCAAATCAGGCATAAAGAGAGGCAAAGACCTCCATTCATACATATGATTTATGTTATGCAATCTCATCGACGGCCAGTCCCAAGCCTGGATAAAGGAATAGGGTTGGTGTTAGGCCCTGATAGACAACCGTAAAATTCGTCACATCCCTCTGGAGGAATGTGGTGTTAGGCCCGTGATAGCCAATCGTAAAAATCTATCACATCCCTATGGAGGGGGGTTGGTGTTAGGCCTGTGACAACCAACCGTAAAATCCGTCACATCCCTTTGGAGGAAGGTTGGTATTAGGCTCGTGACAACCAACCGTAAAAATCCATCACATTCCTTTGCATGGATTTTGGATAAAAAAGATTAATGCTGGATGACTGCATTGCTTGGAGAACCAAAATACGTGTAGTCGACCTCGAGAGTCTCGGGAATGGGCTTTGATGATGATGAATCTCATTGAATTCTTGAATTCCTCAGTAAAATCTTCGTTCTCTCCATCTCATACAACAAATCACCATTTTGAAATAACACGTTTTTCAACCTCTAAACTCCTTGGAAAACAATGTTAGCTTCACCCTAAGTTATTAATGTGGCGAAATCACTGATTAATTGGCCGGTAATCGCAATTCAGGTTTGCTCGAACTGAATTGGGTCAAAGAGGTTGAGGTTTAGCGGTCATCGATTAATTGTCGAGCCACCAATTAATCGGTCGAGCTGACTCGCCGATTTATCGCTATGTTGGAAAGTTGGACTGATTGTAGTGATATAAGTGTTGCAACATGCAAAAATAAATTCATTTGATTAATTAGTAAAGTAATATGACTATGATTAATTAGTAAAGTTGTATAATTACAAATTTACACCATTTTAATTCATTATTTATTTTTGTAATTTATGATTATAATTAAATCTTAAAAATATATGTTTTGAAAAAATTAATTTCGATTAATCCCGTTTAATCGTAATTCGGTCCTGGATCGTTTTGCGACCACTATCCGATTTACCTGCATAGGTTTCACCATGAGAATTCCCTCCTAGGCATTACAACCATAGCTGCAAGAGCGACATCAAGGAAATAAGGAAAGAAGTACCAAACAACGCAACCCATCTTAAATACATGTAGGAAAATGAAGTAACGAATAGGGTTTTGAAGGTTTTGGCAGATGGGATAAGAAATCTGGACTAAAGTATTGGAATATGAGAATTTGAAGGGATTGGAGAAATGGGTTCATCTCTGCATGGTGGTTGTTGATAACAATGATGAGAAAAAGCAATTCTTAATGGTTTCAGATGGTTGATTTTGGTGGAGGAACTGTTTGTGCATCATAGTTGGATTTGATCTTTAGTGCATCATAGTTGGATTTGATCTTTAGTGATTAAATGGTAACAACTGCCTTTATAAATGAGTAGCTCATTATTGAAAACTTTGGCAAACATCACCATTTCAAATTATTAGTGTCAATGGTTTGGCGTGGTTTGATTTTGAAGAAATCAAAATGACACCCTCGGTTTTTATTTTCAATCAACCTAAATCAAACTGATAACCTTAGAAACAAACCATTTTGGTTTTGATTTAGACCAGTTCAATCTTTCAGCCTTTTTGGTATCTCTTATCATGTCAATTGGAATCAAGGAAATGCCATTGTTATCAAAGGTGAGTGCTATGAGTTACGATCACCCCATGTTGCCTAGGCACGACACCAAATGTTGTTGTCAAAGGCATTTGCCTAGATCGATTCACCCTATAGGCCTATACTAGGCAATCCCCTAGGCTACTACGCACGCGCTCAAAGTATGTTCTTTTTATTTATATTTGTATATTTAAAAATTTTCTCTTAAAAAAGGGTAAAAGCTCTTTTCTCAATTTTGTGACAAGCAACCAAAGAGGTAAAAACTCTTTTCTCAAATTTGTTTCTCTTTGTTTTTTGTCATTTTGTTCGTTTTTTTTCAGTTTTTGTCTCTGTCTCACTTCTCAAAGCTGGCCAATTTCCTCCTTGCAAGAAAAGTGACGCTGCTACGTATATGGCTCAGTTATATTTCAAAGTATGGACTGATTGCATGGTGTTCTGCACAACAATGTTGTATGAATCGGTCAAAATTGTGAATTAAATTAGCGATTTGACTCGACCCGGTCTATAAGTGATTTGAATCACCCATTAAGTTGGATTTGACCCAAATCGGTGTGAATCGTATCTAATTCAAGGTTTAAAACGCTAAATCGCGATTGCAAAAAGATCGTGCAATTGTGTTGATTTGTATATTCAAAGAAAATCTCACGGATTAAAAAAAAGAAGAAAACAAGAAAGGAAGGAGAAAACAAGAAAAGAAGAGGAACACAGAGACATACAAGAAAAAAATAACAACAACAAGAGTAGGAATACAGAAACATACCTGTTGAAGAAGACGGCTGAGAAGATCAATCAACTTGGGCAAAGGTGACGGTTCCTTCTTGAGTTGTATCAAACCCCACACGATCGATCTGCTCCAGATTTTGAACAGGTTCATTGGTTGTTTAGTGTTTGAGAGTTGAGAGTTGAGAGTTGAGAGTTGAGAGAAAGCTCTGAGACTGAGACATTTGGTTGTTTGCGAGATTTTTTGTGTATTTTTTCTTGGTTAATGAAAGTGAAAGAGTTATTATTAAACCCCTAAAAAGTATTTATTATTATTAAACCCCTCTTCTTTTGATGTCAACCAAAACTAACAAGTCTTACTTCTTTTTAGTTGAAAGGATCCTAGTAGATCTTGGTATTTTCTCATGGAAAGAAAATTGGTTTGTATGCTTCACTTTTCATCTTGGATATCCTCCTTCAATGTCTGCCACCAAATAAGTAAGTCATTCTTAAACTCATATTTAGTCTTCTTCTTCATAAGTCAAGAGTATTAGTACACATTTAGTTTTTTAAGGCTTCTCTAAGTGTTTCCACCAAACAAAGTAACCTTTGCTTCAGCCAAAGGTAACAAAGCTCACTCTCCTTGCCTTTTGATCTTTTCTACTCGATTACTTTAGTGTTATCACTATGCTAGATATAACTTGGAAACATTGTGTCTCGATGGTAACAAACATGTTAAGTATAACTATTGTGGAAAAGAGATGTGGGGAGGGGTTTTTCGAATGAAAAATCTTGGTAGAACAAACAAAGATACTTCAGTATGCATAAGCAATTTGGATGAGGATTATTTGTTATTCAAGAAGATGTGTACTGATATTGTGGTTGCAAAGGTTGCTGAAAAAAAGGAAATGAATGCTCCAATATATGCGGATGATGGAAACGTAGGTGGAAGCAAAGTTGATAATGGAGGTGACAACAAATAAACTACCATGAATGAGATATGAAAATCAACTGACAGGGAAAAATGTTGTCAAAATTTCTAGGTTCGTTTATGGATGTGCTTTGCCTTTCAGCACTGTGACAAGTGTATATTTTATAGAAATGATTGATAAAGTTTGTAAGCTTGGAGTGGATGAAAACTTCCCACTTACCTCGAAAGTAGGAGTGGGCATCCCATCCCGCGATCCCGAACCCGTCCCGTCTCGATTTTTTTGGGTCCTTTTGGGATTGACCAAACTCATCCCGATCCCGTCTCGTCCTGATCTAGAGTGGGATGGGATCGGAATGGAGATTTTCAATCCCGCCTATCTTGTCCCATCTCAAATTTATTTATTTAATATTTATTATTATTAATTTTAATCAAAATACTCTCCTAAATTAAAATTTAAGATGTGTTGAAATTAAATCAATGTAAGATGAAATTCTATATGAAATCTAAATGAATTGAATAATTAATTATAAATGAAATTTAATATTTATTTGCCTTCCAAATTTTTTTTAATATTTATTTATTTAATATCTATTATTATTTATGATGTAAGTTATATATATATATAAATTTGACATTATTGGTATATGAGTAATGTGAGATAAAACTCTATTTGTTATTTTTTATTGGAGGACTATTTAGTATGTACTCATCCCGTTCCGATCCCGTTTGAGATGGGACAAGGTCGAGATGAGGTCTATCCCATCCCAATCCCGAATGAACGGGATGGGTCCATCTCTTCCTATTCTGTCTCGTGCCCACCCCTACTCGAAAGTGAAAATAACAAAAAAAAAAAAACTTCCTACTTACTATGAAAATTGGAACACCCACTTGAAGAAGGGAGTAGAAGAGGTGAATTTGAAGTTTGAAGCCATAAAAAAAGATTTGAAGCCATAAAAAAAGTTTGGAAGAAATATGGATGCACTATTATGTCCAATGGGTGGATCGATGGTAAAAGTCAAAGCATTACAAACTTTCTTGTCAATAGTCCATAGAGAACTGTTTTCTTGAAGTTCATTGATACATCAAGCATATTTCATAATTCTGAAAACTTGTACTTGTTGGTGGTACAGGAAGTAGGTGATTTGCTTCTCCCAAGTGAAACCGTTTTTATGTGAAGCAAGTAACATTGCACATTTATAACCACACTTGGGTGTTGAGTCTCATGAGAGAGCACATTAATTGTAGGGAGTTAGCAAAGCCCATCCATTACTCGATTTACCACGGGTTACCTCACATTACAAAGCATTCTTGACAATAGGGTTGACTTGAGCATGTTTATTTGCCTGGAGTGGGAAAAGTCATTTTTCAACAAAGCCAGAGGCATTTGAGGTGGTGAATATTATACTGGGGGATAAACAATTTTGCCCCGGGGTGAAGTATAGTATTAATTGTGCCTCTTCATTGATTTGTATTTAGCCTTTGGTTGATGCGGATGATGGGCCTCCCATTGGCTACATTTATGAAGCTATATCTAATCAAGGAAAAGATTGTTAAGAATCTTGGGTACAAAGAGTCAAGATACAAAAAATATGGAGTCATTGATGAAAGGTGGAATATACAACTTCATTGCCCTTTACACGCGGTGACATACTATCTTAATACTTGTTTCCATTTTAGTGACGACTTTTCAAGCGGATGAAGAAATTATCGATGCTATTATGAAACAATTAATCGTTTGATTCCATTGAGACGATAAAGGAATTTTATGAACAACAACTTGATGTGTTTAGAAGAAGAGATGGGACATTTGGGAGGCAATCTGCCATTGAGGCAACTTGATGTGTTGATATTTATTTAACGTAAACATTTCCATTGATTATAGGTGTACGTCTTTTACGTATTAAAATCATGATATTATTATCGTAGCTTATTGGTGAAAAATCTTTGGAGGTCATTTTTCGGAATTGGAGAATGGAGCTAAGAGAATTTTGAGCTTGACTTGTAGTGCTACGGGGTGTGAACGAAACTGGAATACATTTGATCAAGTGAGCGGAAAAATAATGTTTGTTTGTTCATAATTAACTTACTAGTTATTATGTATAATGTAGATATGTAGTAGTTTAGTTTTCTAATATGTTATGTGCATGATAGATTTATGCAAAGAAGCGTAATCGATTAGAACAAAAGTGATTGAATGCACTTGCGTTTGTCAGTTACAATCTTGCTCTTGATCATCGCCAACAACATAGGACGCAATGCACAAATCCTATTCTATTGTCGGAGTTAGATAATGATAATGAATGGATTGTAGAGCAAGAAGATCTGACACTCTCCAAAGATACCTCGTGATTGGATATAGTAGATTGTTTCATTAGGAATAAAGTGAAGCTTTACTTTATTTCTTCAAGTTTACTATAGTTACTACTTTTAAACTTTAATGTGGATAGGACCAATAAATTTAACAAAGTCGACAAATGGAAAGAACAAAGTCATTGAAGAGGAAGAGGAAAAAATTGTTACTTGGAAGATGAGATTGATAATGTAGACATTGCAATCATTGATGCAATTATCGATGAGCATGAATGGATTGAAGTTGGGACTAGGCACCGATGAAAACATTTTGAATCATACTTTTGACTTTTGGGGGAAGACTCTGACTTCTAGTTTTATAGCTTATATTTTGCTATTTGGGAGTCATTTTGTATATGCTTCACACATTCTTGGGTATATTTTGTGGATAGAATAGAATGTTGGGATGAACATACTTTTTGGCAAATGAAGTTCATTTTGCTTTATATGTTTGTTTCCCTTAAAATTTTAAAAATACTTGATAAAAGTAATATTCTGCACAATTACCAATCCACGGGAACTGATAATTTATTTAGTAGTTTTTTGTCACATAGGCAAACTTGAATTTGAATTACATTCATTTATCTTAATTCTAACAATTTCTCTTTTTATGATTCAATGGTGGTACCGTAGTAGGACCTTCTGATTGAAGTAGGACTGATTAGAATCACAATGGTAGTTCAAATAGTTATCTCATTCACACTTGCCATACATCTATTTCGAAAGAATGTGGTCAGGTTTCGTGCACATTTCAATCGGTTAACCGACTTCAATATATTTTGGTACCCACACCCTTTATTGCCACTTATGTATTTGATCAAGTTTAATACACTTTTAAAGACTAAGAGAATGTAAGTAAAAAAAAAGATAAAATCTGAAATGAAGGCAAAAATATGTATATAATATAATATAATATAATATAATATAATATAATATATAATATTTATATAGTATTATTAATAAATCTTACACGTTATGATTCACAATTCACTACCATTAGTTATTGGTTATGACAGCCAAATCAAATTTATGTGAGGAAAGGGGATATGAAGAATGAAATCCTGTTTATGGGGTTGAAGGCAACAAGGTGTCAACTTCGATGACACCTTTTTTAAGGTAAAATTGTATTGATAAGTATATAGTTGGATACAAAACAACACCTTTAAGAATTATGGTCTTAATATTAACACATTTAAATTAACATAAAAAAGTGAAAATTCACTTCTTTCAAGTAAACCCAATCTCACAATGAAAGTAAGATCTTTATAACCAGTAGCTACCACGTCAATATGTCATACCTTGTTTAAAATTTGGTTCTTGCGCTCTTTACACCATCAAACACAAAGTAAAAGGGAATAATTTCTATACAACTTCCTTTCATCAATGTCGTTGTTTCCCATCTTTGTCGTTTTCAGGTTCAGACAATGCCAATTTTTTCCATACAAAGTAAAAGAGAATAAATTGATATATCATTCTCAGGTTTAGATAATGCAAGTTTTTTCCCATATTTGTCTTTTAGACTTGGCACATTTTCCTTCATTCAGTATCTTCTGTAACGACCCGATCCACAGAGTAGTATTATATTGTCCGCTTTGGGCCCAAGGGTCGCACGGCTTTAAAACGCGTAGTACTTTGTAGATCTAAACTCGTACATATATAGCACATCCCCTTCCCTCACCTAGGCGATGTGGGACTATAATCTCCCATTGGTAGCGTGCCCAACCCCTTTTGGGATCCACGGGCCTGTTGGGCTTCGCCATCACAGGCCTTTCCCTCACTCTCCCCCTTAGGTCCGCCCACACAAGGGTATCACAATCCACCCCCCTAAGGGAGCCCAACGTCCTCGTTGGCATACTTTCGGCTAGGTCCGGCTCTGATACCATTCATTAATGACCCGATCCACAGAGTACTATATTGTCCGCTTTGGGCCCAAGGCCCGCACGGCTTTAAAACGCGTAGTACTTTGTAGATTCAAACTCGTACATATATAGCACATCTCCTTCCCTCACCTAGGCGATGTGGACTATAATCTCCCCTTGGTAGCTTGCCCAATCCCTTTTGGGATCCACGGGCCTGTTGGGTTTCGCCATCACGGGCCTTTCCCCATCATTGGCCTTTCCCTCACCCTCAGGTCCGCCCACACAAGGGTATCACAATCCACCCTACATTTCATTAATGATATTCAATCCATCCATGAAGAGGATCATTAGTGATTACAGGGTACTTATGCAAGTCATTGGGTTGTCTTAGATGTGCATTGACGACATGTTGTGTTATGGACCCTACTTTGGTGTTTGATTAAATTTAGTTTGATGAATCTCTGCTTTCTTGTTTTGGGAACTATAAAAACAAGCCTCAAATTCGTTAAAAACTTATGATGAGACTTTTTTGGTTCAATAATAAAGTTTCTGGTAATTGTTCAAAAGTGCTCATTCAATTGTTTATGCGCTCAAGTTTTCATAAAATACTTTTCTCAAACATGTGCAAGTGATAATTGGTGCGGTGGTGAGGAAGATGAAAGGATTCATGCATCTATGTACATAAAATTGTGGATGGTCTTGATATTTGGCTTATCTAATGATGCCTTCAAAAGAGTTAGTTAGAGCTAAAATGTGATCCATTGGAATTTAGCTGGATTATGAGGTATCCCGTGGGTTCCTATGATACTAGTACTTTGAAAATTGTTTCTAACTATTTAGAGGAATTTATCCAAGTCAACATTTCTCTGGCAGAGGTTAGGCGACGAATTAAATGGATTGGAGATGATGTCTTCAAAGATAGGTTTCGGAGGCTGTATCCTTTATGTGATAGGAAACAAGGTATGGTGGCTGAATTTGGAGGTCCCTTTGACGGGGTTATGAAGTGGGATTTTCATCTTCCAAGGGTGCTTGTTTCATGGTGGGTGAATAAATCGACTTTGTGGCCGTGTGTGTTGTGTTCAAAAGCATCTAGTGTGCCCATTTCTAGGTTGGCTTGAAATCAATTGCACCGGACAGTAAGTGTAAGATAGGTGTAAGATAAGTGAAAGATAGGTGTAAGATAAGTGTACATATAGTAGGTGTAAGATACTTGTAACATCTTCTAGGGTATCATTTTTGTGGAGAATTGGTTACAAAAGATGTCCATCTATATTAGTTGGTTCAAAGAGGATGATTTTGGACGTTATATGGGCCAGACCGAATGTGGATGCATTTCTTTGGTCTTTTTTGGAATGAATTGGATGACATCGATTTTCGACATCTATGGATGATTTGCTAAGGGCGTGGAAAACTGTGACCCATCTCATGATGAAAGGAATTTGTATGGAAATTATTCCCCTTTTACTTTGTGTTTGATGGTGTGGAAAGAGCACAAGAACCAAATTTCCAACAAGGTATGTCATATTGATGCGGTGGTTATGGAGATCTTACTTTCATTGTGGGTTTGGGTTTACTTGAAATAGGTGAATTTTTAATTTTTTATGCTAATTATATGTTAATAATGGGGCCATAATTCTTAAAGGTGTTATTTTGTATCCAACTATATACTTATCGATACAAACTTACCTTAAAAAAGTTGTCATGGACACATTGTTGCCTTCAACCCAAAAAATTAGATTTCATTATTCATCTCCTCTTTCCTCACATAAATTTGATTTAGCTATCATCACCAATGTTAGTGAGTCGTAAATCTTAACATGTAAGATTTATATTTAATAGTAAATTATTTTTCTTTTTACTTACATTCTCTTTAGTCTTTACAGGTTTCAGAATTACCTGAAAGTGTATTCAACTTTATCAAGTACAAAAGTGGGCAATAGATGGTGAGTACGAGTCAGTTAATCGGTTGAAAAGTGCACGAAGCCAGTTCACATTCTTTTGAAACCGTTGTGTGGCAAGTGTGAATGAGATGACCATTAGAACTATCGTAAGAAGAGAAATTGTTAGAATTAAGATAAATGAATGTAATTCAAGTTCAACTTTGTTTGTGTGACGGAGAATTACTAAAGAAATAATTAGTTCCCATGGATTGGTAATTGTGCAGAATATTACTTTATCAATTTTTTTGAAAATTTTAGGGAAAACAAACATAATACAGTAGAGCAAAGTGGACTTCATTTGCCAAAAAGTATTAGACTTAAATACTTCATGTTCATTTTAACATTCTATTCTAAAAATACACTCAAAAATGTGTGAAAGCATATACAAAATGACTCTCAAAAGCCAAAATATAAGCTAATCAACTAGAAGTTAGAGTCATCCCCAAAAGTCAAAAGTATAATTCAAGATGTCTTCATTGGTTCCTAGCTCTTACTTCAATCCCTTCATGAAGTAGTTTCTACTTCATGCTCATTGCATTAATGATTGCAAATGTCTACATTATCAATCTCATCTTTCAAGTAACAATCTTTTTTTCTCTTCATCTTCAGTGACTTTGTTTTTTCCCCTTTGTCAACTTTGTTCTTGTTCCTATCCACATTAAAATTTAAAAGTAGTAACTATAGTAAACAACTAGAAATAAACTTGAAGCAACTATTAAATTATTAACTTACAAAGTCGTTTTCAGCTTGGCTCTGCTTCATTCTTAATTAAACAATTTACTATGTCCAACCACGAGGTATCTATGGGGAGTGTCGGATCTTCTTGCTCCACAATCCATTTCACATTATTTAACTCCAACAATATAAAAGGATTTGTGCCTTGTGTCTTATGTTGTTGGCGTTGATCAAGAACAAGATTGTATTTGACAAACACAAGTGCATTCAGTCGCTTTTGTTCTAATCAATTTCGCTTCTTTGTAAGAATATACCATGCATATAACATATTAGAAAGTTAAACTACTACATATCTACATCATACATAATTAGCAAGTAATTATGAACCAAACAAACATTATTTTTTTGCTCACTTGATCAAACGTGCTTCAATTACGTTCACACCCCGTAGCATTACAAGTCAAGCTCAAAATTCTCTTAGCCACATTATGCAGTTTCAGACAGTGGCATCCAAAGCTTTCCCACCAATAAACTACAATAATAATATCATGATTTTAACACATAAACACGATATCAATGGAAATGTTTAAGTTAAATAAACATACTAGGTTGTTATGTGATCCTTGCCTCAATTGCAGATTGCCTCCCAAATGTCCCATCTCCTCTTCTAAACACATCAAGTTGTTGAATAAGATTCCTTTCTCGTATCGACGGAATCAAACGCTCAATTGTTTCATAACAGCCATCCATGATCTCTTCATCCGCTTGAAAGTCATCACTAAAATGGAAACGAGGATTAAGATTGTCTGTCGCCGCATTGTAAAGGGTGAAGGGAGTTGTAGATTCCCCCATTCATCAATGTTTTTTTCTATATTTTCTTGTATCTTGACTCCTTGTTCCCAAAATTATTAACAATATATATATATTTTTTTTATCTTGATCCATAGCTTCATAAATGTAGCCAACAAAAGGCCTATCATCCGCATCAACCAAACGCAAAACACGAACCAATGGAGAAGCTCAATTAATACTATAATTCACCCTGGGGCAATATTGTTTATCCTCAAATATAATATTCATCACCTGAAGTGCCTTTGGCTTTGTTTAAAAATGAGACTCTTCCCACTTTGAGCAAGTAAAAATACTCCTCAAGCCAACCCTATTATCAAGAATGTTTTGTAATGTGACGTAGGTATACTATTACTTTCTTAGCCTTTTTAAAGATCGCCAATGCCCGAAAGAATGAGATCTATCAAGTGTGCTGCACAAGGAGACCAAAAAAGTTGTGGGAGGTTTTAATCCACTTATAAACTTCATCAACCATCTCTTTAAAATATACACTTGTGACATTGTTGAAAGGCAAAGACGAACCTAGAAATTTTGATACAACACTTTTATCTAATTTTCCTTCGACCTACATTTCCATCATCCCCATTCATTAGAGCATTCATTTCCCTCCTTTGCAACCACTTTATCAATACACATCTTCTTGAATAACAAATAATTCTTATCCTAATTGCTTATGCATGCTGAAGTATCTGGTTCTTCCAAGATTTTTCATTCAAAAAATCCCTCCCATACTTTTCCACAATAGTTACACTTAACATGATGTTTGTTATCATTCACAGAGACACAATGTTCCCAAGCTAAATCTGGCATAATGATAACAATAAAGTAGTTGAGTGGAAAATATCAAAAGATTACCTTTTGTTGAAGCAAAACTTGTTTTATTTGGTGGAAACACTTAGAGAAACCTCAATGAACTAAATGGGTATTTATACCCTTGATTGATGAAGGAGAATACTAAAGATGAAGTTAATAAGGATTCATTTTTTTGGTGGCAGACATTGAAGAAAGAGATCTAAAATGAAAAGTTAGTTCAACTAAAAAGAAGCAAGATTAGTTTTGGTTAGGACCAAAAGAAGAGGGTTTAATAATAATAAATATTTCTTAGGGGTTTAATACTAATAACTCCTTTCACTTTCATTAACCAAGAGAAAATATAAAAAAATCTCGCAAATAACGAAATGTCTCATGCTCAGAGTTTTTTCTTAACTCTAAAACCCTAATCAACCAATGAACTTGCGAAATCTGAGGCAGATCGATCGTGTGGAGTTGAAACTGCTTGAGAAGGAACAATTACCTTTGCCCAAGTTGGTTGATCTTCTCAGCCGTCTATGTCTGTGTATTCCACCTTTTCTTGTTGTTTTTCTTCTTTTGTTTAATCTTTCTTCCATACGAATCAACACAATTGCACGATCTTTTTGCAATCGCGATTTAAACCTTGAATTGGGGACGATTCACACCAATTTGGGTAAAATCCGATTTAATGGGTGATTCAAATCGATTGTAGACCGAGTCAAGTCAAATCGCCGATTTGACCTATTCATACAACACTGGTCATCACTGGACTTCTATTTACATCTAACACTAAGGATTTGAAAATTATGTTGCTTGAGGTCATGCAAAAGCACTAGTAGTAATAGAAACGATGCTGGGAAAGCAAGGAAACTGATGATTATGGCTAACTCAATGGAGTTTTAGCAAAGTGGATGAAGGCCACAAAAATAGGTATGGGCATTGGAACCTCCAAACAACTGAGGTGGCATCCTTGTTTACATTGGGAAGCAAGATTAGATCCTCATAAAGCAGGATTGGATCTAATCTTTCATACAAGATTCAACAACTTGAAGATGACCTACGATACCGATTTGATCATCTACAACGATATCTTGTCATTTTGATGAGGAACAACAAAAAATATATTCATATCACGACCTACTCCCCAAAATACAAGATACAAAAAAAAAACAAAAAAAAAACAGAAGTTTTGAATCTAATTTGATACAAATTCCCTGCGGAAAAGAGAATCAATTTAGCAATAATGAGATGAGTTCTTCACTGAAAGGTAGAAGAAAGCTCTAAAGTTTGATTCCTTTATCAAAACAACTTAATTTGTCCTACGTGTCATCGCTACTTGCAATAAAATCAAATTCCTGAGATATTTAAAAAAAGGACTCTAGTAATCAAATAATTGATTAATTGGCAGATAAATAATCGAAGTCCTTTCCTGAGTCTTGTAGGACCAACACGTTGGCACGTCTTATGCACCTGCATAGAGATATTTATATAATTTTTTTTGAAGAGAAAATGAAGGTTTAATTTTCACTAGTAATATATTATTTGGGCGGCTGGTTTTGATTTCATTTGAAGATCCAAGGGTTGATATCAGGGACATAGTTAGGAAAAAAAAATGAAGTTGAAAATATTTTTTTTCACTAATTTCTTATTGATTTCTTATTCTTGGGTTGTTAGATGATCAAGATGTTCTATTATCAGTCGGTATTTTTCAAGCATTTTTAAGAATTTCATTTAGGTTGTGTTTTTGGAAAATTTTATAGAAATTTTTTGCAGATTGCACAATGCAAATCTATATGGAAGCCATCGTTCGTGAAACAACTTCTTAAAATCATTCATAGGAAAGGTAAGAAATAGTTTTCCTCCTAGATTTGAAAAATAAATAAAATTATTTGTTAGTACCATATCCAATGGTTAAAACTTACAATGTTAATCCTATGGCTGTATACCTGGTTAGAATAATATTGTGCAGATAGCAAAATTGTTATTATAATGACAATCATCTTTAGCTTTGTCTTTTGCACGACTCTGGCTGTATATTAGTTCTATCATGAATAAAGCATTTTCATCTTGAATTTCGCTGATCAGATTTTAGATGCAGGTCAGATTTGTGGTGCTTCAAAATTGAATTGGGAGACCCGATTGAGAATAGCTTTGGAAGCTGCCAAGGGTCTGGAATACCTGCATGAATATGTCAGTCCTCCAGTGATTCACAGAGATTTTAAGTGCAGTAACATTCTCTTGGATGGCAATTTCCATGCCAAAGTTTCTGATTTTGGCTTGGCCAAGCTTGGATCTGATAAAGCTGGGGGTCATGTTTCCACCAGAGTATTAAGCACACAGGGATACGTCGCCCCTGAGTAAGAACCAACAATTCGTTTATTACTCTAATTCCCTGTTTGTACTCTTAATTTTTACGTAAAAGGTGTACAAAACACTCAAACGCAGACCATTGCAGAAATATGGAGCACACTAAATTTGATTGTCTGATTCTGAGGATGAAGGGTCCGTTTTGTATAGGTACGCATTAACAGGTCACCTGACTACCAAGTCAGATGTTTACAGCTATGGCGTTGTGCTCTTGGAGTTGCTCACAGGCAGGGTTCCAGTTGATACGAAGAGACCTCCCGGAGAAGGTATTCTTGTATCTTGGGTAG
This sequence comes from Berberis vulgaris, assembly GCA_963556465.1. Classification (NCBI taxonomy): domain Eukaryota; kingdom Viridiplantae; phylum Streptophyta; class Magnoliopsida; order Ranunculales; family Berberidaceae; genus Berberis; species Berberis vulgaris. The sequence goes on from OY747125.1 coordinate 92,875,737, forward strand.
GTCTTTAACCTTTCCTTTTCAGTCAGGCTCTGCACATCTAGCTTTCTAAATCTTTTTTTCATTTCTATGTACCGAAGGCTTTGCCTCGGCTTACAGATAGAGAGAAGGTTGGCCAGATTATTGATCCAGCAATGGAGGGTCAGTACTCCATGAAGGAGGTTGTTCAAGTTGCTGCCATTGCTGCCATGTGTGTCCAGTCGGAGGCAGATTACAGACCCTTGATGGCAGATGTTGTGCAGTCTTTGGTCCCCCTTGTGAGGCAACACAGATCGACTTCAAAGGTTGGCAGCTGCTCTAGCTTTGATGCAGCGAAGCCTGCAGCAGATGTTGAGTGCGACAACGCTACATCTTGAAACTAACCTAACCATATGACAAGCTTCTGGAATGGAGGTGTTGCTAGAACATTACATAGTCTGTGCTTTCGAGATTCTTAAGCTTTAATTCTAAGCCAGGTGAAGTTAAAAACTTCAACCTTAAACTAGCCTTATAGCTGTTTGTTGATAGATTTGATATTCCTCATGGCTCCAATGTCCGTATGCTAACAGTTGATCTTTGGCATACTTTTATCTGTCTGTCAAGGTATCTAATTATCATTTCGATAACTTTAATTGTGCATAATGTGGCATGTAAGAAATTTAGATTTGTCATTGCTGACCCATGGAGCGAAAAAATACGTTCTGCTTCATTTGAAGAAATATGAGTGACAATAAAATGTTTTTAACACTTGAGAAATGGGTCGACTAGTGGAATAAGCAAACAAGGACCATCAAGGAGGAATATGATGGGAGGATTTTGAGTTGCGGTTTTCTGTATCAGCCCGAACTTTTGAAAAGTTCAATCTTTATGAACTGTTAGTAAAGCCCAAAATTTTCATACACCTGAGGTTCATACTTTATCCGATAAAGGTGAATAAAACCATCCTTCACAAATAATTAAACAGAATCCAATTATTGGATAGTAGAGCTACAAATTTGATCGTTCTTGGAACATTTTTGCATATCAATGGAAGTCTTCTTTCGAAAGTCATATATAAATCGTGAGCATAATAGGATCAAGGTACAACGGTTTTGATATTAAGAAATAAAAGCAAACCATATTCAAACATTAGTCAAATTTCTATAGATTCATGTCCTTTAGCATTAAATAGGTACTGCAAAACTGGATCACAGTCTTGAAAGTTGATTATGAGTGATCCTTCACCATTTTCTTGCGCGCTACAGAACTGACGCAGTCTACTAATTAAAAGTCAAATTATGCAAAACCGACTTACATGATTAAAGGTCAGTTGCGAAAGAGAAGAAAAAAAATCTCGAAAATCAAGGATTCAACGGTTTGATCTTGACATACCGCAACATGTTTACCTAAAAATGGTGTGTGATAGTGAATCGAGTGGAAACAAAGGAGTGGCTGAGTGGAAACCATAGAAAGACCCAAAAGGTATTTGGCCATCCTATCCTAACTCATGGCAACTCTTAATTTGTTTCTTTTTCCATGTTTAGTGCATCGCTGATTCTAGGGGGCGAGGGAGGGGCGGCGGTGGGCCTCCCTCTCGCTCCCTAGAAGAGCTCTTATGGTGTGTTTGGTTGCATGAAATCCTATGCCATGAGAATTCATGAAGTGACCTCTATATTTTAGGTTAATTTGAGGTATAATTTCACATGTATTATTTAATTTTATTATCAGTGGTGAGAATGGAAGTCTCATGAACATGTGAATCACATGCCTTAGGAGACCAAGGAGTGGGTTTTTCATGTTCATGAGATTTAATCCTCATGTTCAAGGGATTTCTATTCTCACCATTGATCACAAATTCAAATGGTGGATGTGGAGTGATATATCAATTTAGCCTAAAATATAAGGTTTTCTCATGGATTTCCATGGCATATGATTCCATGCAATCAAACACATCCTTAGTGCATAGTCTAAAGCCATCATTTCAAGGGTAATGTAATGCTCTAATAGCAAATAGTCCATCCTTTTTTTTTCTTCCCCAATCCGTTAGTTGACGGATAGCGACTTCTACGGTATGGCCGACGTTTTAAAAGCATTATTTAGAAACCGAGAGATTAGGTGAGAGAGATTTGGAGAATGTCACATTCATGTAGATAACAGAGCATTTTCAATGAGAAGAAGAGTAGGAAAGAATGCAATCCTTGAGTCGTAGTGGTTGGGTCATTGATGAAAGCAACAAAGAAGATTTGACAAAGTGCCAAATATTCCAACATTAACATAATTTATTGTTAGTTGGTCAAACCTAGCCTAGGGTTCACCCATGCATTTGCTATTACACACCATTAGACTTACGGATTACATCCAACATTCAAAAGGAAGGTTGTATTTGGGTTAGCTTAAAGAGATTAGTGGTGGAGGATTATCTGGCGGTGGCGCTGTAAACTGAAAGTTCTGTTACGTCGTAGAGAATATATGCACCGCATACAAAATTCTTTAAGAGGGTGTTTTATTTCCAATCTTTACTTTAGTTACAGCATTATGAATCTCTTTGACTATACAAGTATATATAGTGTTAATGTTATACTTCTTGTGTTTGTCACCCAAATTGACGGGAGATTTGAAGATGATCTCGTTGGATTTTCCTAGTCGGAAACTTTGAATTTTGAACTAAAAATGTCTCTTAACGGTTTCCTTAATGTTGCTTACTGAGTCATTGCAAGAAATATGAGCTGAAAATTGGAAAAATAATCAACACATTAGGATACTTGGCCTAACTCATCCACTTTCTAATGGGAATTGTTGTTCCTGACTTGAGGGTTACAACAAAAATGTTCTTAGGTTGGAATTGAACTCATTTGTTAACGCAAACAATTCAACTATGATTATAGTATATTTGGAGACATTGTTGTTACAATGAGAATAGTCTTAGGTTGGAATTATACTTAAGTGCTTATACACAAAACAGTTCAAACATGATTATTACATTTGGTGTTGCTCTGTTTTTCAAAGTCGAAATCCTAGTTGCAAAGTTAATTAACAATAAAATGTCAGCTGTCCTTGTTTTTCATAAATTCTACATGAGACTATATATAGCCATTGGCCATGGTTCTTTCTCCAAGTTTTCATTTTGTTATTAAGAATATGAATCTCATTGACTATATGGGGTAATGTTCCCTCTACTTAATTGGTATATGTTATTTTACCCAAATTGACTGGAGATTCGAAGATGATCTCATTTGGTTATCCTACTTTCCTCAATGTTGCGTACGAGCTTCTTGCAAGAAGTTATAAATTAGAAAGATAATCAAACACACTGGGGTACTTTTGTCTAGCTAAGACCACTTTCTACTAATATGGGATGGACTTATTGTCACCTTCCTGACTTTTGCGTTAAATTAATACAAAGTGGATGGTCTGAGGTTGGAATTGTATTGAGTTACCATGTAAACATTCAAACATCAATCATATTTTAGAAGTATCTTATTCTTAATCTGTTTTTTCCATGTTGAGCGCTTCATCTGCTTTTTAGTTTTACAAATAAAAATTAATATGTGCCAATGGTCTTTTTTTTGGGGGTCTGATATTTCATACGTTCGTTTGTTTGTATTGTTAAGTCGGTTCATTCTCCTTTGCTGGTGGTTTTGATATTTTTGTTTCTAATTGATGGTTAAAACGTGATGTGGGCATTTGCGAGATGAATATCATGGTTGGTGTGTGAGAGCTTTATAGTCAAAGGTGCGGAGAAAAATGGTTCATACTCTCTTTCACTCGGTTTATGCATTGCTGGTGACTTTGATATTTTTTTTGGGTGGATTAAAACATGTGGTGTTGGTCTGATAGCATCTGTAGTCAAAGAAACGGATAAAATGAGAGCCATACATTACTTCATACTCCTCTTTCACTCTGTTTATGACCTTTTCTTTTTCTCATATTTCAAGTAGACTTTAAAGATAATGCTTCTGGTACGTATTGAAAATGAATATTAATTACCCTCTAATAATTCAGTGTATATATCTAACATTTGAGGACAAGATTGTGATATATGATCGATGTTTGAGCTTTGCATGTTAAAAGGCACCTTAATTAGTTGCACATATCCACGTCAACAAACTCTTAATTAAGTTCAAGAGACTAGCCAACGCTGAAGCCTATTCACATTGAAAAAATCAACATCACTGGATAATGGCTTGTTTGGGTGGTTTGTTGGAATAACATATCAGTATGTTTTCTTTCCAAAAAAAAAAACATATTAGTATATGTTGATCGAGAACCAGGGTGATTAAGTTTTGGATATTAATGTTCCATGCATCGCACAGCTAGCAATCCCATTGACATGTTTACTAGGGGGTAGTTGAATTGTCCTCTAGGCATGCAGCCTACATTGACGTAGACTCAAAAAGTAAATATAAAAGAGTCAGCCAGAAATTTAAGTTATAATCTTCATTTGTCCAATCTTTTTTATAAAGTAATATATGGGTTCTAGAGGGAGAATATTTATAACCAAGTCATGAATTACTTTAATAAGAAAAAGGTTCTTCGATTCAATTAACCTTGAGCTAGCCTGTGTTGTCAGTTTGTTCTAGACATCTATCATTTATGGATGACAAAATCAAGTCTAATTTTTCCTAAGCATCTCATGACTCATCACCTACAGTGGACCAATGGAAAACAAAGTTTACATGATTTGATTCCATAACCACTCAATTTAATAATCTGAATAATTTACACACTTTATTTGTTGGAAATTAAGTGATCTGACTTTGTTCCATATGCTTTTTAACTTTGTTGTTCCTGTAGCAACACGTTGACATGTAATAAAATCATTAACTCAAAACCGCGTCATGGCCAACCGGGCTGGCAGCATTTGTTGAAAAACTATCAAGTGTTGAGAAATGCCGAACGCTTTGCACTAATGATTGTGTCTGTCTCTCTCTAGTCTTTACATGCACGTAAGAGTTCTATATATAGTGAGGGCACACGCTCTTGGTTTTCATTCCATACAAGCACCATAGATTTTAGTTTTAGTTTTAGAGTTCCATTATACAAATGGCTTCATCACGTAGTTTGATTGTTGTAGCTTTAGTTTTCCTCTTTGCAAGTGCTATTAATGCACAGCTCTCTGCAAACTTCTATGCAACTAGTTGCCCAAACCTCCAAACCATTGTTCGAAGTGCGATGACCAGGGCTGTCAATAATGAGGGTCGCATTGGTGCTTCCATCCTTCGACTCTTCTTTCACGATTGCTTTGTGAATGTGCGTTTATTGATACTACCCTCCCCTGAGTCTTTCCCACTCTCTGCATGCTTAATTGTGTTTTTTTTCACATTCTCTGCATGTTTAATTGTGTTTATGTTTCAATAATTCATGAACACTTTTGCCTTATTAGTTGTTTTCCATTTTATTTTATTTTTTTAAATTAGTTTTCTGTGTTAGTTGTTCATTTGTTTTAAAAATTTGTATGTCAAATAAGATAGAAGATTTATAATAGTATTTTTGAATCAATAAACTTTAATTATTCTATGGATGTAAAATGTGAAATCTCACAATTATCTTTCAAGCAAAACTTGTAAATCTTGAATTTTTTATTATTGTTTTTTTATATACAACTGAAATTTGAAATTTAGTTCAATTGTTTTGTCATGAATAAGCTGGGGGTAAAAGTCCTCTTTGAACGATTCTCCTATTAGGCATGGTAGACTACTACGTTAGCTATATTGAATGAGTCAACTGCTCAAGAGTGTTTTTGAGTCATTAGGGATTTTGGCTGCCTTTTCAGTACCCCCTCTTTGACATGTCTTTCTCCGTTGTCATGTATATCGAAAACATTTGTGCTGAAATAAAATTAACAATTTTAGTATAGATATTTTCAAGACTAGTTCATGGAAATATAAGAAAAAGAGTTGAAGCAAATGTTCCTTTAGAAGTTTCTCAATTGTGAGCATATATTGTCATAATCAATTCATGTTTGGTCATCAATTTCAAACTGACCAGTCCATTTAACAAATGTTTAATGAGAAAAACATACAACTGATTCCTAACTTTTATAAAGTTTACTGAATCATTCAAGTATTTGACTTGTAATGCTAATTACCAATTACTTTTTGGTTGCAATGGAAGTGAAACTTAATTAACACTTTTTTGATGGCTGCCTTATTTGAATACAGGGCTGCGATGCATCGATCCTACTTGATGACACGGCTACATTCACGGGAGAGAAGTGTTAGGCAATGGTGGGTGGCAACCATTGTTAACATTGTTGGTCAATGTTTGGCCACCCACCACCTCTTCAAGTTAGGCCACCCACCACCTCTTCTAGTCAAGAATGGAGGCAATGGTTGTTGAGCCACCCACCACCTCTTCTAGTCAAAAATGGAGGCAATGGTGGTTGAGCTACCCACCTTGTTGAGCCTATATAAGGCTCCTCCCATTCATTGTTCAAAGCATCCTCATCATAAGGATCCTCATCCCATTCCATAGAAACCATTCTTCTCTTTGTCAAGAGAAGCTTATCTCCTCCTCTATGTGAGAGTGAGTAAAGCTTAAGAGAGTTAAGCTTGTGTGAGAGAGAGAAAATTGAGAGTAATTTTCTCGGGTGTAATTGGGTTATGGGTTGTGAGTTGTGAGTGTTGTAAACACTTTGTTATCTTCGAGTAAAGCTTTGCAGCAGCCCGTGGACGTAGCTCAAGTTGGGTGAACCACGTAAATACTTGTGTTCATTTATTTATTGCATGTTCCACTAATCTGGCTTAAGGGGTGAATCGGCGTAATTCATATTATCCCCAACAATTGGTATCAGAGCTTTGGTTGTGTAATCCAGAGAAAGCCAGATTCGAGTGGGAGCAATGGCTACAGACGAAGGGAAGGTGAAACTCGAAAGGTTCGATGGCACAGATTTCGGATTCTGGAAGATGCAGATAGAGGATCATCTATACCAGAAAAATCTGTACCTACCTCTCATAGGGCAGAAGCCAGAAACTATGAAGGAGGAGGAGTGGGCCCTGCTAGATAGACAGGCCCTTGGAATTATCCGACTGACTCTATCCCGCAACGTTGCTTTTAACATAGCAAAGGAAAAGACCACGGTGGGTCTTATGGCGGCTCTCTCAAGCATGTATGAGAAGCCATCAGCTTCGAACAAAGTTCACCTGATGAAACGTTTGTTCAACTTGCGGATGACGGAAGGCGCATCGGTTGCGCAACATCTAAACGAACTCAACACAGTCACAACTCAGTTGAGTTCAGTGGAGATTGAGTTTGATGAAGAGGTTCGGGCACTGATCTTATTGTCTTCTCTACCAGAAAGCTGGAATGCTACTGTCACGGCTGTGAGTAGCTCCTCGGGAAGAAATAAGTTAAAATTTGACGATGTTCGTGATCTAGCTCTCAGTGAAGAGATCCGACGGAGAGAGTCGGGGGAATCGTCAGCCTCTTCAGTCTTGCAGACCGAGTCGAGAGGAAGAGACTCAACTCGATGGAATGGACGCAGCAGATCAAACCATCGAGGTAGATCAATGGACAGGAGGTCCAAATCCAGAAATCCCAATGATTTCCAGAACTCGAAGACTGTCGAGTGTTGGAACTGTGGGAAGATCGGGCACTACAGACATCAGTGCAAAAGTGCACCGAATAACCAGGAGGCGAAGGCAGAGGCAAATGTTACTTCCACCTCAGGAGGAGATGATGCGCTGATATGCTCTTTGGAGAGCAAGGAAGAGTCTTGGGTGTTAGACTCTGGAGCGTCATTCCACGCCACTTTTCAAAAGGAATTGTTTGAGAAGTATGTCCCTGGAAACCTTGGTAAGGTATACCTTGGTGATGATAAACCTTGTGCTATTATTGGCAAAGGTATAGTAAAGATTAAGTTGAACGGGTCTGTTTGGGAGCTGAAGAATGTCAGATATATTCCCGACCTGAGAAAGAACTTAATCTCAGTGGGGCAGTTAGCTAGTGAAGGCTACACCACGATCATCCATGGTGATGATTGGAAGATTTCAAAGGGTGCAATGACGGTCGCTCGAGGCAAGAAGAGTGGTACTCTTTATACGACAGCAGGGGCACGCTGTTCAATTGCAGTTGCAGCAGGAAACGTCGATCCCAATCTGTGGCACCAGAGACTTGGCCACATGAGCGAGAAGGGGATGAAGATTATGCACTCGAAGGGGAAACTTCCAGGTCTACAGTCAGTTGAGACTGACATGTGCGAAGATTGCATACTTGGAAAGCAGAAGAGAGTCAGCTTTCAGACAAGTGGCAGAACCCCAAAGAAGGAACGGCTGGAGCTCGTTCACTCTGATGTTTGGGGACCAACGACTGTCTCATCCCTTGGTGGAAAATACTACTTCGTGACTTTCATCGATGATCACTCTCGGAAGGTATGGGTTTACTTTCTAAAGCATAAGTCTGAAGTATTTGAGGCTTTCAGGAGATGGAAAGCTATGGTTGAAAATGAGACAGGTCTAACAATAAAAGTGCTTAGAACCGACAATGGTGGTGAATATGAAGACACCAGATTCAAGAAATTCTGCTATGAGCACGGAATCAGAATGGAGAGATCCGTGCTAGGTATGCCTCAGGACAATGGTGTAGCTGAGTGCATAAACCGAACGTTGACAGAGAGAGCCAGAAGCATTCGTATACAGTCAGGTCTACCGAAGCAGTTCTGGGCAGAAGCAGTCAACACAGCAACTTACTTGATCAACCGAGGCCCATCGGTTCCATTGGAGCACAGAATACCAGAGGAGGTATGGAGCAGACAGGAGGTCAAGCTCTCACATCTAAAAGTTTTCGGTTGTGTAGCATATGTGCATATCAGTGATCAAGGCAGGAATAAGCTTGATCCCAAATCCAAGATATGCACTCTCATCGGCTATGGCGAGGATGAGTTCGGCTACCGTGTCTGGGATGACGAAAACAAGAAGGTGATCCGAAGCAGAGATGTGATTTTTAATGAAAGAGTGATGTACAAAGACAAGCATAAAGCTGGCCCCAGCGGCTCAGAGCAGAGTGAGCCAGTATTTGCAGATGCAAATGACTTTCCAGATAGTCCTGTGATGGAGCAGATAGTAGCAAGTCCTCAGCTAGAGGAACCTGCTGGACAGGGTAGTGTGCAACAGTCAGACACACCGCAACATCCTAGTCCAACTCCTGTATTGAGAAGGTCTTCTCGGCCGCATGTGCCTAACAGGAGATACATGAACTATCTGTTGCTGACTAATGGAGGGGAGCCTGAATGCTATGATGAAGCTTGTCAGACTGGAGATGCTAGCAAGTGGGAGTTTGCTATGAATGAGGAGATGCGGTCTCTTATCTCCAACCAGACATGGGAACTAACTGAGTTACCCATGGGAAAGAAGGCACTTCACAACAAATGGGTGTACCGGGTAAAAGAGGAGCAAGACGGCTCCAAGAGATACAAAGCCCGACGAGTTGTCAAAGGCTTCCAGCAGAAGGAAGGAATTGACTACACCGACATTTTTTCTCCCGTTGTGAAACTTAACACTATCAGATCTCTATTGGAAGATGAAGTGTTAATGCTGGAGAAGATCCAAGGAAGCAGGAATCCAGCAGATATGTTGATAAAGGCGGTGCCAAGTGACAAACTGAAGTTGTGCTCAACTTCAGTTAGACTGCAAGAGTAGCAGGATCGGAATGCTGCTGCATTGATCGAGGTGTGAAGACAGATTGAAATCGGTCTTCAAGTGGGAGATTGTTAGGCAATGGTGGGTGGCAACCATTGTTGACATTGTTGGTCAATGTTTGGCCACCCACCACCTCTTCAAGTTAGGCCACCCACCACCTCTTCTAGTCAAGAATGGAGGCAATGGTTGTTGAGCCACCCACCACCTCTTCTAGTCAAAAATGGAGGCAATGGTGGTTGAGCTACCCACCTTGTTGAGCCTATATAAGGCTCCTCCCATTCATTGTTCAAAGCATCCTCATCATAAGGATCCTCATCCCATTCCATAGAAACCATTCTTCTCTTTGTCAAGAGAAGCTTGTCTCCTCCTCTAAGAAGAGAGTGAGTGAAAGCTTAAGAGAGTTAAGCTTGTGAGAGAGAGAAAATTGAGAGTAATTTTCTCGGGTGTAATTGGGTTATGGGTTGTGAGTTGTGAGTGTTTGTAAACACCTTCTTTCCTTTGAGTAAAATTTCGCAGCAGCCCGTGGACGTAGCCCAAAGTTGGGTGAACCACGTAAATACTTGTGTTCATTTATTTATTGCATTTCTCACTAATCTGGCTTAAGGGGTGAATCGGCGTAATTTATCCCCAACAAGAAGAATGCACTGCCAAACCAAAACTCAGCACGGGGATTTGATGTGATTGATACCATTAAAACACAGGTTGAAGCCTCTTGCAGTGCAACAGTATCTTGTGCTGATATCCTAGCACTCGCTGCACGTGATGGTACCGTCTTGGTAAGTATTTTGGGTTTTTTTTTGGCTTAACTAGCTTAAATTATAAGTTAACATTTCATGATAGATGGCCTAAAATTTTTGCAGCTAGGGGGACCAACATGGACCGTACCATTGGGTCGTAGAGATGCCAGAACAGCGAGCCAGAGCGCTGCCAATGCTCAGATCCCTGCCCCAACCTCTAGCCTTTCCACCCTTTTGTCTATGTTCTCTAGCAAAGGACTAAATGCCCGTGACATGACCGCGCTCTCTGGTGCCCACACCATAGGCCAAGCCCGGTGCACCAGCTTCAGAGGCCGCATTTACAATGACACCAACATTGATGCCACCTTCGCTACAACACGAAGGAACACTTGCCCCAGAACAGGCGGAGACAACAACTTGGCACCTCTTGACATACAAACCCCACTTCGCTTTGAAAACAATTACTACCGCAACTTAGTGGCCAGGCGAGGGCTACTTCATTCGGACCAAGAGTTATTCAACAGAGGATCTCAGGACAGTTTGGTTCAGACTTATGTCTCTAACAATGCTCAGTTCCTCAGTGATTTTGCTGCAGCCATGGTGAAAATGGGCAACATTAGTCCCTTAACTGGAACTAATGGGGAGGTTAGAAGGAATTGCAGGAGGCCCAACTAATATGTCACTCATGTAGTGGTACATAGAAACAAGAGAATCTTTCATTCTAGTTTCAATAATGAGTTGTGTGTAGAAGTAATTGTATGCTTTCAGTTAAAAACTTGAGGTTTTTTGTTATAGGATTTGAAATTGTAAAAGCAAACGGGCGAAAACCTTGTTATAAGAGTCATAAATAAGACGTTTTTGTATTTGTGGAAACTATAAACAATATTTGCAAAATTTGCTCTATGATATCCTAAAATGAAGGGAATGGGAGTTTAAAGTCATTCATGAATTACTTTCTCCTTCATTCTTCCTAAATTTTATGAAAATGAAGCAAAGACATTATGGAAGGGATCCCCATGAGTTCATAGCCCTTAAAAGATTGAATCACATCTTGCAACTAAAAATTTAAAGAATTCAACATTTCAACTTATACCTAACATTCCTGGACATTGATCAAACTAAAATTGTATTTACCAATGTAATAGTAAACACAACTCAACTAAATCCCACATGTTAGTCCGTGGAGAAGCTTTCATGGAAAAACACGTGATTGTTCTAAAATTCTCCAGTTACCGACCAACTTTGGCAGATATTCGAGATTCAATTCACAGAACTTGGGGCATTTTAGGCGATTTCTCACTCGGTTTACTAAATCAACGGCACGTGTTAGTCCGCCTTCAATCTGAGGAGGAAGCAAAGAAAGTACTGTCGAGAGACTCCTTTTTGATTCGTGGAGTTCGGTTCAAAGCTTTTCGATGGCATGATGGTTTCAGTTTGCAAGAGGACCCGATCTCGGTGCCGTTATGGGTAGAGTTGCCTAATTTACCTTTACATTTATTTCATCCCCCTATTTTAAAAGCAATTGTGAACTCTTTTGGTGGTTTTTTGCGGATGGGTGATCATACTCGTTGCCTGTCACGCCCGGGCTTTGCCCGTGTTTGCGTGGAGATGACTTTGGCGGAGAAATTACCAACCCGAGTTTGGATTGACAGGGCCAACAATAGGGGTTTCTGGCAGAAGATAGAATACCCTGGTTTCAAATACTGTGATTTTTGTTCTCTGATAGGGCACCAAGAGGAGTTTTGTAGGAAAAAATTAGGTCTTAAGGGCGGAGGGAAAGCCTTGGATCTTGGTAATGAGAAGCTGACCAAGCCAAAGGTTGAATCCAACATTGTCAAGCAACAATATGTCCCCGTTATCAAAAAAGCTAAGCCTCTCAATCCTGCAGCAGGTCCGAGTGGCGCAAAGCATAGTCGGGGGGGGGGGGGGGATTAATGAGGAAGTTGGGGAGAAGAGGCTGGTGGCCAAGGATCCGGGTAAGGTGGTGTTGTCAAACAAATTTGAGTCGCTCACTGCAAACATTGAGGCAGAGGAGAGTGAGAACATGGTTCATGTTAGTGCTGAGCAGGTTACAGAAACTATGGAAGAATGCCTTTTAGAGGCGGGATATACAACTTCGGAGATTGCAAATGCTATTGGAATTCAAGAACAGCCGACACAGCCAACAGATGACATAATCTCAGGGGCCAAGAGTGGTCTTTCCGACGACATGCCAAATGACAATATCCGCCCGGAACATCACATTGTGGCAAGGTCGCACGATGACACTGGGGACGCTCAATTGGGGCATCCTGGATCAGAGACATGAGCTTCATTAGCAGGGGAATTAGGAGTGGCTTCACCCCAGCCAGCTCACGGCCCCAAACAGAATGCGCTCACCACCAGTCCAAGCCCTGCGTCAGATCACGGTCTCAGCCAGACCACGGCTCTGGGCACTCCTCGGGTCCAGCCTGATCACGGCCCCAGCCCGTCCATGACTCGACCAGGACAGCAGTCAGACCTCAGCCCACGTCCGAGCACGGCCTGCCCATGGCCCCCCAGTCCACAGCCCCAGCCTCTTCACGGCCCCAACCCAGGGGACGTGCTACCTCAGGCAGTGCGTGACTTGCTCGCCGTTGGTGATTCTTTAGTGACGCAAACAAAATCGAGTGGAATGATACAGGAAGTAGAGGATGCCACGGTGCACTCGGCAGTGATGGAACGTTTGACAGAGGTTATGGCCAAGCGCGCTCAATCCGCGATAACTGGTAATTCTTCAGTGCCCGCGGCAGCAAGGAACGACGAGGACGGGATGTATGAGGTCGTCATCCAGCTGTTTGAGGAGAACCGTGTTTTGCGACTAAAGAAACAATCTATGACCACTAATACACTTGATAGCGCCACAGATGATAGTGACGAGGTTGCGTCGGAATCGGAGTTGGGGCCGAAATCACATGCTATTAATGATATAAACTTGGGGGCGCACTCCGATAAGGATCAACAGAACAAAGTCAAACCGGCGGTCCTTCCGGGCAAGCGTCGTACGACAAAGAGGGGTAAATCTTCCTCCCGCGCTTAAGATGATGGAAAATTTTATGTTTTGGAATGCTCGTGGGGTTGGTAATACGGCCACGGGGATGAGGTTAAAAAATATGGTTGTGGATCATAGAGTCAGAATTCTTATGATTGCGGAGCCCATGATTGATACTAGTAGATCTATGGAGATTGGCAACAAGCTCCACTGGTGGCTTTGCCTCGAACAACACGTTTGGCGGCAAATTTTGGGTTTTTTGGGATACTTCCCTGGCTCTCTTGGTGGTGGATACGTCGGACCAGATCATTCTTTGCCAGCATTGGTAATATGTTGGCTTTGCTTTTATGTTTTTTGGTTTTCGGCTGCGACCCAATTTGTTTTGGTTATATCACGGGTAAAGTCGTCATGTACCCCCGTATTGATTGTAAATCATTTTTTTGACAAGTAATAACGGTCTGGCATTCCAACGGTGCCCCTCCACTCTGGAGGTTTTTTGGAAAAAAAAAAAAAAAAAATCCCACATGTTATTGCCTTGCAATTTGCAAATCCACTCTAATAAAAGTGTAAAAAGGTATGTTTTGCACGAGAGCATCAATATCCTAAAAACTCTCAAAATTAGTCTAAAGTACATTGGGATAATCGAATCGATCAACAAAAATATTGATATTTGAGTACAAGACTAGTACTATTGTGTCAATATCAGCATTTCACTTATTTAAGCAAGCAAGATATCTCCACAATGAATTTATCAATGTATATATGGCATACAGAAACTGTGGTTAGAAGTAAAAAAAAAATACATTTGGTTGCCTGAATGAATATGAGTATATACTGGTGGGAAGTGTAAGGATATACCAAAAATGCACCTCCTGCAAAAGGGTTGTCTAGTTAGGAAAAGAAAATGTGTCTTTCATTTGGGGCATTGAGCTTTTAAGGGACCAGACCAATTTTCTCATATCAAATTTGACATAAGTTTTTTTTTTTTTGGTGTGTGTGTGTGCACGCACACACTTCGAGTGCAACTTTGTACATAAATTATGCTTTTCGCTAACTCGTTTAAGTTGAAAATTTGAAGAATTGTGTGAATTAGTATCACGAATAACGTTTAAAAAATTTAACTTGATTCAACTTGTGCTCATCAAGATACACATCAAAGAGTGACCTGGTTGTAGATAACTATGATTTGACCGCCAAAGGGGTTATGGTCGAGTGGTTAAGGCCTTGTGGGATTAGTCCCCAAGTCCTTGCTTCGAGACCCTCCGGCGGCATCGTTTCTTTCGGGGTGATGTTGACCTATAGGTGGCACCTCGAGGATAGGTTACGGGATCCTATACAAACCCGCCTCAACTTTCAAAAAAAAAAAAAAAAAAAAAAACTATGATTTGACCTAAATTTAAAAAAGGAATGTACAAGTTGCGTGAACTGGCATTAGTCCCTTGAAACCGGCCATATTCTGTTTTACAAATTCCAAATCTATGTAGTCCATTTTGTGGAACAGAAATCACTAATTCCATGTACATGCGAGGGGGTCTGCCAAATTTGTAGATTTAATAAGAACCCATTCTCCTTTTAATTGGACCATGGAATACCCTAATGCGAAATTGATTCATTAATTTGTAAATTTGGGGCATTATTAGTTATAAAAATTTTAAAACAAAAAACTTAATCATTGAAATGGTCCATGCAAAGAGGTAGCTAGATACAACCATGCACAAGTATTGTTACTGACTGTTGATCGATAAATGACTTTATTGGCTGTCATAGTAAAACAGTAGAAGTTGGCACGCAATATTGGCCATCTAATTCCCAGCCAACAGTGCTGTCATTCTAGCATTCGTTATATATAAATTTAGCTGTGTTTACCAATTTGATGCATCTCCTGCTACGTACCTACTGCTAGATTTCGCAAAAATCAATTTCTTCTCCAAAATGTCAGAAACCTTCAAGGAATGGGTGGTATGCGTGAATATGACAGATAATACTTCTCCTTACCATCGGTTTTTCTTCTCTGAGAACACATACAAATATGAAAAACAAGTTTTCATGTTCCAGATTGCTATGGCTTCTTTGTTTAAAGCAGCACTTGAGTATCTTCTCAAACCACTGGGTTTCACTACAGCTTTGGCACAAATGTTGGTAAGTCATCCACATTCCAATCATTTCTTACCATGTTAGTTAGTTTCTCCTTTTAGTCAATAAAAGTAAATCTTATTAGAAATCCCTAGAAATGCATGATTTCATGTTTCACCCTTCTTTAGGGTATATGTAAGGAGTCCTAGCTAAAACCCAATCCTATTGTATGATCAACTAAACTTGAGCCCATGCTCAAGGCATGCGTTTCTCCCCGAAAATAAGGATTATCAAGCACACCAATCAATTTAACTCGTTCATATTTTCAAATGACTTTAGAAATTTTATTTATTTATTTCTCTTATATATATATATTAGCTTTAGAATGTGTAAATTGCACTTGTTGCTCTATGAATACATTTGAAGGAGAGATTAAAAAAAAAAGTGATACCCTAATTGTAGAGCATTAAGGTCATTCCCTATTTTAGATGATTTAGATGGAAAATCCCCCTGTTTTAAATACCTTTTGGCATAGGGTGAGCCAGTCCTTGAATTAATAGTAAAAATTGAAGATATCACAAAAAAGATTATTGTTTACTATTATTTACTATTTTGGGTATATATCAAGCTAAGTGAAGAAATTACATTTTTATCTATTTAATTAGTTATTTAAATGTGACTAATTGGTATGTAATACACTGATGCTCGGACAGAGTGGTCATATTTTGGGACTAACGGGGCTGGCAAGGATTGATGATATTAGAGCTCTTATCTGGCCACCTGAAGTGTCGTATTTTTTTGAAACATTAGGACCGGTTGGCGTCATGATATATTTGTTTCTAATTGGAGTAAAAATGGACTTGAGTATTTTGATGAGATCGTCAAGGAAGGCATGGGGAATAGGAATATCAACATTTATCGTTCCACTGATTTTTACAGTTCCTTTGGCTTTCTATCTAAAAGCGTCATCTTTTCACAGTAGTAAACCCCTTGACAAAATAAATTTGGCACTTCAGTTTCCTATAATTGCAGTAATGACATCATCGACCTCATTTCATGTAATAAATTGTTTCCTGGCCGACCTTAAGATCCTTAATACAGAGCTGGGACGTTTAGCTAGCTCTATATCCACAATCAGTGGGGTGTGCAGTTGGATCACACTTATAATCTCTTTTACGATGAAACAATACTATGAGAAGGAAAAAAAAACAATTGGCTTCGCTCTTTCAACTTTTGGTCTGATAATATTCATAACAATGGTACTACGGAAGATTGTGATTTGGATAATTAAGCAAACTCCCGATGGGAAAAACATAAAGGACACTCATTTATTCATTATATTTCTTATGATCCCTGCGGTTGGATATATTGGAGAACATATTGGCCTACATTACCTGTTTGCACCTATGGTACTCGGCTTGGCCATACCAGATGGTCCACCCGTTGGGTCTGCCTTGACAGATAAATTAGAATGTTTTATTTCTGGATTATTCTTGCCGATGTACTTACAAGCCATTGGTAACTCGACTAGTGATAAGTACTGGGAGAGTCATCCAGGTAGTCTTGAATGGACGACCATATTTTTATTACTTGGTTTTCTTGGGAAGTTTGTTGGCGCTATCATTCCTTGTCTATTCTATCAAATACCCTTCCATGACGCTATCATGCTTGGAATCATATTAACTACTCTCGGTCTATTCGATGTAACAATGTACAGAGATGCAACGATTAGGCAGGTATGCATACTTACAGAAATTTGTGTGCGCTTTAGTTATTTTATATATTCATTCAAAATTAGTTTATTTCATGGGAGGATTTGTTGTTTAGGATTGTTTCTAAATACTAAGTATTAAGGTAAAGTTCAATGAAAGTTATGAAGTATAAAACCAACTGATCGACATGAAACATTTCCATCTTGGTTCAACATTAACTTTTAATATTACCCCCACGTAATTCTTATTTATGAGGATAACTTATTGATAAGTTTACTTAAGCCTATTTGTTAGATAACCTGAAAAATTAAGCCA
The DNA here is from genome assembly GCA_963556465.1 of Berberis vulgaris. Classification (NCBI taxonomy): domain Eukaryota; kingdom Viridiplantae; phylum Streptophyta; class Magnoliopsida; order Ranunculales; family Berberidaceae; genus Berberis; species Berberis vulgaris. The sequence goes on from OY747125.1 coordinate 92,893,174, forward strand.
AACTTCATATTGCTATATAAATTTAACGTTTTTAAGGCACTATTTTAGCGGAGAAGAATTTCTCACATGAAAATTATAAAATTACTTTATGGTTATTTTTTAACATATTATAATATGTTGGTAGACTATCAATTAGCAAAAATACTTGGGAATCGGAGTTTTGTAACCAGGGTTATGTGGCACAATTTGTTGGAATGATGTATTTCTCGAGATACATGTAAACATTCTCGGATGTTGACACATCACCCTGGCTGCGAAACCTAGTTACAAAATTCTGATTCACCAACAAAGTTCATCGATTAGGGACTTAATTAGGAATTGTAATATGTGCTATTTTTTTTAACACATCATGCCTTTAGTGACCCTCCACCATCTTACTAATACTATACCATAAATTTGATTTTTTTTTTCTTCAATCTTTTTGACCTCTAAATATTCTTTATGCAAATGAAATACAATACATTTGTAATGTCTTCGAAATAACAAATAATGTGCCCACCAAGGATTGTGATTTCGTTTTTTGAGTTAATTTTGATCCCCTAATTTTAAGAAATATTTCGGTGTGTAAAGAAATAACGTAAAAATTTTGAGGATACATGAAATATATAATGAAATTCGAGAGTAATTGAAATTTGTGAAAAAAAACAATTAAATAAATCTATTAAACACATTAAATGAAACCTAAATACCAAGAAATAAAATAACCTTGAAATCAAAATATAATTAGAAAATTAGGGACTGATTTCAAAAAACTATATATAAGTAAAAGAAATGATAATTAGAAAATCAATGGGTGGTTTAAAAAATCAATAAATATTAGAAGAAATGATAATTAGAAGAAAAAAAACCCTAAAAAATTACAAAAAACTCCAAAAAATTTCGAAAAAAATTTAATTTTTGGTAGCTGGTTTTTGTATTTTACGAAATTTATGAAAAAACCTCAAAATTTTTGAAAAACTCTCGAAAGAATGTAGTTATTTCTTTCACTCTTTTTATTTTCATAATTTAAAAAAACAAAATTTTCTGGAAAATTTCGCGAGATTTCACGAAATCTTAACATATAAGAGAATGACTATCACATAATAACCATGCATCGGTGTTACACCTGAAACTTTAACAAATTTCCCTTAATCGGACATGCGATTAACGAAATATATGGATGGAAATGCAAGCACATGCGATGGAATGGAGGGACTAAATAAGCAATACGAGATTATTGCACATGATGATCATAAATCTCAAATATATATATATATATATATATATATGAGCTCTTCTAGGGAGCGAGGGAGGGGGCGAGGGATGGGTGGTTACCACTTATCTGCTTCGAGATAAGTGCATCGACCTCGAGATATCCGATGTCACTTATCTCGAGGCGGATGGGTGGCTTCCACCCATCCCTCGCCCCTTTCCCTCGTTCCCTCCCTCGACACCTAGAATTTTCGTATATATATATATACACACACGTTTTGAAGAAAGTGAATTTATGCAAAAACTCAAAATTGCCTTAATTTTGTGTGATTAATCTTTAAAATTAGATAATAGTCACTCAAAAGCACATTTAAAATTAATTTTTTTCCCTAGTTATATTTATATTCTTTTGTCAGATTTTGCTGTTATTAAACATATTGGTTTTCATTGATTATTTGCCAATACTAATATTTGTAAATCTTTTTCATGAATGGCAGTCTATTAACGCGGGTGTTTTTACAACGATGGTATATAATGCTTTAATTGTAGCAGCAGCTACCTCACTTTTAGTGAAATGGTTCTACAAGCCTTCGAAAAAATACTTTGTAAACAAGAATCATACAATCCAAAGCACCAAACACAGTGCTGAATTTCGCCTACTTATTTGTGTTTATAATGAAAATAATGTGCCCGCCATTGTAAACCTTATTGAGGCCTCGAATCCAACTAAGAAAAGTCCAATTTGTGTTCATCTTCTTCATCTCATTGAGCTCCATGGTCGTGCAAACCCACTTTTCATTTCCCATCAATCACATGATTACATGACGCCAGATAAGTCCAGTACTCCGTCTGATCACATAGTCAATTGTTTGAGAAATTACGAAAAACAAAACCAAGGTATTGTCATTGTACATCCTTACACAAGCATCACGCCGTTCATATCAGCCCATGAAGATATATGCACAATGGCACTTAATAAGAAGACGTCCATGATAATTATCCCTTCCCACAAGCAATGGAACGTTGATGGAGCTATCGATGGAATCTCAGAATCTTCCAAATGCAGGAATGTCAACCAAAAAGTACTTAATAAGGCACCATGTTCAGTTGCTATCCTAATTAATCGTGGAAGTTTGAACAATATCAAGTCAGTTGTTTCCAGCTTGTCGAGTTACATTATTAGTGTTATCTTTTTGGGTGGTCCTGACGATCGAGAGGCTCTAGTTTATGCAATGCGGATGGCTGAACACTCAAACATCCATTTAGTAGTGCATCGTCTTATGCCAATTAATATCATGATAAAAGATATGACTGAAAAGATTTTGGACGACAATTTGATAAATGAGTACAGACTTGAAAATATTGTCAATGAGCACAATATGTATAAAGGAGAAGTATTAAAGGATAACTTTGAGATAGTGCGTGTGCTTCGAGCTTTGGAAAATTCTTATGACCTTATCATTGTGGGGAGACAACAAGATAATTACTCGGTCGTCTTTTCTGGACTCACAGAATGGAATCAATATCCTGAAATTGGATTCTTTGGAGATATGTTTGCATCATCAGATTTCAAAGGAAAGGAGCCAGTATTGGTGGTTCAACGACATTGTTGTGGCAAATAGCATTGATGTAAGAAATTTTATTTAGCTAGTTCGACTTTTGAAGGGTTCAGGCTTTTAAGTCCCCATTTCCCCAGTTATTTGTTTTCAAAGTAATGAGAAAGTAGTGTAACTGTGTAAGATAATCCAATTTTTATTATCAACTAATTTTGAAACTTTTAAATGGACTATATATACAGCACGAGTAGGATCAGTGTATAAGCACATTTATAAGGGATTTTACAACTTCTCTTAAGCCGCGCGTGAGTATCTAAACGATCCAGTGACTGCTGTATAATTTTATCTATTTAGTCCCTGAAAACCCAAATGTCAGGATATTATGTCATGTGCTCACCACGTGAAAAATAGGTGAACTCTCAATCCCTCCTTTATAAAAGCATACGAAACCTAGCTTAATTGATAAAAAAGTGAGCACTACTACAGTGCCTTGTAGCCACCAGGCACACCACCAGTGCACTTAAGAATTTCCCTAAAAAAGTTTGAGGTTAGTAGTTTAGCGTTAGGATAAATTAGTGACAATGGCAATTTGAAAAACCATCGATCAGTTTGGTAAACTGAAGTTAAAGTGGTTAATGTTTGAAGTTTTGGGGTATAATATGTTTTCTCTAGAGATAATTCTCTTCAAACCTTGAGGTCTATACACAGTCAACTTGATCTAGACATTTATCTGTAAGAAAATAACAAAATATGGCATAAAATTAGTTGTTCCTAGCTAAACCTTGATCCTAACTTGCTTTGATGAAAATATAAAATAAAATTATATGGGCTATAAAACTTGAACCCATCTAAGTGTCGAGGAAACCAGCGAGGGACCCCACAGGGGGGAGGGGGGAGGGGGGGTGTGGGGTAGGGGGGAGGGCCGTCCATCTCCTCTTGGGATGCGCATTTGAATTTTTAACGCACGCCCCCCGAGGGTTCAAACGCGTATCCCGGGGGGATGGACGGCCCTCCCCCCTGTGGGGTTCCTCGCTGTTTTCCTCGCCATTTCCCTCGACACTTAGAATTTTTCATAAAACTTTGAAGGCTTGCACTAAGCATGGTTAATGGTTGCTATTCGAAATATATAATTAGATTTATCCTAAAGTAAATTTCTTACGGACCATGAAGGCCTGCACTAAGCATGGTTAATGGTCGCCATTTCCCTCTACATCATAGGAAGGATCTCAACTCATGTTTAAAATGAAAAATTATTGTTTCATGCGCATTACTGCCTCCATTTGGCTGGAAAGCGGTTCGTACAGCAAAATCAAATTCCTTTTACTTAAACATGCCATCATTTCTAGGGGAAGCCTTATCATTCAATTCCTAATCCATCCAACTTGGTACTCTAATTGTTAACTAACTAATTATGTTGTTGATGAGTTGGTTTTTGCGAACCAAAATCAGCTTGATGGCTTTGTCTTGATTTTTAAACATAACAAGTAAAACTCATCAAATCAAAACCTAGTTAGATAGCTGCAATTGTTGAAATTTGAAGCTTAGGAGTGTAAAGCAATGCTGCTTAATTACATGCATGCAAGAGCTCTATATATAATGAAAGCTCTCACTCTTAGCTTTCTTTCATTCACAACAATCTAAAGCTTTCAGTTAGAGTTCCATAGTACAATGACTTCATCAAGTGGTAACTTGTTGATTGTAGGAGCCTTAGTGATCATGTTTGCAAGTGGTAACTTGTTGATTGTTGGTTAGTATAGTGCCTTCATCACTGTGTTAGATTATAATTGAGTTACTGTTTTCTTGGAATGCATGTATTAATAGCTACAAATATCAGACACGGTAGTATGATTTTGTCTCTAATTATAAGATTTGAGACAGTAAAATACCGTCACTGATGCTTTTGGTAGCTGTCCAAGACCATAATCATAACAAATATGCTTGTGACGGGAAAACCATGGCTTAATTCACAATAAATCATAGCTAATTCAAACGGTTGGCACGCCATCTTAGTTGTCACTAAGTTATTTATTATTTCAATTGCTTTTAGCATAAGGACAACTTTTACCGTTTCTACTTAGTGACGGTGGGAGGGTTGTCACAAATAAAAACTTGTTGCTACAATATATGCTGTCTCCGATGATTTGAAAAAAAAATTATATATGGATAAAGAAAGTTTGGGCGTGAAGAAGCTTTGGGAGGTGCCAAATTTTTTTGAATTACATTGAGATGATACGTGTGGCTACTTTGTTCGAGATGACAGACTATGCGCTGGTGACTGCCCATGTTGGTAATGGTGATGGTTGGTTTTTATATTAGTGAGAAATGAGAGATTCACTTCGCATTCTCTTCTTATGTTTCTATTGTTCTTTAGTGAGAGAGTGGAAGATGTGTGAGAAATGGAGATTATAGTGAGTGATTGAGGCGTGCTGTCCGGCTGAGAGAGGTGACTGGAGAAGAAGATTCCGACGAGATTCAACCGGACACTACACCAAATTGACACTTTTGTAACAACTCTCAAAACAGTATCACTTTTGAGATTTTTTTTTTAATTTATTTATTTATCAAATTGGGATGTTGACCCATTTTATTCATTTAAAAATCTACGCCCGAAGGCTACATGACTGACCCTATGGGGATAACAAAAAAGCCGAAACAAACTCGCACAAAAGATAGGATTCACCAATACAAGCCTAGACAATAACTCAGTCTTTGTACCTTTTATTTTCTTTCCTAGTTCTATTGGATTTTCGGGGACAAATGCTGATATCTTTGGTGTGACGCCTCTTATTCATCTTTCCGTCTGACATAACCCCTAAATCCAAATCACTGATTGCTGCCTGTGGACCTAGCTCAGATTCTGAGTTAACTTCATCACTATCCTCGCTAGTACTTTCGAGTGAATCGATATTCAATTTCGGCGGTCGAAGTAGCCTATTTTCTCTGAACAAAGATATAGCCTTAATTAAGTTGTCTCTGACTCGTTTATATTCCGGGGAAGTTTTGATAGCGTATTTGTCAAAATGTCTCTTTAACCTGACCAAAGATTGAAAGTCATCATCCGAGGGATCCTGCACTTGCTGACCCTGCATAGCATCCCCTATCTCTATGCTAGTAGCAACGAGGTGCCCCCCCATATGAGTAACGGGAATCAATTGTGCCGACTGAATTCCAACATCGCCGGGTTCAATATGATGTTCTCCATCTGGACTAGAACTACTAACTGCGAGCACTGGAAAGGACCCTGCATTTTCTGCTCTGAGTGATGCCTGCTCTGAACGTGGCGAACTGAGGACACGCCCTGCTTCAATCGCAACGTCCCCTGTATTGGGCGAAATGCACTCTGTTGTAGAACCAAAGTGGCCAATCTCTTCACTCCCTGGATTGTCAACGTGCTGCATCCCTGGAGCCTCTTGCTGTGGCGACATGATTATGTTTGCTCGCTGAAGACCTGGAGCATCCTGCCCAATCGAAACTGCTCCAGTCGAAACACTGGTTGCTCCTCGCGACGCTGACAGTTGAAGAACTATAGGACTGCTATTATTGTATATGTTCGTGTCGTCCAAACGACTACTCAGCGCCCCTGAATTGACCGCATCCTCCTGATTTAATGTCATTGCTTGGTTTCCACATACATTTTAAATCTCCGAAGCTGTATACCCTGCCTCAAGTAAGCATTCCTCCGTAGTTTCTGGAACAACCTCGGCAATATCATGAGCCGTTTCCTTCCCCACCAATTGCTTATCCGCTTGATCACACACCACTTCCTCAACATCCTCCGTTAGTGGCGCAAAATTATTTGACAGCACCAATTTAACCAGATCATTGGCCACTTGTCTCTGAACACCAAATTCCTCCTTAATCTCCACACCTTTGGCTATGTTTTACACCACTCGTACCCACTTCTAGAGTGGGCAATTTCTCTTTTTTGGCAATAGGAACATACTGTTGCTTTATAGTTTTGGTTTCGACCTTGGGCTTGGCATTGCCCTTCTCTGCTTGAGCTAGGTCAGGGGCTCTCCCACTACCCTTACGACCTAACTTTCTCCTACAAAACTCCTCCTGATGCCCTATCAATGAACAAAATGCACAGTATTTGAAGCCTAGATATTCAATCTTCTGCCAGAAACCCCTATTGTTAGCCCTATCAATCCAAACTCTATTTGGTAAAGGTTCCGCCAAAGTCATCTCCACTCAAACACGGGCAAAACCCGGGCGTGATAGGCATCTAGTATGATCATCCATTCGCAAAAAACCACCAAAAGAATTCATAATTGCTTTCAAGAGAGGATGATGAAATAAATGCAAAGGTAAGTTAGACAACTCTACCCACAAAGTCACCGAGATCGGGTCCTCCTTCAAACTGAATCCAGCATGCCAACGGAAAGCTTTGAAACGAACTCCATGAATAAAAAAAGAATCCCTTGACAGAACTTTCTTTGCTTCCACCTCAGATTGAAGGCGGACTAACACGTGACGTTGATCAAGCAAACCAAGCGAAAAATCGCCTAGAATTCCCCATGTCCTGTGTATCGAATCTCGAATATCTGCCAATGTTGGTCTATAGCTAGAGAATTTTAAAACAATCACATGCTGTTCCATGAATGCCTCGCCACGTACTTCATCCAAAGCCGTGATGCCGATTGCTGGGGCTCCATCTTTGCGGAATCGAGTACCTTCTACATGTATATCCGCAACTTCGTCAACCAAAATTTTACCCAAGATTTGGGCGAAGGATGGCTTGACCGCCCCTTCCACCGGTCCTCCGGGAAGAGGGATGGCGGCTGGAAGAGCCGGCATCACATCACAACCCAATCCAGTCCTGCTGTCAGTCTGCTGCACGCGACAAAGGCGAGTCAACGGCTGTGAAGGCGGCGAGTTGAGCGTCAACCCCACGCGACAGAGCAAGCGTCGGCGGCGCTGGCGCTCTCTGCGCGAAACTCGATCTATGAGCCCTCTCTCGACCCCTCCCTAGCGTTCGAACCCTGCTCCTTCTCTCGTGAAACCCCTCTCCCTCTCCCTCTGTCGCGAATCGCGAAACCCTTCCCCCTCTCTCGCGAAACCCTTCTCTGCACTCGACACTCGAAACCCCTATCTGCGCTCGACACCCGAAACCCGTCTCCCTCTCTCGCGGCCGTCGCGAAACCCTTCTCACGACCGTCCTCTCAGAGAAGTTCTCTCGCGAAGGAGAAAGGCATGACCTTCTCTTCGTGCACTTTTAAGATGTTACAATCCACCAAACAATTTCAAGTCAAAACTAAATTTAGTCAAAAAAATGAAAAACAGTAACACAAAAAAATGATACAATAAAGTTGGATCACCATGAATAGTATCACTTTTATAACCATACTCTTCATGGTGATACAATTATTGTATCATTTTGTTTAGTGAAAATGTGTAAAATTGTTAGGTGGATTGTTACACTTCAAAAGTGATACTGTTTTTGGGGTTGTTACAAAAATGTCAATTTGGTGTAGTGGGAAATCATGGTTATGAAGACCGGAGGGTTTTTTTTTTTTTTTTTTTTAATAAACATGTAAGAAAATGAGGAAGAGGATGGTGGTCTGTGTTTGGTGACGTGTTGCTGAATGGAAGGAATAAGGTTGGATGATGAAGAGATGTGGTTGATTGGGTCGAGATCGAAGAGGTATTTCCGGCTGATGGAAATGGGTGATCTCTGAGATGTGGAGATTGAGATTTCCTTTTGATTGTGGGTTGTGTTGCAAAACATATATAATGTATGTAACATCAAAATTGGAGTCTCATCCAAAAAAATTGATAGTATTACAGCATACTTGGTTTAGAAAGTTTACCTGGATATCTAATTTTTAAATACTTGGTTTAGAAAGGTTACCTAGATATCTAATTTTTAATTCAAGTTGGCCTTTGAATGTTGGCAGCCTTGAATGTTTGAATTGATACATAAGTTCAGCTTGAAGAAAAATCAAGGACAATGACAATTGTGAGGATTATTAGATCTATCTAATATTTTGTAAATTGGCTTGATAAATTTCTAATGTTTGAAATTTGGGATATATAAATTGTAAAAATCCACTACTAACTACTAAGGAATAAGGAGTGTGTAATAAGCAAGTCATTGAGTATTTTGTGTCCTTTGTTTCCTTGAGAAAGATTCTCTTCAAACCTTGTGGTAGTCAACTATTAAAAGTAAAATTAAAAATAAATAAAAAAATAAAAGAAAAAACCAAGAAAATGTGGCACAAGTAGAAGTTTCCTAACCTAATCGTAAGAAATTTTATTGGCATGTTTAAAGACTTCCAGAGGTTTGTAATGCAAGTTGTAAAGATTTGATCACTACTAAAAAGTAGGTGTGGCTTGTTGCCACCCATATATTTATACATGGTTAGTTTCAAGGAAAGCTTGCACCTAATGGTATATAGACTATCTCAAATTCATGTTTTCAAATTAACAATTCACTCTCCTTAGCAGGAAAGCAATTAGTACAGCAAAATCGAATTCATTTGTCCTAAACATGACATCCTTCCTAGGAGAAATAGTCTTGTTTTCTGGTTCCTAATCCACACAAGTTGGTACTCTAATTTTCATTAGTAATTAGCTAATCATCGATGTTGGTGGTGAGATTGATTTTGACCAGCCAAAGTCAATCACATTTGATGGCTTCTATTTTGTCTTTTGAGCTAAAAGTGACAAGTAAACTCATCAACACATTAAAACCGCGTTACAAGCATAGCTGCAATTGTTGAATCTAAGGAGTGAACAGCAATGCTGTCTCAATGCTTTACATGCACGTAGGAGCTCTATAAATAGTGAAGGCTCACACACATAGCTTTCATTCATTCATTCATTCACAAGCTAAAGCTTTTATTTAGTTGAACCATTTGAGTCCATATCACATGGCTTCATCACGTAGTATCTTGCTTGTTTTGGCCTTGATATTCCTATTTGCAAGTGCTACTCATGCACAGCTCTCTGCCAACTTCTATGCAACTAGTTGCCCGAACTTACAGACCGTGGTTCGACGTGCCATGACCCAAGCCGTTAATAGGCAGGGTCGCTTTGGTGCCTCCATCCTTCGTCTCTTCTTTCATGATTGTTTTGTCAATGTGCGTTGAAGTACACTTTTATTTGTTATCCTACCCTTAATCTCTTCACCTACTTTTTTTCTTAATCCTACTTACAGTGTTGCATGATTATATTTGTACGTTTGTCATAGATATATCATAGGCACTCTTAGTACCCATGAAACATGACAGCCTCATATCTTCTTTTGTTTCAAAAGAAACTGAATCCTTTAAACCATATATAGGTCAATATTTTGTGAAATTAAAACCGATTTGGAAAGCTTTGTTTGCATACAGTATATTTTAACATTTTAGTGAACAACCAATGGTAGTCTGGTTGGATGGTTAAGACTGTGGTGGTTTAACCTCCACACATATATGCATCAAATTGCAAACCAAAATTCCTATCGTGTGCAGTTGAATTTCACTTAACAAGCGTAGCTCTTATGCAGCTGAATGGTCATTTGAATGACCAATTCTTCTATTAGCAGCTGCATGCTTAAAGTATACGAAGAGTCATTATCTTTGAATTCTTTCAAATCCAACGAAAACTAGACGCATGAGTTCAAGTGATCAGGGTGTTTTGAGGGAATAAGTGATCCATTATGGGGATTATTTTTGGCCTTTCCCTTCCAATTTAAACAGTAAATAAAATTGTTGAGTTGAAAAGTAATAATTTAAATTTGTTTATTAATATATTAATCATTTACCAGAAGTAGTTCATAGGTAGAAGATAATACCTGCTCAAACTGACCATTTCATGCAAAAATATTTTCTTCATGAAGAAGATTATACCTCAATCAAATCTTGAATCATTCAAGAATTGAATTATCAGTTAAGCTGACCAAAGAACTTGTTCGTGACTTCATTCTTTGAATTACAGGGTTGTGATGCATCAGTCCTACTGGATGACACTGCAACATTCACAGGTGAGAAAAATGCATTCCCAAACAGAAACTCAGCACGGGGGTTTGAAGTGATCGATGCCATTAAAACACAGGTTGAAGCTGCTTGCAATGGAACAGTATCATGTGCAGATATCCTAGCACTTGCTGCACGTGATGGTGTCGTCTCGGTTAGTATAGTTCCTTCATCTCTATTATATATTGTTTTATTTTGGTTTGGTTTAGATTACAAGTTAGTTGTTCTTGACAAATGGCAACCCTGTCTAACATTTTGCAGCTAGGTGGACCAACATGGACTGTGCCACTGGGTCGTAGAGACGCTAGAACAGCTAGCCAGAGTGCAGCCAATACCCAGATCCCTGGCCCAGACTCTAGCCTTTCCACCCTTCTCTCCATGTTCTCAGCTAAGGGCCTCAATGCACGTGACATGACTGCGCTCTCTGGTGCCCACACCATAGGCCAAGCCCGGTGCACAACCTTCAGGACCCGCATTTACAATGATACAAACATCGATGCTACCTTTGCTAGAACACGAAGGAACACTTGCCCCAGCACAGGCGGAGATAACAACTTGGCACCTTTGGATATACAAACCCCACTTCGGTTTGAAAACAATTACTACCGCAACTTGGTGGCTAGGCGAGGGCTACTCCATTCAGACCAAGAGTTATTTAACAGAGGATCTCAGGATGGTTTGGTTCAAACTTACGTTTCTAACAATGCCCAATTCCTTAGTGACTTTGCTGCTGCCATGGTGAAAATGGGCAACATCAGTCCCTTGACCGGAAGAAACGGAGAGATTAGAAGGAATTGCAGGAGGATGAACTAGTCAATGGGTGTGATGCTTAGAGAAGAAACGGATGACTCAATGATGGTTTGTGATGCAAAATTAATTGTTTGCTTTCAGTTAAAAAACATGTGGTTTAATTTTTGTTATTTGCTTGAAATGGTAAGAGCATGGAAGTCATGCTTTAAGAATTAAAAATAAGTCATGGAATTGTGGAAACTGACTGTAGTTTTTATTTCAATTGAAGCTCCCTGTTTGGTTTTTGTCATGTGGTTCAGTTTTCACCATTGCCAGATTAAACACATAGACAATAGGAATAACTTCATCTCACTTCTTCCCTAAAATAGTTCCTTAACATAACTATTAAACACGAGCCTCGATACTTTGCCTGTAGTAGGTAGGAACCAATTGTTGAAGATAGATGAGGAATTTATAGGTAACATAAGACTAAGAATTCCCCACTCATCTCCTGAAAACCAACTACAGTTAGCAGCATATACCCTATCTGACACCCTCTTAAAGCTTGAACAATTAAAATTTGATCCAAACCCCCTAATTGAAATTCAAAACTAACTGAATAAAAAATCCAATGATAAATGCCTCCTCCTGGGCTCCTGGTCTCAGATTAGGGCCTATTTGGAAGGAATTCCCCACCCTCTGGTCCTACTTCCTACCAGCAGCGATCAATGCAACAAGAATGCAGACAGTTTGAAAAAACCCAAGCAAAAGTATAGTAGTTAGTGTTGGCCTAGGTACAACCAGTCAAAGAATAGTGTCTTCAAACAAATGATACAGCAGCTACTCAAAGCAATAGGAACACCATCTTTACTAGAATGGTCCCTCCCACATGAAGATAAATTCTTCAGTAAGAGATCTGGTATTCGCTATAAACTTGACCCATGGGAAGTAAACTATATACTAAATGCAATCTGTGCTCTTAAAACTTGTACAGGATTCTATCAAACATTTGAGTAAAACCCCTCTTTGGAATTCCTAAATTATTGAAACTAAACACCCATTGAGAATCAATTCAACAAGGGTGCAGCAAATATTTAGATCACTTAACCATCCAAACAATAGCATGTAGATTTGGTTTAATTAATATGTCAAGGCATTTTCGTAAAACAAATCGGTAAACGCAATATCAGATCATTCGTCCATTCCTTCGAACAACTGGTGGACAATTATCTAAAACAATATCTGCAATTCTTTCGTCCACAAACTACTGAGAAATTTTATACAACACAAATTACTCAAACACACAAATAACATCTTTATATTTCATTCTCTAATGAACAGAACAGCGAGACTACAATAACTCATTTTGAAGCAGACAACCTTGGAGAAGTCCTAACCTTGGGAGACGACGACGCTGCAGTCAAAGTCACTCTAACTTCCTTCCTGGCTTGCATCTTGGTCTTCTTGAACCCAATCCTCCTCTTCTCCACAACCGCATCACCCCTCACTTCATCCTCCTTTCTCCCCATACTCTCCGAAGCGACTCTATCAAACTCATCACTCAGCTTCCTCGCTGGCTTCCTCCTGGGACTAGTCCTCACCACCGGCCTCGGCACCGCCTCCTCCTCCTCCTCATCAATCAGAGCCCTCCTCCGCTTCTTCAACATAACAGCCAGCGGAGGAGATACTGAGAAATTTGCGGGTCGCTTTCGATTGATAGCCGGAGAGGGGGTCTTGGATTCCTTCTCCTTAAAGCTCTTCTCTCTCTGGGATTTGAGCCTCTTGACGTTCCCTTCGATCTTGCCTTGCAATCTGAGGCGCTTGAAACTGAGACCGCCCATTGACCAGTGGGCTTCGCTCGCCCAGGAGAGGAGTGGATCGATCGCGGAGACCGGTGGGTCGACTCGGTATTGGTTGACTTTTGTGTCTGTGTATATGTGGGGTCGTGGGAGGCCGCTTCCGTAAAACTTTCCTGGATTCATTGGAGCAACCATCGTGATTGAACGATTTGGTGATTTAGAGAAGAAGAAGAAGATCGAATCACTCTGTGTTGAATGATAGAATCAAAGAGTGAGACTTTGAGAGAGATGGTGAAGGACTCAGATCTGGTTTTTGTTGACGAGTTATAGGACGATTTGGCGGGAAACTATGGCGCCAAGGGGATGGCGGTAAAATATTTGAAAGTAAAACAAGGGTCCCGCCTGTAGTAGTAACTAGTAACTAGTAACAGTACGGGTACTGATGTATAGTGGGCTGGGCTGGGTTGGATTGAAGGAGCTGATCTGTACATGACGGTCATGGGCCTGGGCTTGGGCTGGGAGTTTGGGTCGCGTCTACACCATATTTGTGTTTCGGGTTCGGCTCCTCACCTCAAGTCAAGGGTTGATTAAACAATTTTGGAATTTTTCAAAAAGGCGATAAAGAATATGAACCACAAATCAATAAAAATCTTTTTATAGTAATATTGTTATGACCAAGGTAGCCAATGTGTTGAAGCAAAGGCGAAGCAAGGATTCCTTTTTACCGCTTTACGCGAAAAAGCGAATGTAATAAAAATAGGGAGTTACTATGTGTACCCGACTGTTTTGCTCAATGCCTCCCAACTTTATCTTTAAGATTTAGCTTTTAAAAATTACTTGGTGTATGCAACCAAATTTTGCTAATGTTAAAACGTAAAATTACGTTACTCATATTATTGATTGTGGACTTTGTATAAAGGATTTCTAATGTAAATGTTTGGAGATCGGATTTTTTAAGGTTTTGAATGCATTTATTGAAATTTGATATAATAGTTGCAATAATTTTCAAAATTATGTTTTGATTTATATTTTTTTGTTTTTAATACGTACTGATTTCGCCAACCCCTTGAACACATTAAAATTTAACGAATGCGTAGTGAATTTTAGTTTTGTAGTTTATAAATGGTGGTTACAATTATTCTTCATTCATTAACCAGTTAATGCTCTTAAACGAAAAATTTCTCACCAAATGACTTTATATTTAAAAAAAACTAGTATAATACTCGTGTCGTTGGCACTATTGCAAAGTACATCATACATTCACGGCTATGTCGAATACTCGCAATTGGGTTTTATCATCGAATTAACTTTGGAAAAAGGTTAATACTCATTCACACAAAAAAAATTGTTAATAAAACTTATCAGCGCAACCTATGTGATAAGAAATTTAATCTTCACTAAATGTCAGCTTAACTAAAAAATAAGAAAGAAAAAGTTTAACATGAAGAAATATTGCATGTTTGTCCAAGTGAATTTTGACTGCAACTAATGCCACATTCGATTTAGTAAAGCATCATATAATCATAAGTTTTAGTATTAAAAAAACTTTTGTAGTATGACAGGGGCTCAACAGTTGAATAAACGGAATGTCATTAGGGCAAACAGAATGCCACATTCGATCTAGAAGAATATTGATATGCATTTTTTTAACAGTTCAAAAATTTGACATAGCTTCATCTTTTTCCATATTTAAAACTTGTCATAAGCATTTATACCTCACATAATTTGGCATTCACAAAAAATCTCTCTAACAACGCACCATATAACCATAATTTTCAGTATTAAAAGAGGTTTTATAGTAAAACATGGTTTTGAACAATCGAAGACATGCACACAATATTATTCTATCATAAAAAATGTCATCTTTTGAAGAAAGTCAAGATTATTCATATTTTTTTAACACAAAAAAATGAAATTTCGACAAAGTTTTTCCAGTTTTTTCAATATTATAACCTGTTTGAACCTGTTATAAGAATTTATACTTCACATGAGTGCCTCTAATGACAATTGATATACATGTAATTATTACAAATTATAACCCTTAATTTATATATGTTAGTGCTTCAATTAATATATTTTATTCTAATTATTTCAATTTTTATGTTTTTGTAGGAATCTGCGCGTGTGAACGATAAAAGTGCATTAAGGCGACAAATTTGAGAAAATGATTGATTTGTCGATTCTAGCGGTGGTACAAAAGAGTGGTTCACACATCTAAGCCTAACCCAGCTTACTTTAACCGAGCTCAAACCCAAGCTCAAGCCCAAGCCCAGAAAGCTATAATCCTAAACCCAGCCTAACAAGGAAATAGGGAAACCCTATTTAGGTTTCTCTGTTGCCTTCTCCTCCAGACCTCTCTATTCCACGTTCTCTCTTCTCCCTCTCTTTTCCAGCCACCATCACTAACCTCCACTGGGCAGAGACCGAGCTCTCTCGCCACTAACCGACCACCACCTCACACCCGTCACTGACCACCACCTCGCACAACACCGTGCGAGACAGGGCACCTCCCTGTTTCGCTCCCTGTTCCACCACCTCGCACAACATCGTTCCACCTCTCTCTCTCTCTGTCTCGCCACCGTCCAGCATCCCTCCTCTTCCCTCTATCTCGCCGCAACCATCACCCGAGTTCATTGCCACCACCGCGCGTACAGTGAAGCCGCGAAACAGGGAACTCCTCCCTGTTTCTCTCCCTCGCAGCCGCCCTCCTTCCTCTTCCATCTCACTCCACCACCACCGAGACCTCGTCACCACCCTCCTTTGGAGCCACCACTTCCGCGACAGAGTCGCTACCACCCCGCGAGACATCAGCCGCAACAGGGAGTCCCTGTTCTTGTCCTCCTTCGCCGTTTTGGTTGTGAACCTTGTTTCCTCAACCTCTCTCTCTCTTCTTGCAGGTACAGGAACCGTTCAGGAGGCGAGGAAGGCCGCGAGGAGCTCGCGACGAGCGGCGGATCAGGCACGTCTCGCTGGAGAAGACGAAGAAGTTGCAGAGCGACTTTTCGCGCGGGAAAAAACCGTTTTTCAATTTGAAAAACGGTTGGAGCTAATTTGCACCCCGGAATTTACTAAGAGCCACCACAGACAATCTGAGCTCTTTTCCTCGGGATTCGTGCGCGGACAGGAAGTGATGGACTCCTCCATTGATGCTGTGACTACCACCACCATGAGTCACTAAACCCCACGCAAGGTGAAGAGGTGAACTCCTAGATGTAACGCACTAAATTAGTAATTGATTCGCTTTAAGTGTTCACGATGAATAATGATGTTTAATGATTATCACTTTTATTTAATATAGAAATTTATGTTATTTCAGTGAGAAGGATATCATAGATTTCTTCGTAGATTTTTAGTACTCCGGTGATTATTTTTACTTCTCCATATAAGCTTAGTCACGCTTTTCTTATGTGTGGAATGTTTAAGAATTAATTGATTCCGGTAGGTTGGTTATATGTGATCGTCATTTATTACGGTATCGTCTCCGGATATATCGTAAGTTTAAGATATCACATATGACAAACCTTTGTGTTTTCTTAGAAAAAGTGAAATCTGAACTTCATTTACATTAGGGTTTTCTAATGATTAAAAGATTATTTTTCCGATTACGTCGTTTGGGATGTGAAACACGTAGTTGAGTCATCATAGCGAATCAATATTAATTGGCGTGTGAAGTCTAGGAGGGATCCTTGGAACCTTGTGCTTTTCTCAAACTTAGTTTTCTTTAAATTAAGTTCAATTTCGTATTTTAAATTTGTTAGAATTTATTTTAGTTTCGCATAGTTTGTCTTCCTTAACCTTATTTTGTAGATCGTTTTTCCTCGTGGGATCGACACCCCATTCTTTACTGCAATTGACCGCGTGTATTGTTTGGGCGTAATCAAATTTTGGCGCCGTTGCCGGGGAACAAGCGTCATCCTACAAAGAAGGTTTCGGGTATTATCTTTCTTGCTCATTTTTCATTTTATTTTATTTTATTCTATTTTAGGTTTTAGATCCATCTTAATTTTTAATTTTATTTTATTTCTAAAAAAAAAAAAAAAAAAAAAAAAAAGAACATTGGAGGTGTGAGTTGGAATAGAGACCACTTAGGTTCGTGGGAGGAGATGACCCAAACATTTTTTAATAAATACTTTCCTCATCACAAAACCAACGGTCTAAAGAGACAGATTTCTACCTTCACCCAAAAGAATAGTGAGACATTATATCAAGTATGGGAGAGGTTCAAGGATCTCTTGAATACATGCCCACACCATGGGTATGAGAGTTGGCGCGTAGTCAGTTATTTTTATGAGGGACTCACCAGTAGAGAACGTCATTTCCTTGAGATGATGTGTAATGGAAAGTTTTTGCATAAGGACCCTGACGAGGCCATTGAGTACCTGAATGACTTAGCTGAAAAGGCCCACACTTGGACTGGTCCAAGTGCTACTGAGAGCACAGATAGAACACGCTCAGCTGGAGTTTACCAACTTAGTGAAGATGATAGCCTTAGAGCCCAACTTGACAGAGTAACTAGGGAGTTAGAAGCACTTAAGACCAAGAATGGTAAGCCCACACATACTGTTGCCAGGGTTGAGCTACAGGACACATGTTTTATATGCGGGGGAGTTGAACACTTAGCACAGGATTGCCCGACCTTGACTGAGATGAGAGTGGTTTATGAGGAACAATGTAACGCCTTAGGGATGTACAAGAAGCCTTATTCACCATTCTCTAACACTTACAATTCTGGCTGGAGAGATCACCCTAACTTTAGTTGGAGGTCCGAGGCCGACCCACCTACACACTCACAGGCACAACCACCTAGATCATACCCTGCACCACCATACAATGCACAATCTAACAGAAGTTCCTTATCAGACACATTGCATGCATTTATAGAGGCACAAGGGAAAACTAATCAAAATTTTGAGGTTGCATTGACACAGTTGGCAGAGGAGAACAAGGAGATAAAAAGCCAAATAACCAAGCTGACAAGTTCATTAACAGTACAAGCTCGGGGCCAATTTCCGTCACAGCCTCAAGCAAATCCGAATGGACAACTTATGGCACAAACTTCTACTTCAGACTCTCAGAATGTCAAAGAGGTTAATGCCATCGCTACTCGGGGTGGTAAGATTTTAGATGGGTCAAGCTCGTTCACAACTATAAGCACCTCCCCAAGTGCAAAGGCGAGCATCCCTGAGGATGAGCCCAATAAGAACATTCCAGTTTCAGTTCCTTTTCCTCAAGCACTACGACCTCCTGGAAAGAAATCAGAAATGCATGGTGAGATTCTAGAACACTTGAAACAGGTTAAAATTAACTTACCTTTGCTGCATGTGATTAAACAGGTACCAACTTATGCGAGGGTCATCAAGGATCTATGCACTTTCAAGAGGAAACATCAGGTGGTTGCTATTTTTGAGTGGACTGATCCTCAACTTTTTAGGTTGTTGGTATACGATTCCTTAACCTTTTTGACTCATTTATATCATACACTAGATTTGGAGGTGAATGTTCCCTATGTTCTTCCTCGTCACTTCATGGTATATCTTTCATGAGGGAGAATATATGTCGGGCTGAAGACGTTAAACCAAGCGCTCCTAGGAGGCAGCCTAGCCTTAGTTGTGTGTCTTTGCTGTTAGTTTGGATTGATTTTCGAGTACCCTATTTAGTTGTGTTTCACTCATACTCGTTAGCTCCATAACAGTTTTGACTTACAACTTGCCTTTTTTTTCTTTTTTTTATTTGTTAATGTCGAGTCTGCATTTTATTGATTTCTAATGAAACCTCCATACTTCTTATGTTTCTGAGCATTTATTGATGGAAGATTTCATCGAAATTGGTAAAAAGCTTCACCATGGTAATATCACTCTAACCCTCCTCTTTTCTTTTGTCTTGATTTGTCATGATTATTATTTTATACATTGAGGACAATGTTTGGTTTAGGTTTGGGGGTGTGGTTTATTAGATTTTTTATGACATTTTCAAAAATCTTTGAGTTTAAAACATATTTTACAATTAAACCAATCATTTTTGTGTTCTACTCAATCTCCATTGAATACTTAGATGATTATGGTAATTGTGTAAAATCTTCTTGAAAATGCATTTGAAATCCGAACTCTTGGTGAATAAAATAATAATAATAATAAAAAAAAAAAAAAAAAAAGAGGTTTTGAGTTCTCTTCAATTTTAGAGAATGATTTTGTTGCCTTTAATTTTGAGAAAACACATACTAGCATGTGTCACATAGTTATATTAGTGGAAAACATGGTATTTGATATTATCCTTATGTTAGATGTATTTCGCGAGACTTTTCAACTCGACTATTTATGCACTATAAGCCAAGTCAACATGATTTGAAGTTGATTAGTGAGGTATTGAACTAGAAAATCTTAGAATAATAGTGGAGACTTAACCCTTGTGAGTTTTGAGTCATTCTTTATTTCTTGAGGGTTATTAATTACACTCTGATTTTTCTTGAGTCCGCACTATTTCGTTGATGATCTCATTATTCTTGATTTTCTTATTGAGTACTTTAAGAATGACATAAAAATTGAATCTTTACACTAGAACTTCTTGCTCTATTTAGTTGAGATGTCCTAGTACTAACTAGAACTTATGAAGTGATATAGGCATTTCTTTCTTTAAACCATTTTTAACCTTTTAGCCTACCCAATAATAAATATCCATTTGCAGCCCTTTGAGCCTTTAGATAGCCTTTTCTTTGTGATCCCCATTCCCAATACCTACTCCAATCAAGGAGTAATACCTCTATTATTTTATCCTTACCCAATTTTCTGAGAATGTATCCGGTGAGATATATTTATGGAATGGGCAAATAAAAAAAAAAAAAAAAGGATATTTCATGCGCCCTCGAAGTAAAAGTGTTGGATTGTATCAATGGGGAAAAGCATTTCAAAAAAAAAAAAAAAAAAAAAAAAAAAAAAGTGATTGAAGAAGAAAATAATGAAGAAAAAGTTAATGGTGTACAACATTGATTTGCTCTTCAATGCCCTATGTTTTATTCAAGGGTGTATCCATTCTCAGAAAATCTTTGTATCCTTTTGTCCATTATTGTTTGCCATAATCCAAGCCCCAATACAACCTAGTAAAGACCTGATTGATCTTAAGTGAAAGTTAGCTTAATAGATGTGGAGATTGAATAGGCAAGAACTATGATGTTTGGTTCAACATTCTTAAAAGTAATCAATATTCCGGTCCATGAGATCATATTCATTTCACTCTTTGAAAATTCCGTTTTTCATGATAATTATATGTGAGATGTTTGTATTTTCCATAGTATATTCTTATCCTCACATATAAACTGAGTGCCCAATCTCTGAGCGTTTCATTTCTGAGCGACATGAGAGAATTGTAGTCGAAACGTCTTTTCTAAAGGTTATCTTGTCACATCTTTACTATGAGATGAAGAGTTATGTTGATAAGGCTCCTCACACACACACTTCGAGTTGAGAATGATTATGAAATTCATTTAACCTTTAGATACTGTTAAATTATTGTACTCTATTGATATACTATTGTGACATTATTAGTTTGTTGTTTTTCTTGAATTATAGGCAATCAGAAAAATACTCTAAGGGAAATAAAAGGAAATGTTCATATGATTTGCATTATGTTTTTAGAAAATAGATTTTGTTTTATTGAGTCAGTAATGTTTGGGGGTAGCATTTCTGGAAACCCTCACGAGACTATAACTCGTCCTCTAGAGGTAATCTAGAGGTTTAAAGCCTTGTTGCACGTTAAGGTAAGTGCAACCGTGATTCCTACGAAAGTGAGTTAGGATTTTATTCTTTATTTTGTTTTGCTCGAGGACTAGCAAAATATAGGTTTGGGGGTATTTGATATACATGTAATTATTACAAATTATAACCCTTAATTTATATATGTTAGTGCTTCAATTAATATATTTTATTCTAATTATTTCAATTTTTATGTTTTTGTAGGAATCTGCGCGTGTGAACGATAAAAGTGCATTAAGGCGACAAATTTGAGAAAATGATTGATTTGTCGATTCTAGCGGTGGTACAAAAGAGTGGTTCACACATCTAAGCCTAACCCAGCTTACTTTAACCGAGCTCAAACCCAAGCTCAAGCCCAAGCCCAGAAAGCTATAATCCTAAACCCAGCCTAACAAGGAAATAGGGAAACCCTATTTAGGTTTCTCTGTTGCCTTCTCCTCCAGACCTCTCTATTCCACGTTCTCTCTTCTCCCTCTCTTTTCCAGCCACCATCACTAACCTCCACTGGGCAGAGACCGAGCTCTCTCGCCACTAACCGACCACCACCTCACACCCGTCACTGACCACCACCTCGCACAACACCGTGCGAGACAGGGCACCTCCCTGTTTCGCTCCCTGTTCCACCACCTCGCACAACATCGTTCCACCTCTCTCTCTCTCTGTCTCGCCACCGTCCAGCATCCCTCCTCTTCCCTCTATCTCGCCGCAACCATCACCCGAGTTCATTGCCACCACCGCGCGTACAGTGAAGCCGCGAAACAGGGAACTCCTCCCTGTTTCTCTCCCTCGCAGCCGCCCTCCTTCCTCTTCCATCTCACTCCACCACCACCGAGACCTCGTCACCACCCTCCTTTGGAGCCACCACTTCCGCGACAGAGTCGCTACCACCCCGCGAGACATCAGCCGCAACAGGGAGTCCCTGTTCTTGTCCTCCTTCGCCGTTTTGGTTGTGAACCTTGTTTCCTCAACCTCTCTCTCTCTTCTTGCAGGTACAGGAACCGTTCAGGAGGCGAGGAAGGCCGCGAGGAGCTCGCGACGAGCGGCGGATCAGGCACGTCTCGCTGGAGAAGACGAAGAAGTTGCAGAGCGACTTTTCGCGCGGGAAAAAACCGTTTTTCAATTTGAAAAACGGTTGGAGCTAATTTGCACCCCGGAATTTACTAAGAGCCACCACAGACAATCTGAGCTCTTTTCCTCGGGATTCGTGCGCGGACAGGAAGTGATGGACTCCTCCATTGATGCTGTGACTACCACCACCATGAGTCACTAAACCCCACGCAAGGTGAAGAGGTGAACTCCTAGATGTAACGCACTAAATTAGTAATTGATTCGCTTTAAGTGTTCACGATGAATAATGATGTTTAATGATTATCACTTTTATTTAATATAGAAATTTATGTTATTTCAGTGAGAAGGATATCATAGATTTCTTCGTAGATTTTTAGTACTCCGGTGATTATTTTTACTTCTCCATATAAGCTTAGTCACGCTTTTCTTATGTGTGGAATGTTTAAGAATTAATTGATTCCGGTAGGTTGGTTATATGTGATCGTCATTTATTACGGTATCGTCTCCGGATATATCGTAAGTTTAAGATATCACATATGACAAACCTTTGTGTTTTCTTAGAAAAAGTGAAATCTGAACTTCATTTACATTAGGGTTTTCTAATGATTAAAAGATTATTTTTCCGATTACGTCGTTTGGGATGTGAAACACGTAGTTGAGTCATCATAGCGAATCAATATTAATTGGCGTGTGAAGTCTAGGAGGGATCCTTGGAACCTTGTGCTTTTCTCAAACTTAGTTTTCTTTAAATTAAGTTCAATTTCGTATTTTAAATTTGTTAGAATTTATTTTAGTTTCGCATAGTTTGTCTTCCTTAACCTTATTTTGTAGATCGTTTTTCCTCGTGGGATCGACACCCCATTCTTTACTGCAATTGACCGCGTGTATTGTTTGGGCGTAATCAACAATCAATGTCATGAACAATTAAAGAGACTTACACTCAATACCATTAGGCAAAAATAACTTTTGAACAATTAAAAAAATCAAAATTTCGACAAAGTTCCCCCCTGTTTTTTCAATATTAAAACTTGTTTAAACCTGTCATAAGAATTTATATTTCACATAAGTGAGTCTAATGGCAGTCAATGTCATGAACACCACATAATATTTCCAAACACCAAAGTTCTCATTTAATTGTCGTTTCGACTGAGTTTTCCCTGTTTTTTCAATATTAAAACTTGTCATAAGAATTTATACTTCACATAAATGAGTCTAATGGCAATCAATGCCATGAACACTACATAATATCTCCAATCACCAAATTTCATATTTAATTGTCTAAAATTTGTAGTATAAAACATATAAGTACATTAAAGATCTAAATCAACCAACGAAAATCCAATGATAATAACAAATAAAGTTATACGATGGTTGTTTGTTTATTTTAACCCTCATGTTGCATTTTGAATGATAATGTGAGTAAACCAATATGAAACTACTTGTATAGTACTCGAGGATAGTAAGACATCTTACAATAGAGCGAAATCCTAATTGCAAAGGAAAAAATCTCCTCTCTGGGGCGATTCGAGGGGTACTCTGGGGATAGTTTTTAATTTTTTTGATCCTTCAATCTTGGCCGTCCCAAGATTATTGGATTCACCCCTAGCCATAGATCGTAGTGACGGCTCAACGCTACCTAGGTTTCTGCGCCGTTTTGGCTGGCGGAGACGGCTTGTGCGCTGCCTAGAGGCGATCCGAGATACGGTTCTACAAGCCGCCGCTACCTTTGCATACAGCTGCAACTGCTGCTGTCTTTCTGTGCGGGATATTGTGGACAGTGAGAGGACGGCGCTGCTTTATTTGAAGTGCTCTTTTTGCCAGCCATCACAGCCGCCAATACTTCTTTGGTTGCCGTTGGATGCAGGGCTAGACACGCTGTCCTCTGGATGCGATGTCGACGCCTCTTGCCAACATCCCTCCCCCCACGGCGGGGGGACCAGGTACTAGGGGAATCGTGGTAGGTTCGGCTAAACCATCTTTCGCACAGATTTTGGTGGACGAGGTTGCGGAGGATCAGGTGGAAGGAACTCGTTTCCGCAAATATGGAGTGCCAACAATTGGACTTACGGCCACAGATGAATTATGTGGCGAAGCGTTCATGGAAAAACATGTGATTGTTCTAAAGTTCTCTAGCTATCGACCAACATTGGAAGATATTCGAGATTCGATTCACAGAACTTGGGGTATCTTAGGCGATTTTTCGCTTGGTTTACTGAATCAACGGCACGTGTTAGTTCGACTTCAATCCGAGGTGGAAGCCAAGAAAGTTCTATCGAGAGATTCCTTTTTAATTCGTGGAGTTCGGTTCAAAGCATTCCATTGGCATGATGGATTCAGTTTGAAGGAGGACCCGGTCTCGGTGCCATTGTGGGTTGAGTTGCCTAACTTACCTTTGCATTTATTTCATCTTCCTATTTTAAAAGCAATTGTCAATTCCTTTGGTGGTTTTTTGCGGATGGATGATCATACTAGATGCCTATCGCGCCCGGGCTCTGCCCATGTCTGCGTGGAGATGACTTTGGCGGAAAAACTACCAAATCGAATTTGGATTGACAGGGCTAATAATAGGGGTTTCTGGCAGAAGATTGAATATCCAGGATTCAAATACTGTGACTTTTGTTTTTTTATAGGACATCAGGAGGATTTCTGCAGAAAAAAACTATGTCTTAAGGGCGGTGGGCGAGCTTCTGATTCTAGTAAAGCAGAGAAGGCGGTCAAGCCACAGGTCGAAACCATCACTAGCAAGCCAAAGGTCGACACCAATAATATCAAGCAACAATATGTTCCCATTATCAGGAAGCCCAAACCGGACATGGGTACGAGTGGCGCAAAGAATAGCAAGGGTGAGGAGATTAATGAGGGAGTTAGGGACAAGAGGCCGGAGACCGTTGCTCCAGTGAAAGTGGTGCTGTCAAACAAATTTGGGTCACTTGCAGATAAATTCGATGAAGAAGAGGAGACTCAAATAGAGCAGGTATTAGTGGGTACGAACATGTCTCATGACAATGCCGAGGCTTTGCATGAATCTATGGAGGAATGCCTCCTGGAGGCGAGGTATACATTTTCGGAGATTGCAAATGTTATTGGGAAACAAGTACAACCATTACAACAGAAAGATGATGTCAATTCTGGGGCGAAGAGTAGTCGTTCCGACGACACGAATGCAAACACTAAAAACGACTCTCCTCCAATTACTCATGCGGCAGCATCGCAAGGTGCGGCAAGCGACTTTAATGGCGAGGGACACGTTGGGCCAGCTGACTCAGGATTTCACCAACCTAACATTGCAACAGAGCCGCTGAATATGCAACAGAGTCGCGATGCACCAAAACAGGGAGCTGCACACGCACCAGGGGAGCAGCTGCGGTGCTCCGTTCTGTCCCAACCCGAGCTCGATGTGCCCCCGGGCGTGCCCTTTACCAAAGAAGGAGAACTGATCCACTGTCCCACGACAGGGGACGGGTTTTCCCACCGCCAGATTCGCTCGCAGCTGGCACCACCTCATCCGTTTTTGGAATGGTTCCTAGTATGCATTGCTCCTCGATCAGTTTCTACCACGTCACAGACAAGGAGGACTGCATTGACACATGACACAGGGGCTGGAACAGTGAAGGCGGCAACTCAGGACTGGGTGACAGATGCACAGGCTATACGAACCCAACCCGTGGACATTGCAGCTTCCGTGGCAACTGGGAATAATCAAGAAGGGGGGGGGTTGTTTGATGTCGCTATTCAATTGGTGAAGGAGAGCCGTGCTTTGCGAAAACAGAAAAAAATGAGCATCAACTCCCTTGACAGTGCCTCAGAAGATAGTGATGCGGCTGCATCGGATTCGGAGTTTGGGCCGGAACCACAAGCTATCAAGGATTTAGCGTTGGGGTCGCAGTCCGATGAGAATCTTAAGAAAAAAAGTCGGCTTGGCGGTACCTCTGGGCAACCGTCGTAAGACTAAGAAGGGTAAGTCTTCCTCTCGCGTTTAAGATGATGGAAAATTTACTGTTTTGGAATGCTCGTGGGGTTGGTAATCTGGCCGCGAGAAGGAGGTTTAAAAATATGGTTGTGGATCATAAAGTCAGAATTCTTATGATTGTGGAGCCTATGATTGATGTTAGTAGACACATGGAGATTGGAAACAAACTCAAGCTTGGAGAATTTGTCTCAAATGACTCTTTTGGCGGCAAGATTTGGATTCTTTGGGATAACTCTCTTGTCCTCTCGGTGGTAGATATATCGGATCAGATGATTCATTGTCAGGTAACGGACTCTGCTTCAAGAATTTTTTAATCTCTTTTTTTATGCTAAATGCCCTGTGGATGAACGAAGGGATCTCTGGTTTAATATGGTCAATTTTGCTGCAAATCATGATATTCCATGGATGGTTGGCGGTGATTTTAATACATATTTGCATTCGGGCAAAAAAATGGGGGGAGTGGAGCTGTCCCTGGCAAGCATGTCACACTTCTCTGACTGTATTGAAAACAATGGCATAATTGATTGTGGATTCTCGTGTCCTCGACTCACCTGGTGTAATAACAGGCGAGGTAGTGAGCGTATTTGGGCCAGACTTGATATGATCTTTGTTAATTCAGCTTGGTTGACAGATTTGGGTAGTCCTAAAGTGGAACATCTTTGCAGAACTTTTTCAGATCATTTTCCGCTGTTGGCATCTATGCCAACTCAATCAAAAATTGGTTTTGCCCCTTTTCGATTCCTAAATATGTGGAGGACCCACCCTGAATTTCTTGATCTGGTTAAGGACAAGTGGCTGACCGACATGGGTACCATGAGACCTATTGACAAAGTGGATGCCAAACTTAAAATGACCCGACGAGCCCTTATACAATGGAACAGGACGGTCTTTTGAAATGTGTTCAGCAGAATCCGAGCTTTAGAGGATGAAATGCAACATTGGGAAACAACTCTTTTGGCGGGTTTCACAACTTTAAGTAATAATGGTCTCAATGTTGATGCTAATTGGGATGTCAATGCTTGCAGTAATTTACATCGTTGTCAGGCAGAGTACAGATTAGCTCTCAAACAGGAGGAGCTTTACTGGATTCAAAAATCAGGTGAAAAAGAGTTTTAGGAGGGGGATGCTTGCACCAAATACTTTTTTGCCTCCACCAAGTCCAAACAAAAGCGACGGACCATCCATCAGATTACTTTACTGTGCGGTAGGACTATTTCGGAACCTGGTGAGATTCTTGACAAAGCCAATGAGTTTTTTGCTAATTTGATGTCTTCTCAAGATACTTGTATGGTGGATACAGATTTGTTACAGTGCATTCCACAGTTGATGAGTCCAGGTCAATGTGACACTTTGGTCGTAAGACCTTCTTTGGAGGAAGTGAGGAATGCCGTTTTCGACATTCCCAAAAATAGTGCGCCTGGACCGGATGGATTTACTGCTGACTTCTTTCAGTCTTGTTGGGAGGTTTTGAGTATGGATATTTGGGAGGCAGCTATACAATTTTTTGAAAGGGAGGCGATGCCGACTTCTTTTACGGCTAATTTCAGCAAAATTTTCAGCAAAATTCTTTGCAATAGACTGGTAGATCTCTTGCCAGTGTTGATTTCTCAAGAGCAGGGGGCTTTTGTTAAAGGCAGATTCATTGGTGAAAATATTGGACTGACGCAGGAATTGCTTAGAGACATCAACAGGAAGGTATTTGGAGGCAATGTGGTGCTGAAAATTGACATGGAGAAAGCGTATGATAGAATGGAATGGAACTTTTTGTTCGCAATGCTTAAAAAATTTGGCTTTACTGGTCGAATATGTCATCTCATCTCCAACTGTATTGCCTCCTGTGGCTTTTCGGTTCTGCTTCAGGGAGCATACAAAGGCTTTTTCACATCCACGAGGGGTTGACGGCAAGGAGACCCTCTTTCCCCGTTTCTTTTTATTATTGCCTCTGAAGTTTTGAGTAGGGGATTGAAACAGGCTTTTAAGAAAGGTAGTATTGGGTATTATTATACTCCCAGAAACTGCAGTCCTATTTCACACCTTCTGTATGCAGATGACACTCTCATTTTTTTAAATGGAAGAAAATCCTCAATTATGGGATGCATGGGTTTCTTGAAACGTTATTGTAAGACCTCGGGGCAAAAAATAAATGAGGGCAAAAGTTCCTTTATTTTGGATGACAAGGTAGACGCGGATAGAATTGTGGTGTTCAAAAGTTGTACAAGTTTCCAGTTTAAAGATGCCCCTTTGAAATATTTGGGCGGGCCAGTGTTCCAAGGGAGAGTTAAAATTTCATAATTTGAAGATTTGATTGCTAAAATTCAAGCTCGTATTCAGGGATGGAAGGCAAAATTGTTATCTCCGGGAGGAAGATTAATCTTGATTAAACATGTCCTTAGTTCGATTCCAATCTATATTCTTAGTACCATGTGTGTACCTAAGAAAGTTTTATCACGGATTAATAGTTTGTTGGCGGACTTCTTCTGGGGATTGTGAAGGACGACTGAAGAAAAAATGGGTGTCATGGGACAAAATTTGCTTCCCATAGGAGGAAGACGGTTTGGGAGTTAGAGACTTGACGGTGGTGATGAAGGCTTTTCGAATCAAGGCCCTTTGGCGACTAATTACTACAGACTCCTTATGGGCTACTTTTATGAGGAACAAATACTGGTTACATGGAGTTGCGTTGAATAGTCAACTTGTGAAAAATGGGTTTTCACCTTTTTTTTAAAGAAATTATGCTTGGGAGATCTTTTCTTTCTAGTAATTCGCTCTGGCGTATTGGCATGGGGGATATCAGTTTTTTTGAGGAAAATTGGAACACGGTGGCTTCTTTCAGGAGGTCGGCGGCTTTGGTTAGTCAAGGTTTTTGGCCTTCAGTTTGTGAGGTGATTTCAACAAACTTTGAATTGGTCCATCCAGATATCAGAAGCTTGGCGCATAATCTTTTTGCAGATAGACTACATGGTGAGGAATATGGTGAGGACACGTGTATATGGGTACCAAACCCGAATGGGCTTTTCCCCATTCAGTCGACCTATGAAATGTTACGGAAACATGGGATGGTTCATGAACTAAGTAAGACGATTTGGCACGACATTCTTCCATCAAGAATATCATTTTTTGTTTGGAACTTACTCCGTAGAGGGGTGCCAGTGGATGAGGAACTATACAGATGTGGTTTGAGCCTAGCCTCTAGATGTCGCTGTTGCAGCTTGCCAACGAGCGAATCCTTGAATCATCTTTTTTCTGGATGGAGAATTGGCGGTGCAGGTGTGGAGCCATTTTGAACGGATTTTTGATGTGCACATAAGGAGACCAGCAGAAATCTCCACGGTGCTCCTAATTTGGTTCAAGAGAGTCAAATAGACTTCGCAAACAGGTGTGTTATCCCTTCTTACTCCTATGTTCATTCTATGGGAAACTTGAAAACAGAGATGCAAATGTGTATATGAAAATGCGTCCCCAAATCCTGCCTTTGTGAGTTTGAACATTAGGCGTAACCTGCGATTGGCTAATAATTTTATAATTCCCAAACAAGTTAGAATTGTTTTTTGGCACCCCCTCTGTCTGATTTTGTAGCCCTTAATGTGGATGGATCCTCCCGTATGAACAAGGCATCTGGTGGTGTGATCATTAGACTCTAGGGGTTTTTGTGTTGTGGAAAAGCAAATGTTTTTTGGTGCAGGCTCTAATAATACAGCGGAAATGTTGGCTCTAGCTGAGGGCTTCCGCCTTTGTCTCTCATTGGGTTTTAAAAAGGTGGTTCAGACGGACTCGGCACTTGTTTGTGGCTGGTTTAAGGACACTTTTAAAATTCCTTGGCATTTGGAGAATATTTTGAAAGAAATTAAGATGTTGGCGATGCAAATGACTTTAGATTGCACACATATCTATTTAGAGGCCAACGCAGTGGCAGATGCGTTAGCTGATAGAGCACAACGAGACTATAGGACCGTCTCTTTCGATGCGAATGATCTTCCTAGGAGAGTGGCAGGTTTGATTGTGCTTGATTGTTGGCATACGACATACATACGCCACGGGGAAGAGTAGATGCAGGTATTTTGTTTTATTTTACGGTTATGGCGAAATTTACTGGGCAGAGACATGCACTGGAGCAGGTTGCGAACAGGGCTATGCGAGGTGGTATTTATTGGCGGATCTGCTGCGGCCAAGGTGCAGTCAAATGTGTATGCTGCCTGGGAAGGAAAGTGCTGCGCTGGGTGCTTCGGCGAGCTGCTGCGGCCTGCGTGTGGCAGCAGGGTGCTGCATTGCTCGGGGTCGAGATTGCGGGTGCAAGGGCCGAATTCTACACGCTGTTGCATAACAGAGTGCGCTCTGTTAATACAGCGTGTGCGCTGCTGCTCTTCAGCGTGCTACTGGTTGGTTCCTAGTTCTTCAGAGTGCGCTGCTGATATTCAGCGTTTCGAGCTGGCTACTTGGGCGGAGTTGCGCTCAAACCGGTTGGGTCATTTTCTTTCAGGGTGCAAAGGGTTGGATTCAATTCCTTTTGGTGTTTTAAGTTTTATCTTGTTAGTATTAGCTTTGTAGTCTGGCAACTATATCAAGGACATGTTTTGTTCTTAATTTTATAGTGGTTTTTAATACAGGTAACGTCGTAATGTACCCCCGTAGCATCTGTAAGTCAATTTTTGATAAGTAATTAAGGTCTGGCATTCCATAGTTGCCCCTCCCCACTGGAGGTCAATATAAAAAAAAAAGACATCTTACAATCACGATCGAGCCTCTCAACACCGAGTACCACAATTTTTTTCTATGGCCTACAAACTGCATATGAACTTCAATTAGCTATAAAAACACGTGAAAACAACATAGTGAACGTTCAAACTCACCCTTGATTTTGTAGCTCTATAAATTTTTTGGACTGCATAAGTTTGATAGGTTCTGACCAACGAACATATTTCAGTCAACTGCATAAGTTACTTCACATAAAAGATGTTAGTTAAATGAAATCAATATTCAAACCCAAAGTATATAACCTGATGTATAAAATCCAAAACATCCAAAAGGGGTGGTTTGTTTACATCTAATCCTATACATCATCTATCGAAAGTGCAAGGTGTCCAAAACACACATTTAATTTTATAAGTATCATATATCCTATATATCTTTGTTTCCATACTATTTAATCCTATACGCATATCAAGAGCACGGTGTCCACCAGTTCTCTTTTCAAAAATATGAGAAGAAAAGGAACCCAAAATATAAAAAATTTGGTTAACTTCTTTTCGCCAACTTAAACTGCATATGTATATACATCAGAACTATATATCACCAACTTCCAAAAGGTGTGTATCCAAACATCTTCTGCATCACATTATCAAATGACTTTGTGTCTATATGCACCAACTTCGAGCAAGGAAGAAATATGACAGAAATCTACAAATTTATCACACACAATATTAGGAAAACATTTAATAAAATAAGTTATTTCCAATCATCTTATAAGTAATTACCTTATTTGCCAATTTTCAATGATGCCCACCAACTTTTTAATGTCTTTTTTGAATTCCTCGACAATGATATCCCAATTCTACAAAAACGTTTAATAAATACTAGATTCGTATCTTACGGAAACAACACATAAAAATCATTAAAAACTTTATTAAAAGCACGTTTATTGAAACTTATACCTTTATAAAAATCTTACAACAAAACTTCTGGATAAACATTATTGGTCGTAGAATCAAACCCATCTTGAGGCAAAATGACGCTTATTCTATTGGAAGTTGTGCATCTAGATAATGCAACATAAAGTTGGCCATGGCTGAATATCGGTGTTCGTAGATCAACTCCAACATATTTCATAGATTGACCTTGCGACTTGTTTATCGTCATTGCATATGCCAACTGCACTGGAAATTGACGTATTTTCATTTTGAAGGGAAACTCAGAAGATGATGGTGTTAAAAAAATTAAAGGAATGAAAACTAAATTGCCACCCTAATCCCCATTTAAGATTTTGGCTTCAATTATATGTGTTGCACAACGCATAACCATAAGACGCGTTCCATTACAAAGTCCATCTTTAGGTGCAATGTTCCTCAACAACATAATTGGACAACCTATTTTTAATTATAACTTAAATGACGGTAATCTAGAAGGATTAAGTGAGTTCAAATACTCGGTTGGATAACAATTAGTAATGGAATGATCATTTTCAATATGTTTAGCCATTTTATCTGCGACTAAATAAAATATAATTTCTCCTGGAAAATCAGATAATGCAGTTTTGTTAATGTCAGACACATCATTTCTTGTTGAGAAAATTGTTCGCTCAGTCAAATAATTAGGAGACGTTGTGCCTACTACATCTAGTTGAGGATAAACCACAAAAATTAGCTCACTTAAATCTTTGCACTTGTGCACCGTTGGTGGAAACCGTATAACATCTTGTGCGATGTTTCCAATCTATATAAAATAAAAATAATCAATAATTAAAAAAAACATTGTAGTAAAATGTAAGAAGTATTTGTTTACACAAAAATATCACCTTAGTCAAAAACTTCGTAAAACCATCACTGCCTACCCCATTGTCCAACCGCATATTCAAACTCAAAGTCAAAACTTGTATGTTTAACCAAAGTTGTGAACGCCTCAAAGATGCAGCCACAATTTGCTCGCGGACGCCTTTGGGTATCACTGGCAATATTTGTCAAAATTCACCACCAATAACAACAGTAATATCACCAAATGACTTGTGGGTACTGTAAACGCCTTGTAGTGCGCGATCAACTACTTCAACACAATATCTATGTTGCATCATAACTTCATCCCAGATAATTAGCTTTGTCTCCCTGAATAACTCAGTGTGCAATGACTGTTTAGTGAACCTACACACCAAATTTTCCATAACATCCAGCAGAATACGAAACGTTGAATGAGATGTTTTGCCTCCCACTAATAGTAACGCCTCAATACCAGATGATGCAATGCTAATGACAATGTGTCCAAGGCTCCGACATTTTGATGCAATGGCGTTGTATAAAAATGTTTTACCTATTCCAGCATCTCCATTAAAAAAGAAATGAATTCTTTTATTTTCAAGAACTAAAGTTACTATTGCAGTATAAGTAGAACGTTGTGCCTCATTAAGACGGTCGACAGACGATTGTGCATCTGCTTTTTGACCATCATACTGAAGTTGTCGGTGTTCCCATATGAGTTTGTTACCAACTATCATGTCTCAATTTTCAATACACGCATTGAATATAAATAATGTTGTACACACCCCAACACATTTGCTTTTTCCCTTTTCGGTAATTGTGGCTTTTTGTTTGCTCATTTGATCACTAACATTACAAATCGATGGTGCATCTCTATTGTCATTCCCTTCTTGATCATAGGATTTGGTAGCACCTATGAAAATATCTTTTTAATGGTATTGCAAGATTGTTAGGTATCACTTTTGTTTTTCCTTTTCCTTAGAAAGAAACAGACACAAATATAATTTTTCTTCTTCTAAGGTGTAAGGTTAAAGAAGCATATGTACTTACCCATATAAAGAAACAAACACAATATAAATTTTGTTAGAAAGAAGCAGATGTACATACCCCAAAGCATTGGAGTTTGGTTCTTCCCTTTTTTATAGTATTCACATTAGCAGTCAAGGTAGTGTCTAACTTAGGTTGATTTTTTTCTCTCTCGTCGCAAATGTTGGCCTAGCGCACGCTTGGAAACGTTATTGTCTGCATGGATATTTTCTTTTCCCTTTCCCATATTTGGCTTTAACAATATAAAAACAGACAACTTGCTATAAATAAATAGGTATCTATTTATTGTTAGAATCAATGAAAAAGGATAACACATTAAAATCCTCGGCAAATTTATTAAAAAAAAAGTGAAAAGAGAAATTAACAAATTTTTTTACTGTCCTTGGCAAGTTTGAATCAACTTGCTCATCATGAATTGTAACCGTGACGCCTAGTTCTTCTAGAAATTTGATCTATGGCAAACATATAAGTAAACGAGTAATCCTAAGGTGAAAATTGTCCAATTATGGTGGAAAAACTATGAATTTTTCTTACAGTTCCATGTACGGCTGAATCCACCTGCAAATAAAGGTGTCATACATATGAGACATAATCAATTCGAAGTAAGATGTAGTAGTATCAACCTACTATAATACCTGTTCAAAAATCATCATTTTAGAGTAGGGTGTTTTTTGAACTAAGTGGTCCATAATTACGATCAGGCACAATGCAAGTTTAGCGATCCCTGCAAAGAAAAATGAAATGTTTTCAGATTGTAACGAAAGCATTACAATTGAGCTATCTTTTTGGACCAACCATCAATTCAATAAGTAATCCAACCATCAATTAAACCAAAAGTGGAGACTGTAAAAAGGTGGAACAAAGAACCATATGTGAAAAAAAAAGGCATAACAAATATCTAATTGGTATAGAAGGGGGAAAATAACAAAAGAAATGAACTTTAGAAACCTTAGGATTTTAAAAACCAATTGACAAAATTTACTATGTTTTAACAATGATGCATACTTTAAAATTTGACAAAATCATAGGCTATCATAACATTATATCTAAATCATAAGCTTATAAGCGGTCATAACATGATTTTAAAAACAAACAAATTTACTATGAACACAAACCTTGAATCCACATCTTATAAAAGCCTATATATATCATGATTAAACTGTAAGAAATATTCAGCTCCCATTTCCTCGTTGCTCTAGCAAAGGCAAGACAACATCTTCATAAGAAATTAATGTAAAGGGACATATTTAGAAATTATAAACAACTTTTTGGACAATTGGTTTTCTATACTGAATACTAATACTAAAAAATCTCATTGATGAATTGCTAAGAAAACACCAACCTACTTAGCAAGGAATTGGTGGTAGCTTGACCAAGTCCAGGGGAGTACCACCTGGGCTGAAAATACTTCTCCAAAATTGTATCCTCCACCTAGGATTGACCAAATCTTGGTACCCCCAATAAAATAAAATAAAACAAATACTATCCATTACCAAAACATGATCTAGATACGAGAATGAACAAAAATCATGAATGCGGAGGAGGGAGGGAGCAATTGCGAAACTCTAAACCTGAGATTACATCCCACACACTTCCCCAATGCCACACCAAAGATTTAATATCTTTGCATATGGATAGGCGATATTTCTTGGTCCAAATATTCCATGAAGATGCAAGTGACACTCTTTTCCAAATCCAACCCTTAATAGAGCAACCCTCATTTACCCAATCAATAGACATTAAAGTGCAATTATGGTTATGGGGTAACACTTGGGGAAGATGACACCCAATTTTCTTCTCGTGTCTTTAGTTGGGAGGCCATTGTGCATAGAAACACATCTTCATGTATAGTCATTTTCTAACCCCCTTTTTAAAAAAAAACTGATTCACTTAGATCATCATATTAAAAATTCCATACTTGCAAATCCACTCATCGTATTGAGTATCTTAAACATATATCTTGCACTTATCAAGTTCAATCCCTCACCCTATCTTGTGATCATTTAACCTATCTATTCTAAGGAAAACAAATATGTGAAGGACAATACTAAAAACTAAAACTGAGGGCCAGCAAAAGACCTACCAAAGTGGATGACATGATGCACCCCAGATTATGAAATCATCTATGGGATGTCTTTTGTTATAAAACAGGTCATTGATGAGAGTAACCCTGAATTTGGAACAATATATCAGAATATGTCGACAAAGATTCTTGAGGAATATCATCATTTCTTTGTTCCTTTTTAAGGTATGGATTCGAAATTCAAGGTGTTTTCATCATACCTTTTTCTTCTTGAATGGGATTTTTACCTAACCAAGCGAAAAAATTTGGCCATGTTACCATAGTTTAGATTCATAAAAAAGGACTATACATGAAGGTGTTTCCATGGTTACCTTAGTTTAGATTTTAAAATATTTTAAACTATGGTAATCATGTTTCCATTCATGGCGGAATAAACTATGTTACAAATTTTCCATCATACCTTTTTCCAACATGTACAATTCTTTCCATTGATATATATATATATATATATAAATTGATCCATCAAGTATTCCACCCCTCTAAAAAGGACTATACATGAAGGTGTTTCCATTCATAAAAAAAATACACTGTCAACCAATGAGTTTGTGCACCATAGACCTAAAATTCATGTCCTAGTGTGTGGTTAATTTTTTCTGATTAAAAAAAATTCATTCTTCCTACAGTAGATTGAAAATTCAATTCAACCAATCAATCTTCTCTCCACATAATATAATTAAATTTACACATCACCACCATCACATTCTATACTCAATCTCCCAAACTACTAAAACACCAAACCAAAGCAACAAAAGAAATTAAAATTTTCTTTCAACATTACCAATAGAAATTCAACATTACAACATCATTACCAATAGAAATTCAACACCCAGTAACCAAAATAATATCCTAAACATAACCCTAACCCTAGAAATTCAACTCACCAACAAAAATTGCAAATGCAACACAAATGGAAATCTACGTGAAAGACAGAACCGTGAGACAGAGTGTAGAGTAGATTTTCAACAAAAAAAATTCAAAGAGAAAAATCAACCCCCCCCCCCCCCCCCCCCAAATTTAGAGAATAATTAGAGGTGAAAAGAAGATTAAATTGCAAGAGGTTGAATAATAGTTAGAGAGAAGAAAAACAAACCAAATCAATTCATTGTGCCCTAGCGATGAAAGGGAGAAGAAACAAAATCAAATCAACCCATTGTGAGTGCGATGGAGCAAGATAGATGCGTGAGAGAGAGAAAGAGACTACATGAGAGAAAGAAAGAGAGGTACGTGAGAGAAAAGAGTGTTACTTACAGATGGATTTTTAAGATGAAGGAGAAGGGTTTTGTTTGCTGCGTGAGAGAAGGATTTGGAAGATGAAAAAGAGATTTGAAAAAGGGATTTGCAAGATGAGAGAGAGCTTTGAGAGCTCACCTGCGTGAGAAAATAAGAGCTGAGGCGGGACGTCCCGATTAGTTGAGTTTGTATGCGGGAGAGAGGTTTTGAGTTTTAAGTTCCTGCCATCAACATAAAGAGAATAAAAAGTGCCACGTAAGACATACAGACTGTGAACAATGTTTTGTGAATAGTAAAATCCTTCTTTGAATTCTAAGATAGATGATAAGTCGGTGTTACATACATTAAGTTGGTGCAACAAAGTCAAAACATCCCAAACTACCAGTGCAACTAAGAGTTGGTGCAACCAAACCAAATAATCGAGTACACATAGAAACTCCCTAAAATATCATAATTTAAATAAATTCATTTTTCTTACATTTAGGTTTTAAATAGCAAATTAAAGTTAAGTTGTTATATTAATGATAAGTTATGTAGTTCCCTATATAATTTGTACTATAATAATGATTAAAAGCTCATGTGTAATCCTCAATCAATTCAATCATCTAATAAAAGTTTAAAGATTATAATAATTGAACACTTTTAAATTTATTAGAATATATTTAAATAACTAACAATTTTATTAGATATTTCCTAAATTAGTATAACTCCACTCGTTGCAACGGCAGGTCCCAAGCCCGGATAAAGGAGGAGGGTTGGTGTTAGGCTTGTGATAGCCAACCGTAAAAAACCGATCACATCTCTTTTCATGGATTTTGGTTCAAAAGATTAATGCAGAAGGATAGGGCGTCCCCCGCTATAAGCGACGCGCTGCACCTACGCTTGGGTGTAGTGACAAATGAGCAAGGCGCGATGCAGCGGCGCCCGGCTGTAGTGTTAAATAGACAAGGGTTCTCGCACCATTCTGGATGGGGGCGAGTAAAAAAGCTAGTCCAGATTAGAGCTAGAGATGGAATGATTAGATTAGCCTCTTGAAACATAGGAAACTTGATGGGAAAGACAATAGAATTAGTGGATGCCATGCGTAGGAGGAAAGTAAACATGGTTTGTCTTTAAGAGACAAAATGGAAGGGGAACAAGGCTAAAGATTTAGGAGGAGGGTTCAAACTCTTCTATTCTAGTAAAGATGGAACTAGGAACGGGGTGAGAATAGTGGTAGATAAAGTTTTTAAGGATGCAGTAGTCGACGTTAGGAGGTTTGGGGATAGAATCATAAGTATTAAATTAGCTTTAGAACTAGAGATAGTGCATGTTATTAGTGCTTATGCACCCCAAGTGGGTTTGGATGAGGAGACTAAGAAGTATTTTTGGGACTCCTTAGAGGAGTTAGTTCTTGGAATTCCCTCTTCCGATAGGGTTTTCCTAGGCGGGGATTTGAATGGCCATGTCGGTAAGGATAGAGTTGGGTATGAGAGGGTACATGGAGGTCAAGGCTTTGGGGATCGAAACACTGCGGGGATTTCTATTCTAGATTTTTCTTTAGCTCAGGATTTTGGGATCGTAAATACTTTTTATAAGAAGA
Source organism: Berberis vulgaris (assembly GCA_963556465.1). Taxonomy (NCBI): domain Eukaryota; kingdom Viridiplantae; phylum Streptophyta; class Magnoliopsida; order Ranunculales; family Berberidaceae; genus Berberis; species Berberis vulgaris. The sequence goes on from OY747125.1 coordinate 92,931,596, forward strand.
GGGAAGATCACTTGGTGACCTTTGCGAGTGGGCGTAATAGAAGTCAAATTGATTATTTTCTTGTGAAGAGACACGATTTAGGTAGGTGTAAAAATTGTAAGGTTATACCAGGGGAGTGTCTGACAAACCAACATAGGCTGTTAGTTCTCGATTTTTGTCTTAAGAGTAGGGGTCGTATTGCTATAAAACAGGTTAGACCGAGAATTAAGTGGTGGACCTTACAGGGAGATGTGTGCCAAAAATTTAGAAAGAAGATTTTGGGTGGCCAGTTTGTTTCAGAGGGTTGGGAGAATTTAGAACCAAATTATAGGACTAGTAGCGCGGATCTTTTTGAACATTTGGCAAACCGAATAAGAATATGTGCGAAGAAGAGTTAGGAAAGGCCAAAAGAGGAGGTTTATATGGTAAGGAGACATGGTGGTGGAACGCTGATGTGCAACAAACCATTGCGGAAAAGAAAAGATGCTTTAAGGTGTGGCAAAAAGATAGGTGCCTAGAGTCTTATGAGCTTTATAAGCAGGCTAAGAAGTTGAGTAGTAGAGCAGTAGGGGAAGCTAAGAAGAGAGCGTATGATGCTCTTTATAATAGGCTAGGTGCGAAGGAAGGGGAAAATGATATTTTCAAGATAGCTAAAGCTAGAAAACGAAAAACTAGGGACTTGAGTCCTGTTAAGTATGTTAAGCATGAGGATGGAAGAGTTTTAATGCAGGATAAAGCTATTTTAGATAGATGGAAGGATTACTTTTGGAACCTACTCAATGGAGCACATGTAGGGGAGTTAAACTTGGAGGGGTATGTTTCACAGGAAGGGAGAGATTGCGTGTTCCATCGCAACGTTAGTGCCACAGAAGTGAGAGAAACTTTAAAAAGAATGAAGACAGGGAAGGCCGCTGGACCGGATGATATACCAATTGTAGCATGGAAATGTCTGGGAGAAGTTGGGATTCAATGGCTAACTAAGCTCTTTAATAGGATTTTGGAAACAAGAAAAATGCTAGATTCATGGAGGCATAGCATTGTGGTACCAATTTATAAGAACAAAGGGGATATCCAGAATTGCTCGAACTATAGAGGGATAAAGCATATGAGTCATACGATGAAACTTTGGGAGAGGGTTATAGAACGAAGACTTAGGAGTTTAACCACGGTTTCGGATAATCAATTTGGATTTATGCTGGGTAGGTCTACTACGGAGGCCATCTTCCTGCTTAGGCAAACTATAGAAAAATATCGAGAGGCACGTAAGAGTTTGCATATGGTTTTTATTGATATGGAGAAAGCATATGATAGGGTCCCCAGGGAGTTAATTTGATGGATGCTTGAAAGGAAGAAAGTGTCTCAATGTTATGTCGATATCATTAAGGATATGTATGAAGGGGCTGTAACAAGTGTTCGCTCAGTAGGTGGGATGTCCAGTGTCAATATGACTACATCAAGGATCGGCGTTAAGTCCATATCTCTTTGCTTTGGTCATGGATGAGTTGACGAGACATTTGCAAAAAGATGTACCTTGGTGCATATTATTTGCAGATGATATTGTTTTAATGGATGAGACTGGTGCAGGTTTAGGTCAAAATTAGTTAAGTGGCGGGAGGCTTTAGAGAGTAAAGGTTTTAGAATTAGCCGTTCGAAGACGGAGTATCTAGTGTGCAACTTTGGTTGTGAACCAAGAGGGAGAAGTAATGCAATTGAGATCGAAGGTGTAAAGGTCCCAGAGTGTGAGGCTTTTCGATATCTAGGATCTATAATTCAAAATAATGGGGCTATTGGAGAAGATGTAGACCATAGGATTAAAGCTGGTTGGTTGAAATGGAGAATGACGTCAGGAGTATTATGCGATAAAAGGATGCTTGCAAGGCTAAAAGGAAAATGCTATAAGACAATTGTTCGACCAGCCATGATATACGGTTCAGAATGTTGGGCTACTACGGGACAACATACGCATAGGATGGCAGTAGCAGAAATGCGTATGTTAAGGTGGATGTGTGGTAAAACTCGTAAGGATAAAATTAGAAATGAAAGAATTAGGAGATACTTAGGTGTAGCGCCCATAGAGGACAAAATTAGAGAAAGACGTTTAACTTGGTTTGGTCATGTGCGGAGGAGACCAAACACGACGCCAATTAGAAAATGTCTAGATTGGCAAGTTAATGGAGGCTGTAGACGGAGGGGTCGACCGTTGAAAACTTGGATGAAGGCGGTTAATGAAGATATCATTGAGTTTGGATTAGGCGAGGATATGTAGGAAGATCGCATTGCTTGGAGAACCAAAATCCATGTAGCCGACCCCGAAAATCTCGAGAATGGGCTTTGATGATGATGATTTCCTAAATTAGTAAATACTATGTGGCAAATTAGAAATATCGTTGAATGCTAATAATCTGAAAATATCTATTAACATAATAAATAAATAAATAAATAAATAATGAAGATATTTATATGGACTTTAAAGTATTTGGAAATTGGAATCAATCTCTATTGTAAAGTTATGTAACCCTAATAATATATATCATTACCATAATTTCTACTATATCAAAAATCTAGTTTTTTTTCACTTTGGCCAAGGCAAAGCGTGTTTAGGGATGGCAACGGGGCGGATTTGGGCAAATTCGTCCTGTCTCGTCAAGGATTGCGGATCTCTGAACCCCCCCCCCCCCCCCCCAAATAACCGTTTACACTACACCAAAAATAACCATCAACAAAGGTTTGGGACCGTGGGGGTAACCAATTGTCACGACTTAGAGGCGTGGGCAGTAGAGGCGTCGCGAAATCATCATTGACGGCTATAAACCGTGGCAACACATATTAGCAACGATTTTATGCTCGAGGACGGTTGATGATTTAGCCACGGTTCTAAGCCGTTGCAATAATTTTAGCAATGGTTTTAAGCCGTGGCAAGTACTAGCCACGGTTTTAAACCGTGGCAATTTATGGCCACAGTTCTAAGCCGTTGCAATAATTTTAGCCACGGTTTTAAGCCGTGGCAAGTACTGGCCACAGTTTTAAACCGTGGCAAGTTATGGACATGGTTCTAAGCCGTTGCAATAATTTTAGCCACAGTTTTAAGCCGTGGCAAATGATGGCCACGATTTTAAGCCGTGGCAAGAATAAATTATTACCACGGTTTTAAGCCGTGGCAAGCATGAATTACCACGGTTGTAAGCCGTGGCCAGTCAAAACAAAATTCAAAAAAAAAGAAATCTGGTTTGTTGCGAGGGTTTGAAACCGTTGCAAAATAATATAATACAAAAAAAAATTAAATTTTTTTTGCTGCTGTAGCAAAATCACAGCCACACATCTTTTTTTTAGTTAAACCTCCAGTGGGGAGGGGCAGCTATGGGATGCCAGACCTTTATTACTTGTCAAAAAAATTGATTTACAATCAAAACGGGGGTACATTACGACTTTACCCGTATAAAAACCAAACAAAAATGGACAAAAAACCTTGCCCAATCTAAATTACCGCAACCCCAGCCACAAGCTGGCTAACAAGACTTGAAGACTAAAAGCCCACTAACAATCACTTAAAACAAGCACATAAGCATAAAGAAGTACCAAAAATAAAAACAGAGTTAACAACTCTGTTGTGGAGTTAGTGCACCTCCCTGCTCAATCCGCAGCCTCGCTCCTGCAGCACCAACCAGCACTGGCATTCCCACACCAAGCAGCACACCACACCCTGCAGTACCCAGGCAGCATGTACACGTCTGGCTGCATCTTGCCTCGCAGTAGATCCACCAGCAACAGTGCCTGAAACCATTCATGCCACCTGCAAAAAGAACAATTTAGTAGAGTGGACTTCAGAAGCATAAATCAACAGATTGGTGTAAAATATGGACGGTTTAGAATATGCAAAGTTTGGTATTGTGGTCTAAGGAGCTAACCTGTTCTGCTTCCAACACCAAGGCAAAGTGCTGAAAAATCAAGTGTTTCTCTTACGGTCATCTCGGGTATGTGCAAGTCATTTTGACTTATGTACGCCGATGTTTTATGAGGAACAAACTCATCAAGTTTGCATCCATTGTAAGATACATCCTCTGTTATCTGAAATGGAAGAGAAACGTATTGGGATCACAGTAATGAGTAAATTGATCTTACCTTATATAGAAACCTCAGTTAGCTGATAAATGAAGTTCTAAATTACTGATTAAGCTTGCTGCTTTGGCATTTTCTTCTTATAATTCTAATTTTTCATTGTTTTGCATCATGTAGCAGCTATAGTAGTAGCATGTCCACTTAGATTACAATCCATATAAATGAAATTAAGGGTGTGCTTGTTTGCTGGAGTTTTCTATTGGAAAATATCACATGCAAACTCAAATAAGCACAGACAAATGACATTTTTAGAGGCAATTGTTAGCCAGGAGTTACTCAACCATCAAATGCAGCCCAACTTCTTTTCTTGAAACTAATCACAGTTCAGAGTAACTGTGAATATATCCTGAAACTTGGAGATTTCTGAGTTTCTTTTGTTTTATGTAAAAGACATGGTGTAATCAAAGATTCGAAGGAAACATTTCTTGTAGATAGCTTGTTTTACCATTTTATTATTTGCGGGGGAACTATTGTAAAAACAATCTATTTGTAGATATTTATTTTTCTAATGAAAATCTAACCTTGAGAGACTTGCTTAATTTTCCTGCCAGGGCCAACAACAAGGTGGTCTTTTCACATCCTGGGGGCCCAAGTAGAAGAGTCATCCTGCAATGCAAAAAATCCTCTGTAAGTGAACATTTTCAGCTTTGCTTTTGAAGAATTAGAGAATAGCTTATTAGTGGGACCAAATCCAAGATTGGGTAACTAAAAGATAGTAATTCTACAAGTAACTTTAGAGCCCAATTGTAAAATTTTCCAGAAATACTTATTACTGTGCCTGTGGTTCAAAGACTGAAAGAAGATTGAGTACAACATTGTTGTTTCAATGTTTTGTTTTACAGTGAAACTTAACTGTACCAAACATCCATCATCCATGATGAAGGAAAGAAAGTACACCAAGCAAATTAAAGGTGAAAATCTAGAAGAAAAACTTGACCCATTCTTCTTTGTAATTATAGTAATATATATATTTATAATTTCAACCACGCACTCTAATAAAATTCATGTCATCAGAACAGAACAATCGCCATGGATTCTTCCTTATGGAACCTTACTTGTTTTGCAATAAATATGTACAAGTGGAGAATTTACCTGATTTGGGAGTTCCATCAACCTTTGCAGATATTCATCCCTCTTCTGGGGATCAGATTCTGCTTGAATCATAGTACCAATAAGTTAATTTTCAGTGCAGGGATATGATTTCAGATTGCAATAAACAATAAGTTAATTTTTTTAATTGAATGAAGAAACACTTTTCTATCCAAATTCATGCAATAAACATTGATTTGTAGCAAATTCATGCATGATAACTTATCTATCCAAAACCAAAGTGAAGGAAGGAAGAAAGTATTCACATACCTTAGACAACAGAGAGTGAGCAGGGGAGAGGGAAGTGAGTATGAAGCAATATTAATTTGAATAAATAGACCTACAATGAAGAACAATGGATAATTAATCAGTCATTACAATATAATAGAAAATGCATCAAAAAAATTACTAATTAAGAATGTGGGATAATCAGTAAATGATATATAGTTTACATACCCTGCTGTCCCTTGTTGAGTATTTGTAGTAGATGGTGATGTATAAGGTCTCAACAACACAACCAATTGCATTAATGGTGATTAGGGCCACAACATGGGTTTTAATGAATCCATAGTAGAACCAAAGCATGGCACTGAACAGTGCAACTACATAAGGAACTGATTGAAATCCTTCAGTTGATTTTCTCTTGTAAATTTGATAAAATGTCGGACTGCAACAAAATTAATGGTGATCAGCACCCACAACCTCAGCTAATTTGTACATGGACAAAAAAAATGCAGTTAGGCAAAAGATAGGAAGATGGACTTATGCTGGAGCTGCAAACACACATCTGGAGACAATGTTTCCTGATAACATCAATTATAGAAGAACATTAGTAATGAAGTAAAAAAAAAAGTTAATAATAATATAAAATAAAAATTCTACGACTATTTAGCATGAACTCATCAATATAATTCAGTAGGGAGTAAACCAATAAAAGGGAAGTAAAAATATTGGATGAAGAGTTCAAATCAGCTTTAAACTAACAAAAATGAGTTTCATACGTATATGTGAAACAAAAATCAATTTAAAACATAATTAAACATAATGAGTTTCTGACTTTGAGATTGTTTTCTCGACTGCTCTATTACGCTTTCTAGGGGTACTTGGCTGAAATTTTTGGGATAAAAAGATATAACATAAGCCACTACAACCATAAATAAATTCTTTAAGTCATCTAAAAACACCATAGAAGATAGCACCTGCTCCTTCTCTTCAAGTGAAGTGTTGGTTGTAGCATGAGGGGCCTCCAAAAAGTCAATCAGCTTGGCCACAATATCCCGCTCCTGCACAATCAGATTTACTTATACAAGGAAAAGGCATAGAGAAACAAAACAGTGAATGGGGAGCAATCTGTTGATTGCTCTGTCAGTGAAGGGTGAGTGCCATATTTGTCATCCCAGTACATTGTGTTGTATGCTGAGTACCTGAAAATGCAGGGGATAAAGAGATAGGTCATCCTGGAAGAAGCAAAATAATACTGTTTTAAGATTTGGAGTTTATAGTGGAGTCACCCACCGGGCAGAGTTCTTTTGTTATTTCATTCATGGTCTTTTTGGGCTTCTGATGTATGACCTAAAGTCCCAGAAATTAAACAGAGGATTAGGCTAATACTAAAATGAAAATAATGCACTACTGAAACAGAAAACATGCTTGTCTAAATCGCACCAGAAAACCAACTGCTTGTCTGATATGCCTTAATTCCTCCCAAGCTGAGCCTGCATATTGTACATATTTTGACATTAGAAGTTTGCAAAATAATTGCTGAAAAAGTAGGGTATGGATTCAAACTGACCTCTTCAGTGGCAGTAATACACCATTGCTCCAACTCAGATAACCCTGCTTTTACATACTCTCCGTTGCTGAATGAACAACACTCGCAACGCAAAAGAAGGCTGCGAAATGGTAATAGGAATAGAATTATTGAATCAATAGTCTATTTCATTACAATAAATTATGTTACAATTTGATGTATTGGAGATTCAAGAACAGAAACCTGTTGAATAGCTGAACATTAACGAATGAGAATATCTACGTAAACACCTTGCGGACTAAGAATGGGGTAACATGTAAGAAGTAATGTAAGAGAATGATAGCATTCTCAGTAAAATGAGTATCACCACATTTTCATTATTTTTAGAATTTCAGAACTCACATAATTGGCTCTCAGTGTCTTTAAAGAATTTCAGAGCAGAGCTCAATGTACAACAGAATTCAGTCAGTAAAAGTTCCCTAATTGCTCCTACTATTCTTACATTTATAGTAGTATCTAAGATGGAGGAAACTAACTGAAGTTATAAGATGTGACAGACTACAGAACATTTAGACATACTGCCCCCTTCACTAGCAGAGCACTAACTGACAGACTCCACCATTCAAAGCACTAACTGACAGACTCCACGATTTACTAACAGAGCAATTAATTGCACCCTTCACTGACAGAGCAATCAACAGATTACTCCCCATTCACTGCTTTTTCATTTTGATAAATTAAGACAGAAAAGAAGATGCTTTTACCTTTTTCTTTTCTTAAAAACAAAGAAGAAAAGACTCCATTTTCGCGTACCACATACGCGTGTCCTGAAGAAGTTTGTTTTATTGTTTTTTATAAATTAAGATAGAAAAGAAGATGCTCATGTATTACCTGCTCTCACCTCCAAAATGCAGTCCCTTTCATCTGCATCATCCTCAGGAAGCATGGACATGAGCAGCAGGTTCTGCAGTTGTGCTTCCTGACTTTGAGATAGTTCAGTGCAAGATTTTGTCATTGTGATCCTGCATATACGATCAAATGAATTAATTCATAAGATTTTTCCTGCTTTTTTTTATTCAGAGCGTAGACTCCATGAAAGAAGGGGGAATTTTACCTTAAAATGAACAATCACGTGCCCGTAGTGTATTTTACCCAGCTCCTCTTTTGTTGCCACCATTACATTGCTTCCAACATAGTTCCCAAAGCTTTGCTCAACCAACTTTTTAGCTTCTTCGAATGTTCGTCCTGCATGAGATACTTCCACATTATCTGATTCCTTCAATCTGCAAGTAACTTTTGCACCCTGTACAACATAAACTACACCATTTACAATGCATCATCATCATGTCAAAAAAACTTATTTGCATTATCTGATTCCTTCAATCTGCAAGCGATACTTGTTTGACAATGGAAAATTTACAATCTGCAATAGCCACCTGCACATCAAAAAATTTAATATATATATACATATAAGAACCAGATAACCATATCACAATGAAAAAAATATAATGAAACTTAACACAAAAATTGATAAAGGTAAACATACCCTCATCCCTCCTCCTTTATCCGGGCTTGGGACCGACAATGTAAAAAAGAACCTTTACACTGGCGGAGTTAAAAAAGGGTTGTTATAAATTTAAAAAACATAAGTAAGTATATATATATACATATATTCAACAAGAAAACAACACTACTAAGATTACATATTTGGGACTACCAAATCCAAATTAAAATTACAGATTTGGGACTACCAAAACCAAGGATATCGTTAAAAAAAAAAAGGTAGTATATATATATATACATATATTCAACAAGAAAACAACACTACTACAGTATTGCATGCAAGTCCACAAAAATAGCAAGCATCAAGGATATCGTTCATGGTTGTAACTACCAAGGTAGTTGTAACTATCAATCATCAAGTTCCACATGATTTTTACACCATACGAAGAAACCACCAACGTCCAAATCCCCCATCATGTCTCCTTTTGGATCACTCTTGTAAAGTTTCACCTCATTCATATATTTGAAGCATAAGGAAAGTCTGATTTCTGTTGCAGGGTTCAATGATCTATGGCAATCGCAAGATAATCGATGGATAGGATCTACAACCTTTATTGCTATCGTAATGACATTCTTATGCCAATCACAAACTTTGGAAGTCCTTGACACTGAAGGAACATGATTGCTTGGAGAAGGAAACCTCGCAACACCTTGAGAAGATGGTGGTAATGGAGATGGAGGTAATGCATTTTCTGGTTGCCTTGTCGATTGTGCACGGGATGAAGGTGTATCTTCAGTTCTTTGTGTCCCTCCTTGTGTTCCCTTACTTGTTGATGGTCTCACATAAGTTCCATTTTCAAGTCTCTCTCGTATCCATTGAACATTTTCTTCCAATCTATCATATTTTTCGCTAAATTTTTTTACTTCCAATGTTTTATCCAAAAGCAATGAACGAGCGGGAAGTGAAACATCATACTTCCTTTTAGAGACGGTGGTTCCAACACAACGAACACGTCCCCTTTCTTCTTGGCCAAACACTTGGCTTAGAGGATCATTATCAATAGTGAGGTCAGTGGTACCCTGGGTTGAAGATTCTTGCCAGGCGACCTTTTTTGCTTTAACTTGTTCCTTCAAAAGAATGATAAAATAAAATAACGCAAGACACAAATAATATTCAAACAACTACAAAGTAAATTAAGAATTGTTTATAAAAGACAACATTGGGCACATACCATATATAGTTCAGCACCATGCGTGGGTTTTCCATCCTTTCCCGTGTGACAAGCAATCCATATATCAGTGCGTGTGACTGGTTCCCCATCAGGGTTATTCTCAACCTATATACTTGAAAGATTAGTCTCAGCCTATATAGTTAAATGGTTATTATTGTACTAGTAGCTAGAAACTCAATTACCATTTCATACTCTACTTCTGCAGCACTCTTTTGGCCACCCCCCATACATACTTTGAAGTCTTTTTATTTTTGGCATTTTGGGCTCTAATTGCCTTCGCTTCAGGGGTGCTCTCATAGTGAACAAACTCCTTCCAATCATCCTCTCTTACACCATTTGGAACATGCTTATCTTGTTCCTCAATGGTAGGATACTTATCCAAATAGTCCTTCCTAAGATCTGCATTGAACCTTCTGAAATATTCTGGCATTTTCAAATGCACATTCCTTTTCACATAATTTGGGATGTCGTATTCACGCTACAAATAAGCCATTGAGATATAAGTTGACAATAAAATAAGACATTATGAAAATCAATGATGTAAAATCTCACCTTGAGGCCATTCCACACATCCTCTTTGTAGTTGTCAGTAACATGGTGCCAACCCTTGAATTTGATGGGCACAAGGGTTTCAACAAGCTTTCTAATGTGTTTATTGAAATTTCTAGCACCAGGTCCAACTGCTAAACCATGGACATTGAACTGTATGGTCTTTTTAACTTCACTGTCATCATTTGTAGATGTAGTGACATCATTGGTGGAGAGATTGCCGCGAGTACTACCCATTTCTATCAATGACATTATAGATATTAACCATTATCAAACAAAAAGAAATAAGAAACAACTATATACACTACATTTATAGATAGTTTCCTTCCACAACATATCACCACAAATAGATTTTTATAAAGCATTGGAAAAGCCATTCTGAATACTTAGCTACAAAGCTTCCCTTTCCCAACTCAAAAGTCAAAATAAGAAACAAAGACAAAATAAATGGTCTCAACCAAAGATGATGACTAAAATAGCATTAGAAATGCATAAAAATATTTTAGCATAGTCAATTAAAATTCCAGTAAGCTCTTCAGGTTGGGGTTGTCTTTCAAGATGCTTTGATACACAGTGGGAGTTTCCTTTTTATCGACATTAGTGTTCAAGCTTCTTTGAGTATGTAGAACTACATGCCACCCGTCATTTGATTGATTTTTCGAATAAAATACCCTACTTGCTTCTTGAGCTAAAATGAATGGATCCTCTTCCACCTTTCTTTTGTCTTTTAGCTTCGACAAGTTTACCATCTCATGGTTCCAAATTGGGTCCACCTTATATGCATTTTTTTTATCTTCCACTTTGACCTAATCACAATAGAAGACAGTTTCTTTGAAATCTATGTAGTCTAGCACCAGTATGTCTCTAACAACTCCATACCATTTGACTAGTTGGTCCTTTGGCCTTTTATCTTTCTTAGTAGCAACAAAATGAGCAATGGCATCCATGGAGACACCACTATCTTGTGTCACCAAACATTCATCCAAAAAATTTGTCGCAAATGTGAAACCATTTACACAATATTTTGGATATCAGGTTGCCAAAAATTGTGGACCATTGGCTAACCTCCAAAGTGCATGTAGTATTTTGTTTCCCCAGCCTTCTCCAACTACATTGTAAAACAAATCATTTTAGAACTGAAATCTGAAAAAAAAATTATATATATATATAAAATACCTCATTACACAACCAAGGAATAAAATCAGTGGCTTTCTCAACATTTTTCCTTGACCCTTTTTTTTTACTTTGTGTAGCCAACTCCATGCAATATTCATTGTATTTTTTGCACAAGTTACCATATAATCATAATTCTATATTTCTAGTTATAAAAAAAAACTAAAATATTATATATCTTACTCTTCCCAATCACTCGAATCAGCAAGTGCATTGAAAACCCATCTTCGAGCTTGTTTAAACTGTACATTATTTAGCATATAGTTTTTTCCTTTATCCAATGGCTTTTCATCGGCATACTCATCATCTACATCAAGCCACTCCTCTTGAATGTGTTTGTGAGATCCGAATCGTGGCTTTGTCATATACTCCATGCAGTATGTAACAGATTCATCTACAAGGTATGATTATGCTATTGACCCTTCTATGTATTTGAAATTTTTAGCACAGTCTTTGTATCATTTCATTAACCTATCAATCATAAATAAAATGATAAATTAGTATATAATATAATAAGATAACGTGATGACGTGTACTAAAATTAGAAAAATTATTTACCGCTCAAAAGGATACATCCATCGATATCGAACTGGACCACCAAGCATTGCTTCCTCGGTTAAATGAGCCATGCAATGCACACTTATAACAAAGAATGAAGGCGAAAACTCCTTTTCAAGGACACAAATTGCCTCAATCACACCTTTGTGTGCCAACTGAAGATCTGTTTTGTTGATCACTTTAGCACATAAGATATTAAAGAATAAGCTAATTCTTTGAATAGCAATTCTTAAATCTTTATCCTTCTTGTCACGAAAAACATGTCTAAGCAAAACTGGAAGTAAATGTTGCATAATGACATGGTAGTCATGTGACTTCAGTCCTCTTAGCTCCAGGGGATTGCCAAGAATGCAATTACTCAACTTGGATTAAAATCCACTCAGCAATTTCAACTCTTTTAGTGTATTCATAAATACTTTTTTTTCTTTCTTGGTTAAGGCAAATGATGCTTTTGGCATTGAAGTTTTTCCCGTTTCATTGTCATGACTCAACCAATATCTCTTATGAGTTTCCATGTCTTCCATATCTTTTCGAGCATTCTCACCATCATTTGTTTTCTTAGAGACATTCAACAATATGTTCAATAAGTGTTCAATGACATTCTTTTCAGTATGCATCACATCAATATTATGCCGTAGCTCAACAAATTTCCAGTACGACAAATCAAATAAAATGGACCTTCTAGACCACGGTGGCGCAATGTTATTGATTGGTTCATCATTGACGTTGTCATTATCAACCATATTCTTGCGCTTTTGGCCAATAACCCTACCTTGTGTAGAACTACCTTCCAAAATTTTCATTATCCTTCGTTCAACTTCTTCGCCAGATAATCGTCGTGGAGCACGACGATGTTCAACATCTTTGTTGAATCCCTTGTCATCTCTAAACTTGTGTTTTGTAGGTAAAAAACGTCGATGGCCTCTATAGCATATCTTTCGACTGTTTGAAAGACGTTCAGATTCTACATCATCAACACAAATAGGGCATGCATTATAACCATGAACATTACAACCAGCTAGAGTCCCATAAGCAAGAAAGTCATGGACACCCCAAAACAACATTGCTTTCAACCGGAAATTGCTTTTAGTACACACATCCCAAGTTGAAACACCATCTGCCCACAATTCCTTCAACTCTTCTACTAATGGCTCCAGGTAAACATCAATATTCTTTCCGGGTGCTTTTGGCCCTGATATTAACAAGGTTAACAAACAAAACTCCTTTTTCATGCATAAAGAAGGTGGAAGATTCAACGGTGCTATTATTACTGGCCAACAACTATAAGCATTACTTAGATTTCCACGTGGGTTAAAACCATCAGTTGATATTGCAAGTCTCAAATTCCTACTATCAGAGGCAAACTCTGGCCATCTCATATTTGTTGAAGTCCATTGTGCTGAATCACATGGATGTCTAATCAAATTCTCATCTGAACAAGCATCCTTGTGCCAAGTCATTGCTTCACCAATCCACGGTATGCTAAAAAATCTTTTCAACCTTGGAATCAATGGAAAATACTTTACAACCTTTTTAGCTTATTTCCTATATACCTTGCCAGACTCGTTGTCATCGACATCCACATAAACCTTATACCTACCAGAACCACATTTTGGACAAGTAACCAGACCCTCATATTCTTTCCAATAGAGTATGCATCCATTGGCACATGCATGTATTGTCTTACATTCCATCCCCATATCTTTAATTGTGTTTTTCATGTTTGGGTAGTTATCTGGCAAATTACAATCATCCGGCAATAAGGTTTTTAGCCATTTTAACAACATCGTCACACTATTACCACTCAAACTAAAATGAGTCTTGAAATTCTACAATTCAATAATGGTGGACAACGTGGTCTTATCCTTAGGACACCCATTGTACAAAGGCATAATCGATTTTTCCTTATACTTTTGATACTTCTTGTTCATAACTGTCTCAGGTTCACAAGAAAGTTCCGGACCACCTTCTAGATTACCGCCAAAACATTCTTCGACGGTGTCATTCAAGTCATTTATCCCATTATCACCCTCCACAGTTTGCATGTTGAAGAATACATCATCAACTAGGTTGCTCATCCTAGGATATTCAAAGGCATCATCAGGTTCAACCACTTCTGTCATAGGTACACCAATCACTTGCTTGTTTATATTCTCTCCATGATGTATCCTCGTGACATAATTGGTATCAATGCCATGGCTTAACAAATGAACACCTATGTCGTCAACACTAATGTTTCCCCTCGAGTTCCTACATCGAACACATGGGCAAGGAAAAATACTCTCTCCATTTGCATTATCCTCAACAAACTTTTGGAATTGTCTAACGCCGTTTATATACATTGCACTTCCCCGTTTGTTCATAAATGACTTATCTAAAGGAATTGTTGACATTTCTACACACAAAAAATTAAAAGATTAACTTTAGTCAAACACTCACGAAAATTAAAAGATTGAGAGTGACACTTTTATGAGGATAACCTCCATAGGAACCATACCATGAGGAGGCTATCTTCCCCTTAATCATCTCCCTTTGAGGCCCATGAATTGGCATAAGAAGCAAATTAGTTTACTAGAATAATATCTAAGAGTGTCTGCTTAATCAACTAGTATTCAATAGACATGGAATACATGAGAGTACCCTACTACCTCCATCTTTCTAATCAGTTTCAGTTCATCTGATACCAATTTTGCACCCAGGACTACTAGGTTTCAGAAAGCAAACTAAACTTACAGTCTAGAACAAATAGTTGAACACAGGAGAAAGAACATACAGAAATAGTAAAACACATAGATAAAAATAGACAAGAATAACAATAATCATTTGAAGATAATTCTTTGAACAGTTCAAGAGAACAGTGCCGATACTAGGTTACCGCTAGTATAACGAGGTGTTCATCCAAGAATTGTTTTGAGAAAACAAATAGAAATAAAGATATGCTTTTATTGACACTACCTCCATCTTTCCAATCAGTTTCAGTTCATTAGAGATTTAATATCCTGAGGAGTCTAGCTGTGTAATTGCAATTTTTGCTCCTTGAAGATTGCGTGAGATTGGTTCGACAAGTTAGGTTTCAATATTACAGGGCAATGTTCAAAGGGTTACATGCTTCATAGCTTAATTTTTTCTAGGATTTAAGTTTAATGTAAAGTTGCTTACTATTTTAGTAGACCAATCTCAAGGGAGTTTTTGAAAAACATAAAAATTGTCATGTATAAGGTCTACTATACAGTCCATACTAGATATATGCTCAAGTAAAAGAAGGCCACCCAAAATAATAATGATAATAATATTAGTAATAACAATAATAATAAGGGTTAGTTGTGATTTACACCCATAATAAATAGCTAATATGAGATCACCCGAATAGATATCCGTATTGCAGTCATAACCAAGACTAACAGTTTTCGTCCCTCGACTGTTAAACACCTCACGTGCCTAATTTTGTTGAAAAAATTACCCTTGAGTAAAGAGAGGATGAGAGGGGAAGGTGGCAACGGCGCTGGGTGGCGATGAACCGATCATAGATGGGGAAAGATAGGGTCAGCGGCTGGCAGTGGGGTGGTGGTGAACTGCTGATGCAAAGAGAGAAAAATAAGAGGGGAGGGGATCTGGGGTGGTGACAAACTGAAGAGAGAAGGAAAAAGGAGGGAGGGTGGCCAACTGAAATCATACATCAATAAAATAAGAATTCTCAGCCTCATTAAATGTGTTTATGAAGTATGAACTTAAACAAATTATTCTTCAATCATACCTCAATAAAAGATAAGTTGAGAATTCAACATATACCTTATCCTCTTTGAGTTTCTGACGGATCTTCTCCCTTGCTTTTCTCTCTTCCTCCTTCTCTGCTTTCCGCAAGGCAATTATCCTACAACAGGAAAATGAATCTATTTTAGTTTTAGGGGGCAAACAAATAAATTGCACAGAAATGGGTGAAGTGAAACAAGATAATGGTGAGACTGAAGACAATAAAACATTTTCCAACCAAAAAGATTTTTCGTATCAAGACAAACCGTTTTCTTTCTTTATCTTCCTCAATCCGCTTTGCTTCAAGAAGTTCCTTACCTATACGAATTCTCTCCTACAAATAACGGTACTATTAGGTTAGACATTATTAATGCCTGACCAAAAATATCAACAAAATCAACAGAATGCAAAACTCTTTCAAATTTTGTCCAAAATATGTCCTAGAACTATGCATAAACCAAGTTGAAATCCTAAAGAGGGAACAAAAAAGGGAAAAGTCTAATACATCTTAAATAGTCAATAGGTTATAGTGATTACTCAAAAGCATTAGCTGTAAAGCCATTAACCTACTAATATTTACATCCTCTTCCATTATGTTTGTTTTTTTTTTCAATCATTTTTTAAATGGCCTTATATAATATACATCAAGTAACTACATTAAAGTTGGCCATAGATCAATAGAGCTTATATAAACACACCTAATGAATGAGTGAGACAATCAAACTTGGGAAGTCGACTTACAATGTGAAAAAGAAAATGCAAGTAAGAAGAGAAAATGTCAATATATTCTGTCAGATGCATTAAATCCATAACTATGCAACTTCCCAATCCCATAATAAAATTTTGAATCAGAAAGAAAAAGAAAAGTCATTGGTGAACCATAAAATGTCAATGCTCGGAACACCAACAATTAAAGCCATTTTTATAATAAAAACATGTTTCGTTTTGTTACTATCCAAATGATCGACCCAAAAAAAAAAAAACTCGCAAAGTGTATCTCAATTTCTATCAATAGTGTGTATTACTTTCAAATAGTTTGTTTGAGAAGAGCAGCTCAGCCGTAGCTATTCAAATTTCTTTCAAGAAATATTAAGCAGATCGAAACTAAACAGATTCAACAAATTTCTGTGTGTGTTGTTTGATGAACTATTAAGTAGGAAACTAAACAGATTCACTTCTTCTTCTTTCTCTTCACACTCTCCTTTGCTCCTCTCTCTCACTCTGATTTTCTAACAAACCCTAAAATGAAAGCATCAACAATTGTTTCTCAAACAATCAACAAAATCATGCATCAACAAAGGGCTAAAACATTACTTCAATCTAACATGTCTTGAAAAAATTCAAAAAAAAAAAAAAAAAACATTCTACAACCCAAGAAGTAAAAAACAAATTCATTACCAGACAAAGTCGTTCCCCGACCTGAAAGATCCTTCACTGATTGATTATGGTTCACTTCTTCTTTCTCTTCACACTCTCCTGTGCTCCTCTCTCTCACTCTGATTTTCTAACAAACCCTAAAACGAAGGAATGGAAGGTTCGCCAAAACGTGAAAGTCTTCTCCACAATCTAATTTGAACCGAAAATGGAGCTCCTCGATCTCTCCTCTGCGCAATTTTTTTTCGCAATACGGCGAAACCTTTTTTCGCAATGACCACGCCACTGTTTCAATCTGATTTTCCCCAATTTTTTTCGCCAAAGCGCAAAACTGCTCCCTCCATATAGGCACGTGAAAAGCTTATAGCCACGGTTTTTGGCCGTGGCAACCCTTTTGGTGTAGTGTATAGCCACGGTTTTTATTTTTTTAGCCACGGTTTTAAACCGTTGGCCATTATAGCCACGGTTTTTGGTCGTGGCAAATAAACCAACGGTTTAGAGCCGTGGCCATCTCCCTGTAGCTAAACAGGCCTTTCGGTGTAGTGTTATTACTTCTTTTTTTCAAAACATCCCCGCTTCACATGGATTGGCGGACATCCGCCCTGCCTTAATATAATTAAATAAAAAGTAAGCAACCGTAAACTTATTGTTGCCTCGGATCGTGTTGGAACACATATCTCAAGTAAGGTTGTAAGAAAAGGAGATTGAGGGAGGTAGAAAATTGAAACATTGATCCTTGATCGGCAACTGTTAGACTAAACCCACCCCACTTGAAACTGAAAGCAAGTGTTTGTTGTCGTCATTTCTTCAATGGAGATTCTGCTGGTGGTGACAGTGGCGGTGGCTGGTGGTTGTTCTGCTGGTGGAAATTCTTTATCTATGGTGCAATGGAGATAAAAAAAAAGAAGGAATTAGGGTTGAATAAAGTTTGGGGGTTTTGTAGTAAAGGGCATTTTAATAATAAATTATATATATGGATATCCGCGAGGCGGATATAGCGAAATCCGTATCCGCTCCGAATTTGTGGCGGGTATTATCTGGATCTCTAATCCGCCCCAAAATCCATTTAGGCACATCCAAATCAGCCCAATTCGAGGCAGGCGGGGCAAATATCCTTGAAAATCCGCCCCACTGCCAACCCTAAGTGTGTTGTCACCGCTTTGATTCGCTTCTCGCTTTAAGCGGTCATTTTGGTTTGCTTTGACTACAATGGTTGGGACCTAACCAGCTTTATTACTATGAGGATGTTATAACTTAATGAAGGTGTAGTTACAAAAATCATTTGAAGCACTGCAAAATTAAGATCTCAGATGTTGATGAATTACTAGTTGCAAATGAAGTAGATTAAGATAATGGAAGAGTCACAAATTACTTTGACAACTTCATTACATTAATCCAATTCGACAAATCGTGAAGTAATAAAATTCAAAAACTTTTGCTATACTAATTCAATGGCTAAACAATAAGACATGTATGCTTTAATTGAAGAAAAAATTGATATTGCAGTTAGGCTATAAGAGATAGGAGATAATCCAAGATTAACATTATGAAAATACTAATAGTTCCATGCCAATAAGCTATAAACATATTGAAAAAACAGATCATTTTTGCTTCAATAACAAAAATGTTCATGTTGACAAGTTATTATGTACTCACAAAGTTATTATGTACTCGCAAGCTCAGAGTCGTGACGTCAACTCTAAATAAAAAAATCATTGTCCAAAATAACATTGAGAATTATTTTATCTCGTCTTAAATTTTTATTATGACATTTACATATACTAGTTGTGAGTGCCACCTACGCGCGCATATAATATTTATTTTCAAGATGAAGTAAATATAAAATTTATCTATCCTTCAACGATTTTGCATTGAATCTATATAAATCGAGCAAATTGAAATGAAATAGTATTAGTACTTAAATTTTGTATATTGCCTGTTAGTCTAACAAAAATATTTTGAATTTAATTTTGTGTGTGCTACTCATGTTGTTGCCATGCCCTTAAATATTCATTATTTACAACATTATAAAATATATACTAAAAAACCTTCGATAGATGTAATTATTATGATTAAATCAATATATTAAGTTTTAAGTTTCTTCAAAATGCTATAAAAATAGGAAATTAAATTCATGAATAATATAGGAAAAAACAACTTAATCCTATTTTCTATTGGGTCTGAGACAAAAGTCCACCTAGTCCCATCCTACATTTTCTTTACATACACCAAAAACTTAAAAAAAAAAAAATCATTGGAGTTGCCACATTACCCAAAGTAATTTATCGCTTCACCCCTTGTAGTAGTGTATTTTATAGCAGTGTGGGCTTCACCAATAAGGCACAAGAGAATTAATACACCCTTGTTCATTTTTGTCATCCAAAAAAATTGTTTTTACTATTTGACCTATTTTTTTTAATTGTAAATATGATGAATGTTGTAGGGAAAAATGAGCATTACAAATATCAGGCTAAAGACAATCCATCACTATTCATTTGGTAGAATTGGCATTATAGTGGTAGGGATGTTATTGGTTGTATCAACAATTATTACTATGCGTAGGCAAATTTCTTAAGATAGGACCTAAAAAATTATAGCTTATTACAATTTGGAGTTTATTACTATTTATAGCTATCCAAACCGGGACCACAAATTTGTATGACTGCATGGAAGTTATTCCTATATTATTGAGAGGTTTTAGTATAATTTCATTCATTGTATTATGGATTGACAATTGATTTACCTCAACAAGGTATCTCCCCTTGTTTTGCAATTGTGTCACTCATTTTCTATAAATGAGTTTAAAAATGAAACAAAAAATCCTCATTACCATGACAATACATTTCACAAGTTTCATCATAATTTCCTCATGGAAATACACGTTTTGGAAATTCGAGAGCTAATAACTTGTTCCTCGTGGGCTAAAAAGTTGAGCATTGTGAATTGATGTTTATAATGAATTATTTTGAAGCCTAATTTGACAGATGACAAATAAAAACTAGTTGATATTCTATGTTTTAAAATGTATTAGCATTTAGAATTGATCATTTGTTTGAGGAAATCAATGACCAATACAGCGAAAACAAAATTCAAACTAATTGGAGGTTGCATTGGATGAGACCTCATAATAGACTAAGGGAGTGTTGATTTTTTTTTTTTTAATTTTTCTTTTCTTTTCTGATTAGACTCAAAAGTCTTAATAAGAAGCGAGACACTTTTAAAAGATTGTTTATTTGTAGTTTTGATCAGAAGTTGAAGTTCTGATTGGAGTAAGCACCATGAGGTTGTTGATAACTTAATATTAAGTGTTTAATAAAAATTAATTTTAATAATAACCTCACAAATTCGTAATGATTGCTATTACCATTTCCTCTACCAAGCATCCCCTATTTATCATGCGAGTAATGTTGCCACCAACATCCCTGACCTCTCATCCTCATCCTCATTCTCTTCATCTTATTCATTTTTTCTTTATTTTTCCTCTATATTGAAGATTGTATGAGGAATAGAGAGGGATATATGGTGGTTTCTGGTAGTGGTAGAAAGGATCTCAATAGTATTTGGAGGAGAAAAAATTGGTAAGGGGGTTAATGATGTGGGAGTTGTGATGGTGGGCAAAATGTAAAAAAAAAAATTAAGTCAGCACCTAAAAACAAACATCATTAAATTTACAGCTTCTAATCAACAACTCATTCAAAAGCAAAACAAAAAATTCATTTAGAAGCCCGTTCAGAACTTCTAACTCCAATTAGAACTTAGCTTCTAACCACTTAAAAAAACCAGCTAATAGTTACCCAAATCCAAGTTTGGACAAATTTTGGTCAAAGAAAGGTACAAAGACTTCTAATTGAAAAATAGAGATATAGTTTCTTGTAATTTCCTATTTCGCCTTTTCAAGCTATGACTAACAATAAAATCAACAGGTTAATAATGATTTGGATGAAAGATTATTTGCGAAATAAATAATTTCCCAAAAAATGAACATTTCCCGTGTTTGCAGGTAAGTAGTGTTGACATATTGAAGATTTTGAGAAATCAAGTGATTATGAGTATCTTACATCAATACAAAAGGGAAGAATAAATCTAAGAATAACAAGTTCGAAAAAATGTAGAAAACAAAAATTTAAACAAGCTTGCTTGTGTTTTTAAAGAAAGATACCTCGTTGGTTTTTAGACACTAATTCATTATAAGGGTGGCAATTTGACTTGAACACGCCTACTTGACATGGAATTGGCCCTTAATGTGTTGGGTTAGGTTTGAGGTTCTTGAGTTTCAGGCCAGCAAAGGGTTGACATCCAATTCAATTTTGGCATACTGGTTTCCGACTTCACTACATCCAACCCCTTTGACCCATCAATTTCAGAGAACCTCGTTATATGTGGCATTGTGCAATGTTCTTTATCTCTTTACATTCACCTGTTCATTCTGCACAACTTTATTGCTTAAGATTCCGCTTAATTAATCTTTTATACTTGGGTGTTTTAAAAGTGATAATCTATTTGCATTCACTTAGTAATGCTTGTTCATTTTATTGTTTTAAGATTTTTTTCTTTATTTTTTACACTTGCATGTTTTAAAAGCGATTATTTATTTTTCAAGTTCACATCCTAAAACTCGTATTTTAAGTGTTTACATTCTCAAACCTATAATTGAAGCGTTAATTATATGAAGTGTTTGAGATTTATCCCGTATATTTTAGGTGCTTGATTGATAGTGAGGAAAATGCTTATTGGAATTTGAATTGGAAACTTCTGCATTAGTTGTAAAAATTTACAAGGCAAAATCTTATGCATTACTTTGCAAAATCCTTACACAATCTCTTACTCAAATGCTACTCTCAACTATTCGTAACTACCTCAAGCACCACCCCCACCACCTATACTACTACCACCACAACAACAACCATAACATTACCAACATAGCCACAACTACTTTTACAACTACAATCACCACGGTCGCCGCCAATACCACTACATCCACCGCATCTACCAACACCACCTTTACGTTACCACCACAACAACCACCGCTACTCTGATAATGAACTCACCACTACCATGACCATACCACTACCACTATAAACACTGCCATATCATAGCCTCTGCCACCATTATATGGCTATAACCACCATAATCATTGTTATCTTTGCAACCATTGCCATCATCACAACAACCGAACTTAAAGCCATCACAACCATACCAAAATCACAACTACCGATAGGATCAACACTACTATCAACATCGCGTAGAAAGTTGATAATGCATATTTTACACATCCAAGACATGCAAATATCCCCATCGCTTGAGACATGCAAGAGTCGGCTTGGGGGCTGCATTCCTGCTGGCATATTTGGATAAATTCAACTCTATCACCATCGTGCAAATCATAGACACAAAGATATAGTAAAACAAATGTTAAACAAACTCATTTCCCAAGAGCCATACATGCAATAACCCTCAAGCAAACAAATGTCTCTATGAACCTCACACTTTCTCTCACCTCCTTAAGCCCATTACTGACTTGACCGTCAGAGTCTATGCTCGGGTGCCGTGCTCGAATTGGAGTTTGTGCATGTATCAACGACTCACTTCTTGCCTAACACCTAAACTTTAACAGAATAAGTTCCAAAACTACTTTTTACCCTCAACAAAAACCTAATCGGACAAACTTTGAATGCATTTAATTATTTTTCAATTTTATGTTTTTGCTAGTTTTTGGTTGGAGTATATGGATCCAAATGATTGGTTCATTCATAGATCAACTCAAACAGTGTTGAACCAATTGATTCGTTGACTCTTAACTAGCTTAGTCTTTACCACATTGTAATATACTACTAGTAATTAGGGGTGGGCACAAGATATGATGGACTTCATCCTGATCCCATCCTGTTGCTTTATCTTCAGGACAGGATATACCTCATCCCGACCTCGTCCCATTCCATATGGGTTCAGGATGGGACGAGTTGAGCATACCATTGTTAATGCCACAACAGTAACTAATGTTGCCGTTGATCCCACTCCCATTACTACTACTACAAAAATTACATAGTCGTAGTGCGTCTATGATTTCGACAATTCAACATGCTCTATTTTATCTTTAGTTAGATCTCAAAATAATATATGTAATACAAATTGTTCAACAATTCTCTATATTTCTCAGTCTTTCTATACCATAGATCGAAAGATGCACATAGCTAACTATATATTAATTAAACATTGTCTAATTGCTTTGGGTTTCATATCTCATTAGTGCTTAAAGAACAAATACCCATTTATTGGTTCGAGAGACATTTAGAGATGAGATGGCCTATGGATGAGTCAGTATTGGTTCAATAATTTAGTCTCTATTTCATTTGTTAGTATGCTTGTTGGTATGTGGAGTCTTTAGGTTGTATTTATGCTTCAATGTCTTGGCTTAGAATGGTTGGTTTGTAGACTTGTGTGACAAATGCACATATAAACTTTGACACCTCTATAGTGAATATGCATTGAACATTGTTTCTATATAATAAGCTAAAAAATATTAAATAAATAAGTTCGAGATAGAATGAGACGGACGAGATTGAAAATCTTTATATTGATCTCATCCCACTCTAAATTAAGGAGTAAAGACATCAAGATGAGTTTGATTAATTTAAAAAAAATCAAATTTTAAATCTAATCAAAATCGAGATCGCCGGGATGGAATGCCCCACCCTAATTCGTAATCCATGTTTAAAATGAGCAAAACGAACAAATACTTTCTACAATAAACAAAGGAGTAAAGTAAGAAATAAAGCAAAGGCAAAGCATTATTATGAGGTGGCTAAAAGATGACTTGACACATTTTGTCGTTATCCGGAATTCCTTCCCCTCTTCATTCAGTCAACATTTCCATGAAGAAACATCACAGCTATTCTAACAGAATATGTGTCGTCTGTATTTCTATTTTTACCCCTCTCTCATTTCCCAAATCACGCCACAATCACCCACATCGGTCCACTCAGATTTCCATTTCATCCACTAAAAGGTAAGGGACATGTAGGTCATTATCTCTTTGTTTAATGAGTTTGATTGAAGAGAGAGCAGAGACTAGAGAGAGTGAGACCGATAGAGAGAGAGAAAATAAGAGAAGCAGAACAGGTAGACAGACAGAGGCGTGAAGGAGAGCTTCGCTTCGTTTCGCTCGCGAGAGAGAGTCCATAACCACCACATGGCTTCGTTGTCGCTGGGGCCGCAACTGCCGGAGACCGCCGCGCAGGTCGGAGTCAAAGCCGCCGCTCGCCGGTCGGAAATGGGAGACGATAAGGTCGGTCTGTTTCTTTGCTTTCCGCTCACGATCTTTACAGATCTGACCGATCGATTCGTTTCTTGTTCGATCTGCATGTCTTATATGCCTTTCTTGAGCGCTACATCTCTGCTTTACTTTAAATCTCCTTTATAGTTCAGTTTCGGTTTCCGATCTTTGCTTTGTCTGTGAAATTGTGCGATTTATTTGCCGTTTTGAGCTGTTTGTGTGAATTTCTTTCACTTTTGGCGGATTTCGAGCTGTTTTGAGTGAAATTAGCTTCTCGCTTTGGTGTGTGCGAGCTGAGCTGGTTGAATTGTGTGAAATTTGCAGGAAATGGTAGAAGGGAACGATCCGGTGACTGGACACATCATTTCTACCACAATCGGAGGCAAAAATGGTGAACCTAAACAGGTCTGATGAGATCTGCAACTAATCTGTTTGTTTAATTTTTTTTCGGCAAATTTTTTTTTCCAATTTAGTTAGATTTTTTTTACAAGTAGATCTAAAGTAAGCTACCGACAGTTCTAAACATCTGGTGGTATTTAGTCTAAAATCTGGTTTGGAAATTGAGTTTCTCTGACAAAATTAATGTATAAATTGGAAATCTAACAATGTTATCGTTTGGATGAACAGTAATTTTGTATGTTATCTCTTGAGTCGGAAAGCCGATTTGGAAGTTCGATGGACTGATTTTTATTAATTTTGCAGACAATTAGTTACATGGCTGAGCGGGTCGTGGGGAATGGGTCGTTTGGAGTTGTCTTTCAGGTAATTTGACGGTACTTTTGTTAGTAGCTTTGTTGACTGGAAACTTGGTAAGTAATTTTCCATTGAATTGTGTATGGTTCTTATGGACTGAGGTTGTGTGTTTTTAGGCGAAATGCTTGGAAACAGGAGAGACTGTGGCTATAAAGAAGGTTTTGCAAGACAGGCGATACAAGAATCGTGAGCTTCAGTTGATGCGTACAATGGATCATCCGAATGTGGTTTCGTTGAAGCATTGTTTCTTTTCCACCACTAGTCGGAATGAGCTTTTTCTCAACTTGGTAATGGAGTATGTTCCAGAAACACTTTACCGGGTTCTTAAGCATTACAGTAATGTGAATCAGAGGATGCCTCTTATCTACGTTAAACTTTACACTTACCAAGTATGTGTCAATTTTTTTGTATGCTTTTAAACATTTTTAGTCAGTGACGTAATACAGAAGAAAATGGTAAATGAATTGTGTGATATCTGACAAGGAAAGTTTGTGCAGATTTTTAGGGGACTAGCTTATATTCACACTGTTCCTGGAGTTTGCCATAGAGATGTGAAGCCACAAAATCTTCTGGTAAATTTTCTTATAAGAGGTGTCATTTTTTTCGTGAGCATCTGCGGGTTTTCTTACTAGGGTATATCGTACAGGTGGATCCTCTTACCCACCAGGTCAAACTTTGTGATTTTGGAAGTGCGAAAATTCTGGTACTAACTTTTTGCTTTTGCTTTTCTTCAAATATAACCATGACCGTAGCTTGCTTTTCTGTCTTGTACATTCTTGCACTTTCTGAAATAGAAGCCTTGCTTCAGAAATCAATTTTGTTGATAGGATAGGATCCTTTCTCATGAAATATTAAACTGTCATCAGGTCAAGGGTGAAGCAAACATTTCATACATATGCTCTAGATACTATCGTGCTCCAGAACTCATATTTGGTGCAACAGAATACACAGCTTCAATTGATATCTGGTCAGCTGGTTGTGTTCTTGCTGAGCTGCTTTTAGGCCAGGTCTGCTATTTGTTAAGCTAATTTGTTTTTGCTTTTGAAAGTAAAATATACTTGATAAACATCCTACATGATCAGTTTCACCTTTTTGCTGAAATCTTGTTGTATTGCTAACACGTCTCAACTTTTGGATTTTCTTAGCCATTATTCCCTGGAGAAAGTGCAGTAGATCAACTTGTTGAGATTATCAAGGTAATTTTCAATGTTCATTCTAATGTTTGTAATATGATGAATCCTTTGAGGTCAGGAAGCCACCTTATATCTGTCTTTTTTCTAGGTTCTTGGCACTCCAACTAGGGAGGAAATTCGCTGCATGAATCCAAATTATACTGAGTTTAGATTTCCACAGATTAAGGCACATCCTTGGCATAAGGTACGCATCTAGGTTGTCTTCGTAACTTTTTGAAACTTTGGCCTGGGTAGTATGTTATATGTTATCCTAAAATAGTATAACGTAGAGTGATTGATTTTAGTGACAACAGAAGAGTTAGAGTTGGTGATTGATTTTAGTGACAACAGAAGAGTTAGAGTTGGTGATTGATTGATTACAGAGGTTATTTAAAAAATCCACCCCCCATTCCCGGGGAATGGTTTCTATATTTTTTTGGGGGAGGGGAGTATAAATCTTCAATGTAAAAACTTTCCTACATCTAAATTTCATATAAGTAAATTCATCTTTTTTCAAAATAAGATGAATGAAATGACCCAGATAGAGTTCATCAGATCCTCACTTTTTGATTTCAAACTACAAGGTGAGTTTGTGAGGGGTTGCACGAGGAGCGTGCTTACAAATTACTGGACCACACTCTAACTGGGTGGCAAATGCATTATGGTATTTTCTTCTCCACCGAATACAAAGCAGTGAAGAGTAGTGGTTCTGTTATGTCTCATTTAGGTCTAACACATACTTCCATAGGAACTACACACTTCATCGTTGTTCCAGTTGAAAAAAGGGCATTTCATTCTCATGCTTGTTCCGAATTGAAAAAGGGATCAAGCCCTGCATGGTAAGAATTATTTGAAGAGGTTGGGAAATGTGTATTATGCTGGGGGATAATGTGTCAAAGGGATTAGTCGGATGTTTTTTAGGTTTCTATTCTGAAAGTGTCGGGCTAAAGGGTTGTTTTAAAATAATTTTGTCCAAGGAGGTCACATGAGAACAAAGAGTAGGGTGGTGGAGGCTAATGCAAAACTTGATGAATTAGTGGGGTTGTCTCAGAGAGATTAGGTTTAGCAAACGTAAACCTTTTTGGATTGCAGATCCCGGGTATGTGAAAGAGAGGGGGTTGGGTTGGGTGTGGGAATTTAGTTTTGGGATTCCGGCAACTTTTGTGACCGGGTGTTGGTTTAACGGGGGTGCTTGGTCATTCTCAAGTTATATTGAGGACAGTTTCAAGTGACTCTATACAAACTAAGGGTCTGGCATAAAGATGGGCATGACTTAGATAGTCAGATCTGAACCCAACAGTCACAAGAAATTTTGGTGGCGACTTGGCCATAGATGTCGTTGATTGCTAGTACGAGTATTACTTCCCTTGGGTCTAGGAATGAGGCAAACACAAACCCTGGATTTAGATAAAATAACCCATTATCTGTATTCTCATATTAGTCTTTGATACTCTTATTCTAAAGTTATTGTCAGTTCCTAGCTGATTGTCGGAGCGGCTATGGGCAAATTTTGCTATAAGCGCCCCACCAACGCCTTCCTCTTCAGGGATGGCATGGGTCGGGTATGGTTTAGCATTTTGCAATTTAGAATGGCCTCTATCTGAATGCCCAAATCATTAAGTATAAATGAAAAACCTAAACTGGAACCATTGTGGAAATAAGTTGTGGATCGTGGAAAAAAATCTGCAATAAAAGGCTCTCCATCAGCAATGTGTTCTGTTTCTAGCAATAGCACTCAGAACCAAATGAATATGGACCTTTGTAGATAATTTTTGCACTCCTCGTTGCTGGTCCATTTAAGAGTCAGACTGCTGAAAAAAGAGGTTGAACTAAGTTTCATTATATATCATTGCTTAAATTGATGATCATGCCATCATTTTGTTTTGGATTTTCTTTATTGTCTCCCGACATTTAAAGTCGGCCTCAAGAAAAATAAGATCTGAAAAGGCTTCTTAAATCCAAAACCAACAGAACTAGCAAATGTAGAACAAATAAGCCTTGACAATCACAACTTCATTTGAATAAGCCATGACCATCACAATTCATTTACCCCACAAAACTTCAAAATAATGGTTGCCCAAGTGTATTACATATTTATATTGATGTTATTTCAGTACAAAATAATGGTTGCCCAAGTGTGTTACATGTTTATATTGATGTAATTTCAGTAGAAGTGTTTGACCCTTTCGAATAACTTTCAGTAATAGAAGCAGTTAACTTACCTTCAATGTGTTTCAGGTTTTCCATAAGAGGATGCCTCCAGAAGCAATTGATCTTGCTTCTCGCCTTCTCCAATATTCCCCAAGCCTGCGCTGCACTGCAGTAAGTTTGATATCTCTTGCCCGTGTACTTTTTATTTCCCTTGTTTAGTCTTCTCATACAACCAATAAATGTATGCTTCTAAGTTCTAACTATCAAATGCATATGACCATTCATTATTATTATGTGTTATTGACTCGGTGCTTTGATTTCTTTTGTTTCCTTAATTATAGAAGGCTTTTGAACATTTTGAGTTTGTTTTGCATCTACAGCAATTGTTAGCTCATGACAGATGTGATTTCGGTTTGTTTTTGACATTTAACATGTTAATGCAGCTAGAAGCATGTGCCCATCCATTCTTTGACGAACTCCGTGATCCCAATGCCCGCTTGCCAAATGGGCATCCATTACCCCAACTCTTTAACTTCAAGCAGGAAGTATGACTCTAAACTTTTACACTTTCTATTTTGTGATTTCTTTGAACCACAATATCAAGTGCACAAAAGTTAATGATGTGGTATACTTTATTTATTTTATTCTGAAAGTAATTATCAATCACATTAAAATCCCATAATCATTTTTCCTGTAAGTTCTGAAAAGAAGTTGCACTGTATTTAAGAGCAATGTTGTCTAGTGTATGTGGAAGCGGAACACTTGCATCCTGATTCCTTCCACCCTACGAGAATGAATAAGGAAAGAAAAGACAAGCCTTAGACCATTAGCAGCAAGCATATGCCTTATCCTGGTAGCAAGTTGCAACCACTTGATGGGTGTAATGGAACAATGACATCTTATAATGACAACCTATTTGATATATTGGTTTCTGGTCAACATTAATATAATCTACACCTCAATTCTGAAATTAAGTGCTTCATTATGGAGGGTGGGAAACTGAATGTTTGTGGTTGTCCCATTTCATGTTTTGTCTCCAAAGCTAACGTTTTAATTGGCAATTAAACAAGCACTTCAGAGTGTCCAGTAAAATCTTTTGAGTATGTTATATTCTTAACCATCAAGCTTTGCCTACAAGTAGCTGTTAAGGAATGTGGATCTTTGCAAGGCCAGGGGCAGCTGTGGCCTACTTCAAGACTGTTCTTAGCCTGCTTGAGAGTTAGTCTGAAACCAGTTTGGTTTTCAATACTTTTTGGTGATTCTGGTCTCATGTCAGTTACTTGTAGATTTTAGTTTGTGGAAATTGAAAATCTAGGAATCTGGACAAGGCTAGGAATAGCTATAATTCTTTTTTTCCCACATTCAACTACTTTCCCTGCAAGCAAGCTCTTACTGTAGGGTTTCTAGTGGCGTCTCATCTCCTTAACCGAGCATTGCAAGAAGCTTGCTCTTACCTTCATTAGTTACTCAGGGCTGATGGTAAAGAAAGAATTTCATAATCATCATTATGACAGGTAACACTATTATTCATTCTGTATGAAAGGGGGAGAAGAGTCATATGGTCTCTCATTTAGTGTGCTATCTCAGTGAGGAAAAGAATGGAACAAAATAATCTTTTGAGGCTAACTCTATCAAATAGGATAAATTATTTGTGAAGGTTTTGACCTTTCTTTGGAAATCATCTTGTGATGTGTATCATTGAGCATAAAATCCCACTTAAATCTGGTCTAATTTGTGAAAGAAGACATAAATGAACAAGAAAAATGAGAACATTCACCTCATAAAGTCTTTACCTATTTAAGGGATTCAAAGATGAGAGGAGACTGCATTAAGTTTTCTGATTATCATCATACCCATGTTCGAGTAGGAAAGGAGTTAGTATTTTTTGGAGCAAAGTCCACATATTCTTTTATTTCACTACGAAAATGAACAAAAGCTAACAAGTTTATTCATGGTCTTATTTTGCAGTCTTCATATTTTTTTGATTAGTGATGTGAGATGGCTCATAGAGAAACATCTCGATTTTCGTGTCATAAATGAATTCATTAAAGCATAAATACTCCAAGAGGTACAATACAAAGAACAGAGAGCACAAGACAACATAAAGAGATTTATTTGTTTATTTATTTCTTGTTTGTTTGTGTGCTGTTGTCATGTTAATGCCATGGTGCCACATCATTCATTATTATTTTGTGGTGAATTATCAGCATATGCAAATAACATGAAGGATATAGCCATTGTGACTGCAACTCACAATTATTTTTATTCTGATTTCAGTTGGCTGGAGTTTCAGCTGAGCTCATAAGCAAGCTAATACCAGATCATGCGAGGCGGCAGTTCGATTTAAGTTTCTTGCACCTTGCGGGCACGTAAATTAGACTTCAGTAAAAATTGTGCTTCTTGATTGATGCAAAGAAAGGGTTCACTCTCTTTGTGGTGAAGTCATCAGGCATTCTGGGCCTGACCATTGGTGTTTCCAGCTCAGGGGCTCTTATATAGGCACGGGAAGCTAAATGGGAGGGTATAGTTGGTGCCTTAGTTGAATGCGTGCTTGCCGTAAGTTTCTCACTTATGTAAATATCTGATTGTAAAGATGATCCCAAAATCTGAGTGATCAGAGAGCTGTTAGCATTAAAAAAAGGATGATGCTGTGTCTGTAAGCTAGTAAAGATGGGAAGGAATGGCAGAAAAGGGGTGGAAAAGGGCGAATGGTTGGTTGTTGTATTTGTTTACTTTCTATTGTTTTTTGACTAAAGTTGTGATGAATGCTGGTCGTGGACTGCCAACAGCAAAGTATTACTTGTTCCGCCCCTCACACCCCCCTTTGTTAAGTGTGCCTGTCCTCTAGACATTAAGATAGGGATTGGTCAGTCTCAATTGGCAGTTTTTGTCTCTCACCCCACCACCATGTTAAGTGTTTTTGAAAGTAGGTTTCTTGAGTAGGAGTGAAGATGAAAATATTACTCATCAATGCTTCCCTTCAACATAATATCATGGTTGATACTCTCTGCTTGTGAATTTTTCATCAGAATTTAGTGGTATATAGTAAACAAAAGTAGTATCATCTTGTTAATGCTAATAACATCTGCAGAGGAAAGGGCCATTTTTTTTAAGTCCAAAATGTAATCACAATTAATAATCTGAATATACTACAAAGTATGCAGAACCAGCAGAAGTATAGCCCATGGATGCATTACTGCGAAACAACATAATGCTTGAGCAAAAATTGAGGTTAGATCACTAAAGAAACTCAAGGTATTCATTGAAACAATTGGTGTCGTTGGGATTGCATTGCAGACAATAGGGGTGGGCAAACGGGTCAAGGAACCGTGAATTCAAACTGAACTTGACCATTTGTAGCCAAACGGTTTGGTTATTTAAAATGTAAATTAGAAAACGGTTCGGATCCATAATAGAATGGATCGAGTTCGGGTCCAAAAGTCTGAACTCAAACGGTCTGGTTTCAACCCGTTTGATTAAAAAGATTTATTATTTTTAATTTTTTATTACTTCATTCTCTTCAACCCTAACTTCATTTTCTTCTTTCTGCAGCCACAACCTAGAGGTGGAGACCAACCAGTCGTCCAGTAAAGAAGGAGACCAACCAGATACAGTTTTCGTCCTTCCTCTCCCTCTCTCTATATCAACTCTTTTTCTTCTTCTTCTTTCAACCCCCCTCTCTCTCTCTAACGAATGAGTTCATTTGAATCGTCTATTTTCATTGATGGATATCTTCGGATCTACCTCTCCACTTATCCAACTTCGCAAAGGTGGACTTCTCACTTCAGATCTTTCACTTTTCCTCTTTCAAATTACTTTCGTTTTACCTACTGTGAGACCATGGAGTGAGCGGACCTGAGGGTGAGGGTTGGAGCCCAATAGGCCCGAGAGGGGTTGGACGAGATACAAAGGGGGACATAGTCCCACATCACCTGGGTGTGGGAGGGGGATGATCTACTTATGTGCGAGGTCGGATCCCCATAGTAAGAGGCATTTTAAAGATGTACGGGCCGATTGGGCCCAAAGCGGACAATATCTTACTGTGCGGATCGGGTCGTTACACCTACTTACCAAGTGTCATATTCGATCCAAAATTGTCTTGATAAATAGCCTCCAAGAACAAAACCTCCCCAAAGTGTTATCTTCGATCCAAAAATGCTATTTGTCTGAAAAAACCATAACCAAAATCTCATCTTTTGTCAATTTGAAGCAACCCCAGAGCTCGAAAAGCCTAAAATCATCAGAGAATGAGATAATTTGGTCTTGTTTGAAGAAATTAGAGATACCTAATCACCCAACTTATAAGGATTAGAGAAAATGTGTTTGGTGTTTATGTGTAATGAGGAGGAGAGGGTATTGGGGAGCCAAATAGCACTAGGTGCATGTCCATACTGTGGGGGTATGGTCTTTGGAGGTTGAAATGTAAGGAGGAGAAAAGATTTGTGTTGAGGAGCCAAATATCACTAAGGTGTCGAGAAGCCAAATGACACTAGGGTGTTGAGGAGAGAAGATTTGTATTTGGGGAGCCAAATAGCACTAGGGTGTTGAGGAGAGAAGATTTGTGTTTTTTAGAGGTCTTTGGTTGAAATGTAAGGAGAATAGATATAGGTGAAGAATGTGTAGCCCGTAGTAGGTGTTAATATGTTAATGAAAATGCATGAATGTGATAATCTTTAGACATTTATTTGATATTAGTAGTAATTGTAGCATGTTGGTGTTCATTCAAATGATGTAATTTGTTAAGTGGTTTGGGCTTAAGCCAGTGTTTGTGATTCTTTCTGACAAATTTGCATTCTTAAGTGTGAAATGGCTGAGGTAGAAGGTTTGGGCTTAAGTGGGAAATGGCTGAGGTAGAAGGTTGAAAGTTGATGTTTCCTAGTGTAAGGCAAGTTCGATCCAAGGTTCTTGTATGAGACTTGCTAAGAATGCTTGATGTCCAAAGCCATGTTGTTTTGTTACAAGTAACTGATGAAATCCATGTTGTTTAGGTAATCCTTTGTCACTGCAGAGAGACCAAGTGTGGAATTAACATGTTAAGCATACAAACATGTAATATCAATGACTGTCGACAATGATATCAACTGATAAATTCCAAGTTGTTTAGGTAATCCTTTATGTCGGTGCAGAGAGACCAAGTGTGGAATTAACATGTTAATCATACAAACGTGTAATATCAGTGACTGTCAACAACGATATCAGCTGATAAAATCCAAGTTGAAATCTCATACATGATACAAGCATACAAACATGTTAATATCAATGATTGTCAACAATGATATTTACATCTCCCTAACAAGATTTGAAAATAACAAGGTGGAATTAACCCAATGTCTTTGGAACCGTAGGATCCGGATCGGACCGGATCCGTTAAATTTAAACAGTTCGAGTTAGGTTCCTTAAATTTTGGAACCGATCCGGACCGTGCCCACCCCTAGTAGACATAGTGCTACTCTAGATCACTAAAGAGTAGAGACATAATTCATTATAAAAATTCTAGAAATTGTTTTAGCTTTTATTGAATGGAAAATGACTTTTAAGGCCCACAAAATAGTCAATTTAGATATTGTAGTTGATGTAATGGCTAATTTGTGCCTAATTTTATACTTTTATGACCGACAAATACTAATTTATTAATTCAAGTTAACCCATAAAGTTATAAGACATATTTATCATTCCTAAACAAATAGAAACTCTTTAATTAATTATTTTAATAATGACCAAACAATTGCTGGTTGGATTAGGCTATATAAGTTGATGATTTCCGACCTATTATTTCTATAATCACTATCCAAAACATATCTAATGGAGCCAGAAGTATCACATTGTTCTGATTTATTTATTTATTTATTTATTTATTTATTTATTATTATTATTATTATTATTATTATTATTATTATTATTATTATTATTATTATTATTATTATTATTATTATTATTATTATTATTATTATTATTGCCCGTTATAGCTCACTATAACAATCAGTCATATTTTTTGTTGTTCATGATAACCTCCTCAACTATAGTTGTCACTTGTTGAAATGATTTTGGCAGCTTTAATGTATCTCTAATGACAGAGAGTTTAATCCCTTATTTGATTCACAAATATTAATCCTTGTAAGAAACAAAAAACTTGAGTATTATTCATGAAGACTAATTTTCTTGATTTTTTTACAGTTAAAGTTTGGGGCTATTAAAGATTTGAGTTAAGATGTAAACATTGTGATTTTTTTATAGTTGAAATCATGCCAAAAAAAGATAATAACAATAAATAAAAAAAGTTTGTGGTATTTCTGGCTCCATTAGATGTATTTTAAAAATTGTAAATTGACGAAAATCATCAACTTAATTAGTCAAACCCAAACAGTTCCAATGATTATTGTAATACCCGTACTTTTTTTTTTTACTGTCTTTAATAAATATTTTTGTACATAAAGTGTTCCAATTCATTATTTTTGTCTTATTATTAAAATATTATCGATATACACATATAGTAACCTCGTGTCTATGCATGTTTGTTGCGTGATTTTGCATGATGTGAAAATTTTCTATAAGTATAAGATTTGAATAACTTCTCATTTGAAAATGTATTTTTTTTCTTTTAAATCTTATTTCGTTTGCCAAGTTGTATTTAAAATAAATAAATAAATAACATGACTCCCTTACCTTTTGAATCTCGGGACGAGATTATTTTAAGGTGTGTATATTGTAATACCTGCCAAATTACTTGCCAATATAATATTACTATTTTAATCATTAATAATATTTATTTATTGGTAGTATTTACAAATATGTAAGTACTTTATGATATGAATTTTGGAACCTAAGTTTAGATTGTGGGTGGATAAAAGAGGAGTGGTGGATGTGTTTAGGTTAAGATAGTAAATCCCTAATTGAAAACCTTTTAAAAGAACCCTAACCACCTTTTCCCTTTGGATACACACACAAAAGAAAAGAAAAACCTTCGGAGAAGAAAAAAAAGGCGAAGAGAAAAAGTTTGCTTCAACTTTGTGATTTTCGACAAAATAGTGAGTTAAACTCTATCAAATTATTCAATCTTTGATATCAAATTATTTTGGATATATAAAGGTGGGTCTTCTTCTTTCTCTTTTACTTTTTGATTAATTAATTGATTAAGGTTAGGGTTTAATACAAATATAAATCCTAAATATAAATTTTTATTGTATTTTCGTAGAAATTAGATGAGTTGAAAGAGAAAACCTAAATTTAGGTTTTTATTTAAATCCCGTAATAAAGACAGCTTTGCGCAGTCTTAGTATGTTCAGTGGATCGAGACCTTCTAGAGGCCAGAATACTTTCAAATTAAATCTATAGATTCATAAAACACGTATGAAAAGTACACAGTTGGTTTGGAATCCATCCAACGGTTAGATCTCGCTCGAGGTAGAGAAAAATGTCATTGATCAAATTTTAGAAACCCTTGTATAAAAAAAAGGGAGTGTTTGGGATATTTTGTTTCAAAGAGATTGTTAATAGGTGGGAATCAATGATTGATTAATTTCCTTTGGAGTTGACATGATTTGGTTATGATTGTTATGCTAGCTTTGTTGAAGGAAATGAAAGAGAGAAAAGAAATAAAGAAAGAAAAAGAGAAAGAGAAAGAGAAGGAGAAACGTGCTAAGCGCACGGTTTTGCGTGTGCGCGTGTATGTGAGCACTTGTTCATATTTTGATATTTTTATTGCGGCTTGGGATGTGGGATTTGTGAGCACTTGTTCATATTTGTCTATTATTTATTAATAAAGTTTAATCGTTTTATGACAATATGTGTACCGTTATTTCAAACACATTCTAAGTGCGAGCTTCATTTGACGTGTGATATATGTGACTTATGTGACTTATGTGCGATGTTGTGAAGTGTATAACTTGAGGCTTAGTAATTATAAAAATGTTATTTGTTTCTCCAAAAGAAAGGGTGTATATTTGTGGTTGATGTGTTTATGGTTGACAAAGTGTCAGCGTAAAAGAGTCTTGAGAATTATCAGATTTTTTTATGCTCTTTTCCACAACTCTGAAAAAAAAAATGTGAAAAAAATAAATTTGTATACAGACTTGCTTGTATACGTGTGATATAATTTTGGGTATGCAGACTTGCTTGCATATCGGTACGCC
Source organism: Berberis vulgaris (assembly GCA_963556465.1). NCBI lineage: Eukaryota > Viridiplantae > Streptophyta > Magnoliopsida > Ranunculales > Berberidaceae > Berberis > Berberis vulgaris. The sequence continues at coordinate 92,968,147 of OY747125.1, forward strand.
GGTCCATGTGAGTTCGGTAGTATGTGTAGTATTTAGGAAATGCTTGCTATGGTTCGAACTTCGGGTGAGATGACATGTTCCTCGATGTGGCACCCCACTTGGAACATTTACGCTCCGAGTGGTTTCGAAGGCAAGGGATGCACACTTGGGTGAGGTGTGTTCGTCACAAGGAGGGTAGTGCGATTGTGGAAAAGAAGCTAGATTTTTTTTTGTATGTGTATGTTTGCCTTAATGGAAGAAACTAAATGCTCATTTTGAGAATTACATGTCTTCCTTAAGGTAAATGGTGATTATGAGTATGATCTGTATTTATTTGAAAATAATCGTATTTATTAGGAACGATAAATTATGAATTTTATTCATTTATTTCTAAAACGTTCTGTGCATAATGGTAAGTCTACTAATATTTTTGTTTGTCAGACTTACCACGTCCGACCTTCACTTTTTAAATGTTGGTAAAATAAATATATATTTTAAGCATGATAAAACTTTGTAGTATGACATGTTTGCCTCATGGAGGAACTATCAGTTAGTGATGTGTTATTTACTGTGTTGGAACATTTTATATTAAAGCATGTAACTTATTTTATTTATAAGAAAATTGAGATTACTCACACCAGCTACCTCGCTGACCCAAGTAAGTTTACGCTTCTTGGGTACGTTCTTATTGGAACGTAGCCATTTAGCTTTTCATAGGTTTAAAGATTTATTAACAGCGTTACTGGAGTTTCATTAGTGTGGCCAGCGACGTCAGAGTTTCATGGTTAGATTATTTTTAGTTGTTTAATTTTCTAAATTATGTTTTAGTTGTTGCTGCTAATTGTTGATGTTGTTATTGAATTTTCACGTCCTGAGTTTTGGGGAAACGGATAGTCCTACGTGAATTTTTGGATTTTCGTTTTCTTCGAAAATCGAGGCGTGACAATTCTTGAAGTTGATTTATTCAAAATTCTCGTTGCCTAAAATTTCAAGCAAATCAACACTTTTTTTGCGTTTATTCTCTTCTGATCAATTACCTGCAAAATTCTAAGAAAAATACAAGTAAAGTGGTTCGTAGGGGTCATCGTCATACTCAACAAGTTAAAAGGATTCAAGCTCAAAATTTTAGAAACACTTTAGAAAATCAAATAAAATTAAGAATTGGTAGAAAGAAGAGAATAAGATTTGGGTAATAGAAGATGATTTTTTTTAATTTTAATTTTAATTTAAAATTTAAAATTTAAAATTTAAAATTTAAAATTTAAAATTTTTAATTTTTAATTTTTAATTTTTAATTTTTAATTTTTAATTTTTAATTTTTAATTTTTAATTTTTAATTTTTAATTTTTTAAAACAAACTTTGAAATTGAGAATTAAACAAATTTACCAATTACAAGTAAAGTCTCAAGGATTGGAGAATACACCTCTTAACTTGTAGAGACTAATTTAATAGAATTTTGTAAATCTTTTTTTTTTTAATACTTGCCCAAATTTATTTAACTTTTAATTTAAAACCCATTCTCAAAGGAAAATTCTTTTTCTAAGATATAATTTCACTTACCTTTTTAGGTGATAAAAGAAATTCCTTAACCATCTTTAATCCACCCCTCTCTCGATGACAATTTTTCAATGAATGATTATAATTTACAAAGAATTGAAGAACTATAAAAAACAAATATAATCCTTGTTTCCAAATCCTTATCTTCATTTAGCATAATCCTTCATTGTCCATCTTTCGATTTGACAACTTTGATTCATTGGTTGAATATAAGATTAATATAAATTATACAAGTTTTATTATTATTTTTTTTGTGTTAAAAAATCTCTACATGCATCACTCAAATAGGGTTTATCTTCTCTTCTTAAGAAGAAAAGTTTAGCCTACCATTGTCATTGTGATGAAATAATCTAAGAGTGGAACTAGAAAGGTAGATGAGGAAGTAAACTAATTAAATTAAAACATAACGAATGCATAAAAAATATTAGCTTTTATTAAATTCAAAATAAAAAACTTACATGTGATAAACTTGATTTGAATGAAAGCTACAATGAAAGAAAAAAAAAAAAAAAAAACTAATCTAAGCTATGCTAGAGATAAGAGAATGATGTATGGAAAAAACTAAATGTCTCATTTTCAAGAGTTTGAGAGCCTATTTATAATGTTCCCCTCCAAAGTTAGAAATGGGAGTAAAATTTCACAAATCCCTTGATTATACTCCAAACCTCACAAATCCTTTGATTATACTCCAAATCATATTATTTAGCGACGGTTATAGTTATTTGCGACTGTTTTTAACCGTCGTCATTAATAAAAATCATTTTTAAGTAAAACTTAGAAAAAACCTATCCCTTATTTTCTCGATCTCTACTTTCCCTCCTCCCCTCCTCGTCTGCTCGTCCACCACACACCACCACTATCACCACCTCCCGCCGCTGTTTTTATGATTTGAAACCGATCAGAATCCGACCCACCACCACCACCAACCCCAAAACAAATTTTAGCTCTTTAAGCTTCAACTACTTCTACGTGCGTCCGCTCGCCAGTCGCCTCCGCTCACTCCAGCCATTGTCGTCTGCTGCGTGCATCTTCTTCATTAGGTGAGTTATTTACTTCTTCTTCATCGACTCTTTTTCTTCTTCTGTTGTTATGTTCTTCATCTTCAGGGAAGTGTTTACTCGTGAAAATGGGGTATCGACATATCTTGTCCTTCGATTCGAGAGATCTCAAATCCTCTCGGCTACACTCTTGCTTCCCAAGGTCAGATTTTATCCATCTTTCTTATTCTTTTTCTGAATCCCCAATCAATTTTATGTAAAAACAATTTTTGTTGTATTTTCGATTTGGGTTTTTTTTTTTGAGGATGAGGATGATTCCACAACTGAATCATCCTCATCAATTGAATCATCCACAACTGAATCCTCATAACCTGAATCATGCTCATCAACTGAATCATCCTCAACAAATTTTGTTGTATTTTCAATTTGGGTTTTTGTTTTGTTCTGAATCCCCAATCAATTTTTTTTTTCTAAGGATGATTCCACACTCAGTAGGCAGAAGAAGGATGCAGAAGCCAATTGGAAGTCTCAGGTATGTATGTTTCAGATTTGGGTTTGTTTTGTGAAGTGCTTAGGGTCAAGTACTTGTATTCTAAAGTGCCCATTAGATCTTTGACAATTTGTTTTAGAGATCAAATTGATTGGAATTCTCGATGTTAAATTTTCATGTTTAAATTGGCTGCAAATTGTGACTAAGGTTGCTAATTGTAGCACCTAGTGAAGGTGAAACCATATCTACTAATGGGGTGATTTCATATTTACTTCCCAATGGGTCATTTACATACCCACTCACATGGATGGGAGCCTTGATGATTCAGTTTTAGGTCAAGCTGAGTTGTGAAGGGACCTTTCAGTAGCAATCTCATATTTTTCCTGATAATGATCCCAAGTGGAAAGGCGTTGCTTCGTCCGTGTTTATTAAGGAAGTGGTATGTCTTCTTGTTTCACTGATTTAGTGGATTTGTTGTGTTGAGTAGCTTTCTTTAGTATTTTACGGCTGTTTGGGAATTACATATATATATAGAGAGAAAGGGTTTTAAGATTTCATATCCCAGGGACCTAATAAGGCTTTTCTCAGATACAATGTTTTTTTTTTTTCTCAGATACAATGTTACTCTTTTTAACATACTGTGAATGAAATATTAGCAATAAAAGAGTGATTTTGAAGATATATTTTTAGCTTTTATTCCAGATTCTGATCATTCTAATCGGTTGACTGAGGACTTAGAACAAATCCTCATGAGTAGGAATTTGGGAAAAGAGGCCCAATTAATTTCAGAGATCATCCCACCTGATGGGAACATTTAGGGTTTAATCTGAAACCTAAATAAAGGGCAGACACGGTCTATAAAAGAAGGGAAAAGGAGATTCCTAAAAGTCTTTCATTTATTTATTTATTTTGCATTTTCGGTTTTTATTTGGTAATGGAGGAACTAATACCTCCTCCCATGAGGTCCTAGATCTAATCCCAGAAAAGGGTATTCTTCTAATTTAAAAGAAAATTCTCTAGTTATTTATGTAATTTCATTGGTAATGGATTTTGCAAAAGGGTCGAGGAATAGATTACGTGATTTGGTACCAGGGGAGTATATTGAGTCAAGTCTTTTCTGTCTTATGTAGGTTTTTGGGATCGCCTTTGTTCGTCTCAACTCGGTTTCTTAAGGCTTTTATTTTGCATGGCTTCCCCTATCCACTCTTCTTTGGCACTGGACTTTCTATCTTATCGCCCACGTTATATAGTTACATTCCCCATTAACTAGTAAAAATCAAATCAGGAAAATAGGTTGAGATTTACACAAATCTCAAACTACAACTACTGTTATGCTATCTCTAGGAATGATTTTATCTGAAGTAGACATTATTGAAGATGGCAGACCTTCCTAGCATCCCCTACTAACAGTCTGCATAAAATTGGGAAATCACATGACAGTGTGGATTGAGACATAGCAAGGGCCATTTTTCTTCTCTTTGGTACTCCACTCTTGTACTCCCTGTGAAGAAAAAATAACTAATCATGTGCCAAAACATGTGATTTCAAATTATTGATTATTTACAAATATACAGTCTTCGATTAGAAACAAATAGTCTATGCAAGTCTTAAATTGGCTTTCCTATTGGAAATCAGGTTAATTTCACGAACTAAGACCTAACTACTAGAATTTGGTTTAAGATATATATCAAAGATGCTCGATTGCTCATGGGCTGGAAAAGTAGCCAAAACTTGATTGATATTCATGTCATGAGAGCCTATGGAGGGGTTTGCAACTTTATATGATGCCTGGCCATGGGTCCCATTATGGGTTGGATTTAATCTTAGAGTAGCTTCTACATCAGTTGATTGGTTTGATTTTCTTCTCATTTAGATCAGGATTCAAAGTATATTGTCCTCTACCCTCAAGTATTTCCTCTCAAGCTCTTTTGTTTAGCTAAAAGTTTTCTTTACTGTTGCAGGAAATCGATGATAGTCATGTACGCGATATTGTTTTGCAGTACCTTATGCACAACTACTACAAAGAGACTGCAGAATCATTCATTGCTTGTACGGGGATGAAGCAACCTGCTCATTACTCTGTGGACATGGACAAGAGAAAACGTTGGTGATTTATCGTCTTTCTTCTTATTTTTGCAATAGGTTATGATATTTCTAAGTTTCTTGGAGATATAGGTTCAGTTAATTTGACTTTACCGAATGTCTGTGAAAAGCTAAAGCTAAAGGTAGCCAAGTTAGTTGGCTAAGGCTGTGGTGGTTTGACCCTCACGTCTTGGATTCGATACCTACTAGTCGCATGGGGTGGGAGGGGTTATATATATATATATATATATATATATATGTTGGAAACGATTTAAAAAAAAATTGTCTCTGAAATTCTCATAGAAATCTGAAAATGGCCCGCCTAAAAATGTAAGCATACGAATGTAGTCAAGTCTAAGCACTACCCCAAGTAACGAAATGATTGTACCTACACAGGTGCATTATGATTTAGCTATCTCACCATGAAGTTCATGCAAAATGTATATGTCCAAGTATATTCCTTTGGAATATTGTTTTAGTTGTGCAAATGCATTTGTCATGGAATTTTCTTATTGACAAGAAAGCTAGGAATCTAGGACTGAAGAGTTTAGTGAATTTTTTTTTACTCGTACTGGTCATATGGTTTCAGTGCCCAACTCATTACCCACAAATATGTTTTAGAGGTTGAGCATGCTTGCTTTCGTAAAGATATTGAAGAAATTCGAAAAAGTAGGTGATGGGGTAATTATGAAATTCTCTTGGAGACCTGTTCTTGGGTTACATTAAGAATTCAAAAACTAAGGTCCCCTTTGGTTCTCGCAGGTTATCGAAAAACAAGTTCTGCTTTTGAGTATTAGCTGGCACACAGAAGTAGAAAATATATTTGTGTGTTTAAGGCACTTTACTGCTTTTCTTTTGTTTGAACATTGAACTTGGCTTATTAATGGTTTATTGTTACTATATTATTGGGTTTTATAGACCAAAGTAGCTACAGACCCCAATTATAGATTTGATCTAGCTATGCAGCTTGGCAAACTAGATGTTGCCAAGGTAAGATCTTTTGTGGATGATCTTTTGTAATTCCATACATGCATGGTGTTATCTAGTGGAGACCATAGACATAGTATCAACTCATCTGATTCTTTATTGTTTCTTCATATTTATAATGTTTGCAATGATATGACAGTCTTGATCTAATTCTCTCAGGGATCAAGACATATGATGGCCTAGAGAGCTGCATTCTCAACAGTTGGAGTTATGATGACACAAGTAGCACAAGCAGAGCTGATGGGGTGTGCCACTGATTCCTTGGACGAAGATGTCTGTCTGTTCTTCAAGCAAAGAAGCAAGTGGATCATTCTCCTCTCATTGTCTTGTAAATAAAGGAGAGGAGCATGGACCAGATGAAGGGGAAGAGGTTTCAAGCATCCTTAAGCAATTGGATGTGAAAGAGAAAGAAAGTGATACCATTCAATTTTCTGACGTTGAAACCATGAAAGAGAAGTTCTCAAAGTTGTTGTTGGGTGAAGATGTCACAGGAGGATGCAAAGGTGTAGCAACTGCATTAGCATTGTCCAATGCCATAACTAATCTTGCTGGTATGAATGTTATTTCAAGTGGCCTTTACATTTCATTTGTTTGCTGCGTTGATTTGTTATGAGACAATTACTTAAGCCTTCTTAGTGAAGTTCAATGAGATTGATACAATAAGGATAGAAACTATAGGTTTAGTTATATAGACAGGGAATTTCAGAACACAATCCAACTTATCTATCCACTCCAATTTACTCACATGAAACTTCTACACAAGACAGGTGACAGATGAAGACACAAGCGTGAATAACTCTTAGACCTATGATTAATTACACTTAGTTTCATACTTATTTGTTCAGTCATACTCCCAACTATGTTCGTTTACGTTTCTGCTAATTCTATTGATCCTTCCAAGACGAACAATATGTTGACTTTGATAATTGTCATCATTGGGAATGAGATACTTTGGACTTGGTTTATGACCTGAATATTGTATTTATTTGCTTGGTAATGAAATGTGATTGGTTTTGTAGCTTCAGTCTTCGGGGAACTATGGAAATTAGAACCGTTATCTGAAGACAGGAAGAGTAGATGGCGAAGTGAAATGAACTGGTTTATCTCCCCTGCCAACTACATGGTTGAACTAGTTCCTGCCAAACAAAATGACACTAATGGCAGGTCTTTAGAGGTACTTCTATTTATTCTGTGTTCAAAGCTTATATTACATCAAGGTATGTGACAATGTGATGTATTTTCTTTTTGGTTCAGATAATGACAGCAAAAGCTCATTCTGACATCAATGATAATCTTCCAGCCCTTCAAAAGTTAGACTCAATGCTTATTGTAAGTGTTCCCTAATTAAGTGGAGAAACTTTGAAATCAGTGATTTAGTTTGACAGTAGTGACTTATCATTTCACTTGAACAGGACACCCTAGAATGTTCTTTCAGTAATACTAATAACAGATCGCAGATAATGCCTAGAATGTTCTTTCTACCTGTTGAGAAATGGGCCTTGATGATTGTTGGTCCGACTTCCTTTCTAGGTACACTATTATGTCCAATCACACAATTAATGAATACATAGATCACATTGTTTTGGTGAGTATAATGTCTACAAGTGCATGCTCTTGATTCTTAGATTCCTTTGTTTTGGTTTTGTGGTGAAATGTTCTCATACTTTTTTGTGATTCCCCAATGCAGGGAGAGCATGATCAGGTTCACAAGGAGTTTCATGAAAATGCTTTACAGGTACGAAGTTGTATATTGTCATGTGAACAACAGAAAATTTGATAACTGCATTCTAATATATACAAGGTTACTCAACTAAAAGGCATGATAGGATCGGCAATGACTTTAGTTTAAAGTATGGGCTTTCTTTTGTTGGTCCGTAAAAAGATGACTTTCTTTTAAGATGCGTATTCATATTCTTTCTCCAGGTTGTTGTTGCCACAATTGCTTTTGGAATGGGAATTGACAAATCGAATGTTCGAAGAATTATTCATTATGGTTGGCCACAGGTGTATTTCTTGGCTTAAGTATCTATGAATTCTGTCTTAAAAGATATTCACTTGTCCAAAATTTGCTTGTACTCTACATGCTGCAATATTTCGAGTTGTCATTGAGACCTGAGGACTACAATTTGCCAGAAATGGATCCAGCATGGGATGGCGAATAATGGAAAATCAAAGTTCATACACTTAAAGAGCACCTCAAAGACGGGGAAGGTGGAACAGAAACAGAGTGAGATCGGGCTCGCTTTGTTGTGATTGTAATATTGTTTTTTTGAGCTCAAGGTCTGTGAGGCCCTGTAGACAACGACCCTGAGACAACCATTGAACAACTTCGATTTTGCTTGTTAGATGTAAGCATTGACAATTTGTAACAATTTTAATTTGTAATTTCTTCTGGACCATGTATAATATTGATTTTGAAATGAAATTAAAGTTCCTCTTAATGTATGATGATGGTATCATATGATTTTAGCTTAGTGTCGTTGTTTATATTTGATTTTTGATTTGAGTCTAAAAGTTGTAGTGCATATGTTGGATAGATTATCTGCACCAAATGAAAAAAAAACACTACAGGTTGAAAAATGTGATTTTTATATGGTAAAAAAATTTGAATTATCAAAGGGAATTTAGCGGCGGTTGCAAATCGTCGCTAAAAGGCAAAAAGTTGGATTGTTCATCGAATTTTAGCGACGGTTTATAACCGTCGGCAAATTGTATTTAGCGACGGTTATAAACCGTCGCTACATTAAACCGTCGCTATATAGTATTTAGCGACGGTTATGCCAGCGGTTGCTTAAAACCGTCGCTGAATGACCTAGTGACGCCTTTATTAGCGACGGTTTTGTAACCGTCGCTGTTTTATTTGGCGACAGTCATAACCGTCGCTGTATACCTTTGACGACCGTCGCTAAAATACAGTTTTCTTGTAGTGTGTGTTGGCTAAAAAAAATTCACCAAAACACATTCAAAGGCAATGATTTTTAATGGTATTTCGAGGTGATCTAGTGGTTGATGAATTAAAGGAATCTAAGCTCATCTTGTTCGTCATCTTTGTAAAAACACCGCTACTACTCTTTTTTTTTTTTTTTTTAAATTGGGTCATTGAACCTTATTATTTATTTATTAATCCATGCCCGAAGGCTACATGACTGACCCTATAGGGTTAACCAAACCAGGCCCGAAGGCTACAATATTGTTGCCACTTAATATCCTCGTCGCCTCCATCTCGCATAGAGACTTGCTTTAGCTCCGGTCCATCGCCTCCACCTTGCATGAAGACTCGCTTTTCCAACTCAACAAACACCAAACCAGTCAACTTTTCATAATAGCTTGCATGATTACAAAAGATTTGAAGGCCTTAATTGTGTGGACATGCATGATTATTTGTCGGATGGTTTTAACACGGTCATAGAGAGGCGATATTATTTGTCGGATATTTATAACACGGTCATATCCATCATAGAGAGGCGATATTTATAACACGGTCATTTTTTATGTGGACATGCATGATTACAAAGGCCTTAATTAGTTGCCGAGTTGTCCTCGTAATCATTATAATAACTGATCATGATCTATAGTATGAAAGTTGTTAGATATGAATATCTTCATCGGATAAATACTGTATGTAAATGCTACTTTTGACAATGTAATAACTGATAGATAACGTGAATGTTGTTAGATTGATATCTTTGTCGAATAACTGTTACGCGTTTGCGAACGGTCCCCATTATATTATTAATATCAAATTAGCAACTGATCATATTTCTAATTATATTTAATAGTTGGTCCCGGTTTCGATAAATTTTCGCCATTAGAGCATTATAAGGTACATGTGCAAACATGCAATGTAAAACCCAAAAGCGAGTTCATTTGATAATTATTTTGTATCTTCATCTATATTAAGTGTGATATGGTGATAGTATTAGGCATTGAATTTCTACCTCCATCTTAACCCTACTGCAATACCTCCACCCCTGAGTAGAAACCAAAAAAAATAAATGGTATTTTCACTCCCAATTTTTCACTATCCACTTCGCCCCTTCGCAACAGGGTGAGAATTATGTCAAGTGATTTAGAATTATGCCATTGTGACGCTTGTCCACCTTATCTCGCTCCACAATGGGCAAAGGGCGTCACTTAAATTGGAGCCAGACGAGGGAGGGTTCCACCCCATGGGTAGAGATGCTCTAAGCCCAATGCGGATATAACATAGCCGTAGGAAGAACGCACCCATGTGTGACATGCCCCTGTAACACCTTTGATTGCAGTTTTTTTTAGGGTAAAGGAAAATATTTTGCCTCAATGCACGTGTTCAAGAGAAAGATTTTTCGAACACCTTTCTGTGTAGCAAAACTGTTAATCAAGCCCTATTCTTTTTCCCCCCTTTTCCATGAGATCTTTTCATAGCTTTCCCTTAGGAAATGAAAACAACGAAAAATATAAAATCAACTAACTCAATAGTTTCTCCTTTCAATCATCTCTCACCATGGATGAACATCATCATCCTTCAACGCTTCTCATAACACGAACCAGAGATCCACGGCGAAAGGTGTTGTACTATGTTAATTTGTCCTCTTGGACATGTAGATAAATGTCAATCAAGGGCATTGCTCTTGCTTTGATGGTTTTAGATGGAGATTACAGGTTGGCGATTTCATTTGATTTGCTTAAAAAGGAAGATGTACAAAATTGTTCTATGGGTAAATTAGTAGTTGGTCTAAAATTGAAGCGTGGTTTGCAAATCAGATAGGTAAATTGATGGGTGATTTGTGTGCATTTTGATTGTTTTCGGAAACTTATTTTGATATTTGAGTTGAAGGTTTGAATATTGGGGATTACATTTCGGAGAAAATTTATAATTTCATGAAAATTTTGAAACAACCAAACAACGGAAGCTTGGAAAATACTTAGTGTCCTTAGAAATAATGATCTCAAACACCAAGATATAGACATTGAATATTTTTCTTTTCCAGGCAATCAAACACACCATTAATTATGAAATTAAAAAAAGGATCAATCATCAAATAGTTTTAAAAATGGATCCACTTGCTAATTAATATTAGTAACGGGGACTACTTTCAAAATTATCCCTTTTTAAGTACTTAAAGGCTTTCTTGGAATCTTCAATTACTACCACTCCATTTGAGAAAGCCTCACCGTTTTCATGCAGATCTGAAAGTAGAGTGAATGAAAAATGAATGAAGATGTGCTTATTATTATGTTCTTGGTGAGCTGAGCACTTCAACTCTTTCTCTTTCTTATGTTGTTGTGTTTTTTGTGTTCTTCTTCTTCATAAAATGTCACGGTTTTGCAGATTCACCTCAGAATATTGATTTAGGGTCGAGTTGATAACCTTCTGTAATTAGTTTAATTAAGTGGTTTAGATATCTAAATAAATATCCCAATTTCATGACTGCAGAGATGGATCATAGTTTACTTAATGAGGTCACAGGTCTGATCCCAGATGAGGCTGAAAGGAGCAATTCCAAAGGTATATACAACTTTTTGCTCTATTGATTTTGCATCATGATGATTTTAGATATGACTAATCTATATAATTTTCATAGGTAAATTCAGCAGGAAATGTCCCACCCTTGTAATATGATTGATCTTAATTTTAATTTGGCTGCCGAATTTTGTTGTCGAGTTTAATCTTGATGGCGACTTTGGCCCATTTTCAGACGGGGATATTCTTTTTATTTTCTATTTGTTGTTGTTGTTGTTTTTTTGAAAGTTTTGTTCAAAGGAGTCTAAACAGAATGACCAAAGTGAGTCCAGTAGTCACACGCAGGGGAGTCACGATACAGTTTGTGTCCCCAATTAATAATAGTTTACAGATCAAGCACAAAAAAATATACATGCGATTTATGTTAGAGAACAAGTGAGTAATACCTTAATACTTTGAGTGAAACGATAACACCTGGAAAAGCTAAACCCTCTAAAAGATTGGAACCATGGTTTCGATGTGTATGGTAATGATGTTGCTAGGGTTCTTCTTTATCAAATAGAAACTCCATTCCATTTTATCCTAAGCTTTCTTTACAGGGAATTTCAAGATCAGATTATGACAAAAAAATGTTATGAGATGGAGATAGTCAACTATTGGGCCACTCCTACATTTTCAGTGATTAACCTGTCCTTTATGAAAGCCCCTACTCTTCAAAAATCAACACTGGGAGTAATCATGAAACCAATCTATTACTAAGATTTTATACATCACGTCACACTGACTATTAAGGCGGAAGTCTGATAATAATTCGGTTTATCTACTTTTGGAATGAGTGAAATGAAACTTGCACATAACACATCATGTATTGCAACCCCTGAGAAAAATTATGTAAAGACGCTACATACATACAACTACCTTGTTTGGAACCACAGTTTCAATATGTGTATAAGAATGGCGTTGCTAGGGTTCTTCTTTCTCAATAAGTTGTAAGTTGACGTGATTGTAAATTCCCACAGTGTTCTATGCATCCAAACCGTCACATCTCTTTGATAAGCCTCTCACACTCTCATTATAACTGGTCGCCATCCCCAGGTTAGTTATTTGAGATGAGTACAACTCGTGTTCAAAACGAACTTCAACCAAAGGCCAGCTTTGAGTTGAGTCGAGTCTGCCTTGGCTGTCAGAAACACTTGCTTGTCACACAAATTCTCAGCAAATCCTTGAATCAAACTTGGATCTAGAAGAAGATTTGAGAAAATTCTTTTATGCCCTGCACATAAGGATGGAGAAGCTACAATGGGAGATGCAATATTTTATCAAAGTGCAAAAATTTTCACGCTGAATCTTAGAAGATGTTATACGTCACGAATCTGAGGGAAATCCAGAAGTTAATAATTCGGTACATCTACTTTTAGAATGACAAAACAAAATTCATGCAGAACACACCATGCGTCAGAACCCCTAATTTTTTTTTGGAAAAGACTTGAAAAACCCACCTTGTTTGGAACCATCGGTTTCCATATGCATATAAGATGGGCATTGCTGGGGTTCTTCTTTCTCAATAAGTCGTAAGTCACTTGATTCTGAATCCCCCTGATGTTGTATGCATCCAAACCCCCTCATACATTTGAAAATCCACTATCACACTCTCATTATAGCTGGTCGGCATTGCCTGCTTTGTTATTCAATATATCTGCTCTTTAAGAAAAGGCCAGTTTTGAGTAAGTCTACGTTGGCTGACATAAACACTTGACTCGATCGCCTGTCCCCACCAATTCTCACCAAATCCTTGAACCAAACTTGGACCTAATATCTGAGAGTACTCAATCACATCGTCCCTACAAACAAACAATTCTTTCCAAAACTAGGAAGTTTGATTTCAAATGTTCGGCTGTCAATGGTATGCTTATTTAGGTATTTATGCGACATGAACATTGCCCATTGAAAAAGGTAGAACTGACACATTCTACAATGCCTTAAGCCTAAAGACTTTGACAACCACATGAATATTCAATCCAAACACTTCATACAGATAACACATTTTGTTCCATACCACTTCCTTTTGGTCTTCTCTTCAAAGTCCCCCCAAAAGAAATTTTAGAAGGGTGTTTCTACTTTTAACACAACACTCTGACGGGTCTCTTAGGGGTTGTTGACACCGAGAGAAGGTATATGAGCATCAATGACAAGAAGTGCTTGATCAAAATCAATTTGCCTCACCAGGCATTGGAACCCCTGAAGGGTTATTACATCATCTCTTACAATTCTCCAGCACAGCTGACAGAATGAGGATGAAATACTATCAGGACCTGAAGCGCCGTTGGTAGAAATGCTAAAAACTGTATCTTTTACCTCCTCTTCTGGAGTCTCTTTTCAAGACCTCCCTCTCTGCGTCCTGAATAATGTCCGGAATAACTCCAAGTACATCCATATCTATTTCATGCCCTTGCAAGGTCAATGCAAGCTGAAAGAAATTTAAAGCCTGCCAGACACCGGCCACTGCTTTGTGGATAGTTGGGAAATGGGAAGTCATCTGTAACTGTTCTATACAAAGGCATAAAAGTACTTGGCGTTGAAGTCTCCTTCCTTGACTTCTTTTTCTCCAGATTTTTGAAGCCAACAAATTTCTTCCTGAAGAAAGCGTCTATTGTCTTCTGTTTCGCCAGGTTAGTTTCCATATTAAGCTCAGGGGATCGACCCCTCTTGTCTTTCCTTTAAGAATCCTGTCCTAAAAACCAGTCTTTCCATAGCACCAAGTGAAGTACAATCACAGTTCCAATCATCTTTACTAAACGAATCAAAGGAAGGAGCAGTGGTCCACATTCTTTGAAAACAAATTAGAAATGCCTTTTGAAAGGCCACCATTGGAGCATGATCGGATGATATGTGGTGTAAGTGCTTGATCACTAGCATAGGAAGGGTTGTCATCCACAATGAGTTAACAATTGCTGATTGAGTTAGAAAATGTTCTAACGTTTGAAGAAATCAGATGGAACTGGCGGATTTCTATACAAAAATATGACAGGATTGACTGGAGGGAGACTGTTGCTTTTCCTGCAAGTAAAATACATGCAAGACTAAACCGGAATCGGTGTCATAGGGTTCAATTTTGTTTAGTTAGTCATTTAAAACTAATTGATTCAACTGTTGGAAAATTAAACTTAATCTAGATGGTCTTCAACATCTAGATGGTCTTCAACAACCATGGTTGTTGTACCAACCATAGCCACCATTGTTGATGGTTGTTGTACCAACCCTAGCCACCATTGTTGATGGTTGTTGCCTCCTTTGTAGACTTTGTTGTATTACCATTTACCTATAAATAGGTAGAGGATGTGTGTGTTCTAAGTGTGGAAAACAAAGAGAGAAATAAGAGAGTAGAAGTGTGAGTTGAAATTGTTCTCCTTTGAATAAAAAGAGTGTTTCCTTTGTTGTGATTGAATTCTCTCTTAGTGATTGCAAACCACCATAAGTGGTCATTTCCACCAACAACTGGTATCAGAGCTAGGCTCTCTGCAAGTTTCTACTCTCTTCAAAATTCTGATTCTCTGTAAGTTACTGTTCACAAGACGACGACACTGTTCACACTGTACTGTTACAGATACTGTTTACTATACGGTATTGTTCACTGTTCATACAGTACACAACTATTCATATATACGGTAGTTCATAAATACATTACTGTGTATACTTTTGCTCCAATGGCAAATGGAAGTGCTCAAGTCCTTATCCCGAAGCTGACCAAAGAAAATTATGACAATTGGTGTATCCAATTGAAAGCATTACTTGGCGCACAGGAGTGTCTAGAGCTCGTAGAAGATGGCTACGACGAACCAGTGTCCAAAGAAGAAGAAAAAAGCTTGCCAGATGCAGAGAAGTTGGTCCTCAAGGCCAATAGAAAGAAAGACTGCAAAGCAAAGTCTATTCTTTATCAAGGTCTCGATGAAGCCACGTTCGAGATCATTGCTTCCGCAGAAACGTCAAAAGGCATATGGGAAACTCTACAAAGAGTATACCGGGGTGCCGACAAAATAAAAAAGATTCGCCTCCAAACATTGCGAGGTGAATTTGAATCATTGCAGATGAAGTCCTCAGAATCTATTTCCGATTACTATACTAGAGTTATGGTAATCGTTAATCAGATAAGAAGAAATGGAGAAGCTCTCACAGAAAGTCGAGTTATTGAAAAATTCTTGAGATCCCTAGATCCAAGATTCGACTATGTTGTCGTGGCCATTGAAGAGTCCAAAGATTTGGACACGATGACGGTAGATGAGCTTGTGGGTTCATTACAAGCCCATGAACAGAAAATTGTGAAAAGAGGTGAAGACAAGGCAATGGAGCATGCCTTGCATTCCAAGCTGTCCCTCAGGAATGATAGCTACGAACAAGGAATGACATCACAAAGAGGACGAGGACAAGGACGAGGTCATGGATCTCGTGGACGAGGATCTGGGAATACAGGACCCAGAGGCAATGGCGGTAGAGACACTACCAAAGGAGGACGAGGCCAACAAGCTTATGCTCCTAGAGGAAGATCGAAAGGAAGAGGAGGAGGTTACAATTACCGTGACAAAAGAAATGTACAGTGCTATAATTGTAATAAATATGGGCACTATAGCACAGAATGTCGTGGAAATCCTCCAGCAGCAGTTCAAGAACAAGTCAATTATGCAGAGCAAGAGACTACCATAAAAGGTCCAGCTGTATTATTTGCCCAGCAAGGTTCTGGACAGAACCAAAATAATGTTTGGTATCTAGATTCTGGAGCCAGCAATCACATGTGCGGACAACGGGAGCTATTTGTTGATCTAGATGAGACTGTGCAAGGACAAGTCTCATTTGGTGACTCCTCGAAGATTCCTGTGAAGGGAAAAGGCGACGTCCTAATCAAGATGAAAAATGGAGATCATGACTACATCTCAAATGTGTATTATGTTCCAGCCATGAAACACAACATGTTGAGTATGGGTCAACTCCTGGAGAGAGGTTATTTTCTCTACATGAAGGACCATCATCTTACAATCAAGGATGCCAATGGAAGACTGATTGCCTATGTGAAAATGTCCAAAAATAGGATGTTTCCACTAAACATTCAATATGATGCAGCAAAGTGCTTGAGCGCCGTCGCCAACAATGAAGAGTGGCTCTGGCATTTGAGACTTGGACATCTGAATTTTTCAAGTTTGAAGATGCTAGTGAGCAAGAAAATGGTCAAAGGTATGCCCCATATTGACCATCCAGATGAAATCTGTGAGCACTGTGTCCTCAGCAAGCAACACAGAGCTAACTTTGTTAAAGAATTAAACTGGCAATCAAAGAAGCCGCTGGAGTTAGTGCACACTGACGTGTGTGGTCCATTGAAGCCAATGTCAACTGGACAAAATAAGTACTTCCTTACATTCATTGATGATTGTAGCAGAAAGACATGGGTGTATTTTTTAAAAAGGAAGTCAGAAGTAATGAATTGCTTTAAGGAGTTTAAAGCATTTGTTGAGAAGCAGAGCGGCTACAACATCAGAACCTTGAGATCTGATCAAGGTGGAGAATACACATCAGATGCCTTCGAAAACTTCTGCAAGGAACAAGGCATCAGGCATCAGATGACACCAGCTCATACGCCGCAGCTGAATGGTGTTGCAGAAAGAAAGAATCGAACAATTCTTGATATGGCAAGGAGTCTGCTCAAAGGAAAAAGTTTGCCCAAGCAATACTGGGCTGAAGCTGTGTCATGTGCAGTATATTTACTGAATCGCTGCCCAACCAGGAGATTGCAAAATGTCACTCCAGAAGAAGCATGGAGTGGTCACAAGCCAAGTGTTACTCATCTCCGAGTTTTTTGGCTGTGTGGCTTATACAAAGATACCTGAGGCGAGAAGGTCCAAACTCGACGACAAAAGTGAGAAATGCATTTTTGTTGGATATGGTGACAGAAGAATGGGATATAAGTTATATAATCCCATCACAAAGAAGGTGATCATGAGTAGAGACGTCATCTTTGAAGAAGATAAAGCTTGGCACTGGGATAGTGATCAAGAGGAAACTAGATGGATCAATACTGATTTGATCCTTGAAAATGAAGAAATGGAAGGAGTATCAACAATACCTGCAGAAGGTCCGATAGTACCGATAGATGAGCCACAAACTCCGGTACATGGATTTCCTACACCAACATCGGTGTCACCTTCGTCATCAGCAATTTCATCATCAACATCCTCACCAGAAGGACCAAGAGGGATGAGAAATTTACAAGATTTATATGATGCCACCGAAGTCAGCGAGGATACAAATTTATTTTGTTTCTTCGCTGATTGTGACCCACTCAGCTTCACTGAAGCTGTCACAGAAGAAAAATGGGTGAAAGCAATGGATGAAGAAATTCATGCCATTGAAAAGAATGACACCTGGAAGCTAACTGATCTACCAGAAGGCAAGAAAGCTATTGGTGTAAAATGGGTCTACAAAACAAAAAAGAATGCCAAAGGTGAAGTACAAAGGTACAAGGCAAGACTAGTGGCAAAAGGCTATAAACAAAGAGAAGGCATTGACTACGGAGAAGTATTTGCTCCTGTAGCCCGACTGGAAACAATCAGACTGGTGATCTCACTAGCTGCACAACATAAGTGGAAGATCTATCAACTTGATGTGAAGTCAGCATTTCTGAATGGCTTCCTGGAAGAAGAAATCTATGTTGACCAGCCGCTTGGATATGTTGAAGCCTGCAACGAAACTAAAGTGTACAAGTTGAAGAAGGCTCTCTATGGCCTAAAACAGGCTCCACGTGCTTGGAATACCAGGATTGACAAGTATTTCCAAGAAAATGGATTTGAAAAATGTCCATATGAGCACGCGATGTATGTGAAAAAGGAAGCTGATGGAAGCATGTTATTTGCATGCTTGTATGTCGATGATTTAATTTTCACCGGCAACAACTCAATCATGTTCAAGGTTTTCAAGAAAAGCATGGTGCAAGAGTTTGAGATGACAGACATTGGTCTGATGGCACACTTTCTTGGCCTCAAAGTGACACAGAAAGAAGATGGGATTTTTGTATCCCAAAGTGGTTATGCCAAGAACATTCTTGAGAAATTCAAGATGGACAAAAGCAATCCGGTCTCAACTCCAGTTGAGAGTGGACTGGAATTGAGGAGGAAGAATAAAGTGGGAAATGTTAATCCAACATACTTTAAAAGCTTAGTAGGAAGCTTGAGATACTTGACATGTACCAGACCAGACATACTCTATGGAGTAGGACTGATCAGCAGATATATGGAGACACCAGATCAGTGTCACTTGAATGCAGCCAAGAGAATTCTCCGCTACATCAAAGGAACGGTGAATGAAGGTATGTTCTATACTTCATGTGAAAATTTCAGTCTTACTGGTTACTCGGATAGTGATTGGGGTGGAGACTTGGATGAAAGGAAAAGTACAACAGGGTTTGTCTTTTTCATGGGAGATACATCGTTCACTTGGTCATCCAAGAAGCAATCGATAGTGACGCTATCGAGTTGTGAAGCTGAATATGTTGCTGCTAACTCAGCTGTATGTCATGCAATATGGTTGCGAAATATGCTAAAGCATTTGGGATTTCCTCAAGAAATTTCCACAGGGATTTATGTTGATAATCGATCAGCAATTGCATTGGCGAAAAATCCTGTGTATCATGAAAGAACCAAACACATCGATACACGTTATCATTTCATCCTAGAACACGTGAAGAACAAAGAAGTTGAACTGATATCCTGCAAGTCAAATGACCAAGTTGCAGATATCTTTACAAAGCCACTGAAGGGTGAAACATTTACCAGATTGAAGTACTTGCTCGGAATGATATCCCTCGATTAAGTTTAAAGGGGGAATTTGTTGGAAAATTAAACTTAATCTAGATGGTCTTCAACATCTAGATGGTCTTCAACAACCATGGTTGTTGTACCAACCATAGCCACCATTGTTGATGGTTGTTGTACCAACCCTAGCCACCATTGTTGATGGTTGTTGCCTCCTTTGTAGACTTTGTTGTATTACCATTTACCTATAAATAGGTAGAGGATGTGTGTGTTCTAAGTGTGGAAAACAAAGAGAGAAATAAGAGAGTAGAAGTGTGAGTTGAAATTGTTCTCCTTTGAATAAAAAGAGTGTTTCCTTTGTTGTGATTGAATTTTCTCTTAGTGATTGCAAACCACCATAAGTGGTCATTTCCACCAACATCAACATCTATCTATACTGTTTCAAATTTTTCAAATTTTTTTGTTTTTATCAATTTTACTAATGTATCACTATCTATATTGTAAATGTATTTAATGCTTCTTTTTTAAATTATTTAAATGTTGTTTTTGCAGAGACTCAGGTCCTTCTGGTGTCGGAGCTCCAAAATCTTTCGATTGGTAATACACGATTAATTGGCCAACTAGGCGTGTACACCACCCGACAGGTTGAGAACTTCCAAAGCACTTCTGCCGCATAGTGGTCTAGTGGTCCGAACCTGGCAAATCTTGCCTTCACTTCATTTCTGCTATGGATGGCAAAGCTGTCTGAGGAGGGAGCTTCATTACCAGCATGGCATCCTTCTGTTCTCGTTGCACCTCTGGATCTACAGTCCTCACGTTTAGCTCGTTAATTTTTTTTAACCTCTTTGCAGACATTTCCTCTTCGCAGACATTTCCTCTTTGACCGATAGGATTGTCAGGTCTGATCAAGGCGTTTCGATGTTTTTAAGTCTGGTCAAGCATACCCTCACCAGACATTAGTAGGAGACTTGCTGTCACTTCAGAAATTTCATCTTCACTTGGGGCCACATTCAAACTCTTCAGAAAATCAATGGTCTGGAATCGGATAGTTCACCTAGTGAGATCACAGGTTTGATCCTAAAATGCATCCATCTGATGGTCTGTAAAGTCCGTTGTAGTTTTTTTTTTTTTACCCTTTTTTAGCCGTTGTGTGTGTAACCTATGTAATGTTAATGGGGCTGTGGAATTTTGTTGTGGAGTGTAATTGGTGGCGAGTTTGACCCATTTCAGCCATAGACGGCTTCACCATTAAAGATCTCAACATAGACATTGATTTCAATGCAAAAGTGATACAGTCTATTAGAAAAGAGTACTTTGATACATAATTTCAATGTAAAATTATTTAAATTGCTTTAGCTCACCAATTCATAACCTATATGAATTTAAACATACAAAAGAAACAGACCCAAATTAAACAGAAAGGAAATGTGGTTTCACAAGGAAATTATTTAATTTTTATTTTATTTTTTATTTTTTTAAATTTATATGTCCAAAGTATAATCTCAATTAATCGCTGCACAACTAACTAAGATATGAAAGAAATCAACCCATGGATACATAACTAAGAAAACAACACAAACAATCTTTGAATTAACAGTGAAGTTAATAGTTAATCTAACATTGCCTAGATTTAGCATACTTTGTCCTCAACCATCTTTGCTAGTGTTCACAATTTGCACAGATAAATTTGGATTGTATACAGCTGAGTACTGTTGTAATCTGCTACTAAAGTGTATTTGGAAACAGAATTTCAATGTAAAATTCTAGAAATTGCTTTAGCTTCTATCAATCAGTTGGATAAACATATATTCTCTTATACACAACAAGTTCCATTTGGAGGAGTTAAACCTTTCAAACTTTTTGCAGCCTAACTAGAAGCTCAATTAGCATCTCCATACACCAATACCAATACACAATCCATGTACAAACATAAACACACACAAAAAAGGGACCCAACCCAAGAGGAAGGCACAGTAATTTTACAAGGAATTCCAGCAACCTCCATATAACTTAGCACACTGTTCCACTTATCTAGCTATAGAGGTCATCTTCATCTGCAGCAGTAGCAAATGGGTGTGAAGCATCACCAGCTTGAGCAGCATTATCAGGACGATTGTTGAATCTAAATTCTGACCCAAAGCCGCGGGACTGTTGTAGAGTCTGAGCAAAGGACTGGTATTTCATGATGTCTGTGTCACTGACGCTCCTGCGAGCAAATTTCATTGATTCTTCAAAGTGTGTAGCCTTGATCTCGGGGACCTCATCTGTATCATCCTCTTCCATCAATTCCGGGTTTAGTTGCCTCCTCTTCTCTTTCTCAATATCCTTTTCTATATTTTCTCTTATTGCATATTTGCAGGCACGCTGGCAAATTTCAGTGATGTCAGCGCCGCTAAACCCTTGAGTGTATCGCGCCAAAGCTGAAAGGTCAACCTCTCTTGCAAGAGGTGACTTTCGCAAGCATGCTTTGAAGATTTGATGGCGGGAAGCCTCATCTGGCAATGGAATGTAAATCAACTGGTCAAGACGCCCAGGTCTGAGCAATGCAGGATCAATTATGTCAGGTCTGTTGGTTGCACCGATAATAAAAACAGTTTTCTTTGCATTCATTCCATCCATCTCAGTCAACAGTTGGTTCAATACTCTATCTGCAGCACCACCAGCATCTCCAACTGAACTTCCACTTACTGTGTAAAACCACACTTTAAATCCTATAGTTCACTTACTGCATCTCCAGTGTAATTCATGTGTCAAAGCACCCTGATCAGTTCTGGGATCTAGTTAGCATACAATCTGTCATATTTGAATTATTCTACTGTGTAAAACCGCACTTTAAATCCAAATTCAATTTCGTAGAAAAAGGAAAAGAAAAACAGTATAGAATAACTTAGAAAATAGAATAAAATCTAAAGATCGAATAAAAGTTCAATCATTTTATACATCAGTAATGAAACCATTGTTGAATATTATACATGTGTTGAAAATTGAACCGACATTGACAAAGCACTTCGAATGATGGTTTGCAGGTTTGGGCACCTGGTTCCGTAGAAGTTAGCAGAGAGTTGCACCACTTGAAAAGAGGAGTAATATTTTTCTTTTACTAGCATTCAAATGCGTGCGTTGCACATGGTGGTCTTAGTTAGGTGCTCTAAACGTGTACTAAAATCACATAAATAAAACAATTCTCCCTGCAAAATCATTAAAAAAAATTAAATATCATGAACATGTTTGCTCTTTATAAATTATGCAGTTTACTTGAGAGTTAGTTTACCGAAAACCATACCTGAACTATGAATATTTGATTTCAATTAGGATTTATATCAATACGCTATCAAGTAATTAATGTAAATAGTAAATACTTGTACATGGAACTATAAAATGTATAATAAAGTTAAAAAAAAACAAACAGTAACATCACCTCATATGATGATGTTTGATACACATGTTTGTAGTAGTACTAAAAATAATGTAAATAGTCCTTATTTTTAACCATAATCTTTGTGGTTTCTCTAGATACACCTCTTGATAAAGCCACATACAGTTTGTCCATGACTAAATACGTGATCCGGTAGATATATTCCAACATACAAAATTGCTTGGCGTTGTGATCTAGTAATTGTCATTGCAAAACTCAAGCTTATTGGAAATTATTTCCTCATATGTACAAATGACAAACTTACATTTTTAGATGGTTTTAATGGAATTCTTGGAATAAATACCCTTGTGCTCACAAAGTTTCCTATCACAAACACTTTTAGATGGTTTTAATGGAATTCTTGGAATAAATACCCTTGTGCTCGCAAAGTTTCCTATCACAATCTCTGCATCTATGACAGTCCTCTGAAACATTGTACATAGTATTCTCGTTCCCTTGCACAATCCTTTTTGGGGATCTAAATTTCTTAGAAGCATAATTGGCACCCCTTCCTTCAACGAAAGTTTATGTGCTGGCATACCTCCTGGAGAAATACTGCTCAAGTATTCTTGTTGATAAAAATTGTGTGTGTCATTTTCAACTGAGTCGAAAGAATAATGTGTATTCTTTTCCTGCAAATCTTTTGAGGACTTGTTCAATTAACATATCAACAGACTTATTAGTTGGTGTTATCAATGCCCTTTGAACCATATAGCTTTGATTATTGGCATTGCTTTCCAGTTATGAGAACATGTTTTTTATTATTATTATCAAAAGATACAGGGAATCTTCTCCTTCCCATGGTATTACAATCTCATCTGGTAGGTTCATCATTTCATCTACAACAAATGGTTTTGTTCCACTCCCAACACGCGATAGTAAATCTTAAAGAAAAAAAAATGCATCTGACTCTTCCCGCACATTTTCTTTCAAACTTATTATGTTCACATGTTATAATGGTGACTTTACATGCATCAATACTTTGTGAATAGGTATCATGTACAACAACAGTTATAACTTGTCGAAAATCACCCCCCAAAACAAAGACCATTCCTCCAAATGGCATGTTTATTCCGGTTATGTCTTTGATTGTTCCGTCGAAGACTTCAAATGCACGGCGATGTGTCATTGTTGCCTCATCCCAAATTATTATACTTGCTTGACGAACTAAACTTGCTAGGTTTGATTGTTTACTAATTTTGCAATTAGCGGTCGGAGATGTTGTCAAAGGTATCTTGAATTGGGAATGCACTGTACGATCACCTGGCATCATTATGATAGCAATCCCTGATGTTGCCGATGCAATAAGACCTTTATTTCTGAGATATGCCAAAATTAAACGACAAAGGAATGTTTTTCTTGTTCCTCCTGGACCATCTATAAAATATACGCAACTTTCACCATTAGCAGTAGTATGCGTTACTTTATCAAATTCGCACCTTTGATCTACATTAAACTTCTCGTATGAACATACATCTTCTAAAGTAATGGTATTGATTGCTCCTCCATCAGTACACTATTTTCATATTGTATGGTGCCGTCGTCATCATCAACAATCGAGGGTAAGTCATAATCTGATAAAGCTTTTACATGAGACATCAGAAAACACTTGGGATAATTAACAAGTTGATTAACTGAATGGTAGTTGCCATTTTTGTACTGTGATCCATCAATCATCGATAAGTAGATCTCATTTCACAATTCACGCACTCCCATAGTATTGCAGCAAACTAATAGAGTTGCAAAAAGTTGTCATAATTGGTAAAACATAAATGACTCAGATGCCTCACATAGTGCTTCCCCACTGCAGCGTCTTTTTCTAACAACCCCAATTATTCTGCTGTTTCTCTGAAGGTTATTACATACTTGGTGTTTCTTACTGTCAAGGAATGAGATTTTCGGCAAAAATTATGTTTTATTTTATAAACTAGGAAAAGAAAAAATTGCACTTTTTCAAGGGTTTTTTTTTTCAAAAATTTCTAGATTTTTTTTGTAAATTTCCCCTTTTCATAAAAATACAAATAGCAGCTATCAAAAATACATTTTTCGAGGTTTTTTCGAAACAATTTTGGGATTCATTTTTATAAATTTCAGGGTTTTGTTTTTTCTAATTATCATTTCATCTAATTATTTATTAATTTTTGGAACTACCCTCCCTATTTTCTAATCATCATTTCTTTACTAATATATTGAATTTTGAAACCACCTCTGATTTTCTAATCATATGTTGATTTTTAATTTTGTTTCATTTTTTTGTATTTAGACTTTATTTAATGTGTTTAATAGATTTATTTACTAGCATCTTTTTTTTTCCACATATTTCATATCCCTCAAAATTCATTATATATATATTTCATATATCCTCAAATTTTTTACATTTTTTTAAACACCGAAATATTTCTTAAAATCAGGAGACCGAAATTAACTCAAAAAACGAAATCACAATCCTTGCTTATTGTTGAAAGATCTTAAAAAAAGTTGGACATTTGACATGGTTTAAAATCATTCTCAAATAATACTTTTCCCCATCAAAAGGTGGGATCACATATAATCTGTCAATACTCTAGGGTTGAAAACCGATTGATCGGTTCAATTTTTTGACTAAACTGCAAACCGACCAGTCAGATTTAGTTTCCCATTTCTCGCAACTGAAACCGAACCGATGTTTTTATCAATCCAGTCCAACCTTAACAGCCAGTTTGGTTCAAATTTTTTTTTTTTTTCATTTTATTCGGTATAAAAAGAAGAAGCATACTTTCATTGCTCAAATTTCAAGAACTTGCGAAAAAAGAAAACTAACCAAATCTAGAAAAGAATAATTGATGAACCATCTGTTAAGAGCTAAAGTAAAGGAAATAGATTAGATCTAAACAAATCTGATGAATAAGTTGATCTAGATTAGATCTAACGAAGAAAAACAATTGTTAAACCTTGAACGGATTAGATCTAACAAATATCTGAACAAAATAGTTGATCTTGATTAACCGTGCTATGTCTTGAAAGAAGAGAGATATGAAGAACAATAACAGTAACAACAACAATATCTTGAAGAAGAGAGAAGGGGTAGATAAAGGGATTAGAAAAGATATGGAAGAAGATGAGTTATCTTTGGAAAGCACCAATTCTACGATGCCTGGTATTTCATGCCTGGTGCGTGCCTGGATGGTATCAGGCACGTGCAAGGCATGGTACCAAGCACGTGAGGTTGCTTGAAAAAGAAAAAAAAAGGATCTGATTTGAGCCTAAAAAAAGAAAGATTTGCATGCTAGGCACGCACCAGACATCGTAGACCAGGCACCGTAGACGTGCTCCTTAGGAAAGATATTAGTGGTTGAGAATTGACTACATTTATTACTTTTGCCCAAGGACCGTGACTTTATTTTTTAAGGTAATTTCTGTACATTAATTTTAAGAAGTATTTTGTTGTGTATAAAAAAAGTAAAAAATTAGCCTATAATTTTGAAGTCATCAATACAATTTAAACATTTTTAAACTCTTACATGCTACATGAAAAGTTCACAAGACTAATAATGTCATACAAGCTAAATATTGCATAAGAATCACTTATATAACAAAATATTAATACTAAACCATGGTTATAATGGGTTAAAATGTACAAAATTGAGATTAACATGATGAAAAAATAAATATTTCGAATTTCAAAAGAAGTTTCATTAGCTCAAAAAACAAAAGAAATATTTCTTGAAAGTTCCACATTTTTCGAGAAATCACATTCCTTACTTTGATCTAACAAATCTATTATAATATTTATTTGGGAAATAGTCTTTCACCATTTACGAGGGAAAATATTATTTTTTAGTAAAATAACAAGGAAAGAATCTTTATAGTCGAAAAGAGAGAATTTTCTCCTTATTTAATAGAAAAATTATAGATTGTCTTGTTTGGGTGCCTCTTTTGTGCCTTATTTCTGTTTTTTAAACTTCTACCACTTCGGTGGATGGAGCAATATTTCGCTTGATGTTCTTTGGTATGAGGTTGTCCTTAATAGTCCTTGTTGGCAGTTTGAGGAATTGTGCATTTGCCCATTCCTCTAGAGATGATAGAGTAACAGGAGGGAGCTCCCCTGATTGTAAACAATCAACAAATTAGACGACAAGAAAAAATATTTTGATATAAAAAACAAAGAGAAAACATGGAACTTACTCAGCGCTCTGAAGCCACGTAGGACTGATCAATCCTTATAAGAAAAGTAGTTGAAGTCATCCAACATGCATGCTTCCTCAGAGCACAGACCCCATGTCATCCTGATATCAACGAATGCAGTACCTTCGTCGACAAATTGAGCCTAAGCTCCTTCTCCTTTGTGTTGTAGCAAAGGTAGAGTCGGTGTTAGTGTCATAGGAAATGCTTGAGGCTGGCTCAGGGATCTGGGTGTTAGCTGCACTTTGGCTCGCTTTAGCATTTCTATGACCCAATGGTACAGTCCATATTGGTCCTCCTAGCTTCAAATTTTCCGACAGTAGTACCATTTGTCAAGAAAAAATTAATTATTCCATTCATATATTGCATTCTCATGTAAGTTAGTTTATATTAAAAACATTAAATATCATGAACAAGTTTGCTCTATATAAATTATGCAGTTTGCTTGAGAGTCAGTTTACCGAAAACCATACCTGAACTATGAATATTTGATTTCGATTAGGATTTCTATCAATACGCCATCAATTAATTAATGTAAATAGTAAATACTTATACATGGCACTATAAAATGTATAATAAAGTTAAAAAAAAAAACAAACAGTAACATCACCTCATATGATGATGTTTGATACACATGTTTGTAGTAGTACTTCATGATATATAACATTTTTGGTATGGATGCTTGAATAGCCTTCAAAAAGTCCTTATTTTTAACCATAATCTTTGTGGTTTCTCCGGATACACCTCTTGATAAAGCCACATACAGTTTGTCCATGACTAAATACATGATCCGGTAGATAGATTCCAACACACAAAATTGTTTGGATCTAGTAATTGTCATTGCAAAACTCAAGCTTATTGGAAATTGTTCCCGTTACGCGTGGAAGTGTTACAAATGTCGAAATGCGAAGTTACAAAGCAAAATATTAACAAATACCGGAGACAAACCAATTTACGTTGTTCAGCAAACTCGCTTACGTCCACGACAAATAACAACTTTACTAGTGAGATTGAACAAATACAACTGGAGAGAGCTACAAAACGTCAATGATGTTACACATGCTTGTGTCTAAACGACACCACACAAATATATGCGGGTACGTATATCACAAACAAACAAACAAACAAACAAAACAAATTTCTCTCCCTTTCTTCTTTCTCTCTCACATATCACAAAGGGGATAAACCCTAACTCACAAACACAACTTCACCCAAGGAGAACTCAGATTTTTGGAGGATTGATTTTATCAAGCAAAGTGTCCTCCCCTTTTATAGACATTGGAGGCGGTGAAGGAGTGGCGGTGGTGGAGATCCTTCCACCACCGTCTTCTTCTTTCTTCTTTGCCTCTTCTTCAACCATTTCGGCTACCAACTAATTTCACCATCAAATTCATCAAAATTTAGCCACAATCTAGCCAAAGCTTCTTCATGATCCAACAATCTCCATGTCGACGTGTCGAAATCGTGCACAAATATGTTCTGTCATTATCTGCATTATTTGTATTTCAACAATTCTCCACCTCGGTGAATATTTTTACAAATTTGAGCCGACCACAACAAACACGAACAAAAAAAAGTAATTGATTTCCAACAAACATAATCAACCCAATACTGATTGAGGGTCTCACCCCTCCAAACGCGCTCATAGGCGCCATACACCCGAATGTGCTATATACCAAAACATACTCAAGCTAACAATCCAACTCCATGACTAGGATGGAGTCTCAAACTAGACTTTTCGGAAACACAATATGCATAAACTTTCATACTGCACATCTTCATATCTTCTACCAATCGTTTCTTCAACAACTCGTGCAAAACCTTTTCACCCTTACTACCTGCACGCAAATGCCAAACCCTCTAGGTATTCAAACAAACATCCTTGGAGCTATCAGTAACTCCACCAAAAACAACATTCATAAGGCCTTCAACAACACAAGTTCCTCCACCAAAGTCAATCTTACATTTACATGTAACCGTACTCTCCTACAAGAAGTACAAATTACCCCTTCGAACTGCTTTTCAGAACCACCAGTGCACCATAAACAACTTTTAGAGCTCCACCATTTACATAAACCTTGTAGCCTTTGGACTTTAAAGCACTAACGGAGATGAGATTCTTCTTCAAATTTGGTACATACCGAACATTATTCAAAACCTGAACCAGTCCATTATGCAACTTCAACTTGATTTTACCTATCCCAGCAATTTTACATTTTTCACTGTTGCCCATATGGACATCACCACCATCCATTTCTCTAAATTTAAAGAACCAGTCCCTACGGGGACACATGTGATAGGTAGAACCCGAATCAAGCACCCAATCATCAGAATGATTCACTAATGCTAAAGTTGCAGTCAACGAATATGCATCATCCTCATATTCATCCAAATTGTGCACCACATTCGCATCAGACTTTTTCTATTGCAGTTTTCAATTTCTCACAGTCAATCTTTCAGTGGCTTTTGTTATGACAGTAGGCACATTCATCCTTCGGTAAAAACCTTGAATCTACAGATTTTCCGCTTGATTGTGATATTTCCTATCACCAACATTCATCTTTTTAGATCTACCCCTCGCTACCAATACTTCTGACATTGCATCCCTATGGACCTTGAGATCCTTCCTCCTGAATTCATAATTTAGCAACACCGTAGCCACTTCATCATAATTCAATTTTTCTTTTCCCGTTAACAATTTCATAACGAGATGTTCATATTCTTCTGGAAGGGAATTCAAAAGGCACAAAGCCTTATAATTCTCTAGAACATCTTCTTCCAAATTCAATAGGTCGGCAATAATCCTATTGAACTCATCCAAGTGTGTAGACAACGTACTCTCGGGTCTCATATTCATCCAAAAAAGTTGCTTCGTGAGGAAGAGCTTATTCTGGATGCTCTTCGTCATGTACTAGTCTTCCAACTTTTTCCATAACACCTTAGTGGAGGTCTCATTCATAATGAAGTATTTTTGTTCCTTCGCTAAACACAATCTGATTGACCTGCATGCTTGCCGATTCAACTTGTTCCATTCTTCTTCTTTCATGTTATTCGATTTGTCTCCTAAAGGATCCTCCAAATTCTCCTTTGCCAACACATCCAAAATATCGCATTGCCACATTCCGAAGTTATTCTTTCTATCAAACTTCTCTACGTCAAATTTACCGACTGTAGCGGTAACAATCCTTGATCCAGAGGTTGATGGATCTGACATACTTTTCACCAACCACTAGTTCACACAGTTCCAAACGAACCCAAAGAACTAACCATTGGCTTTGATACCAATTTGATCCACACAGAAGCATTACAAATGCCGAAATGCGAAGTTACAAATCAAAATACTAACAAATACCAGAGACAAATAAATTTACATGGTTCGACAAACTCGCCCACGTCCACGACAAATAACAACTTTACTAGTGAGATTGAACAAATACAACTGGAGAGAGCTACAGAACGACAATGATATTACACATACACGTGTCTAAATGACACCACACAATATATGAGGGTGCGTATATCACCAACAAACAAACAAAACAAATTTCTCTCCTTCTCCCTCTCACCTCCCTTTATTCTTTCTCTCTCACATACCACAAAGGGGATAAACCCTAACTCACAGACGCAACTTCACACAAGGAGAACTTAGATTTTTGGAGGATTGATTTTCTCAAGCAAGGGGTCCTCCCCTTTTATAGCCATTGGAGGCTGTGAAGGAGTGGCGGTGCTGGAGGGCAGTGGAGATCCTTCCACCACCTTCTTCTTCCTTCTTCTTTGCCTCTTCTTCAACCATTTCGACCGCAAACTAATTTCACCATCGAATTTCAGCCACAATCCAGCCAAAGCTTCTTCATAACCCAGGAATCTACATGTCAACGTGTCGAAATCCCTGCTGATGTGCCTAAATCGTGCACATGTATGCTTTGTCCTTCTCTGCATTATCTGTATTTAACAGGTTCCTCATATGTACAAATGACAAACTTACATTTTTTGATGGTTTTAATGGAATTCTTGGAATAAATACCCTTGTGCTCGCAAAGTTTCCTATCACAATCTCTGCATCTATGATAGTCCTATGAAACACCGTACATACGTTCCCTTGCACAATCCTTTTTGGAGGTCTAGATTTCTCAGAAGCATAATTGGCATCTCTTTTTTCAATGCAAGTTTATGTGCTGGCATATCTCCTAGAAAAATACTGCTCAAGTATTCTTGTTGATACAAACTGGGTGTGTCATTTTCAACTGAGTCGAAAGAGTAATGCGTATTCTTTTCCTACAAATCTTTTGAGGACTTCTTCAATTAACATATCAATAGACTTATTAGTCGGTGTTATCAATGCCCTTTGAACCATATAGCTTTGATTATTGGCATTGCTTTATAGTTATGAGAACATTTATTATTATTATTATTATCAAAAGATAAAGGGAATCTTCTCCTTCCCATGGTATTACAATCTCATCTGGTAGGTTTATCATTTCAACTACAACAAATGGTAAATCTTAAAGAAAAAAAATGCATATAACTTTTCCCGCATATTTTCTTTCAAACTTACTATGATCACATGTTGCTATAATGGTGACTTTGTGATACATGCATCAATAGTTTGTGAACAGGTACCATGTACAACAACAGTTAACACTTGTCGAAAATCACACCCAAAAACAAAGACCATTCCTCCAAATGGCATGTTTATTCCGGTTATGTCTTTGATTGTTCCTTCGAAGGCTTCAAATGAATGGCGATGTGTCATTGTTGCCTCATCCCAAATTATTATACTTGCTTGACGAACTAAACTTGCTAGGTTTGATTGTTTACTAATTTTGCAATTAGCTGTTGGAGATGTTGTCAAAGGTATCTTGAATTGGGAATGCACTGTACGATCACCTGGCATCATTATGATAGCAATCCCCGATGTTCCGTTGCAATAAGACCTTTATTTATGAGATATGCCAAGATTGAACGATAAAGGAATGTTTTTCCTATTCCTCCTGGACCATACGCAACTTTCACCATTAGCAGTAGTATGCGTTACTTAATCAAATGCGCACCTTTGATCTACATTAAACTTCTCGTATGAACATAAATCTTCTAAAGTAATGGTATTGATTGCTCTTCCATCAGTATACTATTTACATATTCTATGGTGTGTCGCCATCATCAACAATCGAGGGTAAGTTATAATTTGATAAAGCTTTTACATGAGACATCAAAAAACACTTGGGATAATTAACAAGTTGATTAACTTAATGATAGTTGCCATTTGCATACTGTGATCAATCAATCATCGATAAGTAGATCTCATACCACAATTCACGCACTCCCATAGTATTGCAGCAAACTATTAGAGTTGCAAAAAATTGTCATAATTGGTAAGGCATAAATGACTCGGATGCCTCACATAGTGCTTCCCATTGCAGCATCTTTTTCTAATAACCACAATTATTCTGATGCTTCTTTGAAGATTACATACTTGGTATTACTTACTGCCAAGTAATGAGATTTCGTGAAAATTTAGTTTTTTTTAAATTAAGAAAAAAAAGGCGAAAGAAAAAAATTACATTTAAAAAAAAACTTTAGAGATTTTTTCATAAATTTCGTTTTTTCATGAAATTACAAATATCAGCTACCAAAAATTGCGCTTTTCGAGGTTTTTTCGAAACAATTTCGGGAATTGTTTTTATAAATTTCGGGGTTTTTTTTTTTTTTTTTCTAATTATCATTTCTTCTAACTATTTATTAATTTTTTAAACCACCCCTCTATTTTATAATTATAATTTCTTCTACTTATATATTGAATATTGAAACCACCTCTGACTTTCTAATTATATATTGATTTCAGGTTTGTTTTCTTTTTTTGTATTTAGGCTTCATTTAATTTATTTAATAGATTTATTTACTTGCATCTTATTTTTTTCACATGTTTCATATACCTCGAAATTCATTATATATATTTCATATTTGCTCAAATTTTTTTTACGTTTTTTCTTACATATCAAAACATTTCTTAAAATTAGGATACTGAAATTAACTCGAAAAATGAAATCACAGTCCTTGCTTACTGTTAAAAGAGAGCAATTCTAGCTGGCCTGGAAAATCAGCAAGGTTTCACTGCCTGGAGGGAGAAAATACATTTTTGTCCCTCTATTTAAAACACATTTTTGGAGTATGTGTTTAAAGAGAGGGAAGGGGCAAAATGTATTTTCGCCCTCTCAAACAGTGAAACCTTGCTGGTTTCCCAGACCAGCTAAAATTTCTGATTAAAAGAACTTCAAAGAAGTTGGACTTTTGACATGGTTCAAAATCATTCTCAAATAATACTTTTCCCCATGAGAAGGTGGGACCACATATAATCTAGCAATACTCTAGGGTTGAAAATTGACTGATTGGTTAAAAAATTTAACCAAAGTGCAAACCGAACGGTCAGAGTCAGTTTCCCATTTCTCGCAACTGAAACCGAACCGATGTTTTTATCAATCCAGTTGAACCTTAACAATCTGTTTGTTCAATTTGTTCATTTTATTTGGTATAAAAAGAAGAAGGGTACTTTCATTGCTCAAATTTCAAGAACTCGTGAAAAAATAAGAAATCTAGAAAAGAATAATTTATGAACACTCTGTTAAGAGCTAAATTAAAGGAAGCAAATTAAAACTAAACAAATCTTGAATAAGTTGATCAAGATTAGGTGTAATGAAGAAAAACAATTGTTAAACCCAACACGGATTAGATCTAACACGTATTTAAACAAAATAGTTGATCTTGATTAACCGTGCTATGACTTTTTTGAAGAAGAGAGATATGAATAACAACAACAGTAACAACAATAATATCTTGAAGAAGAGAGAAGATGCAGAGAGGGAATAAAAAAGATATGGAAGAAGATGAGTTATCTTAGGAAAGAAAATAGTGGTTGAGAATTGCCTACAATTTTATTATTTCTACCCAAAGACCGTAACTTTGTTTTTCGTGGTAATTTCTGTACATTGATTTTAAGAAATATTTCATAAAATATTCCGTTGTGTATAAAAAAAAAATGTAAAAATTGGCCTGTAATTTTGAAGTCATCAATACAATTTAGGCATTTTTAAACTTTTACATACTACATAAAAAGTCCCACAAGACTCATGATGTCATACAAACTAAATATTGCATAAGAATCACTTATATAACAAAATTTTAATACTAAACTATGGATATAGATGATACACCAAGAGGAATAACAGGCCCTAGCGTCCGCCCAACACTGATTCAGCCCAAGAGGTTCTAAGCCCACCCAATGTAGTCTGTCAGACGGACTCGAATTCTTACAGCCTACTAGGCCCACATGTTTCACAACCATCCTCAATACCCATAAGCCCTGTTAAGGCAAGTATCTTGAAGATCACCTTTGGACGGGCAAGTACACTAGCTCTTTGCTTCCAACTAGGAAGAATATTTCAGAGTATATGTCACATATGAAAACTTCTACCTATAGACTACTCTCAGAACAAGAACTATCTCTCGCATATCTAGAAGTACAAGGCTAACAAGGAAACTTCCCTCCACAGCAAGACTCCTAATTAGAGAAGGATCTCCATGAAAATCTTCTTCCGTAAAATACGACATCGATGGCTTGGTTGAACAAGGACTCCAACACTATATAAGACATGAGGTTGGTTAACTAAGGTACTCTACAAATTCCTTGTTTATAACATTAGACATTCCTCAGATCTCTATTTGACTTTAGCATTGGAGTGCCATTGGCCACCACAACGGTGGTCCGTGGCTCACGTGCGTTCCTTGTGCAAGTCAGCAGGTTTGTAAGTCAAAGTCAAAGCAGAGAGCAAAAAAATGACTGCATCAGTTTGACGCCGTCTGGGGGGACGACAAAGTTCCTAACCTTTCACTAGCATTATCTATCCTCGGGGATACAAATAGATGGTGACCACCAGATGACGCAACAATGAAGAACAAGGGGACACATCAAATGCTCAGACTGGCGACTAACATCAAAAACCCCATCCCGACCTTGTCCCATCCCAAACGGGTTTGGGACGGGATCGACGTGCTACCTGTGACTGCTGCAAAGATTATCATAATATAAGAGGGTGAAAAATAACTTTCTTATAATTAGATATAGATGTGGCATGCAAATATAAGAGTAGTCACTAAATCCCCTAACAATGAAGTCGAGTGGGCTGACTTTTAGAAAATGACATGATAAATGGGACCCACTAAGAGTATTGTGTCGTTGTGATGGTCTCCCAACTGATTTTACAATTTCATTACTGTGGGAAACAAAATTCATGGTTCCTTGACAAAATGACATTTCATCTTTTGTTAGGGAAGAAATATAGACATATTGGTGATGCTCTAACGTATTCATAATGGTTTACCATCAATACATATATCATAATTAAAAAAATATATTTTTACAGCC
The DNA here is from genome assembly GCA_963556465.1 of Berberis vulgaris. Lineage (NCBI taxonomy): Eukaryota > Viridiplantae > Streptophyta > Magnoliopsida > Ranunculales > Berberidaceae > Berberis > Berberis vulgaris. The sequence continues at coordinate 93,003,472 of OY747125.1, forward strand.
TGGGGCATCTCAAATTCTTGGCTCCGCCCCTGAATGTTCCCTTCTAAATATGTATTACTCAGTTAATTGCTATTTTTCATCTTCACCTGGGTATTATCAATATTTGAAAGTTAAATAATTGGAGCCACTTTTATTGGGAATCAAAGCAACAGTCTGCTATTTTTCTCTTGCTTAATGAATATTTATTTCTTGAAGTAACATTTCGATTACCACTGCAAACACCATGAGTTTCTGTCAGTCATCTGTAAGTTTATATGAATAAAAATATTAATAATAAATATTAAAAAATTAGCTCGGGACGGGACAGGATTGAAAATCTTCATCCCATCCCATCCCATTCTAGATCGGGACGGGACGGGATCGGGATGAAATTATTCAATCCCATTAAGACCCGAAAAAATCGGGACGGGACGGGATCGCGGGATGGGATGCCCACCCCTAGCTGGGGTAGACCAGCAACTTCGTGCATTGCGGCATTGGAAGGGAGGATTATGCGACAGACTGTCCCTCCTATATCATCAATGTAATAAAACTCTGGTCTTGGATTGAAATACCTACAAAATTGTAGTGGGATATGTACAAAGAAGCAAATCATCATGGAGAACACATACACTCATAAATATTCAATGTAACTGATATTGAGGAACCTAAAAACCAGGAAAAAACTAGATAGAGAACATATTCATCGTGGGGAAGTTTTTAACAGTACTAGTTGAACAAAGAAACACTATATCCTGTAGTGATGTAGGCACCAGTAGAAGGAACCTCATAAATTTCTTCTTCAAAGTCATCAAACGTGTCTTCAGATGTCCTACATTCAATTTCTTTGTCTATATGATCTTACTCAGACTTAAATTTCTCGATCAAGTCAATTTCACTTTGGTTTTCACTGTAATGTTGAGAAGGTAAAAAACAGTGCAGTTCATAGTAGATTTTGAAACCACATACAGAACATGAATAAACAAAGCACCTGTTAATCAGGAAAGCGTATTTTGATTGCGACATGCGTGCACGACCTCTAGACTGCACAAAACTTGCGACCGACTGTGGTAAATCATATTTGATTACTAAGCAGCAAGTCTAAATATCAAGACCTTCTTCTCCAACTTTTGTTGCCACCAGCAGATTCAGCTGCCAAGCAATAGAAAATTAGAAATAAGCACCTCAAGTCAAAACAGAGGTCCATAAGAACAACTCAAATTCAGTTTTAATAGCCTTACAGATTGTAGGTTTGGAAGACATTGAAATAAAACATTGATCTTACCTCTCTGGACCGGAACTTCTCAACAATTGTGTTCATTGCTTTCCTTGACATTCCTTTTAATCCCGAGTGAAATCCCACAAGGAAATGGCCCCTCCAGAATTTTAGACATTCTAATTTCCCCAATATACATGACAATGTTCTCGCTATAACAAGTCTATCCACGAAAATTATACATTTCATATTTTGTTGCATCCTGGCAAAAAGAAAGGAAAGATTATTTATCAAAACAGAGTCTTATAAGAACACAACAAAGAGGAAGAGCATTCATATACTCACTCGGAAGTGCTGAGGATTTTAATAAGAAGCAATAATTTTGCTGAGTAAAACGGCTCCTTTAACTCCTCCAAGCTAGATGATGAAACAGATCCGATGCCATCTAGAAAAAAAATGCGTCAATGGAATTAGTCATGCAATGGAAGTTACTTGAGTAAAAGGAAACATCACATTAAACAAGTGGGTAGCGTAAAATGACCAAAAAGTGATCACTTTAACCAAGTGAAATCTCCCATATTGCACAACAAGGAAACCTTTACTCAACATACCGCCTGTTAGATCAGAATCGAAAGCTGGAGCCAAGTCTAAGTTTAAGCTAATACGAACATAATCCCACTCCATAAGTAGCTTTTGTATACATACTACTCATTAAGGATTTCATGCAAAAATCAAAGCTCAATCCACCAATAAAAAAAACAACCAATATCATACAACCAATCAAGATTTCTTCCTAATAACTAAAACTAAGAAAAAAGAAACTGAAAGACATACCTTGAGGTAACACCAACACACACTAACATGAGGAGGTAGTTGATCTCAGGTGTATACACTTGTCCTTCATACTTGTTTGAAGTATGAAAGATCTTGACTCGAGGGAAGCAACTGAGGGCTAGAGACTGTTGGATGATTGAGAATGTGCCGGAGATCATGGCTTGACTCGCAATAATTGCAGCCATAACAGCCACCGCAAACATAGGCTAATATAGATAACCTTCACAACAGTAAAATCAATGTAAGTTAACTGATAAAACTATCAGATACACAATTACAGAGAATGGGAAGAAACTAACAACAAAATGGTATTTGAGTTGGCACCTGGTATGGACTTATAGTAGATATGTTGAACATTATCTGTATGCTTACGGAGGTATGTTGCTTGCTCTGTATATGCTAAGACAAGTGATGGAAATACCACAGAGCACATACTTATGGACACTGCATGTATTATGAACAAACAACATGCTTTACCATGTCAGATGCTATACCCTCCTCCAAATCATCACCTATATACCCATCCTCACCACACAACATCCTTATCACGACCTGAAACTGTAAACTCTAATCTAAGTTTTCATCTATCTATATATCCATATAAGCGCAGGGAGTTATATATAGAAAGAACCAATATGAAAATAACTCATGGTTGTGGCTCGATAAGGCAGGGATACATGCAAACATGCATTCACTACTTATTAATTTAGTTAGAGAGACTTACTTGATCCTGCAGGTGTAAACAGATGGAGTCTTTCAACTCCTCTAACTGTGGAGCCTCCAAGGATGATCCTGCAGGTGTACCCTGTGGTAAGTAACCACTCAATGAGTTGAGTGATGATCAAAAAACCCAATTATATGAAGGTCTTTTTGTAGATCGAACTCATTGTAATCCTCTGTAGGGACTTCCCTAGGCTGCGAAGCTGAACACAAAACACACATAATGAGTCCCCTGAAGCACAAATGAGAAAAATGTTTTACACTAGTACAAATGGAAATCAATATAAATGCTCACCCAAATGGGTTTGGTCTCATTAGCAAGCTCCCAGTCCTAGAACTTCTCAACTACTGTCTTAGTTTTTTTTTTCTTCTGCTTCAAGCAAAAAAAAAAACCGCCAAGAGTTAATCCAAACTGTTGCATGCTAACACTAATCAAAGGATAGTGGATGAACATAACCGAAGGAATGAAAGTTGAACATGAATTTTGGCATAAACATGACTTGAGGTCGATTGATATTTTATTTTCACCGTGAGTCCATACAAAGGCACAGGGCACAGCGTGTGCTAAAACAATGAGCTAAAAGAACTCTTGTAACAAATGACCAATAATGTCAATGCGTCTTCAAAAAGATTCACTCTATGTCAAGAACCTAGAAACCAAATATTCTTTGTCTAAGTACCTTTTGGCCTAATAGCAATAGCATCTTCACACTCCATTTGGGGAAATTTTGAGGTAATTTTGAGTGTGCAGAGCCATTCCATGCAGAAAGGTGAAATTAATTTACAAGATACAATAACCAAGTGAAATAAATTTACAAGATATAAAATGATTAAACAGTGGGATTTATATTTTTGGAGAAAACTTACTCATTTTGGACGATCCCTTCGCCTTTCCATAAGCAAATTCTTCAATGTCAGGCAATTCTAGTTCTGGACACTGTATGCAATACTATCAGGTCAGCAAATAATGTCAGTGATCACTCTCAGTCATAAACATGTGACAAATTCCTGATTTACGGAAGTAAAAATATATAAAGATATTATACAGTTTCTTGTTTATTATTTCTTTTCTGAAAAAAGAGGTAACATTCTATTAATTAGAGAAGAGGATACAAAGAAAGGATAAACAAGGATAAAACCACAACCCCAAAGAGAGTTTAGGGTTTACATGATGTTTAAAACATCAAATCCAAATTACAAAATGGACCATGTGAAGCAAAGGAAAGATCGGGTCCCAATGCCAAAACTTCCATCACCAATTTCCTTGCATCACTAGCCACATTCTCGAAGTTCCAAACCAAATTGAGCATCTTCTGTCAAACATGTAGCCTCAATTTTTTAGAAAATGTGCAGTAGGTTACTGGATATACAAATATACATAGAAGAAAGAACCTAAACAGAAGAAGCAAAGGAAAAAAAGCAAAGAGAAAACTCTTCTTGACATACTTCATTCTATCTCAAAAACAACACGCCAACAATGATGTCTGCTTCCCTTAAGTTTCAAGACTAGAACTCTCCTCCATAACTTAATGTTTCTCCCATATGCAACAAGCACTAGCTCAGGAGCACTGATTCACATCTATGTCTTTGATCCATAAGATTTCCCATCTCTTATCCACTTAAACCCAATTTACCAAGTCATATCTTGACCATCGCATCTCTTCTAACTTATATGAGAATAACTGCCTCAAAAAATGAAAGGGGAGTATACTGGCAAACCAGGTATTAAGGTTTTCGTCAGTGTCACTCTACTCACTTTCTGAGTTTTCTCATTCAACTACATTAAAGCTTGAACTTTAGTATTTTATGCCTACTTAGGAACATGTATAATGGACTCCCAATTTACCACCAAGTCTGAATGATGAATGTGGTGGCACCCAATGCCATGTCAATGCTAAAACTCCATCACTAACTTACCCAAAGCCGCAATGACTTTGTAGTGCCATTGCTTGTGAGTATAATATTGGATGTGTCTGAAAACCAACATCATCTACATTTTGCGAAAGTTTTCACACACGCACACACACAAAAAAGGGCCCTTAGTCATGAATCTGACCAATAATATTGGAAAGGAAAGATTGAAATTTAAAGTATCTAAGCAGACAATAGCATATTAGATTCACATCACATCCATATCAAAACATTAAATTTTACGACATTCTAATGTTGTAGCTAACAGTACCTGTACTTAGTTCAGGGTAATTTCCATTACCCAAAAGCCTAAGCATGGCTGACATCTGCCCCTTTCCAAATGTGCATACCATTGACACCAAAGAAACCTAAATATTATACACAACCATCAGTTACCACAAAATATTAAAAAAGATAACCAATTTCAACCACAAGTTAGACAAGCCCCTAAATATTGAAACGTTGTCACCAAACAGATAGAATGATTAAATAATAAAGGCACACTACAGGGCTTCAATTGATCACGTGGCTCAATTCAAGTCATTTATATTTATAGGGTCGCCAAACATTTTAGCCAAGACATCCTAGAATTTTGCTAGAACAAAACAAAGCAAGGTGGAAAATAGTTGAACAAGCACAAGTTGATCTGGAATGTATCACTAGAAATTACAGTCTAAGGAGTGTATTTTAGATTAAAAATTGTTCAATTTTCAGCCTATTAGTTTTATAGGATGTGTATAAGATTGTGGCTAAGAATTTTCATCAAAAGCACTTGAGGGCCCATTCCTCAATTCATAAGCCACACATGCATCAACTATCCCATCATAAATATGTAAATAACTGAAAGCTAAGTACATATCAACGGTAGTTATAACAAGTTAGTTCAAGAAATAACCTTCAAGAAGATCACTATATCTTACCTCTAAAATTTTTGTAATAGCCAAAGATAACTCATGATTTCCTCTATCCAATTAAATGGAACATATAAGGTGCCTATTTGACTATTCATCAATACTCATCACTAACTTGTAATGTTAGTGTGAAAGAGATAAAACCAACACTCGATCAAACTCCTGAATAACACCCTAAAATAAATAAATATTCACAGCGATTTCAACCTCAACAATGACCAGCATTAAAATGACACACTCGTTGATCTCTGACTCTTGTAATTCTCACCACTTGGACCATAAGAAGACACGGATACCAATATGTTAAAAACACATCTTGCAGGTCACGACTTTGGCATTATTCAATTTTTTTTAAGGCAAGTGTGTTGTCGGTGGGTATAGAACCGAAGATGTGGGGTTAAACCACCACAATCTTAACCATCCAACCAGACTACCATTGGCGCATTATTCAGCTTTTGGGGGGGGGGGGGGGAGTACAACATTAAATTTTAAGTGAATAAGCTGTAAGGGAGATCCCAACATTAAATTTGAAGTACGTTGATCTCCTCGTTAATTTCTAAACATAGATCCCAACTGCCAACAACAACAATGGCATCCCATTGTAATTATTCTGCCACTGCAAGTCTGCAAAAAACATGAACGTACCATTCCACCAGACAATAGTTCTTTGTTAGAAACAAAACGATACCAAATAGTTAAATACATAAACTAAGAAACAAAATAGTAAATTACAGCTACAAATATACTCACCTTCTTAGACCATCTAATATTACTAAGCCCTGCCCTCTTTCGCCAGCAAAATGTAATACAAGCTACATCTCTGAAGATTGACAATAATTCACGAAATCAAAGATCGCTAAGAGAAACATTAACCACACCTTCAATGAGAAGTTCACCTGATTCAATGAGAAGTTCACCTAAGCCAAACCAAAATTCACCTAAGAGAAACAATGAGAAGTTCACCTAAGCCAAACCAAAATTCACCTAAGCCAAACCAAAATTTCGAAACAATGAGAAGTTCACCTGATTCAACCAAAAAAAATCAACTGAAACAATGCCGCATTGAACATTCAATTTGTGTTGAATGCAATAATCAGGTAAAAATGCCAAGAACGATGAATTCAGAAGAGCACGTCAACAATGCTGAATCAAGAATCATCCATAGTTTCTACATTGTTTCCTAACTTACAAATCTGAAACCCTAACAAGAAACTGAACACCTAAAACCATCAATTTGTCACAACTCTCTTAAGACATCACTAATAATGTCTTGATTGTCACAACTCTCTTCAGATTGTAACAATTAGGGAGGACAAATGTTTCAACATTTGTTCATTTAGATTGGCTCTGAATTTAAACAAGGGGTTTTTATAAAACAGTCCCCATAGAAGACAATATTAAATAATTGAATGGGGTTTTGTAAAACAATCACCATAGAAGATAGTATTGAATAATTGAATGAATAAAAAATAAAAATAAAAGGAATAATAAATTACTTGCCAAGATTGATGTGCGCTTGGATACCGAAACCAAAGCATCCAGTCTTACTGAAGTTCTTCCTCAACAGGTCGTACTCCTTCACCTTCAATCCACTCTCAAGAAGTTGCATCCCCTTGTCACCTCGACGGTGACATAGTAAGAAATCTTCTCATTACACCCAATTCTGAAAAAAATTTGTTAACAAAAAAAAATAAATTCAAAGGGTCAAAAACCCCCCATCAACCAAATCAATGTAAAATCAAAATTAACATAAAACATAAAAGAGAGAAACCCTTTTTGTTTGTTAGATACATACCTTTGGAGAAAACTAGGGTTTGTCCACTCAACAACTCCAACACCTACAAATAAAAATAAAATAAAAATCAGTGAAAAACGATGGGGGTTTAGGAGGAAAAGATGTGCAATGGGGTTTAGGGGGTAAGAGAGAGATAGACTTAGTATACATACCTTGGAGGCCTTGGTGAGACGATCTCTGCTCTTGCCGACGGAGATGTTGAGGACGAGCTTCTGCACCTAGATCTCTATTTCTTGATCTCTCGATTTCTCTCTCCCTCACTCTTTCCCTCTCCCTGGATCTCTCTCACTCTCGCTTGAGCGGCGTGCCTTTGGTTTGAAGAAGAGCGGCGTCCCTCTCTCTGGATCTCTCTCACTCCCACTCCCACTCTCCCTGGATCTCTCTCACTCTCGCTCGATTTCTCTCTCCCTCACTCTGTCACTCTCGCTCTTGATTTCTCTCACTCTCCCTAGATTTCTCTCTCCCTCACTCTCGCTTGTAGAGCGACATACCTTTGGAGAAGAAAAATGCCCCTCCAACCTACTGCGATTGACGGGGGAGGAGAGCGAGACTGAGGGAGAAAGACGTAGATGTCGAAGTGGAATCGAGCGAGGTCGTTTTTTTTTTATTTCCCGCCTACTCTTTCGTAGCGTTTTATCAATGTAACGCTATTAAAATTTGCGCTTTTGAGAAGCGATTCACGCATTTCTTTTTTCACTTCCTGCGCGGCTTTTGGTCTATAGTGGTTCCAATTTTAATTGTTTGTGAATTCAGTCAATTATAGCGCTTTTCACAAACACACTATAAACATATGCTATCAATGAACACTTTTCTTGTAGTGTTATAAACATATATTCAAACACCCGTTGCCAATCTGCATAAGATAGAAATTAATTCTTGACATTGGTGTGGTGTCTGCCACGGGGGCTCCGATGCCAAAGTTAGAACAATGTATTTAGAAAACTATTTATTTATTTGTGTTTTAAGAGAAAATTGTGAATAAAAAAAAGTTACATGAAAATAACTGTATTTGGCTATTTATTGAGGTAGGAGGAGCCAACTGTTCGCAGATGAGTGAGACATGTGGCAAGTTGGGAGCCAACTGCTCGTAGACTAGTGAGACACGTGCCAGTTGGGAGCTAACAACTCGTAGACAAGTGAGACACGTGGCAGGTCGGGAGCCATTGATAGATGTAACTTCTCATTGATAGTTATAACCTCTTGTTGATGTTTGTAACTTCCCTTAGATGGTTGTAATTTCCCGTAGATGATTGTAACTTTCGTTGATGGTTATAACTTTCAGTTGATGGTTATAACTTTTCGTTTAGAGAGACTTCTTCTGCCGAATCGTGGGCTTAGCTGAGCATGGTGGTCGGTGCCGAATATTATTCCTCTACTAAAAAAATAGTGTTCCGTTGAGTTGCATTTTGCCTAAATTTTGGCTTTATGTACTTGTATCCGATTTGGGTTGGCTTCTTGGAACGACTTAAATTTGTAAACTATCTTATCCTGCTGGACTAAGAATTATTTTTTGCTCATAGCTGCAGTGTAAGATCCAACAACTCCGCAGTTTCATCTTGTTCTTAGTCTGCCGGCATTGAAATCATTACCATTATAAACATATATTCAAACACCCGTTGCCAAGTTTATTAATCAGTTTTTGTCTTTCTATCTTTGATGCACCTGGAAAATAATAATAAATTCTTGGATACAGAATAAATTATTTTTAGATCAAATCAATGAAAGCTTCAGTTTACGATAAAACAAAACAAAGAAGGAATAGTCAACTAATTTATTCATGTGACGAGCATAACAAAGAAGGAATAGTCAACTAATTTATTCATGTGACGAGCACATGCACGCTCATTACTATAATAAGAGGAAAGATTGAATCTCTGTCTACAAATACTCTTCTTCCCTGAGCACTAACATTTGAAGAGAAAGGGAGGGATGGATTCTTCTGCAGTTACAAAGAAGCCTCATGCTGTTTGCATCCCATTCCCAGCGCAAGGCCATATTAGCCCTATGCTTAAATTAGCAAAACTTCTTCACTATAAAGGCTTCCACATCACCTTTGTCAATACTGAATTCAACCATAACCGCCTGCTCAAATCTAGAGGACCAGATTCTCTCAAAGGCCTTCCTAGTTTCCGGTTCGAAACAATACCTGATGGTCTCCCGCCTTCTGATATGGATGCCTCCCAAGACATGGAAGCTCTATGCGTATCCACTAGCAACGACTGCATAGGCCCATTTTCTGATCTCATCGCTAAGGTCAACCACTCTTCATCTTCTCCACAAGTTACTTGCATCGTTTCAGATGGTATCATGAGCTTTACTCTACAAGTTGCTGAAAAACTTGGCATACCAGAAGTTTTGTTCTGGACACCAAGCTCTTGTGGCTTCATGGCTTATCTACATTTACCCAATCTGGTAGAGAGTGGCATCACACCACTCAAAGGTACGTTCTCTAATCGATTTATTTTTACATTTTATTTTTGTTTGAATTAGTAGTTCATACGTTAAGTTGTACTTGACTAATGAAACTAAAGAAAAATGAAAGACGTATAGTCATAAATATACAACACATAATTTTTTTTCTAACAATCAGTGTTCGTGCAACACTATCAAGTACTTTGAGAATCACCAACACCATAGCAACAATCAAACACCAATATTGGTGAAAGCAAAGATGAAGAAACGATATCCAACACAAAATAATTATGAAGTTCACCTAATTTGATGGCTACCCACTATTCAGAGTAATGAATTTCACAAAATATAGCACAATCGGAGTATTTCCACACCCAATCTTTTTTTAAAACAACTTGCAAGTGGGGAAATACCTATCCAGTAGTGTAAGCACTGCATCGAATCCAAAAACAAATACCAGACCATTAGTAATCATAGTTATATTCTCAAGAAATCCAAGATGCAATCCAGAAAATAAACAAAGAGTCACAAAACCCCCAAATCCAGTCAGCAATCAAACATAAACTCCAACGTGAAACCATATTCAGTTCAAAACTCAATCTCGTGACTAATTTTTTTTTAAAGCAGAAGACACAGGTCTAATACTATAATTGCAATGATCCTTGTCTAAAGTGTTTCCTTAGTAAATTCCCTTGCAATAATCATTCAATCAATAAGCACTTTTAGTGAATTATTTGTTATGAACTTTCAGCTCCAATGGTGCACTAACTCTCTTGACTTTCATAGACGAGGAATGCTTGACAAATGGGTACCTTGACGCACCTATAGATTCCATTCGCGGAATGAGAGATATGCGTCTGAAGGATCTTCCAAAGACCATCCAAACGACAGATCCAAATAACATCAGTCTAAACTTTGTGCTTCAAGAAGTAGGAAGAGTTCACAAGGCTTCTGCCATTGTAATCAACACATTCCAAGCTCTCGAAAGCGATGTTTTGGATGCCATGAAGCCTATCGTACCACCTATTTATACAATAGGTCCTCTACAATTGATTGTACCAGAGATATTAAACGATGGTTTGAAATCACTTGGATCAAATCTCTGGAAAGAAGATGAAGAGTGTCTTAAATGGCTTGATTCCAAGCCACCAAACTCAGTAGTGTATGTGAATTTTGGAAGTATCACAGTCATGACTTCCCAACAACTCATTGAGTTTGCGTGGGGACTAGCTAACAGCAAACACTCATTCTTATGGGTCATTAGACCAGACCTTATTAGGGGTGAGACGGCGATTTTGCCTCCAGAATTCACAGCAGAAACAAAAGAGAGGAGTTTGATATCAAGCTGGTGTCCACAAGAAAAAGTCCTTAAACATCCTTCCATAGGAGGATTCTTAACTCACAGTGGATGGAACTCCACACTGGATACAATATGTGGTGGCGTTCCTGTGATATGTTGGCCATTTTTTGCAGAACAGCAAACAAACTGCCGATTCTCTTGTATTCATTGGGGTATAGGGATGGAGATCAACAACAACGTTAAAAGAGATGAAGTAGAGAGTCTTGTGAAAGACTTGATGGAAGGAGATAAAGGTAAGCAAATGAAGAAGAAAGCCATGGAATGGAAGAAGAGTGCTGAAGAGTCAGCCAAACCAGGTGGAACTTCTTGTGTGAATTTGGACAAACTGGTGAATGATGTACTTCTCTCTTCTCTCAAGAAAATCAATTAGAAGTAGGCGTGGTTTTTTTTATGTAAGATATTAATTTAGTATTATTGTAATTGGGCCTATATAGTAACAACTCATAATAGCTACGGCATGAGTTTTCAATTAAAGTTGGGTTTGTTAGAACAATTATAAATAAGACATAGGTTGTTCATTATATTGTTAGATAGTTGATTGAATAAAAGAATATTTATTTTACTTGTTTTTTAATTATTATAAATTTTTGTATTTCAATTCTTACGTAGTTATAGTTTTAATTTTATCCATTGGTATCAGAGCCGAAACAGTTTTAGTTATTTGGTTCTATTTGAAGAAATTTTGTTTAAGAAGAAATAACTTGTAAGCTATTAAGGCAGACATCAAGGAGGCCATGGGACAAATGAATACAACACCACCGCCACCTACAGTACCATCACTACTACAAAAATCCCCTTTTGCGACGACTCGTAGCGCGACGAGGCAAGTTTTGTCGCTCAAAATTAACTTGGCACGACGACATATTTAATATCGTCACGCTATTATAAAAAATAGCTAACTATTTAATGCGACGCACTGTTTCGTCGCTTAAAACCTCTTACGCGACGAACGTGAAGCCTTCGTCGCATAACTAATATGCGACAATATGTCGTCGCTTAAAACCAAATATTTTGTCACCCTAAAATACCTAGGGCTACGTGTCGACTACTTTGAATGACCAACTTGAACATCCACGGGCGGCAAACTTTTTCGTCGCCTAAATATATCTTCCGCGACGAACTGGAAGCCTTCATCGCATAAATAATATGCGACAAAGTATTGTCGCTTAAACCCAAATATTTTGTCGCTCTAAAATACCTATGGCTATGTGTCGGCCACTTTGAACGACCAACTTGAACATCCTAGGGCGACAAACTTTGTCGTCGCCTGAATATATCTTACGCGACGAACTGGAAACCTTCGTCGCATAAAGTATTCACGACAAAGAATCGTCGCTTAAAGAGAGCAGGTTCATCGCCTAAAACATCCAAGGGCGACGAACAGTGTCGTTTCACAAGCTCTGACCTGTTCATCTTTTCCACGAATTAGAATAATCAGATCTGCTTGTTTCACTATTTTCTCTTCTCGTTTTATTCTTTTTCTCTGCTCGATTGATTTCTCTCACTATATACTCCAAGCTTCCAACAGTTAATTAGGCTTCGTCCTCTCTTTGCGTCGCCGGCCACACCTCCAATCGTCTTTCTTTCACTTGGAGAACGATGAGGAAATTGCTAATTTTTTTATTTTTTGAAATTTCATGAAATTAGGTTGCTATCGTGTGGATTTTTGGGAGTGTCTCACATTGTTTTTCGAGTGCATACTAGAAATTTATTAATTAATAATATCTACATCGTCCACTTGAATAATTGTAATTGAGATGCTGCCGAAATTTTTTTACATTGAAACCTAATCGTATTAGTGTCGTTAACTCTCTTGAATTCTCATGTTTTGTTTATAAACTAAAAACATGCGTAATGGAAAATTAGTGGATACAAAATCAGGAAAATGTTGTGATGAATATTTAAATGGAATCGAGAGCTTCATTGAGTTTGCAAGGGCACATGTCACTGGTACGACGAATCATATCAAGTGTCCATGTCAATGTTGTAACAATTGTTTGTGAAAGACATTCAATATGGTTCGATATCATTTGGCGAGGTATGGGATGATTCAGAATTATACAAGGTGGATTTATCATGGGGAGCAATGAGAATTTGGTTCGACTTCATCGAATTCCCAGCCACTTGTGTCGCACATTGATGAAACGTCCATGAATGATAATGACCAAGTTATGGGTATAACAAATGACACTTATCCATATGCATCGATCAACGAAGTTGGCATTGATGATATGGTAGGAGATACCGTACCTCCCAACATGCTGCAAAGTGAAGGGTTAGAAAACTATGAAAGACAGTTGAAACAAGCCCAACAAGCATTATACTCCGGTTGCACAGAGTTCTCCATGCTTACTGCCATTGTGGAGTTGATGCATTGCAAAGTGAAACATCATATGTCGAATAAGTGTTTTTCTAATTGAATGGGAATTATGAAGCGGATGCTTCCGAAGGAAAACGTTTTGCCTGAGGATTATCGTAACGCGCAGAAATTGTTGAATGGTCTCGGTTTGGGGTATCAAAAGATTCATGCTTGCAAATAAAACTGTGCATTATTTTATAAGGAAATTGAAGGGATGGATGCATGCCTTGTGTGCAATGAGCCAAGATATAAGCCTAATTCTGATAATAAAACGAAGAAAATTTCACAAAAGGTTTTGCGTTATCTTCCAATGAAACCCAGATTGCAGTGACTACACATGTCGACGCACATTGCGAGTCATATGAGATGGCACAAGGAAGGAAGGGTTGATGATGATTTTTTGAGACATCCTGCTGATGGAAAGGCTTGGAAAGCATTCGATAATATGTATCCCAATTCTGGTAGAAATTAAAGATCAAACACAACCTAGATGTGATGCATATTGAAAAGAATGTGTGTGATAGTGTGGTTGGGACAATTCTTGGCATCGAAGGAAAATTGAAGGACACTGTGAAAGCGAGGCAAGATTGTATGAACATGGGTATAAAGAAACGGTTATGGCTTAAGAAAGTTGGTGACAAATGGGTAAAGGGACATCCCAACACAGAAGTATATGGGACATTCCTGAAAAGGCTTCTGATGACCACAGTGATGACGACACTGCTGATCAAGAGAATTCATCTTCAATCATTCCCATTATCCAACAACCATTTGAGCAATTTTTCGAACTTCCTCCGATTGATGACGAATATGATGTTGAGGTATCACCTGCAAAAGATGGAGTTTTTGGAGAATCTGAGGCAACCATGTCAGATGAACTTGAAGAAGAAGTCGAAAGTGATTACGCTACTGATTCAGATTAAATACATATGAAGGAATATAATTTGTTAGGTCGTTTACAAGACGTTAATAATATTATGTATTTTGTTAGTTCATTTAACTAAATTTGTTAATGTACTATGAATTTTTTACCATAAATTTGTTAAATGAATGTCGAAGTTCAATAAATTAATTAAATAATGATATAAAAATTTTTCTCTAAAATAAACAAATTTGATGTTTGTGCGACGAAATTAGAATATTTTGTCGCACAAAATGCTCCTCCCTTAAAAACATGGCGCGTGCTTCTGGCGGCAAAAAAATTGGCGTGAAATTTTGAAAACTGGCACGACGAATTCTCTGATATATTGCGACGAAGGCTTCGTCGCACAAATTCAAACACATTTTATCAATACTCAAACCCATCGTCTCCTTTCAGTCTGTCGTCCTCAAATCACAGATGCAACATCTTTCAGTTCATCTGAGTTCGTGATTGCTTCTCTGAGTTCATCTGATTTCGTGATTGCTTCTCATCGATCTCAGATGCAACATCTTTGAGTTTCGTGGTTGCTTCTCACCGATCTCTGAGTTTCTCTCTTGGCAGAGAAGGTAAGATCTCATTTCCTCTCTTGTTTCATTGAGTTTTGTGATTTAGATCGTTTCTACAATGGGTTTTCATAAAAATTGAAGCTTTGATTGTTTGGTTGGCTAATCATGATATTAGGTTTCTTTGAGGTGAGAGGTGGTATGAAGGGGAAGGATCTGTGTGGGTTACGTTAATTAGATTGGTAATTTCTGTTTATTTGATGGATTGGGTTTTGATAGTATTTGAAGTTTTGTTGATTAGTTATGATTTTGGGTTTCTGCTATAGAGGAGATGGGTGAAGGGGTTTGGGGTTTGTGGGGGTGATAAAATAGAATGTGTTTGATCAAACCTCGCTTAGTATTTGTTAGATTTGTATAACAGAATGATAAATACATTAAAATTATCTCCTAGTTTCCTCTCCTATGCAACCCACAGATCATACCACATCACTTGGCTGCAAAAACTTGATTCGCAAGTATTTCCGAGTCATGTTACATATATTAGCACGTGATCTTTAGACATGGCTTAGCACAAAAAAAGTTTTCCCAAATGATATCCCCACTTTATTTGTCTGAATAACATCTCCTCTACTTATTCATCTTTTGACAATTGTGTTTCTATGCGCAACAAATAGTCTCTTGAAACTTTAGTTGAAGTAGAGAAAACATAGAGTGCACAAGTACTCTATAGGCAAAGAGAGCAAGGTTTTATGGATATTTCCCCGAACATCTGACTTCAAATTCTTGGCCTGCTTGATATTTCCTCGAACAATCTTTTCCTTGGTTATGTTGTTGCCCCCATAGTAATCAACAAGACTAACAGCAAGAACGGAGGGCCATTCCTCACTTGCACTGCCCCTGGAGTCATTCCTGGTGGTGATCCATGCAAAAATCTTGATTATGTTATTATAATTTTTTGGTCTATGTGGGGGTTGTTTAATCTGGAAGACATCTTTCACTTTCAGTATAATGCATTATCTGAAACTCAGCAGTTGTATACAATTTTTTTCTAGCGTAGAAACTGACTGAACTTTTATGCTTGAAACGTGTCAAAATGTGTGTTCTAACTTATTCTTTCCCATGTTTATTGTACATGCCCTTCTTGCAAGTGGGTATTCTCAAGGGAATTATACACGTGCACAAGATGTGATCTACAAGGTTTTACAGGTCAATACCATCTCTGATGTCAATATGTTTTGTCCTTGGATTTAGTTTCATGTCTTTGCACACACCCACTCTATTCTTCATTCACCATACAAACCAATACAACAAGGTGGATGTTTCTAGTTCTGTGCACAATATCATTTCAGTGGATTTTGCTCATACTAACATTGTAAGCAAGCAGGTTAACTATCCTGCATGTTAATCAAGCATATGTATCCAGGGTTAGTGATCGGTTAGTGATTCATCTGAGCAGGTTAATCCTGCATGTTAATCAAATATTTAGAGCATTATTTTAGGGTACACTAGTATGCCAAAGTGATTATTGTAAGTAGTACCTCTGATTTTGAATTTAGAGCATTATTTTAGGGTCATCATACTCCAAAAACCACCAGATTACACCAAATATTTGGGGTCTGGAGAGCTTGTTGGTCTGAGGTGGTTCAAATTTATACCACTGCTGGTGAGCCCCTAAATTGTGGAACCTTCCCAAAACCCTTGCCTTCATGTTGTTAATCAACAAAAAAGCAAAACCTCCACCTTACAGGGCTGATTGGAACACAATAACCCAACCCCCCTCCTTCTCTTTGTTTGCGACAACAATACTTAGCTAGTCAACCCCATGCAGTGTTGCAGTAGTTTGTTGTTGATGCTCCTACACCTGATTTAAATCAACCTTCTTGCTCTCACTGAATATGTTTTCCTTGGACTTGGAGTCAGATAAATGTTTTTGAATGGTAGATATTCTGATTTCTAAGTAAAGGGAGTGTTATAACAGATGGTCCCTGACTTTGTCTACTACTAACCTCTTGGACAATGTGTCTAAGCTTCATTCTATTTGAATGAAGGAAATTTCTGCAACAACTAACTTCTTGGTTTAAACTGTTTTTCATGGTAGAGTTCTCACTGTTGACAACATTAACAAGAGAGGCATCTTGTTTCCCAACCATTGTCGTTGTGCCAACAAAAAGAGGAATCTATTGATCATTTGTCAATTAATTCTGAGTGCTAGCATTGTTTGAGTTCCTATACAAGCCAATTTTCCCATTCTTTTCTGGATTGGGTTAAACATTGGCACTCTCTTTCTCACTCCCTCCAATCTCTTTATTTTTTAAAAAATGGGTTTAGGATAGATTGTTACATCCCATGGTTTGGATCATTTGGCAGGAAAGAAACAATAGAATTTTCAACTGGGACAAGTTTATGGATATTCAACTTTTTTCTTATATGCTTAGTTGGGAATGCATTCTTCTCACTCGACATATTGCATATTTGTAAATCTTCTGTATTGATTAATGCCTTGCAATATTCCTTTTAGCATTTGGCCCATACTGAATATAAACTGATACCTATTTTAATATTAAATATTCTATATTGATTAGTGCCTTGAATTTATTCATATATCAATTCTACATTTGCTGTTGAAAGTTCTTCTTCCCCATTTATCCAGTTATCTTCCTGAACCTTATGAAATTCAAGTTTTCTCCTTCATTATACATTGTATAGTTAATGTATTGTTTAATATGATCTTCCACTGATTGCATCTATTTACTTTGTCTTCATGTTACTTGGAGTGAGGTCAAGCCCGAGACGCAGGCCGAGTTGTTGGACGCGCTCACAGTAAGTTTTAGCCATTCATCTCAACCTTTAATAATTAAAATCTTTATAATGCAGAAAGTTTTGGAGGTTTTGGCATGTTTATGCTTGTAGTTTTACATGATTTGGTATAACTTCTCTTTGGGCCTTAATATTCTCTAATAAATATTATTTAAAATTTCAGGTTAACTTTGAGTTTGACATGAATGGTCCAAACATTCATGAATATATCACCGGTACATGTGTGGATCGATACAGGAATTGGAAGCATGATTTCCACCGATACTTCCAAACGTTTTCTGATGTGGATAGTGCTAACTCACAACCCCCAATCGAATTGGAGCATAGGCCTGATGAGTGGGTGTGGTTGTGCGATCATTTTCTAACTCCCACATTTCTGGTAAGCATTAACGTTTTTATTTAATTAAAATAAACATATTTATTTATATATATAATAATGCATATGTTTAATATATATTTTGAATAATTATTCAGAAAAGATCTGAGGCGAACAAGGCCAACCGACGTCAAAAGAAAATTCTACATCACTTTGGTTCATTGGCCTTCTCTTACATGATGGAGGAACGACGTCTAGTAAGTGAACTCATATGTTTAATTTCATTATTTTATTTTTAGTCAATACATTCAATTAAATGTTTATATTAGTTGGTTTATTATTTTAACAATGTTTTGTAGGAGGGTTCAAAATTCCCAGAAATCGACATGTTCAAGGATGTTTATGCACTGCCTGGGTGTCTGTGAAGTTGCATATAAGTTTTATTCTTTGCATTTTTTACATGTTGTCACTTCTGTTGTTTTAAAAGATATTAATTTTTAATATTTTTTAATCAAGGAAACGATGGTGGAGAGGCGAGATGCCTACATGCAGTGAGTGCCCTCACAGCATCCTCCGAAAACTCCGTTGGAGCAGCTCACAATGGACGGTCCCGATGCAGGATTACATATTTTGACGGAGACATTGGAATCGCTAGGTCCGAGACCCGAAAAGATTGTTCGGGGGATGGGGAAAGCTAAAGTTCGTGAGGTCAACACCTCATCTTCAGCTTCACAGCGGTCAGTCGGAACCGTTTCATCATTACAGTCGAAAGTGGAGGAATTACAGAATGAGTTAAATGCTGCCAAAGCGTGTGAGATGGAGAGGGGGGCTCGAGAGGGGGAACGACAAGCACAAGAGGTAACTAGGTGGAGTATGTTATTAGGGGCTCTCCAGCAGTCGGGGATTAATTTGTTGAGTCTCCCGTTACTGTCGACAAACCATCAGCCACCACATCCCTAAAAATGTACTGATGTGTTTTTTTAATTTGTAATTGATACAGTTTGGTTTAAATTTTTTAACTAAATTAGCAAAACCCTTCTATGCGTGAGATGATTCAAATAGTAAATATTTATAATTTAATTAAAATAAATATTTGAATTAAAAGATTTCATAATTATTAAACAGAACTTTAAGCGACAAAAATTTTCGTCGCATAAGAATAGATCAAGCGTGTCTGACTCGACGGAACCTGTGAGACAACATTAGAGTGATGAATATTGTTGTCGTGTAAAATCTTGCGCGATGAAAGGTTCGTCACCATTGAGTTAGTCCGACAAAGTCTAATGGGACGAAAAGGTTCGTCACGATTGAGTTATGCTGACAAAGTTTAGTGTGACGAAATGGTTAATCGCGTAAGTATATTTTATACGAAGAACCGATCTATTTCGTGCGACGAAATGAGCATCGAGCAAAACAGTATTACGCGATGCACCCTTTCGCAACGATCTTTGTTGTCGTCGCTCAAAAGGACTTTGTAGCAACAAATATTTATTTTCATCGCACAAACGCTTGCGATACAGAGCTGTGGCGACAACCTTTGCGCGACAAATATTTTGTCGCCCAATATTTATGGCGACGAAATGTTGTTTATAGCGACAATTTTGACTACGTCCCTAAAGGCCTTTTTTGTAGTGCATAGAGAACTTCCCTCTCTGACGTCGCTCTCCCTTCGCATGCATCACTCACTTCCCTTCCTCTAATCACAAACAAGGTCGATCGACCACTTTGACACCAACCTGCTTCCATCAATCGATCCCCTTAGCAATGGCCACACCCAAAACACAGTCGATCGCACCTTTAATTGCTTCCTCCATGGCCATCCTCCAGGTCGATCAACTTCCCACAGTTGATCGATCACCCTCCCACCTATTTTAATCAATCGACACCTAGCTATTTTAATCGATCGACACCACCAGCAAATGACCGATCACCTCCTCCCTCTTCCTTGGATCTCAGTCCATCGACCACCAACAGGCATAGTAGATCACCTTCACCAAATCGATCCCCCCCCCCCCCCCCCAACACCATCAACCCTTTGTCAATCAAAAACCCCTTGGCCAATCCTCCATCTATCACACCCTATTCCTCCCTCTGTTCCATTTTCAGTTGACCGTCCCAATCATCCACACTCTCATCCGCCCCCACACCTCTCGTCCTTTTTTTGTGTTAAGAGCACAGTGCATTAAAAGCAAGGAAACATACATAGATTTCTTTGCCAAGGAAGCGATTTCATGAGCCTCAACATTGAGGTCTCTAGAAATAAACAAAAAATGTCAATCATTAAGCAAAAACAAAAGGCGCTTAATACTACAAAAAAGGGGGCTCCAAGCCCAGTCCAACACAAAGGGATACCGTCCTTTGAAATCAGCGCCTTCTGAAGATTGGTCGAGTCTCCAAAAAGAAGACCATGTTTCCAACGTTGAGCCTAGATTAGTAAGAGAGCCACTTCTCCTGCTAAGAATTCGGCCATTGTGATGTCCAGAACTTTACCACTAATCGTACTCGCCACTATAGCTATCACCCCAAAAGAGCCATGTTTAGAATAGTCAGAAAAGCATGCATCAAAGTTATCTATCACCGTATCAGGGTCAAGCACGTCAAAACATAGGAGTTGAACTGGATAATCTCTATTAACCCTGTGGGACCTGGTGAACTGAATTTGAGATTAGATCAGTTGGATGGGAAGATTGGCAGCGAATCGTTGATGGACGAACTAAGCTTCTTGACTATATCGAGGGGCTTGGTGTTGATTTGTCCCAATACCATCACTTTTTCGATCAAACCTTTGAAGACAAAGATGGGGGCAAAGACATTCCGAGTTCTTTGGGTGATCCAGTGGTTGAAGAACCATTGCTTCCCTCTCCTTTTGAAGGGAGAACTCCTTCTAGTGATCCAGCTTTCTCTCGTCCGTTAAATGGCGTCATCAATGATGTTACGATTACCTCCGCTTTATCTCCTACTCATTTACCTTTTTCTCCGATTTTAATAGAATAGTTTTATTAAGGAAAAATATTTTTCTCATTGATATTCTTATTTTTCATCGTAGTCGTAATTTGTCTCGTTGACTCGTTGCATGTTTCTTGTACCCTTTTTAGGTCAATCGTAGTTATCGAAATAAGTTTCAATGCGTATCTCCAGTTTTTTTTTTTTACTAGGAACAAAGTTTTTACAGCTTCGTGTCTGAATTTCTTGATCTGAATTCTTTTATGGCTACTTTTATGCTTTGATGCGTTGGTTGCCTCGAAGTGGTTTGACTTCATTATTTATTCCCGATGTGTTGGAGCTTACTCGAGCAAGTTGATCTTTCCGTCTCGACTTTGTATTGGTTGTCTCAAAGCTTTTATGAGAAAATTGGTTTATTCGTCCAACTTTTACTTTGTTGGTTCGATGTTCTAGTCGACCGGAGGTTCTCTGAGTTAAGTTGACTCGTTCGTCCAACTTTCATTTTGTTGGTTTGACGCACTAGTCAACCCGAAGTCGCTTTTTAATTAAATTGACTTGTTCGTCCAAATTTTACTTCATTGGTTCAACATGCTAGTCGACCCGAAGCTCTTTGAGTTAAGTTGACTCGTTCGTCCAACTTTCACTTCGTTGGTTTGACGCACTAGTCAACTCGAAGTTGTTTTTTAATTAAACTGACTTGTTCGTCCAACTATTACTTCATTGGTTCGACGTACTAGTCAACTCAAAGCTCTTTGAGTTAAATTGACTCATTCGTCCAACTTTTACTTTGTTGGTTCGACGTACTAGTCGACCCGAAGCTCGTTCGTCCAACTTTCATTTTGTGGTTTCGACGTACTAGTCGACCCAAAGCTCTTTGAGTTATGCTGACTCATTCATCCAACTTTCACTTTGTTGGTTTAACGCACTAGTCAACCTGACTTTTTAATTAAGCTGACTTTTTTGTCCGACTTTCACTTTGTTGTTTCGATGTACTAGTCAACCCGAATCTCTTTGAGTTATGTTGACTCGTTCATCCAACTTCCACTTCATGGTTGATCAGACCAGAAGTTTATTATATATATCTGACTTGTGTCCTGAGTTTTTTTGGCTTGATATGTTGATTGTTCTACATTGTGGAGCTTTGTTGTCTATGCATATGATTGGGATTTTGAACTTGTCATTTTATTATTATTACTTTCTCGATATTTCGACCAACCTTAGCGGTCTTTATTCTCGAAAAATTGCGCTAGATTATAGAGTGGCTCGCTTCGTCCTTTTGACCTTTGCTTGGTTGAAGTCAATCCTCGTGTTGTTGGAGATTTATGACTTTGTTGCTTTGTCTCACATTGCCTATGTCCTCAAGTCGCCGAATTTGCTATTGGTTATGTTTTGTCGTTTGTTGGATATGTTATTGTAGCTAATGGACTCCAGGTGCTTTCTTACTCGGTAGTTGAGCAGTGTTGAATTGTTCGATCATGCTCACATCAGCACCAAACTGTCCAATCATGCTTGCATCAACGCCAAATTGTCCAATCATCCTAGCATCAGCGCTGAATTGTTCAATCATGCTTGCATCAACACCAACTGCTGAGTATTAATCAAGTCCGTTGTCGTCAATTTTGTTGTTGGTAATTTGGCTTGGGCTTGCATCCGTCAGTAGGATCCTTGAATTGCGTTAGTTGATTGATGCAAGCTTTTCCGTGCTCTTTTACTGCGCATCGGTAAAATGGTTTATCTAGTTTCGTTTGGAGTCAGTACTCCTACTTTGATAGAGATAAGCTCGAGTAGGAGGTGTTTCCGGCTGCTTCTTCAATTGGGTTGATCATTTTGTTCCATTTGGTCATACAGTGTATAACGTATATTAGTTCCCTGGGTTGTTCTTTTGATCTTGTATCTACCTTTTCTTTTCCTCTTAGCTACTTGTCTGGCATTCTGATGAACTCGTTGAGTTTCCCTCCCTGAACCCAATGCTCAATTTCATCTTTTAGTTTGTAGCAATCTTTAGTATTTTGCCCATGATCCTTGTGGAAGGAACAATACTTGATTTTGTCTCTCCCTTCTATGTCTCCTCCCATTCTGAGTGGCCAGTTTATGTCTTCCCATTTTGCCATGTGTTTCAGTATATTGGCATGACTCATTTTTCATGTCCGTGTACGGTTTGTATGTCTTGTTCATCACACTTGTTATCCGCTCGTGTTTGGGTTTTGTTGACTGCAGCTTTTCGGACTGTTGCTTGTTGGATTCTGATCTCCCATTATTCAGATGCCTCTTTGACTGAATGTTATCCTCCTAGGGTGCATCGTCTCTTATTCTCTCCTATCTTTTTTTTCGTTTCTTTGAGTGATTTTATCTTTCTTGGTCATTCTTATTCCTAGCAGCTTTCATCTCCTCGAGAGAAATGTGCTTTTGGGTGGTGTCATCACTGCATCCATCAATCATTGTCAGCTCATTAGTGAAACGAGTGACGTATTCTCTTAACGTTTCCTCAGGCTTCTGTTTGATATGAAGGAGGTAGTGCGGTCCTTTCTCGATGAATCTTGTGATAAAAGTAGTAGCTAGTGCCTAGAAGGAGTCTATTGACCTCGGTGGTAAGCTGTTGAACCAGTTCATCGTTGTAGAGGTAAGACTAGTCGGAAATGTTTTGCATAAGATTGACTCTATAGTCTCCTTTAATGCCATCATGTGGTTAAAATATCGGAAATGATCTGTCGGGTCGGTGGTGCCATCATATGCCTCGAACTTTGGTGGAGTGAACTTCTTTGGCATGGGTTATCATGGGGGCGTCAGATAACGGGCGGTTTGGCTAGCTCGTACAATACATTGGGATTTGTGACTCGGATCCTGAATGGGATTTCAGTAGGCGTTACGTCACTTTGTGGAGTCTTACCTTGGGGAAGTTCATCACTTTTGAGATTTCCTTATTGGGGTTCTGCAGGAACCTCGTTACTTTCTCGAGTTTGGTTGGTAGAGATTTGCTTAGGCGGCGCTTGGATAAGGTTGGCTGGCTGAATGTGCTCTTGAGTGAGTCTTTTTAGTATCTTCATCATGTGGTTCATCTGGATCATAAGCAGATCTACCCGAGGGTCAGTAGCGGTGTCGTCGGATGTCTAGGTTGTCTGATTGTGGATCTTGATTATCAGATGCAATTGGTCCAGTGGTCCCTGCTAGGTCTTGATCGCGAGTTGCTGGCAATACAACAGTGTTGTTAGTATGAGGGTTATTGTGATTGTCACTGGGTTGAGGGTTTGCAGAGTGTTCCATCTATTTTAACAGCATGTCGATCATTGATCAGATTTTGGTGAGCTTCATTATTGTGGATCTTCTTTTCATAAAGGAAACTTGTCGTTCCCCATGGACGGCGCCAAACTGATGCGTTCAAATCTCGTCCTCCTGTGAGTTTAACCTGCAAAACAAATGTTAGACTGCCAAATACCACCTTTTTGGTTTTGATGGATGTTTCCTGACACATGTATGGTTATGATGACGGTCTATTTTGATGTATTATCAGTTATGATGACACACTTTAACTCTTATTTCTTGTTAAGTTTAACAGATGGAAGTTATTTGACATAGGGGCTTCGACATCACTATTAAGACCATTCCCATAATGAAATATATTCGTTTGGGGGATCTTCCAAGGTTTGCTTGAACAATAGATGCCAATGACATCATACTTAACTTTGCAATCAAAGAAACATGAAGATCTTCTAAGGCTTCTGCCATTATTATCAACTTCTTCTATGCTTTGGAAAATGAATTTTTGGATGCCATGAAGCTTTTGTTGAAATCTAACAGATCCTAAACTAAGACCTCATGTCAATAATCAATGAAGAGAAATTGTAACCATTGCGTACTTAAAGTCCCCATTGATGAAGAGTATCCTCGTAGCAATCCTCACAAACTAATACGTAGCGGAGAGATCTTCCACCACCAGAGCCTTTCACTTGTGTTTCTCAAACCAGATGAGAAAAGTATGAGATAGAGAATTAGGTTTGGAGTTGGGGCCTTAACCATAAATGTAGAACCCTAATTCTATTATTAGTCTATCATCAATAATAGAATTATAGTGAGATTTAAATTGGTATCTACACATAAATAACTTCCATACTCAATTTAGTAATACAAGTCAAGACATACAACATGTAATTAGAAACGTGTTTATGACTTTAGTCTTATTTCTTAATGATCACAACTAATCGGGTCTAATCAAACACCACTCACATATAATTTGACAGTCTACAACGTATGATAATATGAACTATGTAGATCCACCTTAAGGGAATTTTCTAACAATCTCATAGATTGTCCATAGATTATACATTGTAAAACTTTATAAGCTCAAAACTTTATTGTCGAGGGTTGTGAGTGTAAATATAGGATCATAGCGGCCTTCACCACATTTATCGTTGTTGGACCCATCTATTGTCACAAATACCAATACAATCAATGACATAGATCAAAGTATGGATGTGTAGCATGAAAATGACATGTAATGTGATCCTTGATCATGTCCATTTTTAGTTGGTCCTACCTTATGATTCAAAATTGAATCGCCTATTCTACTTAATCAAACTGTATATGCGCAACTATAATTGAAATGTAGAAATCTTTGTTTTAGAATCATTAATAAACTACCAATGACAATTAAACATAGTAATATAGACTTCCATTGATAAGGAACACCATAAGAACTAACCACACCGTAAACAAACAACATGCTCGTTGAATACCTTATGTGGTACATCCTTAATTGTCATAAAATGATTATGAGCCTTTTCTTTAACAACAAAAAAACCTGAAGTCAATATAATTTGGAATGAACAATTATCATTCTCTGAATATAATCGGCGGCTTTATTTCATAACATTTTTCAATAAAACCTATAGCGTGAAGTCCTGAAATAAATTTTTTTAACCATAATGTTTGATCACATGTTTTACATCAAACAAAGAATTCTTCTGGGCAGTACATTAAAAAAGTTTAACCTAAATATCTAATCCAATAGATTAGATTTGTAATATGTGAGCATAAACTTGTATTCTTTTGAAATACTGCAACAAACGCTAGTTAGTTATCAATCTTCAGTTTGAAATATCTGCCAAACATCCCAACGATATGCATAATATCCTAATATGAATTAACTTTATCATACATTATACTCTCTACTACCTATTCATGAGAGATAATTTTCATGTATTCCTTTCATATATGAATAATTCTTTGGATGGACATTAGAGCAAACTCAACTTATCACTCTTAACAATGAGTATATTTCCTAGTGCAAAGAACCTACCAAGTGCAATTCAACAAATATATGGTGTGATAGACCAATAATATTATGTGATCAGTGCAATTAGCACGCATGCCTATCACAAAGTATGCTATACCAAAAACTTTAATAAGAAATTTTGTGAAAAGAAATAAACTTATGGAACAATTTTCAAGTAGGATTTCAACAATATATAGCACTAGAAAATAAATAAATTGCTCTCATTAATCTTATGATAAACACATTGATCAACCGGATTGAACATTTTTATACCATTGACGAGATGTCTGCTTTAAGCCATAAATAGATTTTGTTAATTTGAAAACTTTATGTTCTGAGTTTTTATTCTCAAAACCCTATGATTGCTACATATAAATAGTTTCTGCAACATTTTCATTCTGAAATTCAATCTTAATATCCATCTGATTAAGCGCTAAAACATATTGAGCTACAAGGGCCATAATAATTCTAAAAGAGTATTTCATAGAAATTCGAAAGAAAGTCTCTTTATAATCAATGTCTTTCTTTTGAGTAAAACTTTTATCGACAAGACATGCCTTATATCTTTCAATGTTACCTTTGGAATCGCGTTTAGTTTTAAAAATTCATTTGCATCCAATTGGATTCATCCCCTTAGGTAACTCGACAAGATCCCAAATATCATTGTCCTTCATAGACTTTAACTAATCTAGCATAGCATTCATCCAATCTGAAGAGTGAGCACTTTGTTTGGCTTGAAGAAAAGTGATAGGATCATTTTCCATTTCTATATCAAACTCATGTTCATCGAGATAAACTACATAATCATCTGAAATAGCAGACCTTCTCTTCCTATTAGAAGGCAATCCAGCTATATCTTCATAATTTTCATTCATATCGTTCAAGAACAGGTATGATCACTTTAGTCAGTTGAATATCTATCATAAGAATGTCAACACGTTCTTCTTCAAAATTAATATTTATTGATTGTGCACTCCCATTATTTTCAACCCTCAATTAACTTGGTACTATCGGTCTCAATTAAGGTACTAGTAGAAGGGCTATAAAACTTGAATCTCCTTTATTTTTCTGAATATCCAATAAAGTAGCAACTAATAATTCTGGAGTCCAATTTTCCTTCACGAGGTCTGTAAGGCCTAGCCTTGGCTAGACACCCTTAAATATGTAAGTGTCAAATGTTAGGACTTCTACTTGTCCATAGCTCATATGGTGTTTTGTTGACTGATTTACTAGGTACTTTATTAAGGATATAAACTACAGTCTTTAAGGCCTCTCCTAGAAAAGACTCTAGCAAGGTAGAATGATAAATCATACTCCTAACCATGTCTTTTAGAGTATTTTGTCTCTCAGATACACCATTTTGACATTGTGTCCCTAGCATGGTGTACTTAGGGACGTTGCCACATCTCTGTAAGTACCTCGCAAATGGACCTAAACATTGGTCTGAACCGTTATATCTACCATAGTATTCACCACAACGATCAGATCTAACGACCTTAATTTTATTACTTTGTTGATTTTCAACCTCAACTTTATAGGCCTTGAACACATCCAATGATTGTGATTTTTCATGTATTAAGGTTAAATACATATAGTGAGAATAATCATAAGCAAAAGTGATAAAATACATTTGATCGTTCCAAAAAGTTGTAGGGAATGGACCACAAATATTAGCATGTATTAAATCATGTATGTGGAAAACATCTAAGTCTAACTTATATAGGTTACAATCAGAGATTCAGTACCAATAACATCAAAATTTTGTAAGAGACAAACTTATTTTTCCAAAAGAAAAATACAACCGCATTTATCCAAATTTAAAGCAGAAATTAAATTTCGCCTAAATAACGGTACATAAATAGTCTCATCCAAATCCAAATAAAAATCAGACTATAATTTTAATCTAAAGACTCCAATTGCCTCCACATAAGCTTTATTGTCCTTCCCCATGTAAATGAATCATTTGGCATCATTTGTTTCTGATTCCTTATGCAATCCTGCATGGAAATACTGATGTGAATAGTTGCACCTGTATTTATCCATCAAGAATGGCGTGGTACCTCAGCTATATTAAATTAAGAACAAATAAAACTAAAATTATCATGTTTCCTTGCAAGCTACTTCTGATATTTGAAACAATTCTTCTTTACATGGTCTGCTTTCTTGCAAAAGAAACATATGGTGACCTTATCATGTTTTTGTTGCACATTTACCTGTGAACAGTGTTCTAAAAATCGGCCTGGGCGGGCAGTCTGGGCGGTTCTGGGCTGTCTGGGCGGGTCTAGGCGGGTCTGGGCAGCCTAGGCGGCTTAGGCGGGGTCTAGGCGGTCTGGGCGATTTTTTTATTTTTTTATTTTTTTTATTTTTATTTTTTAATAAGGCTGATTGTGTTCTTATTTTATTTTTATTTCCTATTTTTTAGAAATAAACTATTTAATTATTTTTTATTCAGTATATGTCTAAATATAGCAAAGGATGATTACTTAATGGAATTCTCAAAGGATCTGTCGGTACCAATTTTACTAATGTAGATTTTATCAAAAATAACTGAGGTTATTCATGCAATTTGAAGAAAAATAAAAGATTACACAAATTCAAATTTATATAAAGTACCCATCATGACCAACTTTAGTCATTTGAGTTTTAATAAATTTTGTTCACGATTGTTAATTTTTCATGTTTTTAAATTTTGCATATGTATATTGGCATTAAATTGGATGTAATTGATAAGGTATTATGCTTAACTTTTATAAATTATTAAAGTTATAATACAAAACCTAAGACCGCCTAGGCACCTGCTCGCCGCCCGCCCAGCGCCTAGCGATTTTTAGAACACTGCCTGTGAAGTCACATCAGATGCCCCTTAGCTTTAATAGAAATATTTATTTTTATTTTCTTGATGTCTGAATTACCATTAGAAAATGTTGTCATATGTGCACTTTCTGTCTTTTCTTGTTTCAGTCGTTCTTCTTATTGTGCACACTGAACAATGATCTCATTAAGAGTCCATTTCTCTCATTGAGTATTATAATTGATCTTAAAGGGACCAAACTGTGTAGGCAAATAAATCAAAACGAGGTGCACAAAGATATTAAAAAAACTTCATCTTTATTGTCCTCATTTTGGAAACAAGATTAGACATTTCCATTATGTACTCTCTTATATTTCATTTGTCAGTATACTCATGGTAACAAGTTTTATAAGAAGCGTACTTGTCTCCACCTTTTTTGATGCAACAAATCGGTTTGCAACTGGAGTAGGAAATCTTTAACATTTTCCTCCTTAGGCATGACACCACGAAAAGTTTCAGAAATAGACTGATTCATTAACATAAGACTAATGTGATTAGAGCACTCCAACTTTTCATAAGAAGCCTTATCTCAGCTGAACTAGAATCAATAAGCTTAGTGGATTCATCAACACAAAACGCATCGTCCAAATCCATACACCCAAAAATAATCACTATATACTCTTTCCATTTTTTAAAATTTAAACCATCAAGTACTGGAATGTTGTTTAAATTGGTGCCTTCACTAAAATAAAACAAAAGAACAAACTCATGTCAATATATGTATTTTCCATCAACTTTAATGCATTAATATGATAATAGAAAAATAAATAACAAATAATCATCATCATGCAAAATTTGGTTTATTTGAGAAGCAAACAAATAGAGTAAGGATAAAAAGGTACATAATTACATTTTAGTAATTGGCCTTCATGAAAAACCGAACACACCAATACAATTCAAGTCTTTTGATAAATATCGTAAAGTAAGTGGTTATCTCATAACAACTAGGCTAATTAATTTAAATAAAATAAAATCGGGCTTGGCCAAACAATAACCTTCCTTTGGGCTGATCATTGAATGTATAAGTAAATCCCAAAATTTTTACTTAGATTAATTACCTTATACGGCCAATGAACCGGCCAAAATAACAACTTTCATTTGGTTGAATGTTATTCGCATGGGGTCGTGACACAACCATATGCATTCCGAATTTCAAATAA
The DNA here is from genome assembly GCA_963556465.1 of Berberis vulgaris. Classification (NCBI taxonomy): domain Eukaryota; kingdom Viridiplantae; phylum Streptophyta; class Magnoliopsida; order Ranunculales; family Berberidaceae; genus Berberis; species Berberis vulgaris. The sequence goes on from OY747125.1 coordinate 93,033,750, forward strand.
AATTTCATAAAAGGGTCACTTAGGCGACATAGCACAAAATTTCACCTAAATTTAAAATTTTTATTGCTAATTAAAATATTCTTGAGGCACTCCAAAATTTGTGCATAACTTTAAATAAAAAATTCCAAATCCACGAGTGAATAAAAAAAAAACAGATATCACCGCCTGAACACAATTTTCAATCGACTGAAGCCTCGTCAGACGACGAAGCTAGGCTTAATGAAGGTCAATCGAATGGAAAGGTCATCTAGTGATCAAGGGCAACTGTCGAATTGTCAACCAAATTGACTAGTAAATTCAGAAATTAAAAAGAATAAAAAAAATTCCAATGTTGTTCTAACTACCACCCAAAAAATGCTTATGGGGTCGATTAAGGAACGACTAAACCACAATCTAGTCACTGGGATAACCAGATCCAATGAAGTAGATTTCTAGGGTTTGGGTAAAAACTCACTAGAGGACTGATTAATTAATCAAGCAATATGAAAACAATAAACATATGTTTTCTTCAATGATTATGACAATGAGGCTCCGATACCACTTGTTGGAATCTAACAAATCCTAAACCAAAACCTCGTGTCAATAATCAATGAAGAAAAACTTTAATCAACGTGTACCTGAAGTTGCGAATGATGAAGAGCATCCTCATAGCAATCATCACGAACTAAGCAACACGCAAAAGAAAGATCTTCCTCCTCCAAAACCTTTCTCTTATGTTTCTCAAACTTGATGGGAAAAGTAGAAGATAGAGAATTAGGTTTGGTGTGGGGACCTCAACCGTATATATCGAATCCTAATTCTATTATTAGCTCATTATCAATTTATAGTTGGGCTTAAATTGGTATCTACACATAAATAACTTTCATACTCAATTTAGTAATACATGTCAAGATATGTAACATGTAATTAGAAATGTGTTTATTACCATAGTTTTGTTTCTTAATGATCACAAATAATAGGGTCTAATCAAACATCATTCACCTATAGTTCGACAGTCTACAACGTATAATATTATGAACTGTGTAGATCCACCTCAAGGGAATTTTCTAGCAGCCTCTTCTGCTTCCTATCTACACAATAGGTCCACTTAAATTGCTCATACAAAATATATCCCATGTTGGTTTGTAATCACTTGGATCAAATATACGGAAAAAGACGAAGAGTGTCTCTAATGGCTTGATTTCAAGCAACCCAACTCAGTTGTGTATGTGAACTTTGGAGGCATCACTGTGACGAGTGCCAAACAACTCACTAAGTTTGCATGGGGAACTAGCTAAAAACCAGTACCATTTCTTATGTGTTATTAGATCGGATCTTGTGAGGGGCAAGAGAGCAAACTTGCCAGCAGATTTCACAGTAGAGACCAAAGAGAGGAATCTAATATCGAGCTGGTGTCCACAAGAACAAGTCCTTAGACATCCTTCTATAAAAGGATTCTTAACTCACAGGATATGGAATTCAACATTGGATAAAATATGTGGTGGTAGTCCTGTGATCTACTGGCCATTTTTTGGCAATTAGATGTTAAACTATGGATACTCATGTACTCACTGGGGTATAGGAATAGAAATTGATAAAGAAATTAGAAGAGATCAAATAGAAAGCCTTGTGAGGGAGATGATGGAAGGAGAGAAAGGTAAGGAAATGTATAAGAATGTCATGGAGTGGAAGATGTTGGGTCCGAGGGTGAAGAGAAAGAAACCTCCTGCACCACCACTACTACATGCACATGATGACATGTCTCAAATAATGATATTGACCCAACTTAGCGCGACAGACACCTGTCGCGCCCTAGTGTGGGATTTTTATGAATAAGGCTCAACTACTCAAATGTCGCCAAAAGGCCTCGTCGATATTGAAACATGTCCAATCCTTTATATACTTCACATGATGAGGATCATTACTTGACGTGAGACTAAAGTTGAGCAAACATCTCCAACAATTTCACTTTTTGGGTTTGGAGCAATGATATTGTCCCCAACTTCAACACTCACATTACCCTCATATGGGGTTTTTACGATGGGGCTCAACTGCCCCCAAAAGGCCTCGTCGCTATTGAGACATATTCAATCATTTATATACTTCACATTATGAGGCTCGTTACTTGATGTGGGACTAAAGTTGAGCCAACATCTCCAACAAATCTCCAACAAAAGATGATTGCTAAAGAGTCAAATAGACCCGGTGGATCTTCTTTTTGTATATTTAGACAAATTGGACATGAAGTGCTACTCTCATCACAGAAAGAAATTAATTAAAATAATGGTTGATCTTGGTTTCCTGATATTGTTGCAAACGATATGTTTTTCATTTTACACTCGTTAATCCGGTTATTTCCCGTGAATATTTTCATCTCCATAGAAACACTTTGATTTCATTAATAACATTTACATTTTTTATAACTCATATGGTACTTCTTCTAAACCGAACCATTAGAATATAATATTTGTATCCCTTTGGGCTGGGGAAGTATGTGGCATGTATTCCTTATGTTGTATGCATTTGTTAGGAATCACTTTACATTTTGTAAAGAATATAACGTTCTAGTTGGATTATATATAGTTGCTAAACCAGATAACTTAAAATTGGCTGGTCACGATTGACCAAAAAAATATACTATTTTACTGAAGTTTTCGAACATTATTGATCTTGCTATAACAACACATTCCAAGTTCTTCACTGGTCAATTGAATTAGAATATATGTATCAGTTGTTTCCAAATAAATAGGCATGCAGTTGTAAAGTGTTATGACTTGATGTGGCAACTGACAACACAACTTCGATGACATGCAGATATATAGTGATAGAGAGTAACTTAAAATTAAAAAAAAATTAATATAAAAGCAAATAATGTTATGTACATATACAAGGGTATTTCCCGTGTCGTTGACACTATATAAAGTGAGTCGCAAACACTGAGAGTAGGTTCTTCATAAACATTTCCCTAAAAATATGGAGTTGAGGATCTTTGGTTGAATGTACCTTATAACTTGAAATGCATTAGACAATTTTTTTTTAAATGCATACGACCTAAAATAAATAATTTAAAATTTTAAGCGTTTGTATTAATCATCGGTTTCATTATAACGATCTTTGAAAAGGCATTTCAATGATACCAAGTTTGGCAAAATTCGATAAAAACGAATGTTGTTATGACAATTTTCATTTTGAGAAAAAAAAAAACAACGCAACACTTTCTCTCTCAGTCACATGAATATTCCCCATAATTTATTTCAATGTTTGGGTTATTTTCTTTTGCTCTTCTATATATTTCATATTTACAAAAATATCAATGTAGAGAATGAATCTCTACCCTCAACATTTTCCCCAATTCTTAATCTTATCCATCTTTTATCTCCAAGTCCTTATGATTAGTAAAATACTATTCCGATTTGTAAGATAGATTCAACTATTTAAGGACATAACATGAAGTCAGTATGCTGCTAGTATAGAATGAACCATATCGGAGCCAAACTACCTTTTCAGAAATAATAATAGCAACAAGAGTCATAATTATAACTTGCATTTCATGGTACACTATGCTTCTCTTATGATATGCCATTTTGTAGATTGAAAGAAGAATTTGATTCTACATTCATTGTTCTCCACGCCATTTGAGACACGGGACATTTAAAAACAATCACGAACGTCCTCTCATCTAATACAACACAAGTAGTAGCATTCTGAATTAGAAGAATCTGAACATAATAGTTGACCATGAAAAACCATATATAGTGAATACAAAAACACTTACCTAACTCTGGTCTTCATTTACTCATGAGTTCTTGAGATGAGAAGAGCTCCCTATGAGAAGCAAATGGTTAGCTCGATTGGTATGACAAACAACTTTTCCATTTTGATGGTTGGTACAGAACCTGCAAACATCAACTCTCCAGTCAGGAATGCAACCATAAATAAGAACATTGTTCCTAATTAGAGATTTTATATATAAAATCCTAAAATTTAACATTATTGTTCATGAGTACAACGTAATTTCAACAAATCATTGATTTCATTGTGATAACAAAATTTGTCATGCGTTGAGATCACTACTAATATATATAAGGGCTTTCACATTGTCTTTTCAGCACTGGGTGCAACCATAACCTCCTACTCTATCTAGAGGATCGCATTCTTTCAAAAGCCTTCCTAATTTCTAATTTGAAACAATCCTTGACGATTGCCACCTTCTGATATGGATGTGACCCAATACATGCCTGCCCTATCCACTAACAAGAACTTCGTAGGTCCATTCGTGGTTTCATCGCTGAGCTCACCCGCTTCTTATTTTCTCCCAAAGTCACTTGCATTGTTTCAGATGGTGTCATGAGCTTCATTTACAAGCTGCTTAGGAACTAGGCAAAGGAAGCTTTATATGGACAACTAGCTCTTGGCTTTGAGCCGCTAAAATTGAAGTCTCTTTTTTATCTATTTGAATTAAGAGTTAAATGTTGGTTTATTCATTTTTCTTACACACGCCGAATAAATGCTCATGTATTTCCCCATGGATGATCTACATTGAATCATGCAAACAATATCAACTAAAAAATCATAAGACATTTAGAACACTCCCATAACCAAATTCAATCTCACAATATCCAAATTTAAAGCTACGCGCACACACACAATAAATTTCAGCTAAGCATTTCTTCAAATAGCTAAGCTACATTTATAAAACGAACACAATCTCAAAAAACCATTTACCACTAATACAATTAAACAAATTCCAAAGCATCAATAAGTTGAAACTCTCTAATTTTGTCATGTAAATCCATGTACTCCATATTAAACTCAAAAGCATAAAAAAAATAATAATAATAAAAATAAAAATAAAAAAAAAAGAGAAAGAGAAATGAAGGTTAGCTGATTAACTTTTTTAATTTCATACTGTTAAAGGCTTTATGGGAAAAGGGGAATAATCAAACACAAATTATGTTGAGTCAAGAAAAGTTGGATTCTGAAAAATAACATGAGCCAAGTCCTTCTAGCGAAGATGTTGCAATAGAATTGGCTATAAATAAGCTCTCAAACGCTTGCACCCATGACTTTTGCCTTTGTCATCGAAGATATACTAAAGTTAAGAAAAGAAACAAAAACTATAGATGATGAATTAATTGTCTTTACATTAAAGGAAAAAAAAAAAAAAAGGTAATTAACTTACAGTGGTGTTTCTCCTTAAAACCCTACGTGCTTTCCAAGAAAAATAATTTTTTTTTGGTGGGTTTGAGTTGAAGTTTACATTGTTAAAGCTAAAGCCACAAGCCCAAGTCTGAAATTGAGATAGTTGAGTGTTGACAAAGTTGATATGGAAACTTGAAGGTTTATGCTTGGACTATGGAGCTTGAGGGTGAATAACCCAATTCAATCATGAATGATGCAATTATTGTTATTATTATTATTTTCAAACACATGTAAAATATATTTGGAAAAATTCATCAATTACTTCAGTGTAATATAGTTAGAAAGGTGGGGAAAATGACAATTTGAAGTCCTATCCTCCATTGGGGATAATGAGAGATTTGCCTCTATCAGTCGATATTTTTATATATCCTCAAATATCCACGACATTTGGTCATATAAAACTATTTTATATAATTACAAACATCGTTGGCGATTTCCATTATATATACTAAATTTATTTCAACGATATATCCATGTTTTCATAAACATTTCTTGCGATTGAATAACCCAAATCAAGCATAAATAATTATGCACTTTGGGTTCTAAAGGTTTCTTAATCACATTCATGGTCAACTTTGACTCGGATTGTCTATTCAACCATGTTGACTTTGGTTAGACGTCTCATAATATAATAAGAAGAAATAAGAGTGACGATCATATAAAAGACATGTGCATACGAGCACTCTTCTACACCGTCTAAAACAACGATGAACAAATGTTAGATTCGATAAAATCCATCTAACAGCTTAATAAATTAGTCGTTATTATCATGTCTTATAAAAAGTTGTTTATATTTTAGGTACACATAATTTAAGTGTATTTTACATTGGGTTTATATATATATTTTGCATAAAACATATTGGGTACGAAATTGGGTCTTGACCATTTGGTCAACAACATTGTCCAATGTTAGTCGTCCCTCAGTAAACAAAAATTAATTATATCTTTTTTGAGTGAACACTAGCAATATTTTTAATAACCGATCATGGGATGTGTTTTCAATTGCAGATTATAATGGATTGTAAAGGATTTTAGAATCAAGGAATGTTCAATTAAGGATTTAAAAGAATATGTGTAAATCCATGGGTATCCAATATGGTTTTAAAATGACTGTTTTAAAATCCATAAAAATCAACGGGTATTCAATTTATTTTTTTTAAAGTACACCAAAATCAGGGGTATTACAAAAATAGTAAATTTTGATGGATTTGGCAAATGTAGGATGGTTTACCCATGGGCAGTCGCTCGGCTGCTCTTGGCCTATGTTCACACTTACGTTTCATATATCAAAATCCAAAAATAATAGAGTTGATGTTAGGCTTGAATGGAGATTTTTACTCCAAGTTTTAAGAAGGTTCGGCTTTGAGGAAAATTGTATTTATTAGATTTTTCACTGTATTTCTTGCTTATATAGAACGAGCTTTTCTAAACTGGTAGATTTTGAAGGACTTGCGAGTGGGAGGTATAAATACCAAAAGCACTTCCAAATCCAACAATCCCCCCCCCCCCCCCCCCTCAGATTTCAACATATTCTCTCTCTCTTCAAAATATGACTAGAGTCCCACCAAGATAACACAATCCCGCTACCTTCTCTCCTTCAAAATTTTGTCATGGAGAGCAACTATAGTTTCAGATATGTGGAGAAAATTTTCAAACGCAAGAGCAACAGCGAGAGAATGCTAATGAATGGAGGGAAACTAATATCTTTAGACATGCGGAGAGATGTTGTTAGTGTTGGGAGTCAACACTGAGCAAATGAATGGGATGGTTTTGCTGGTTTATTTATCTATTTTTATTGGAGAGTTATTTGCATTGTTTTTCTTTTCGAAAAGGAAAAAGGTGTTTGGATTGCATTTGGACCATCTTCAATGTATTTGAATGTTCTTTTGTGTACTTTAAAGTAAAATTCTCGTAGTACACAAATGGTTGTTTAATTGATGGTGTGGATGCAAATTTTCACTGAATCATGTGCAGATCATGCATAGCAATTTGTATAAGATAAACATTAATTATTGACACTGGTGTGGTGCCTGCCACAGGGACTCGGATGCCAAAGTTAGAGCAATGTCTTTAGAAAAATATTTATTTTTCTATATTTGAAGAGAGAATTGTGAATCAAGAAAGAGTTACCTCCAGATGGTTTTGTGTTTGGCTATTTATAGAGGCAAAATGAGTAAACTACTAGCAGATGAGTGAGACACGTGGCAGATTAGTAAGACACATGGTAGATGAGTGAGTCATCTGCTTGCAGGCGGTTGTAACTTCTCTTAGGTAGTTGTAACTTCTCTTCGATAGTTATAACTTCCGTAGATAGTTGTAACCTCTTGTTGGTGGTTGTAACTTCCTATTTGGAGACACTTTTCCTGCAAGCTTATGTGCTCAACTGAGCAAGGTGGTCAGCGATGGACACTACTCCCATGCTGAGAAAAGAGTGTTCCGCCGAGTTGTATTGGCCCTAGACTTGGGCTGCATTGGGCCCAAACTTGGGCCTTTTCTATTTGTAACTTCCATGGGTAATTTTCGGGCTTTTCGAAAACCACTCAATTCTTTGGGCTTCCTTATCCTGTTGGGTTAAGGATTATTTTTTGCTCCCACAAAATGCCTCTCATCTCCTTTGCTTTTGAGTTGACCGTTTTTCTTTTACTTCTTACTTAAAAGCAGAGGAGATGTATTTTCACTGAGAAGCCCGCCAAAAATAAAAGTAGAATGCCCATGTTCTTGTTGACGTATTTATCTCTATTGATACAAGTAAATGATCTGCATGCATGTAGAGGCTTATGATGTTGTTGAAATGTAATTTGCTAAAGACAAAATGATATGCATGTAGAGGCTTTTGCTGCAGATGAGGTGATGTATCGGATGAGTCATACATAATCATTTCATGGGCTCTTGGACTTTGTCTTAATTTTGGATCATCCATGGGTGCATAAAACAAGTTCTGCTCTGGCATCCTGATGATTTGATGACCCATCCACATATAAATGCAGTTGACCTGCCTCTATTTCAGTATGAGTTGATAAGTCTTCATTTATTTAAGGACGAGACACTGATCTGCTGACTGATTTTGTTTCCGCGGTTGATGAGGGAATGAATTATGCTAAAGCTTGAGCCTTTAAAGTTGTCCTAGGCCGGTAGATAAAGTCGTATTGGCTCAACTCTATCGCCTATTTCATGAGTTTTTCACAAGCATCCGGGAGGAACTTGTGCGCCCAACGCTTCACTGACGAGAATTGAGCTAACTGCTACATTTGAAACTGCCAAGTAGATTTATATGTCCTCTCCTGTATTTGTGTGCCTATCTAATCAAGAATCGATCCAAATTTGTTGCTCCACTAGTGAGACTTTGAATTTCTTTTGAAGTTGATGGTCACTTCATGTCAAGTAGTGGTCTTCTTTGTTTTTATGATCCCCAAACTTTGTGTATGTTTGTTGGTCTGCTGACTTAGAAATATTTGCATTAAGGGCACAAAAGCTTGATTGGCCCCTTTCATGAGTTTCCAATATGCTTAAGTCGTAATTTAAGCACAACTTGAGAAAATTAATCATGAATTCAAATCTATTTATCTTGGAAATATTGTGTGAACTGCTGACTACTTGACAAAACTTAAAGTGATTTAAGTAATCCCGAATAAGATGCTTCTATGCTCAGTGATTGATTAATTGAATTTGCATTTGGCCTGTGTGGTCTACTAATCACTTGACTAAACTTAAACGGATTTAAGAAGTCCCGAGTAAGATGTTATGCATTGAATTACCAACTCACTGAGAGTGTCATCCCCTACTGAGGCATTTTGCATGTGTGGTCTATTGACCACTTGACTAACTTAAACAGATTTAAGTAGTCTTGAGTAAGATGTTTTTATGCATTGAATTACCCACTCACGGATAGTGACATCCTCTACTGAGATGTGATCCTCTATTGAGGAATTTTGCTTGTGTGGTCTGCTGACCACTTGACTAAACTTAAACGGATTTAAGTAGTCTTGAGTAAGATGCTTTTATGCATTGAATTACCCACTCAATGAGAGTGTCATCCTCTACTGAGGCATTTTGCTTGTGTGGTCTGTTGACCACTTGATTAAACTTAAACGGATTTAAGTAGTCTTGAGTAAGATGCTTGTATACATTGAATTACCCACTCACAGAGAGTGTCATCCTCTATTGAGGTGTACATAAATATTTGTATTTCTGAATGTCTTCTTTTGATGGACATGTAGAACGAATTCTCCTATTTCACTATTTCAACTGAAGAAGATGTGTTCTCTGCTTAGAAGCAAAATAACATATCCACTACTGAGGTATATGTAAATATTTGTTTGAAATTTTTTTTTTTGCCAGATCTCCTTTCATTGGTGGTAGTCTCTTCCGCCAAGGTTGGTTCTTCTTGTGGAGAATTTGATTGACCAGAACGAAAAACTCTGTGAATGTTCTATCGGATAAGGAGTCTCTTGTTGAAGAGATAAAATACAATAAAGAGATAAAACACAATCAAGTTTTTCTGATATGTACATTGCATATTTTTTCTACAAAACAAAAAATAAAAAGGCTAGAACGCCTCAGCTTCAATCCACGTTGTGAAATTGTCGGTTGCCACAGTCATTAGATTCTTCTGCATTGGAGAATTTGATTGATCAAAATGGTGAACTCTGTGCATGTTCTACTGGCTGAGTCTATTATTGGGGAGCGTGTTCTACGCTTGTCACCCTTGTTCTTTTTATCCTCCTTCTAATCTGCATTTTTTGTGCAAGTTGACTATCTTTCTCAAGTATATCTGGTGCCTTAGCACTATTTTTTTCGTCATCCCACAATGTATAACATTCTGTCATGGCGAAGATTTCGGCAAGAATTTTGTCTGGTTTCATGGTCAATTTGCCATACAATATGTGATATGCGGGCAGACCCTTCTTGAAAGCTAAGGATGCAATTTGGTCATCACACCCATTTATGCTCGCTCTTTCTGCCTTGAATCTTTTGATGAAGTCTTTGAAAGATTCATTTGAATTTTTCTTTATGTTGAAGAAGTGATCAACGTGTTTTTTGATGGTTCGATAGTAGGAATACTCCTTTGTGAAAACAAGGGAGAGCTCCTCAAAGTTGTTGATTGACCGAGGGGTCAAAGTGTGGAACCAATCTTGGGCCACTCCTTGTAAAGTCATAGCAAATATTTTGCACATAAATGGGTCATCATTTTTGTTCGGAGTCATGACACTTCGAAAATGCTTCAAGTGTCTATTAGGATTAAAATCTCCTTTGAAATGAGTAAAGGTCGGTATGGTAAACTTTACCGGTGGAGGATCCCCTTAAATGTCATTTGTAAAAGGCGAAATGTTTACCAAGGCCACCTCTCTGCACAAAGCATCATCTGGATTTTCCATGACACACGAGTTCTTCAACTACTCGTTGATTATTCGTGCTACATCATCAACTTTCAAGGGGCTGGGTACATCATGCTGATCGGCTGCATGGTAGGGCAATCTATGCCACTCAGCAACATGGCAGTTTCGGGACAATTTAATATCATGATCCAAATCTGATCCTCTGCGTTGTTCACATCCATCGAAAATTATGTCTTCTGCACCGACTACTCATATTTGGCATCATTTGTGACCCCAACCTTGAGTGTACAGTTGCTTGGGAGCCCAACCTTGAGAAGACTATTGTTTGAGGCCCGAGCCAAGAGGGAACATTTGCTCGTGGCCCTAATCTTGAATGACTGCTTCAAGATAAATTATTTTCCCTCAGTGGATGACTATTTCTGCTCCCATTCACACGGTCTGTTGGCAAATGACGATGTGTCTTCTACGTTGGTTGTATACTCACTAATTGCTTTACCACCAGAGTTTGGTCCTTCAATATTTTAGCTAAATTGGTGATCTAACTTGCGAGATTTTCTTATTGTTTCATTCCATTGGGCTCGGTTGTTGGGCAGAAATTTGCAATTGATGATCAGCCAATGGTGGTAAACCTACTGTCAGTGGTTGTCCGGCCGAAAGTGGCTGAACCCATGGCGATGATGGTGGTCTGGTTCTGGCAGTTGATTGTTCAACGTTATTTTTGCTAGTTTGGTTTCGAGTTCCCACCATTGTGTTAAAAAAGAACTCTAAAAAGTGTCTTTGAAGGAAAATTCAAATTGAATGAAAAAAAAATTATGAATGGAAGAGAGCATGCTATGAGTTTGATTCAAGCTCTCATTGAAAGAACTAATTTGTAGATGCAAATTTTCACCAGATCACGTGCTAATTGCACGGAGCAATCTACATAAGATAGACATTAATTATTGACATCGATGTGGTGCTTGCCACATGGACTCGAATGCCAAAGTTAGAGAAATGTCTTTAGGAAAATATTTATTTCTCTATACTTGAATAGAGAATTGTGAATCAAGAAAGAGTTACTTCCAAATGGCTTTGTGTTTGCCTATTTATAGAGGCAGAATTTGTAAATTGTTGGCACATGAGTGAGTAATCTGCTTGTAGGTGGTTGTAACTTCTCTTAGATAGTTTTAACTTTTCTTCGGTAGTTGTAACTTTCGTAGATAGTTGTAACCTCATGTTGGTAGTTGTAACTTCTTGTTTGGAGACACCTTTCCTGCAAGCTTGTGTGCTCAGCTGAGCATGTTGGTTAGCGCTGAACACTACTCCTCTGCTGAGAAAAGAATGTTCTGCCGAGTTGTATTGGGCTCAGACTTGGGTTGCATTGGGCCCAAACTTGGGCTTTTTCTATTTGTTATAACTTTCGTGGATAATTTTCGAGCTTTTCCGAAACAACCCAAATCTTTGAACTTCCTTATCCTATTAGGCTAAGGATTGTTTTTAGCTCCCACGGATGGTTTAAATGATGTTTTATGCTTAATGTAGGCATGGAAAATAATGTAGGAGATATTCTTTCATGGCTTCATATGACTAATAAAATTCTTCACATTCCATATCAAAATCTAATCCTTATGCAGATTCCATACCAAAATCTAAATCTAATGCTTATGTAGATTCCATACCAAAATCCATATCAAAATCTAAATCAAAATCTAATGCTTATGTAGATTCTATACCAAAATCCATATCAAAATCTAATCCATCATATCAAAATCTAATCCTTTAAAATCCATTAAAATTTTTTGAAATCCCTTCAAATCCATGAATTTTAAAGTCCTTCACATTCCATTGAAGTCATTGTATGTGGTTGAGAATTGATTACTTTTTTCATTACCTATTAATTCACATACAAAACTCTCAGTGCTTGCAACCCCTCATATCTATTTAGGGATGACAGTGGGGCGGATTTTCACGGATATCCGCCCCACTCGCCCCGTTTGGGGCGGATTTGGTAAATGGTCTGTGGAGGTTGGGGCGGATACGGATTTCAAATTTTTATCTGTTTATTAATTGGAGCGGATACGGATTTGGCCATACCGCCCCACAAATATCCGTTTAATCGGTAAAATTACAAAAATGCTCTTCAACAATATAAAGAAAATAAACCCTAACCTCACATTGTCATTTCTCACTCGAAGCTGTTGAAGAGGCCGCCTCACTCTCCCCCACCTTACTCTCCTCCCCCCTCCCTCTCCCCTCCCTTTCCTGGCTTCCCCACTCGAAGGAGCCGAAGAGGTCTCACAGTCGTCTCGTTCTTCTTCTTCTTCTCTTTTAAAGTTCGCAGTGAAGAACTCAAGAACAGAGCATCATAAGATCTCAGATCAGTGAACGATCAGTGCACCATCCTCTGCTTCTTCATCAGATATCTCAAATCAGTGCACCATCCTCTGCTTCTTCATCAAATATTTGGATTTGAGATCTGAGATCAAAGATCAGATTCTTAGATTCTCACAGTCGAAACCTCTCACCTCCATATCCGCCTTCCTCTCCCCATCAGAGATTGAGATTTGAGATCCGAGATCTGATCCATCAGAGATCTCAAATCTCATAGATTCTTTAGATTGATTGATTTTTTTTTTTTTTTTTTTTTTGTAATTTGTTGTATGGTTTTTTGTAAATTTTTTTTTATAAATTTTGTATGTATGAATGAAGTATCTTTAACTGTAGATGTATCTTTTACTGTATGTATGTATGTATGTATGTATGTATGTATGTATGTATGTATGTATGAATGATGAAATTTTTTTAACGGATATGTGGGCTGGGTGGATATCCGCCAATCCGTGCAGGACGGAGGTGGTTTTTAAATAATTTTGTAAACGGATTGGCGGGGCGGATTTGGGGATCCGTTATTCCTGACGGGGCGGGGATGGATTTGATCAAATCCGCCCCAATCCTCCCCGTTACCATCCATATAGCTATTATGTTTACTAGCGCTCAAGTGCTCTACGTGCATAAATCTCTTGCCTTTTCTCTGCATCTTATGGTGTGAGATCGCCATTCCTTTTTTGTTAGTTGTATTTCAGTCCATCTTTTATTGTGTGATATGTTACCATACTTTGTGTTAACAGTTGCATTTGGTTGCTATACGCAGGATCAATAAATATCAGTAACTTGTCGATAAAAAGTGTGTGTCCATTTTCTTTTTATTTCCCAATGTGGACATAATGTATTGAATGCGACTACGAGTCAAAATGTGATCACAAGAAATGGGAAAGAAAGAAAAATATGGTCCACTCTCATCTCATCAATGGATAGCATCATAGCAAGGCAATATTGGCAAAAGAACAAATGTGGCACCAACATATCACTATTTTAGTTGGACTATCTGAGTTGACATATCAAGTTGTGAACGGAAGATGGGATGATTAGGCCGCATTGCTAGTTAGATGGAGACTTTTGACCCATAACTTGTTTATTTTATTTGTTTGGAAAGTTCAATACGGAATAACATCTGGAAATTTTAAAAAGAACAAACAACAACAAGCAAAGCCCTGTCATTAATTAATTGCACTAATAATCGAATTCGTTGAAACTTGAAAGTGTCTAATTGCCTGCCATTAACTAATAGACCAGGCATTGTAGGATCCATGGCTAATTCATCATGAATACGAAGGAATGGTAATTTCTCTAAAAGGCTTAGGTGGTGTGGGGTTTTTTTTCGTTGCTATTAGGGAGTGGACTATTTTGTTATAAACCTTATTAGTGACGACTCTTCATTATTTGATGTGTGACCATTCAAGCCAACACTATCCCAACAAAATTGTTATCTGAGAATATAATAAGTGATTCACTCCCTAACAGCACTGAGAATCTTTTAACAAATAAAACCCCACACTTGGTGTGCGCACGTGCTTTGTATTTGTCGACAAGATAGAAAAAAAAAAAAAAACAATGATTAAACGTATAATATGCTTAATTCTGAACTTTGATTTTCATCTTTGCAAGCAAATCCTGATCAACACAATACAAAGCCAGATAATAAGCGTGTTGGAAGCAAAATTAGAAGTATAGCAAACCTTCATTTTATTCAAATATGTTTAGTTATACACATAATAAAATCTGGCGCAATCATAAAAATCACAATAGGATTAAAACAAAATTTTGTTAGACATCAGAGTAAACAATAGCAATCAAATTATTAGTTTCTTGGATTTGATATTCAAATGAGGCTGCCAATGAGGCCTCTCTTTTCTAACATTTCTTTCACTTTATTAGCTTTTAACACTTTTTCAACACAATTCTGTAAGTTGCCAACTTGCCACATTCCTAGACCGCCGGTTCTGTTTGTGTCTGCACCAAATGCTATTTCAATGGCAGCTGTTGCTAGATTCTATTTAGCACGACAAATACAATGTAGATATGACATTTCAAAGCTAGTTGAGGTTTTAGCACCATCCTGATTTCTCATAAAATCAGTCACTTTACCTTCATTTATCATACTAATAGATGGAAAAAAAAAATAGATAAATAAACAATTGCATGTTTTGATAGCTCAAGGCATTGAAATGGTTGATGAGTGCAGATTGCTCTCATACTAGCGCAAAAGTCTTTTAGACTGCATAGCCACTGGAAAGGGAAAGCCCTACAACCATTCTGTCGTCTCAAGGGTGGCAAAAGAGACCAAATCAACTAGCGCTACATGTGAAATTGAGTCTCACCGACTGATATATCTTCTCCCAACTATGTTGTGGACACCCAAATTAAATAATCACAACTTGAAGAGGTCGAAAATGACTAATAATAAATACATATAATTATATACATGTATTACACGAATTTTATGATTTCATCATGACTCACTAGTTACGAAGGGCGGATATAGGATTGCAGATGAAGGGGGGCAAAAAAATTATAGATAATTTAATTCCTAAAATAAATAGATAAATATGATTAAAATAGAGTTTTAAAAGTGTTACAAGAGAAACATACATAATGAGTCTATGTAGATGAGCATTAGATTTATGTAAAAGCTCTCTGCGGGTTTTCATGTTCTGGTAATGCTGCATAATCACCTCATCATCGATGCCATTAAATATATCTTTCTCAACATATGTAATCAAACTATTTGTCATCCACTGATCACCCATACGATTACGTATCGATTTTTGACAATCTTCATAGCAGATTCCCAAATTATCAAATTTGTAATGTAAATCAATAATTAATACATGAAAGAGAAGAAACTTTACCAAATATCAAGAACTTGAGATAATGGCCTTTTCAGCAGATGAAATTAAATACTCACTTAAGCTTTAAGAATCAAATACCCACTTTGTCAAAGCCTAAACAAATTAAATTAAATTAAAAATCAAATATCAAATTCCCCTGTATAAAGATAAGATAATAAATTAGATGCTTAAACAAACATGAAATACCTCATTAAAGCTTGAACAAATATGGAACAAAAGAAAGGAATTTACCCCTTTGTTTGATTGATTAGAATAATATTTTGAATAAATTTTAATATAACAATCCTTTCATTCATCTCTCTCTCATTTATCTTTTTTATCAAACCCAACCCCATACGGCCAAACCAAACCCACACTCAAGCCTCACTTCACTCTTCATCTCACATTTTCACTCAACCCTCACTCTTCATCTCTCAGAAAGCTCAAAGCAGGGGATTTTTCGTCTCTTCATCTCACTCAAACTCACTTTTCATCTCTGAGAAAGCTCAAACCAGGGGACTCTTCATCCCACTCAACTTCGTTTCTAAGAAAGCTCAAGGCAGAAGACTCTTCATCTCACTCAAACTCACTCTTCATCTCAGTCAAGTTCACTCTTCATCTCTGAGTTTGCTTTCATCAGATTCAGAGAGATCAAGAGATCGAGGAGTTTGTTTGAGTTTGCTTTCATCAGATTCAGAGAGATCGAGAGATCCAGTTTGTTTTCTTCAGACTAAGATCGAGTTTGTTACATCAGATTCAGTGAGATCGAGAGATCGAGTTTGTTTTCATCTGAGACTCAGAGAGATCAAGTTTGTTACATCATACTCAGTGAGATCGAGAGATCGAGTTTGTTTTCATCTGAGACTCAGAGAGATCGAGTTTTTATCAGAGATTTTGAGTTTGTTTCATCAGACTCTGAGGCGGATCCATGAGAGATCGAGCTTGGTTTCATCATAGAGAGATCGAGTTTCTGATCTCTTTTGATTTTCTGATCAAATCTCTCTCTGATCTCTCTGAGATCTCTCTGATCTCTCTAATCTCACTCTGATCTCTCTGAGATCTCTCTCTGGTCTTGCTTTGATATCTCTGAGATCTTGCTCTGATCTCTCTGAGATCTTTCTCTGATCTCTCAAAGTTGATTCGTTGTTTCAATTTTGGATCGCCAAAGAGGGAGACAAAGACCAAGGTAGGAAGAGATGTTAAAGCTTAAGGAGATTTTGTTGTTGTCCACTTGTCCTGTTGATTTCATTTAGAACCCATAATCAAACAAACTCACCTTGTTTTGCAGGGATGGAGAAGAGCTATTGTTGAGGACCGAAGGCGTGGAGGCGGAGATTAGAGGCGGCAACTCAATTTTTTTCGTTCAATTGATATACGTGATTTGTTATTGTAATTCTTGGTTTTATAAGGGGGGCAAGATAAAATTTTTAAGGGGGGCAAGATTGAAATTGTATATGCTCTGATAGATTTTTTTCAAAACCTAAGGGGGTCTAACCCCCTTACCCAAGCTGTAGGTCCGCCCTTTACAGAGTTTATGAATTCTTTTATTGGTTTTACATATTTTAGAGGTATCGATAAATGCTAAAGGAAATGGGACCACAGTATAAGCTTTTAAAATCAACTTACTTGAAGCTTTATTATTATCAAATGAAATAAAACAAAAATCAGTTCACTTTCAAGAATATTTTGTACATTCAATTACTCAATTAACATGTTTATTTTATTCTATTTTCGCGAAAGAGGAGCGGCAATTTTTTTCTATAAAACCATTCCCTTCCTTGACCATAAAGGCATAACCATAGTTGTGTGATTTGAAAACAAAGAACATGGGCTCTTATTCAGTAACTGAAATGCCTCATGCTGTTTGCATCCCATTCCCAGCACAAGGCCATATCAACCCTATGCTTAAACTAGCAAAACTTCTCTACCATAAGGGCTTCCGTATCACTTTTGTTAACACCGAGTTCAACCATAATCGCCTAATTAAATCTAGAGGCCCAGATTCTGTGAAAGGCTTGCCTAGATTCAGATTTGAGACGATCCCAGATGGTCTCCCCCCATCCGATATTGATGGCACCCAAGACATCCCGGCCCTATGCAAGTCCACTACAGAAACTTGCATAGGTCCGTTTTGTGATCTACTCACCAAGCTAAACAACTCTCCATCTTCTCCTCCTGTTACATGTATCATTTCAGATGGTGTCATGAGCTTCACTTTACAAGCCGCGGAGGAACTTGGCATCCCTGAAGTTTTGTTTTGGACTACTAGTGCTTGTGGGTTCATGGGCTATTTTCATTACAAGCACCTGGTGGAGAGTGGTGTTGCACCATTAAAAGGTGTGTTTCTTACTTTCTTCTATCATTTTATTTTATTTTATTTTTATGTTTTTGGGTATAAATACAAATGTCATAAAATAGAAACATTAGGGATATTCAAAGACAACATAAGCTGTCTGTTATCAACCTTGCTTAGCCAACCAGTCCCACTTGATTTTCATGCACAAAAATGCATTCTGACTATTGTCTCTTGTTATGTGTTTTACAGATGAGAGTTATCTAACAAATGGTTGCCTTGATACACCTATAAACTCCATCCTTGGA
Organism: Berberis vulgaris; assembly: GCA_963556465.1. Lineage (NCBI taxonomy): Eukaryota > Viridiplantae > Streptophyta > Magnoliopsida > Ranunculales > Berberidaceae > Berberis > Berberis vulgaris. The sequence goes on from OY747125.1 coordinate 93,052,075, forward strand.
ATGAAAGATATTCGCCTGAGGGATATTCCGTCCTTCATTAGAACAACAGATGTCAACGACTTCATGATCAAGTATCTGGTTCAAGAAACTGAAAGAACTAAAAAGGCCTCTGGTATTATTATCAACACATTCCATGATTTCGAAAGCGAGGTTTTGGATGCCATGAAGCCTCTTATGCCCCCTGTCTACTCAATAGGTCCTCTACAATTGCTCACGCAAGAAACATCCGATGATGACAGGCTAAAATCACTTGGAGGAAATCTGTGGACAGAAGACGAGGAGTGTATTGAATGGCTTGATACGAAGCCTCCTAACTCTGTTGTGTATGTAAATTTTGGAAGCATAACTGTCATGTCTTCCCAACAACTCATCGAATTTGCTTGGGGACTAGCTAACAGCAATCACCATTTCCTATGGGTCATTAGACCAGACCTTGTTAGGGGTGAAGGATCAATTTTGCCTCCAGAGTTCACAACAGAAACCAAAGAGAGGAGTTTGATATCGAGCTGGTGTCCACAAGAACAAGTCCTTAAACATCCTTCTATAGGAGGATTCTTAACTCACAGTGGATGGAACTCAACATTGGATACAATATGTGGTGGTGTTCCTGTGATCTGTTGGCCATTTTTTGCTGAACAGCAAACAAACTGTCGATACTCATGTACTCATTGGGGTATAGGGATGGAGATCGACAACAACGTCAAAAGAGATGAAGTAGAGAGTCTGGTGAGGGAATTGATGGAAGGGGGGAAGGGTAAGGAGATGAAGAACAGAGCCATGGAGTGGAAGCAGATTGCAGAAGAGTCAACTAGACCAGGTGGATCTTCCTTTGAGAATTTGGACAAATTGGTCGATGAAGTGCTACTACCTTTCCTAAAATGAAGCAATTAAAATAGCGGTAGACCTTGTTTTCCAGATATTTGTCTCGTGTCAAATTTATATGTATTTCATTTTACATGTTGGCACCCTAGCCCTTTTTGTTTTTATTTTTCTGTTTTTGATTTTATTTTTATTTATTTATCAAACAGGATACATTTATATAGGGGTGGGCACGGGACAGGATGGGATAAGATATACCCATCCCTATCACATCCCGTTCATACGGGATCGGGATGGGACGGGATGGAAAAAACCCCATCCCGACCTCGTCCCATCCCAAACGGGCTCGGGACGGGACGAGATCAGCGTGCTCCCTGTGACTGCAGCGAAGATTATCATCATATAAGAGCGTGAAAAATAACTTTTTTATAATTAGATATAGATGTGGCATGCAAATATAAAAGTAGCCACTAAATCCCCTAACAATGAAGTCGAGTGGGTTTGACTTTTAGAAAATGACATGATAAATAGGACCCACTAAGAGTATTGTGTCGCTGTGATGGCCTCCCAACTGATTTTACAATTTAATTACTGTGGGAAACAAAATTCATGGTTCCTTGACAAAATGACATTTCATCTTTTGTTAGGGAAGAAATATAGACATATTGGTGATGCTCTAACATATTCATAATGGTTTACCATCTACATATATTGTAATTAAAAAAATTTATTTTTACAGTCCGGGGCATCTCAAATTCTTGGCTCCGCCCCTGAATGTTCCCTTCTGAATATGTATTACTCAGTTAATTGTCATTTTTCATCTTCACCTGTGTATTATCAATATTTTGAAGTTAAATAATTGGAGCCACTTTTATTGGGAATCCAAGCAACAGTCTGTTATCTTTCTCTTGCTTAATGAATATTTATTTCTCGAAGTAACATTTCTGTTACCACTGCAAACACCATGAGTTTCTATCAGTCATCTGTAAGTTTATATGAATAAAAATAAATAAATAAATAATAAATATTAATAAATTTTTTTTAAAAAATAGCTCGAGACGGGACGGGATTGGCCGGATTGAAAATCTTCATCCCATCCCATCCCATTCTAGAACGGGACGGAACGGGATCGGGATCGCGGGATGGAATGCCCACCCTAACATTTATATAGTTCCCAATGAATATTTTGACCTTGTAATTGGATTTGGAGACTAAAATTTTGATTCATCTCTCCGTCACTTTGATATGAATATATCACATGATTATGTTGTTAAATCTATATTACAATTCAGAGTGATGTTTTACTATTCATTGCTGACTGGGACAAAGTCAAATCGAAAGAATTAGAGATAAAAAATGGTTAGGATTAAAAGTTGGGAAATGTATTGAATTTAAGGGTTGAGATTCGTTTCTCATGATGGCATATTTGTAAATATAAAACATGTATAATGGCAAAATTAATAAAAAAAACTTTTTAAAAAAGTTGGTGGAATGTACATATGACGGAGAGAGAAAATATTGTGTTTTGCTTTTGCAAAATGAAAATTATCATAACTATCTACATCGTTATAGACTAGCGTATTACCCGTGCCTACAACACTCCTATTATTTTTTTTCTTATATGACTATTTATGTCTCTAAATTACTCTATCAATTTTATCTAAATCAATTAAATTAGATCTCCATTGAAAGTCGTATTTTAGCATGTAAGCTAAAAGGTTTCAAGGCATTAATACAAACTTTCCACCATTGTAAACTCCATCAAAATGTCCTCAAATTAGCTTGAATTTTCTCAAATTGGACCTTGGCCCAAGTCCCCAATCCCCACCAAATCACTCAATTAACACAAACCATTAGTCTTTCACATCCAAAAGCACCTCCTTTTTCCTTCTAATAATCCTTCAATTCGGTGAGTAAACAAAAACACACACACACACAGAACACATAAAAATAAACACTTATAAAGAAAAATTTATTTACTTACAAAATCACAACTTTCCCATCCGAGCACTCGATCCCAAGCCACGAACAATGATCCTTCTCACCATCACTATCCTTCCAATTCAACAAAGCCCCAAATGGATCCTCCACTATCATCTCCCTGAACTTCAACAAAGCCAAACCTGCACAAAAAATATGTGGGGAATTACAAAAGATATGTGGAGAATTCAAGAGATTGGAAGTGATTGAGTGAGTGAATTACGGAGGGGTTAGTAGGAAGAGGCAGATTTGCAATGGGTTGTTGATGGATCTTTTCGATTTCCTCTTCAAAATCGATTTCCTGGAACTCTTGCACACACTGCAAAACCCTAACTTGTTTTGTTTGCTGAAAGAAAAAAAAAAACCCTAACTTGTTTTGTTTTGCTGAGATGGTTTGGTGGGTTACCTTTATAGAGGATGGAAGTTGTGGTGCCTCCATCAAAACTTCTCTGCTTTGCTTGCTTGAAGAAAGTGAAGAAGAAGAAAAGGGGCAGAGGACTGAGATGGTTTGGTGGGTTACCTTTGTAGAGGATGGAAGTTGTGGTGCCTCCATCCAAACTTCCTTGTTTTGCTTGCCTAAAGAGAGTGAAGAAGAAGAAAAGGGGCAGAGGAGACGAAGGATGTTGTGAAGAAAAACCCTAAACCTTGAAAAGAGGGTGAGGAAAGTATCGTGAATGGAAGTTTTTACTTAAGTTCTACCAAGAGACAATGAATGGCACGTAGGACAAAAGACCAATGTGAATTGTAATATAGATTTTGGTAAAGTTAATATCATTGAAATGCATTTTTTAAGATCTTTCCAACAAAATCAATTATCAACACGAGCGCTAAAATTTTAAAAATATATATTCTATAATTAAAAAATATATAAAATATTTTACGTTTTTAATATTTTTCAAAGCAATGAGACGGGGCGATCATACCAGAAAAAATGAATCGAGCATTTTAAAGCACATTTAAACAAAAAAACTAAACTTCATATTTTGGTGAATTCAAAGATTATAGAACTCATTCTTGGCGGTTAAATTTTTTCCCAAACTGATTTAAATTTTACTGAGTCTAACTCTAAAATTTATAATATATATATTTACCTTAAAATAAGCTTCAAAATATTTAGCAAAAATTAAATTATACGGAGTGCCAACGGCACGGAACATACTCTAGTATATACTAATATATATGTACCTTACAACAGATACTCAGGACAGTTAAAAATTTTGGGCAAACAAGCAATATAATCGATAAAATATTAGCAATTCAGAGTGGTGTTTTACTATTCATTACTGACTGAGACAAAGTCAAATCGAAAGGATTAGAGATAAAAGATGGTTAGGATTGAAAGTTGAAAAATGTATTGAATTTGAGAGTTGAGATTCATTTCATATGATGTCATATTTGTAAATATAAAACATGTAGAAGGGAAAAAATAATGAAAAAACTTTTGAAAAAATTTAGTGGAATGTACATGTGGCAGAGAGAGAAAATATTGTGTTTTTCATTTAGCAAAATGAAAATTATCATAACTATAAACTTAGTATCGTTGAAATGCATTTTTGAAAATCTTTTGAATAAAATCAATGATCAATAAAAAGGCCAAAATATTAAAAATATGCATTTCATAATTAGAAAAACGTATAATGTATTACACGTCTTTAATATTTTTCAATATTTTTAAAAGCAATGAGACGGGCCGATTATACCATAAAAAAATGAGTTGGACATCTTAATGCAATTTAAACAAAAACCCTAAATTTTATGTTTTGGCGAATTCAAAGATTGGTGGAGAACTCATTCTCGGCTTTTAAAATTTTCCCCCAACTGATTCAAATTAGACTGAATAGGCTTACACTTCAATACTGATTGAGAGCGAAAATGGGATAGTGACGGAGATGTTCAGTACAAAATAATTAGCAAAAATAAAATTATGTGGAGTGCCAATGGCACGGGACATACTCTAATGTCCTGTAGAATAGTATTGTTTATCACTCTGCATGACTTGCACCTGCTGTTATATTGTAACTTCTCTCTACACCATATACCTAAATACAATTGATAGCAGATTTAAACAAACTACGTACTGACAGGATTTACTCAGGGTGTGTGTTTTCAGATTAAAATACACCATGAAAATGTCATGAGTGCTTTGATCCAGAGAGAGACCAACTAGGTGCATATATACGGTCTATGTGCGAATCAATGAACTAGAGTTCCCTTTTGTTCATAGAACTCATCATTCATATGGTTGGCATCTTCGACAGCTTGATGTAAAAAATGTTTTCCTACATGTTCATTTTTCTGAGACGTTTTACATGACATGTACTCAACCATCTTGTTTTGTAGATTGTAGTTATCCTCACCATTTCTATCACCACAATAAAGTTACATACGGCCTAAGCAAGCTCTACGAGCATGGTTTTAACACCTTTCTTATTTGCGTTTTTACAAAGTCGTGTTTATGACTATGTAACTATCAAAAATAACATCTACACTTCAATTAACAATCATTAAAGACCAAAGAAATACCTCTTTCACAAGACTATCTCTATTCCAAAAATGGCCAAAAATCTTTTTTTTGTTCTTGCAACCTTCTATTTATAGCAACTTACCCTAATCACACACTTGGACCAATCAACTAATGCCAATTGTCACAATTATAATCAAAACTTTCTCAACCTTTATTGTCACCTAATTGGCTTGCTATCTCGAGCCTCCTTGGCCCGAGTACCTGCCAATACACACATTATTTTCGATTTTCACAATTGCCCTCACTTTCTACTCCTTAAATGACCACATTAAGGACTATAGAAAGTAATCAATTCACTATTAATTGTGTGATGATCAGGTGGTGATGTTAATTCGAAATAGGTAATGTTGTTGTTCATCCTCTCGCACCGTTATTGCTCCAATATTGAAATCCTTAATTCCTCACCTAATTTTGTTTTAGTCTAACTAGACGTCCCGAAATGAGAAAGAAAGAAAACAAAATAGAATAAAGTAAGACGGGAAGCTAAGCAATGACTTAAAGTGACACTACACCAAATTGGCATTTTTGTAACAATCTAAAAAATAGTAACAGTTTTGAGCTATAACAATTTACAAAGCAATTTTACACATTTTAAAAAATAAAGTGATTCAATAATTGCATCACCACAAATAGTATGGGCTTACAAGTGATGCTATTCATGGTGATCTAATTTATTGTATCACTTTTTTTGTGTAACTATTTTTCATTTTGTTGACTAAATTTAGTTTTGACTTGAAATTGTTTGGTAAATTGTAATAGCTCAAAAGTGTTACTGTTTTTTAAGTTGTTACAAATATGCCAATTTGATGTAGTGTGAGGTCAGAAATCAAAAGAAATGCATCACTTTTATGTTATTGTTCTATATGGGCCACTCTCATCTCGTCAATGGGATAGCAAGGCAGTATCAGCAAATATTATTTTTAAGGAAAAAAAAATATAAAACAAAGAAAGAAGGCATTATAAGCAAAAGAACAAATGTGGCACCAATATAACTACTATGAGGTTCTGACTTTATTATAGAAAATAAATACAACATTTAATTGGATTATCACAATTGACATTCAGTTGTAAATGGAAGATGGGATGAGAAGGTTGCCTAGCTAGCTTATTGGAGATTTTTTACTTAAAATATTTATTTTGTGTGGAAACTGGATTAGGAAATATATATCTGGGAAGTTGATAAAAGAGTAAAATAAAGATAAAAAAATGTCAACACCAAGCAAAGCTCTGATGTTATTGCTCTAATATTCAAAATTGGTTGAATCTTGAAAGTGTGACTTCTTCTTCATCTTCTTCATGAGAAGTCACTGATTTTCAGTTGTGGCTGCCATTGACTAATATGCTGGGGACAATACCATAGATGGCTAATTGATCATGAATAGAAAGGAATGATAATTAATTAACTAACGGTGTTCGTCAGTTTTTATTTTTATTAAATTTAGAATTAGGTTGGGATCAAAAAGATATGAGAGGAACCAAAAGTATGAACTAATAATTATATAACTAATAACCAACCCATTGCTTCGTATTATTTGGATCCAATGAGCCAGTCACACCATATCACTATACCAACTGATATAGTTTTTAACAAATTAAAAATTAAAAATTAAAAATTAAAAATTAAAAATTATATATATATATATATATATATATATATATAAATATATATTTGTGTGTATCAGACATCTCTACTAGACTAAATTCATCCGTAGCTCCACCGTCCTGGTACGTCCTCTTCAAAGTGATGAATTATCAAGACAAGCGTTTAGAAGATGTCAAAAATACAAGGAAGATATCCTTTGTGTCGCATTCCTCAATCAATAATTGGTCTGCATCATCCATTTGCAAAATCTACATCAGCTCCCCTTTCTTACCTACATTATTCTTCGTTATCTCTCACTCCTTGGAATAGGTATCCAAATGAAGTAAATATTTGCACATTAATAAGCTTGACACTGGGTTAATCTGTAACAAAAATAATTTGGTTGTGTGGTTTTTATTGATACTTATTAGCATCCACATTGCACGAAGACTTGTTTTACCGTGCACCAAGGTACATGAACTTTAACAAGGTCTGGCATCCCATAGCTGCCCCTCCCCACTGGAGGTTATTTAAAAAAAAATAATAATAATAAAAATAAAAAAAGGTACATGAACTTTCACAAGTTTTTTCCCTCTTACCTCCTCTAGCCACATCACAATCTCCTCCATTAATTGCTTTTACTTGTGGCCAACACATTTACCGTAACCTTGTTTCAAATCTCATTTTCCCAATCTCACGACTAGGGCAGACCTAGGAATTCATATTAGAGAGGGTTAGGTTGTTATAATGTGCAAATAAATAATAATGTCATATATGTAAAGAGTACATCTAACAAATAGTGTTTATGTCATAGCATCTGCATATAAATCAAATTAATAATAAAGAATATATTATATTAGGGTGGACCTCTAGTGTTTTGAACCTTTTTAATCTTTTTAGGGTGATTTATGATGAGTGATTTCTACTAATCTATTTTCTTGCTCGTCTATTCAAAATTGCATAACCTTAATTTCATGTCCTCCTTAACCGTTTGTTCTTTCAATTAATTATATTAATCACATAAAAAACTTTTTTACCTTTTTAATGTACAGTAGATCATCGATAATTTAAGGATCGATAAATTAATAAGCTCGATTAAATAACATTTTTAGCCGGTCTCGATGGGGATAATACATGCTAAATTAATAATTTGCTAAATTTATAAGAATATATATATATATATATATATATATATATGTCTTACATATTATAAATTAATAATTTTCTAATACAAAGTGCTTATGAGAAGTCCTTGTTATTTCTTTACACTTTTGAAATGAGAAGCCATTGTTGTATGTATAATGCTTTGTGTTATTACTGCTATTGATTATTTAAATAGAGTTTTTGCTTGGTTAAATGTTCATAAAATGAAATACTATGGTACATTAAAGAATGTACAATCTATTCTGAAAAAATAAACACATTCTTGAACTTCACTTGATTAAATAAATACATAAATTTGTTAGCTTGTTAAACGAAAAACTAAATAGGATATATAATATTTAAGAAAATAAAGAGTACCCTTATAAATTAATAAGTTATTAATTATTCACTAAATTAAATTAATAGATTTTCCTTGGTCCCAAGACTATTAATTTATGAGTAATTATACGCAGCCCCTTTCAGTGCCTCTTTGAGGTTTTTTTTTTTACACTTTTTACCACTTCTCATGAAAATACAACCACAAATACCATCCGCATGAGGGTAGAAGTGTCAAAAATACCCTAAAGATACACAAAAGAGGCACCAAAAAGGGGCTGTATAGAATTAATATAGTGGTTGAACTATAATAACCTACTTTTTATAAATGTTTTATTTTTTACTTTTTTATTTTTTTATTTTTATTTATTTTGTTTATTTATTTTCAAAAGTTCATTCATGACCTACTTTGGAAAACGCCACTATGTTTTATCCTCCAAACCTTTTAATGGCCTTCAATGTGACACTTTTCATGAAAAGGTTCACGATTCTTTTGCTTTATCAAATCTCATGGTCACTTTTGCTCTATTATATCTTGAGGGTTTGTTTTTGGTTAGTGTCCTTTTTTTTTTAAATAATTGATTATCAAGTATCAAGATACTTAGGGTGGAACTAATATATATAGGCAGCGACTACACCACACCACCATATATATATTGGAGAGAGAGGAGATTTGCAAGAGATTTGAGTATGGGAAGAGATTTCGAATGGGGAAGGGAGAAACCATTGTCGATTTTAATGGTGAGGGGGAAAATGGATGGTTTTTGTTTATATATATGGTGTGAGAAAGTATCGTGGTGTGAGAAAGAAAGTAAGTGGCCTGAGAGAGTAGAATGGTGTGTGAGAGAGGAAATGGTGGTGTGGTATAGTCGCCGCCATATATATATTGGGAAAAAAATCAATGTATTGTGAAAATGTGTTTAACAAATTTAAGGCAAAAAGTAAAAAAAAAAAAATAATAAAAAATTGTTCCATAAACTCGTGCCTCTAATAAACTAGAGTAAGGAGTAAGTCTGGTCAGCCATCTTTGCTAGCCTTTTTTGGCATTTTTTTGTGTTTTTACACTTTTTACTCATTATCTTTAAAACACAACCACAAACATTATCTATAGAAGAGGTAGAAGTTTAAAATACAAAAAACCCAAAAATGCCAAAAAAAATGCTAGCAAACATGGCTGGCTAGAATTGTTGCTAGAGTAAGTCTAGCCAACCGGGTTTGGTAGCCATTTTTTGGGCAAGTTTTGGTTTTTTTACACCTTTTATCTATTTTCTTTAAAACACAACCACACACACCATTTATATAAGGGCTAGAAGTTTAAAAGAATAAGACTTTGCCCAAAAGTGGTTACCAAACTTGGCTGGCTAGAATTGTTGAATAAACTATTTTGTATCTTTTAACTAAAAAAGTTGGTGTGTGGTTTAAGCATCCTATATATTGAAGGACATTGAGGTGGATTATTGGGTGACTATGCGTGTGTTTGAATATAAGTCGATAAAAAATAAGAGAGAAAGGTAGCTACTACTCCACACCACCTAAAGTATTGTCCCATACCACCATATCAATTTTTTCTCTCCCACACCACCTACTTTATTTTCCACACCACCACTTTTCTCTCACGCCAACAATAAAAACTCAAAATTTAAAATGTTCTCCCCCCCCCCCCCCCCTCACTTCATCTTTTTTTCTTCCCTTTTTTTCTTTTTTTTCCTTTCTTCTCATCCCTCACTCTCTTCTCCATCAGACACCGCCATCACCACTTCTCTCCCTTTAGCCACCGCCACTTTTCTCCCTCCTGCCATCGCCACCTCTCTCACCCTTTTTGTCTCTGAAAATGGGATAGTGTCCCTGACTTACGACTAACTTATATGCTCGATCAAGACCAATTTTCAAGCTCATCAAAACACAAAAATTGTAGTACTCTGAGTTATCTAATAAACAATTTGAATCACTTGAAAATGTTTTGAAATGAGCAAGTTGTGGTCATTTTACTAAAGTCGCACAAATTTGAAAATTGTTTCAACACAATTTGGTAACTTGTCAACTTCTAAACTGTGGTCCAATCTCATTGAGCAATGCTCTTTTAACTTCTAAACACCTCAAAATACTAAGTAGAGTTGATCGACCATCCAAAGTTAGTCGAGTTTTTAACAGTATTGACTACTCATAAACTTCGTCGTGTAATAAGATAATATACCTCTATACGTGTTTGATAGTGTTAGGCATTGAAATGATTGATAAGTATGGATCACTCTCGTACCAGCACAAATGTCTTTTAGGTTGGAAAAGGGAAAGCCCATTATGTCGTCCATGGAATGAGTTTTTGCGAAATCTCGCCGAAATTTTCATTTTTTTTGAATTACGAAAAGAAAAAAAATGAAATATAAATTTACCTTTTTTCAAAAAAATTTCGGACTTTTTAAATTTTTTTCATAAAATTCAGTTATTTCACAAAAAACACATAACTCAGTAACCAAATTTTCATTTTCTCGAAGGATTTTTCCGACAAATTTCAGAGTTTTTTCATAAATTTTGAGTTTTTCTAATTATCATTTCGTCTAATTATTTATTAATTTTTGAAACAACCCCTTGATTTTCTAATTATATATTGATTTCATTTCTTGGTATTTAGGCTTCATTTAATGTGTTTAATAGATTTATTTACTTTGCATTTTTTTTCACATTATGTCATATACCATTTTCTTACACACCGAAATATTTCTTAAAATCAGGAGACTGAAATTAACCCGAAAAACGAAATCACAATCCTTGATGTCGTCTCAAGGGTGGCAGAGAGACCAAATCAACTGGTATGGCATACGAAAGCAGTCCCAACTTTGTTGTAGACGTCCAATTTGATTAATAACAAACTTGAAGAGGACGAAATGACCAATACCAACAATAACAAAAGACGAGAACAAAAATATGATTTGCATAATTGTAAATAAAGAAAAAAGCCATTAGAATTAATAAAATCAGTCTGTGGCTTATATGCTAAATACTATCGATATATAAATAAGGTAACTTCAATTCCACATGATTTCCTGACTCACCATGATCTCATTAGGTACGAGATTAGTATCATACATACACCGGCATACCAAATTTATTAATTATTGCAGTGTTCTAAAAATCGACCTAGGCGCTAGGCGTTAGAAAAACGCCTAGATTAATGGTTGGGCGGGTTCTGGGCAGTCTAGGCGGGTCTAGGCGATCTAGGCAAGGTCTGGGCGGCCTAGGCTGAGTCTAGGCGGTCTAGGCAAGTTTTTTTTTTTTTTTTAATAAGGCTGATTATGTTCTTATTTTATTTTTCTTTCCTTTTTTTTTTAAAATAAACAATTTAATTAATTATTTTTATTCAGTATATGTATGAATGTAGCAAATGATGATTACTTAATGGAATTCTCAAAGGATCTGCCGGTACCAATTTTAGTAATGTAGATTTTATCAAACATGACTGAGGTTATTCATGCAATTTGAAGAAAAATAAAAGAGTATGTTTGAATATTTGTCCACAAATTCAACTTTGTATAAAGTATCCATCATGACCAACTTCAGTCATTTGAGTTTTAATAAATTTTGTTCATGATTGTTAATTTTTCATGTTTTTAAATTTTGCATATGTATCTTGGCATTAAAATGGATGTAATTGATAATGTATTATGTTTTACTTTTGTAAATTATTAAAGTTATAATACAAAACCTAAGACCGCCTAGGTGCCACCTAGGCGCCCGCCTAAGCCCCTGGGCGCTAGGCACCTACTCGCCGCCCGCCCACCGCCTTGCGCTTTTTAGAACACTGAATTATTGTATTCGCTATATATGATTTTAGTGGTATGGATAGGAACAAATGCTAAAAGAAACGAGATAGGAACCCTACAATATAAATTACCAACCAAATTCACTTCTCTTAAATTACCAACCAAATTCACAAAGTTACAATTCAAAAAAAAACCTAAAATTACCTGGATGCACCGACGTTTGGATGCATTGAAGAATTTTCATAAATTATCAAATATAATATAACAAAAATTGTTAGTTCACTTCAAGGTCATGTGCACTTAAGTTGGTTTGTAGAGAAAATTTAAATTTATATAGAGAGAGGTAATTGAAGGGGATTGGTTGTGTTAGTTTCACACGGATCGGTGACGTGGTTTGGTTAAGTGCGTTGGATTGAGCTAAAGTTTTTGGGTGTTATTGACGGTTGAGATGAGGTTTCACGCGGATCGGTGACGTGGTTTTTTTTTAAATATTAGCCACGATTTTTTGCAGTAGCTAAATTCTTTAGTGTAATTTTTTTTTCAAAAAAACCAATTAGCAACGATTTTTTGCCGTCGCTAATAAAAAAATAATCTAAAACTTAGCCACGGTTTTTTGCCATAGCTAATTCTTTAGTGTATAATTTTATTTTTTGCAAAAAAACCAATTAGCGACGGTTTTTTGCCATCGCTAATAAAAAAAAATCTAAAACTTAGCCACGATTTTTTTGCCGTAGCTAAATTCTTTAGTGTAATTTTTTCTTTAAAAACCAATTAGCAACGGTTATTTGCCGTCGCTAATAAAAAAAATAATCTAAAACTTAGCCACGGTTTTTTGCCGTAGCTAAATTCTTTAGTGTATAATTTATTTTTTTTGCAAAAAAAACCAATTAGAAACGGTTTTTGGCCGTCGCTAATAAAAAATAATCTAAAACTTAGCCACGGTTTTTTGCCGTAGCTAAATTCTTTAGTGTATAATTTTTTTTTTCAAAAAAGCAATTAGCGACGATTTTTTACCCTCGCTAATAAAAAAAAATCTAAAACTTAACCACGGTTTTTTGCCGTAGCTAAACTCTTTACTGTATAATTTTTTTTTTGCAAAAAAACCAATTAGCGACGGTTTTTGCCGTGGCTAAATGATTTTGTGTATAATTTTTTTAAAAAAAAAACATTAGCGAGCTAATAAAAAAATAACTAAAACTTAGCCACGGCTTTTTGCCGTCGCTAATAAAAATTCTTTTAAGGACGGCTAAAATCTGTAGCTGCCAAGTTTTTTTTGTAAAACATAGGATGCTAAAAAACCGTAGCTAAGAAAATAATTTGCGATGCTTTTTTGCCGTCGCAAATTAATTAGCGTCAGTTTTTTATGATTATGAGTTGAGTCAGCTATCAAAAGCATTAGCAATGGTTTTTTGCCGTCGCGAATCTTTTAATTAGCGACGGTATCAAAAAACCGTCGCTAGTATTTGTAGCTATTGTAGCTTTTTTTGTAGTGAATGATTCAGTCATACAATAAAATTCAAGTAAACTGTTTATTTTATTTATTTTTTGGCAAAAGAGGTAGTCATTTTTTCTCTATAAAAGCTCTCCCTCACTTGATCACAACCATAGTTGTGTAACTTGAAAAACAAAGTCATGGGCTCTTCTGCAGTGGCTGAAATGCCTCATGCTGTTTGCATCCCATTCCCAGCACAAGGCCATATCAACCCTATGCTTAAACTAGCAAAACTTCTCTACCATAAGGGCTTCCATATCCCTATTGTTAACACCGAGCTCAACCATAATCGCCTAATCAAATCTAGAGGCCCAGATTCTGTCAAAGGCTTGCCTAGATTCAGATTTGAGACAATCCCAGATGGTCTCCCACCGCCTGATATTGATGGAACCCAAAACAGCCCAGCCCTATGCAAGTCCACTTCAGAAACTTGCATAGGTCCGTTTTGTGATCTACTCACCAAGCTAACCAACTCCCCATCTTCTCCTCCTGTTACGTGTATCATTTCAGATGGTATCATGAGCTTCACTTCACAAGCTGCTGAAGAACTTGGTATCCCTGAAGTCTTGTTTGGGACTACTAGCGCTTGCCGCTACATGGGCTATTTTCACTACAGGCACCTGGTGGAAAATGGTTTTGAACCATTAAAAGGTGCTTTTTCTGTCCTTATTTTTTATTTTTTGGTATAAATACAACTTTCACTAATAAATAGTAACATAACACTACACCAAATTGGCATTTTTGTAACAATACAAAAAACAGTAACACTTTTGAGCTATAACAATACACAAAGCAATTTTACACATTTTCACAAACAAAGTGATTCAATAACTGTATCACCACAAATAATATGGGCTTACAAGTGATGCTATTTATGTGATCTAATTTATTGTATCATTTTTTTTGTGTAGCTATTTTTCATTTTGTTGACTAAATTTAGTTTTGACTTGAAATTGTTTAGTGGATTGTAATAGCTCAAAAGTGTTACGATTTTTTAAGTTGTTACAAATATGCCAATTTGGTGTAGTGTAAGAGATGTTCGAAACAACAAAAGTACTTGCTTGTCAAGCTTTGCTTACCCAACCAGTCTGCCACTTGATTTTCCTTCAGAGAAATGGATTTTCACTATTGTCTCTTGTTATGTGTTTTGCAGATGGGAGTTATTGTAATGTTTTTGCAGATGAGAGTTATCTAACAAATGGTTATCTTGATACACCTATAAACTCCATCCCTGGAATGAAAGATATTCGCCTGATGGATATTCCGACCTTCATTAGAACAACATATGTCAATGACTACATGATCAAGTTTGTGTTTCAAGAAACTGAAAGAGCTCAAAAGGCCTCTGGTATTATTATCAACACATTCCATGCTCTCGAAGGTGAGGTTTTGGATGCCATGAAGCCTCTTATGCCCCTTGTCTACTCAATAGGTCATCTACAGTTGATCACGCAAGAAACATCCAATGATGATGGGCTAAAATCACTTGGAGGAAATCCGTGGACAGAAGACGAGGAGTGTATTGAATGGCTTGATACGAAGCCTCCTAACTCTGTTGTGTATGTAAATTTTGGAAGCATAACTGTCATGTCTTCCCAACAACTCATCGAATTTGCTTGGGGACTAGCTAACAGCAATCACCATTTCCTATGGGTCATTAAACCAGACCTTGTTAGGGGTGAAGGATCAATTTTGCCTCCAGAGTTCACAACAGAAACCAAAGAGAGGAGTTTGATATCGAGCTGGTGTCCACAAGAACAAGTCCTTAAACATCCTTCTATAGGAGGATTCTTAACTCACAGTGGATGGAGCTCAACATTGATGTGGTGGTGTTCCTATGGTCTGTTGGCCATTTTTCGCTGAACAACAAACAAACTGTCGATACTCATGTACTCATTGGGGTATAGGGATGGAGATCGACAACAACGTCGAAAGAGATGAAGTAGAGAGCCTAGTGAGGGAATTGATGGAAGGGGAGAAGGGTAAGGAGATGAAGAAGAGAGCCACGAAGTAAAAAAAGAGTGTTGAAGAGTCATCTAAACCAGGTGGATCTTCATTTGAGAATTTAAACAAATTGGTCAATGAAGTGCTACTACCTTACCTAAAATGAAGAAACTAAGGGTGTGTTTGATTGTTGTTTTTTCCAGGGAAAAGGAAAATATTTGCCTCGACGAACGTGTTAAGGGGGTTTGATTGTCTAAATTTTCTTTGGAAAATAACACCTCACATGTGTAGCAATACTGTCACAAAAGCCCTATTTTTTTTTTTCCTTGTCCACGAGATCATTTCCTAGCTCAACAATTCCTAGCTCTACCATAGGAATTGAAACCAAGGAAAACAGTGCAATAGATACTTGATAACATCCTCTTCTCTCCAACGTCTCACACAACAAAAGATCCGCGCCATGAACCAGAACAGAGCAACAAGCTCCTTTATCTTCTATACCTCTCTTCTCTTTCCTGTTCTTCTTCCACTGGTGGATCTTGTTTTCCAGATGTTTTGTCTCTGTCAACTTTATACGTATTTCATTGTGTATGTTCGCACCCTGGCTGCTCAAAATGTTGCTCATAGTGCTGCTCACATTGGCGCTCAAGGTGAGGCTCGCTGTCGGGCTAACAAGGGTGGTCGAAGTCGGGCTATTAAGGATGATCACAATGTTGTACAAGATGACGAAACTTTAGTGGACGCCGTAGTAATTGAAGCACCGAATATAAAACATATTAACTATTTGGTTCGTAACGCTAACAACGAAACCGAACTGAAGTCTGATACCGACATTGCAGATGAAATCAGTTCGGATGAAGAAGATTTGGATGAATACACCATTATGTCAAGAATAGTGTCAGGTTTAAAGACAGACCACATTCGATTAACGAAAAGATTCGATAAGAGAAATATGTCAATAGAAAACACGATGGACCATGACTACTTCAAAGACTTCAAGGTATTTCCTCGAAGATCATCTAAAATGAAGAAAAGTAACAGCAAGTACATGCATTGATCTAAGGGTTTGGTCAGTTTAGATGATATATTTGTCTAGTTTCTGTTTTATCCTTACCAATTTTGTATTATGTCCTGTTTTGGGACAAGTAATTAAGGTCTGGCATACCATAGCTACCTCTCCATAGTGGAGATTTTTAATAAAAAATAAAAATTAAAAAATTAAAAATTAAAAATTAAAAATTAAAAATTAAAAATTAAAAATTAAAAATTAAAAATTAAAAATTAAAAATTAAAAATTAAAAATTTATTAAAAAATTAAAAATTAAAAATTAAAAATAAATAAAAATAAATAATAAATAATAAATAAAATAATAAAAATAAAAATAAAAATAAAAATAAAAATAAAAATAAAAATAAAAATAAAAATAAAAATAAAAATAAAAAATAAAAAATAAAAAATGTTCGCACCCTGGCCACTTCATTTTTAGTTTTCATTGTTTTATTGTATTTTATTAATTTATCAACATTTAATTATGTGTGAGTGTTCAAGGCAAGCTCAGGTTAAAAGGACCTAAAATGGTACATTTATGCAATTTACCATGAAGATTTGACCTTGTAATTGGATTTGAAGACTAGAGGTTTGTTTTACCTTTCTATCACTTTGATATCAATAATCCCATGGCTTTGTTACTCATATGTAGCATACAAGAAGTTTCAAGGGCAGTTAAAAATTTTAGGCAAACTAGCTATACCCACTATGACAAATAGGAAATTATCGATGACTCTAATATGTATGTTAAATCACACATGTCGTGTACCGTAGATAGTGTTGTTTATCACTCGCATGATTTGCAGGTGTTGTTCTGTTGTAACTTTCATCTCCACTAAATACCTAAATATAATGGTTAGCAGATTTGAACAACGTACTACTACCACAATTTGTTTAGTGTGTGTTTTTCAGAATAAAATTGATAGATTTAACGGTGCGGAAGTAATAAACAAATAACATAAACTTGACTTGAAAAAGTTTCTTCAATCTGAAAATAATTATTTCAACTTAAAAAAAAAAAACTGTCTACAAACTTGATTTCTGACTAATTTAGGAAAATTTAGGGGTGGGCACGGTCCGGAACGATCTGGGATTGGGCTTGTCCCAATTCCAATTTTGATTCTGTGAAATGGAACGGTTCGGAATTAGAGTTTTTTCTTTTATTTGTAAAACCGGTTCATCCCAGACCAATTTGAATTGGGACGGTCCAGGACTGAACCATGCCATCATGTTTTCATGGATCAGTTTTGTTCAAGTTAAAAATAAAAAACCACTGAGCTTACATTTTAACAAGCCATTCATCCCCAGAGTCTCTAAAACAAAATTTCAAACTATCCCAGCCTAATCAAAAACCAAAAGCACTAATTTCAAACTATATGCACAAAATCGAAAACCCCATTCATCCCTAGAGTCGCTAATACAAATCTGGCTAGAAAAATTGAAATTTAAACTAAAACCAGAGCTCAATTTCAATGTTAAACATCCAATTAAACCCTAGAACACGAAAATCTCAATAAATCAACAACAGGGGTACCATTTGACGTGATCGTGATCAAGAAGCACTCTTGTGAGCTCCCTTGTTGCATTGAAATTAGTCCAAGCGATCCAGGTCAACAGTCACGAGAATAAAAAATGGACAGCTCGAAAGAGGGGTAGAAAGAGGCCAATAAACGAAACTATGGGGGGGGGGGGGGGTTCTTATAGTACCTGTTGCGAGGGTGTATAGTGGCTCGTTCACCTCTTATCTTTTAATTCTTACGCGTCATGGTAACCAGTTAAACAGTTGGTGCGATGACCATTATACCATTCTTTTTTATAAGATTGAACAGAGAACAGAGAGGATCGAAAGGTGCAGTGGTTATCGGTGGTGCTTGTCTGCTTGGTAGTTGATTGATGGTGAATGGCCAGCTGTGAGCTGGAGGTGGAAGAGAGGCGATTGAGATGAGTTAGAGCCTTAAAAGAGGAGAAATGAGAATGAAATTAGGGTTTTTTTTTTCTTTTACTTACTTTGCTATGGGTTTGGGTTTGGGTTTGGATTTGAATTTGAAATAGGTCTACTACACTAATCGAAACAGTTCGGGATGGATCGGGCCTGCATATCTAGAAATGATCTTATCCCAATTCTAACTGGTCTAGAACCGGGACCGGTATGAAAATATTAGAAACCTTTTTAGCATGGTTTGAAAAGGAATTTAACCATACCGGTCTGGACCAGAACGTGATGGATCGAGATTGTTGCGCACCCCTAAGAAAAATAAACTCTAAACCTAATAGTTGGGTCTTAACAAGGACTGAATTATTAATATAACTAATTCTAAAAATACTAATCCTTATACTAATATACTACCATTCCCCCTACTTCGTCCCCAGTACATATGCCCTTAGGACCACAACTAGGGTTGGCAGTTGGGAGGATTTTCACGGATATCCGCTTTGCCCCGCCTCTAATTAGACAGATTTGGGTTTGCCTTAACGGATTTCGGAGCGGATTCAGGGATCCAAATCGTATTCGTCATATATTCAGGGCGGATAGGGATTTGGCCATATCTGTCCCACGGATACCCGTTTATAGAGAAGTTATTACAAACATACCCTCATAACATTAAATATTATCCCTAACCCTAATTCCATACTTCAATTCCCTCTCTTTAAATCTCTCCATCGACAACGGACCCTCTACCAGGACCACCCCTGCTCCACGCCTCACGGCCTCGCATGCTTTCCTCTTCCTCCTTATTCGATTGCCTCCAAATCCCACCTTGAGAAGCATGCATGTAATCGATGAAAAACAAGCTCATGGTATCAAAAGATTTCACATAATCTATTTTGCTGACAAGGCCTGAGCCCACTTCTCATCTAATCATCTACGAGTTCATTAGCAATTAGAACCCCATCTATAATTTGTCATCCCCAGAAAGAGGTAGATTGGAAAAGGGAGATGAGTTGGGGCAACACCTCTTGATGTATCAAAGACAACACATCTTAATGTCTCAAGGACAACATCTTCGATATAATACTGGAAATGGAGCAATTCAAGCTAATGGATCAAAACTCTTCAATCTTTGTTTATTTTGAATCTCATGTAGAGATGTAGAGGATATTATGTGCAATGCCTTCTTTGTTGTGATTCACACATTACTTAAGAATTAATCTCACATGGGGAGTTAATATTTTTGTGTGATCTACAAAATCATCTGAAAATCAGAGGCAGTTAAAATACATATTGCAAAAATGGGCAATGGGCAACCATATATTAGTTGTTTTGTTTTTCTGGAACCTAAAGTTATGAAAGATGTTAAAAGTTAGCTTGTCTAGTTTAATTGTTATTTTTTTTCCTTAATTCAGAATATGGGATGACTATTAGTGGAAAGAATGTGTGAATATCTTTGTGATTATTCTGTAAATATTCAGAATATCTTTGTCATTATTATATAAATATTCCCTAGGCTAGGCTATGTTAAGATGAGTTGTATGATTGACATACTTTCCTAGCTTAGCTTATTTGCTACCTAGTTTAGCTTTGCTATTAATGTAATTATCTTTGTATATATCCCAAGGTTGCGGCCACTATCAATGAGAAGAAAAACATTCCCACAAAACTCTTTATGGTATCAGAGCCACTCAAGAACAGGAGCTCTAGTACCAACCGACGAACACATTATTTTTTTTTCTTTTCAATCGTTCTCCAGCGATTGACACCTTCGACCTTCAAACACGAAATCCGACTATATACAAATCGTCATGGGTGATGACAAGACAACAAAACCCCTCGACTCCACATCTCCATACTACCTCCATCCCTCTGGCGAACAACAAATCACAATCTGTCCAATTGTGTTACGTGGTGAGAACTACAATGAATGGGTTCGTTCGATGCGCAATAATTTTCGTGCAAAGAACAAGCTAGGCTTCCTCGATGGAACCATAGCCAAGCCGACGAAAGGAACTCCAGAAGAGTCCTTATGGGTGACGGTTAATTCTACACTCGTGGGATGAATTCATAATCACTACTAAAAAAATCCCCTTTTGCGACGACTCGTAGCGCGACGAGGGAAGTTTTGTCGCTCAAAATTATCTTGGCGCGACGACATATTTAATATCGTCACGCAATTACAAAAAATAGCTAACTACTTACCGCGACGAACTGTTTCGTAGCGTCAAAACCTCTTTCGCGACGAAGTTAAAGCCTTCGTCGCATACCTAATATGCGACAGCGTGTCGTCGCTTAAAACAAAATATTTTATCACCCTAAAATACCTAAGGCTACGTTTCGACCACTTTGAACGACCAACTTGAATATCCTCGAGCGACACACTGTTTGTTTGCATAACAATATCTTACGTGACGAACTGGAAACCTTCGTCGTATAAAATATCTTACGCGACGAACTGGAAGCCTTCGTCGCATAACATTTAAGCGACAAAGTATTGTCGTTTAAACCCAAATATTTTGTCGCCCTAAAATACCTATTGCTATGTGTCGGCCACTTTGAACGACCAACTTGAACATCCTAGAGTGACAAACGTTGTCGTCGCCTAAAACCTTCGTCGCATAAAGTATTCACAACCAAGATTCGTCGCGTAAAGCGAGCAGGTTCATCGCCTAAAACATCCCAGGGCGACGAACAGTGTCGTCGCACAAGCTCTGACCTGTTCATCTTCTCCACGAATTAGAATAATCAAATCTGTATTTTTCACTATTTTATCCTCTCATTTTATTCTTTTTCTCTGCTCGATTGATTTCTCTCACTATGTACTCCACGCTTCCAGCACTTAATTAGGCTTCGTCTACTCTTTGCGTCGCCGGCGCCGGCCACACCTCCAATCGTCTATCTCTTTCATTTGGAGAACGGTGAGGAAATTTCTAAAAAAAAATTATTTTTTGAAATTTCATGAAATTAGGTTGCTATCATGTGGATTTTTGGGAGTGTCTCACATTGTTTTTCGAGTGCATACTAGATATTTATTAATTAATAATATCTACATCATCCACTTGAAGAATTGTAATTGAGATGCTGCTGGAAATTTTCCACATTGAAACCTAATCGCATTAGTGTCGTTAACTCTCTTGAATTTTCATGTTTTGTTTATAAACTGAAAACATGCGTAATGGAAAGACAGTGGATACAAAATCAAGACAAATGTTGTGATGAATATTTAAATGGGATCGAGAGCTTCATTGAGTTTGCAAGGGCACATGTCACTGTTACGACGAATCATATCAAGTGTCCGTGTCAATGTTGTAACAATTGTTTGTGGCAGACATTCAATATGGTTCGATATAATTTGGCGAGGTATGGGATGATTCAGAATTATACGAGGTGGATTTATCATGGGGAGCAACGAGAATTTGGTTCGACTTCATCGAATTCCCAGCCACTTGTGCCGCACATTGATGAAACGTCCATGAATGATAATGACCAAGTTATGGGTATAATAAATGACGCTTATCCATATGCATCGATGAACGAAGATGGCAATGATGATATGGTAGGAGATACCGTACCTCCCAACATGCTGCAAAGTGAAGAGTTAGAAAACTATGAAAGACTGTTGAAACAAGCCCAACAAGCATAATACCCCGGTTGCACAGAGTTCTCCCTGCTTACTGCCATTGTGGAGTTGATGCATTGCAAAGTGAAACATCATATGTCGAATAAGTGTTTTTCTCATTTAATGGGAATTATGAAGCGGGTGCTTCCGAAAGAAAACGTTTTCCCTGAGGATTATCGTAACGCGCAGAAATTGTTGAATGGTCTTGGTTTGGGGTATCAAAAGATTCATGCTTGCAAATACAACTGTGCATTATTTTATAAGGAAATTGAAGGGATTGATGCATGCACTGTGTGTAATGAGCCAAGATATAAGCCTAATTTTGGTAATAAAACGAAGAAAATTCCACAAAAGGTTTTGCGTTATCTTCCACTGAAGCCCAGATTGCAGCGACTGTACATGTCTACGCACACTGCGAGTCATATGAGATGGCACAAGGAAGGAAGGGTTGATAACCTTCGGGTTAGTCTTGCGGAAATGAGGTGAATTGTTATGCCTAAGATAGGCTTTGATATTTATCCATAAAAAATGTGACGTGAGTTTATGCGCATTGATAGCCCAAGAGTGGCTTTTGGTACTCATATAGTTAGGGGTATCCGCGATGCATGCCTGTATGTGATGTCCCCACTTAGGCATGGATGACGGAGTAGTCCTCCTTTATATGAGAGAGACATACGAGCATGTATGTTCGGCACGGAGGTGGTGCGAATGTGGTATCGTCTA
Organism: Berberis vulgaris; assembly: GCA_963556465.1. NCBI lineage: Eukaryota > Viridiplantae > Streptophyta > Magnoliopsida > Ranunculales > Berberidaceae > Berberis > Berberis vulgaris. The sequence continues at coordinate 93,074,976 of OY747125.1, forward strand.
AGTGATCAATCCGTTAAAAGATGAAACAAATTCAAATAAAAATGAATAGATTACGTTTATATTGGTTTCTAATCCTTTTCATGCAGGATGGCAAGTCCACTAATTTTTCTGCAGGTCAGACTTGCCATAGTTGACTTCTATAGGGTAAGTATAAGTAAATGTATTTTTACTTAATTGGGATGATGATATGATGGCCTCGATGAGGAACTAAATTCTTTGGACTGTGTTTCTTGCGTGACACCTTTACCTCGTTGAGGAACTACCTGTGGGTGTGTTTGTGTATTGTTTGTGTTTAGCTTGATGTTTATCACGTGCGATTTTATTGATTTTGGGATGAAGATTTCTCACACCAGCTTTATTGCTGGCCCAAGTGAGCTATTGCTTCTTGGGTACATTCCTTTGGAAATGTAGCCGATTAGCTTTTCAAGTTTAGTGACTTTTGAGCAGCGTTACGGGAGTTTCGCTAGTGGGGCTAGCGACCGTCAGAATTTTCTGGTTAGAGTTTTGTTAAAATTTTTAGTTTGTTCCTATTTTCTTAACTATATTTTTGTCATTGCTGCTAAATGTTTCTGTTGTTATTGAATTTCACGTCCCGAGTTTTGGGAAAACGGATAATCCTACGTAAATTTTAGGATTTCATTTTTCTCGAAATTCGGGGCGTGACAGGCTTGCAAGTTTAGATAAGCCTGTCCATACCATCTAAATCCCATGAAACTTGAACAACAAGTACAGATATTGAAAGGGGTTTGATGAATTCAATCCCTCAAAAAATATCTAAAGGCTTTTTGTGAATTGGCTTACCTGTAAAGACTGTAAAGTCACTCTCCTTTCTGTGCTCTGCTTCTTCTTCTCTATCGGGATCTGCGCTCTGCTTCTTGCTTCACAGATTCCCCACTCCTTCTAGGTTCTTGCTTCACAATTTCTGAACCTTGTCAGAACACCTAAATCTTTGTGATACCAGGACCTGCACGTGCTTTTGGTATGTAGTATTGCTGGAAACAAGAAATTTAGAAATTCCAGTAGTTTAAAAATTCTGATGTCTAACGTGTTATTCTAAGAAATGTAAATATAAACAGTACATTTTCTAAGAAAGAACTGCCAAAATGGAGCAAAAGAATATGGAAGTTACCTTGATAGAAGTCATCTTTGTTCGCAGACTCTTCTTTGTTTGATCTCTAGCCAAGTGAAAAGAAAGATCAAAGACATCCTACACATAAGAATCCTCTTAGATCACAAACAGAGAAATTAAATCTTTCTTGCTTGCATTCACTTTCCCCATCATCCCATTCTCTAGTATTGTAGTGGAAAATAGAAGTGGCTCCTGCCCCAGCATTCCTATCTGTGCCCGCAGCCACTTGACTTGCAGTGTCCTGATATCATGGCCATCCAAGCAGACCAACCCTGTTCAAACAAGAAATGCATCGATAATATTTCGAGTGATGCTTTTATTAGTTCATGGATTCATAGGATGAGTAGCACATACTCAACAGAATGACTAATAGCTAGCTTCTACTAACAGCAGCTTACCCTTGATAGGATCGTAGAACCTTTCTATAAGAGCAAAGACGGTGGACTTGCCACCTCCACTGGTTCCAACTTCCTACCAATGCAAGTGTCTTAGAAGGTGGGATAATTAGATTGAAGTTGTTCAGGATTCAAGCATCTGGTCAAGATGGGTATGCAAAGGTAACATTTCTGAACTTTACCTTCCCTCTCACATTCGATTGTGTCTTCCCTCTAAAGTCATAGGGGTCAATCTCTGGGACTCTATCAATAATTTCAAATACCTGACTTGCTGCAACTGTACCCTGTGCAAATTGAGCAAAGTATGACAATGACTGTGCCAAGCCCCTGATAAAAATAGGCATATAAAGTTAACATTTGATTATTTTTCAACATGCATTTGTGATGATATTGTTTCGAGTCATGAAAAGAATGTGTTAACCATACCTTCCACCTACATTGACTCCAAAGAAACAAGCAATGGCTTCACCTCCAGTGAGTTCTCCTCTAGCAACTAGGATGGATCCATACTAGAATGCTAGGGCCCATGTGGAGTAAGTGACCAAATAAATTACACCCATTCCAGCAGATTTATGCGGAGTAGTTCATAATCTTGATGGGATTCCATTTTTTTTATTATCTTATATTACATTATTCATTTCATGCCCAAATGTGTAAGAAATTGTCTACATGAACGATTAAATAAGCATATGAAAAGCGGTTATCGTAATTCACCTGATAACCTTTGTATTTGATGAGCTCCTTCACCCTATCAACTATATACTAGAATCCATCATTGTCAATATAGCAGAAATCACCAGTTTTTAACCAGCCATTAGAGTCTACAGTTACAGCAGTTGCTTCTGGGTTGTTCAAGTAACCTACAAGACCACAATCCTCATCAATACTAGTGAACCCGTGATAATATGAGAAACCCAACCTTCATTCATTCAACAAGAAAAGAAAAACCCCAAAGACTTAATGTAGGAATGCCACCGAATTTCAGCAAATTCAAATTCCAAACCAAAAGAGAATCACACAGCCCAGTCTAACAACACAATAACACCGAACCCTGGAGAACTGTTTAACCCCAACTCAGTTTAGAGATTAAAAACAAATCAAAAACCAAATCTAGAATCAACAACCCAATCAATATTGAACAGCAAAAAAAAAATTCCCCCAATTATACTAACAGTACAAGAATCGAATCAAAGCAAATAATTAAGTTCGACAAGTGTACCTTGAACAAAAACTTGAACTTTTCAGGAAAAAAAATTAATCCTTTGTTTTCATACAGAAATCAAACAGGACAAAAAATAAAAATAAAAATAACACAAAACGCAGTAATTTATAGAGACCAACAAGGACTAAAATTTTTTTAATTAATGACCCGATTACCCTTCCAACTCAAGAGCTTGCCCTTTTAAGCGTTTGGAATCTAAATGTGCTTCTAGACGATCCAGCCAAAACCCAACCCCAAATGCCTGCATTTACTCTGACAGTAGTTCATAATCTTGACTAGACAGTTGTTCATAATCTTGTATGCTAAGTCTGCAGATTTATGTCAATACCAAAAAACAAAGCCTATGGGTTATCTCCAACCCCGAGTAAAGATATAGGAAATAAAATTAACAAGAGAGCAAACAGAATGAAACAAGAAAATACACATTATCATTTTCTCTGAAGACGTCTGTCACAGATGATTTTGCAACATCTGAACTAACTAAAACTCACCAACCAAGTCTTAATCCTGACTCCATTAGTGGCCCCAGTCAACTTTGCTGAATCTACATGCACAACTGAAACATGAGCTTCTGATTTCCCAGCTCCCAAGCTTCCAATACTGTCTCTCAACCAAAAAAATAAAGTTAGTCAAGTCACAATTAGAAAACTAATTGACTTTCAGTGAGAAAAAAAAACAGGTTAGAGTTAGAAATTCAGACCTGATTCCATGACCTGGTCCACAAGTTATGTCATTGGCTTGAACCAAAATTATTGCAAAAGAACAATTAACACCATAACTTTAATTTTATGTAAACAATTCATTTTTTGGCAAGATGTGGGAGTATTATATTACCTGTTCCAATAATACACCCTTTTATCAGAATGTTTTGGGTCTTAGTGACATGAATTCAATCTGTATTGGGGTTATTCCCTGGTAGTGCACTTACAATGAGATTCAGAGCTTGGACATTCACGCACTTTTGGAAAGCTAGATGCATTTGTTGTGCATCTTTGATCTCAATGTTGCTCACTTTCAAGTTCTGGCAACCAAGGAAGGTCACAGCCTGCTCAAAACAATGCAAAATTAAATTAAAAAAGTTAAAGCCACCAGTTATCTTAAAAAAAAGTTCTAATGAGATTCGAAGCCACCAATTAAATATGCTTAACTAAACTAAATCAAAGCAAAATGGGAGCCCCAAATCAACCCCTAGTATACAAAAAATCAATCTAAAAAATCGCAAATTCTAGATTTTAGCTATGAGATTCGATTCTCGCTAGCTGGTCATCAAACCCTTCAAGAACAGGCCCCTATCACAAAGGTCTAAACCCAAACACCACCCTGAAACATCAATCGAATCCTAATCCAACATAGTCATCTCCCTCCAATGACTCTTCCTCTCACCAACTCACCAAATCGGCAGTCCCAATCTCCACCTTCGGAGTCTGATTCAACTCAACCTTACTCTTCCACCTCCCCCATCCCCCTCCCTCCTCTAATCCTTTCCCTCCTTGGAATTTACAAATAGAGAAGAACTCACCTGAAGCAGGCGAAGGCGGTGGAACGGCGGATGTGAGTGGCGTCGACAGTGGTTCTCTTCTCTGTGTGAAGTATGGCCTGACAATGTAAACTGCACCCGCAAGAAGATATGAAGTAAGCCAAAAAAAAATTGTACAGGTATTAAGAAAATAAGATTTTAGAAATACCAGGTGCACAAAATGATGTGCCACCTTGGCTAAATCACAACTAAATTCAACTTTATAGGATTTGTGCTAAATATTTAACTACTTATAAGCAAGTGCAACGGATAGTGCACCTCGCATAAGCCTAGCCCACCATATTGTAATCTGCAAAGATTCAAAAATTGTTAACCATCAGTCAACGTCATTGAGAGTAACGGAGTCAAGTTCAAAATGCCAAATGACATACTTGATTAAAGCTAAGCTTGTCAATCGGGTTTTTCTTTGACAAATTTGATAAGAAGGATAAAGGGAAGACAAAAGCCGCTCGCAAAACAAAAACCAGGCCTAGCAATATGGAGCTCACCCCAACTTATATGCCAGGACTGTAAAAAGAGTTGATGTAACTTTAGCAATTTCAAGTCTCAAGTTCGATAACATTGGCGTAAGAATTTATTTCTACATCCCCCAACCCCAACCAAAAAAGAAAATATGGTCAATGCATTATCAAAATTAAATAACTATAGTAGGTAATTCTCTCTAATAGTACAAAATATATAATAGAAATAGGTTTATGAATAATACCGAGTTACATCTAAAGTCATAGCAATAAAGAAGTAAAGGCAAAATTCTACACATAGATACCTGCAAGGGGACCCAAAATCAACATGGCAGCGTTATATTCTAAACCCTCATGATTTCCAGGATCCAGTTTCAAAGATAGATAGCCTATGAAGGTGAATGGCATGGGCTTATGCATTCTCCAAACCAATCTCTTCAAAATATCTAACTCCATTGACTTCATCTCTCTTGCCATTCTTCTTTTACTGACACATTCATTCTTCTTGGTTCTAAAACTTTCAGAAGAGGAACACGGTAAGGATGTCCGGCCACCTTTGCTGCAAGAATGAGGCATGAAATTGCCAATATTTCATGTAATCCAGTCCACTGTATCAAAACAAAAAATCAAAGACGGATAAACCAAATAAATCACCAAAATTGACTTTCCATAAACGGTCCCCCTTCAGTTGTTCTTCTTCTCCGTCAGAAGATAGCAAATAGATAACTAAAGTTCCAATTCAAAAAAATTTGATCAAAGCGCAAAGAACATAAATGAATCAAATTTGAATTATTCACTAGACTCAGTAAGGTCGTGTTTCTAGTCTATTTGTGTCATTGCCTTATTCACCCACTCTATCTGTCATGTTTGGCTCCAAGAAAGCTTCACAACACTATTCGATATGGAATGTGTTGATTTCAATTTTCAAGTGTATATGTCACAAACAAAATCATACAACCAATTGCTTTATTTTTACTTCACCTCAAGATTTAACTATTTCAAAATGCACAATTATTTTTTACCACTCAAGCATTCAAGGTTAAAACACTTTTTCATCTTTTCAAGTGAAAATTGGTCAAATTATGGTCTTGCATCCAGTTGACCATACACACATCAAGATTAAGATTTTATTTTACAAATCTTCAACAATGCAAGAGTGGAAATTATAATCATTTGCCAATGATTATATATGTGTAAATACGGGGAATGATTTTCCTAGGCGAGTGGCAGGCTTGATTGTGCTTGACAGATTGCATACCGCGTACATTTGCCATGAGGAGGAGTTGAGGCAGATTTACTTGGCTCTGGAACGGCTGCGAGGAACATGCAGGGGCAGTCTGCGGTGTCGAGACAGTGTTTCAGCTAGGACGGGGCTGGTTATGCTAGAATTTTTTGCGTCTTGCTGCCAGGGTGAGCAGCACTCTGTTTTTGGTAATGCAGGGGCGAGTTTCTTTTGCAGGAGACGCTGGCGCGTGGCTCACTCTACATGCCGAAGCTCAGGAACTGGGTTTCTCTCTCGCGAGGTGCACCCTGCCTTGGTTTCGGACATAAGACCTCGCTGGAGCTGCAGAGACAGGAATTGGCACAGTTGCGAGGGTTGCATGCAGAGGCATTTTCTGTGGTGTCGCGACAGCGTCTTTGTAGGGGCGAGCCTGGCTTGCGGGATGCAGCAAATTCATGCTGCCTGGATGCTTCAAGAATTGGCACAGAAGAAAACAGGGTGCTGTTTGAGGACTCTGTTTCGTTTCTGTGCGAAACAGAGTTTGGGTTGTTGTTTTGGCGGGGCTAGGCAATGTTCTATGTTGGACAGAGTGCGAGGCTGTGTTTTGCTGGGCGGTGGACTTGCTGATGTTGCAAGGAAAGTGTCGGGTGATTGGCTTTGTGCTGCTTGCAAGCAAGGTGTTGGCAATTTGTTTCCCTTATAGGTTATAAATTGTTCTCTGCAAGTTTATTTACAATTGGTGCAAATGTGGCAAGGAGCTGGATTTTTGGCAAGGCTTGATAAGTAATGTTGAGGTCGGACACTGTTTAGACTATTGTGTTTGTCATTTGGATAGGCATTTTGTCTAGTTTTTGTTGATTGGCTATTAATACGGTTAAAGTCATAATGTACCCCCGTTTAGTTTGTAAATCAATTTTTTTGATAAGTAATAAAGGTCTGGCATCCCATTGCTGCCCCTCCCCACCAGAGGTTTAATTTAAAAAAAAAATAATATATATATATATAGATATATGTGTGTGTGTGTGTGTGTAAATACTCACTTTGAAACTGGCACTAACAAAGTTGTCAACCAACTTGGAGACCATTTTATTCCTCGATACTCTATTTATTAATTTTGTCTTATACCCCTAATTGGAGAATGGTTCAAAGGTACATAAGAACCACTCAAATTGGAAACCCATGGATTTTTTTTCTTGTTGACATTCATGAACAACACTCACCAACCAGAAGAGTTCACAAAAGAAAAAAATTAACTTTTCCACCTGAAAAAAGTTATGGCTACGTGGTCTTGTCATTCATAAATTACAAGCATATATCTCTCCATGCAAAACATAAATTCATTCCTCAAACCCCCACCCCAATTGCAACAAAAATGGTCTAAATGTTAAAATGCCATACTACAATCATTCTTGGCATGTTCACCCTGGTGAACATCAGTGAACTACATCAGGCATGTACAAATTCAAGAGAAACTCGTCATCTGAATGAAAATTGTTCCTGAAGAAAATTTCATACTCAATGGTATTGTCACTCCCAAGATTCAAACAACCCTAGACATAAATCAAGTTTAACAAATCTAAAAAACTTTTTCTCTATGATTGTGGCTTTCTAGTCTTGATATGGTTTGACTCGCACATACGTGTTATTTCTAGATTTAGTCTTGAAACCATGGGAGAGCTCCTTAGTGTACTTAAATGTTACTAACAAACATCAATGTCACTGCTTTTAGTTGAAAGAATAAAGTAAAGAAACCATTTGGCATCACCAACAAGTTGTAATTCTACAACTGAAAAAAAAAAAAGACAAGGAATCGATTCAGATAAAAAAAAACACACATCAATATCATGAAAACGATAGCAGTTAGGGAGATGGAAATCGATCTGAGAGAGTGGGGAATTGCTTAATTGTGTAGAGGGAGGAAAGTCAAAATTGATAGAATATATGCAAATCTGGAAGAAGAAGTTAGAGAGATTACCTGAAGATGAGATGGATGAGAGCAGGGCGTGATGGATCTGTTGGTGGCTGCGATATGGACCTGTGGCTGGCGACGTGAAGAGAAGGTTGTAGAGATGATGTTTGTTATTTGCGTGGAGGAAGAAGAGAGAGAAGGATCTGTCACTCCCCCGATATCTGTTTCTCAATCTCTTTAAGGAGAAGGAGATAACAACTCTTTAATCTATATCTCAATCTCTTTAATTGGTTGTGGAGGAAGAAGAGTGTGAAGGAGATGAGAGCTCGTATTCTTAAGTCAAAGAAAAATTGGGACCTTCAATAACCCAAACTCCAAATCAATTGAGAAATGGAAGAAGCAGATAAATAGAGAGGAAAAGCTAGAGAAAATGGTGAGAGTAGAGAAGAAGACAGAGAGATTGATAGAGTGGGAGAGAGGCAACAACATGAGCGAGAGGGAAGGAGGGAGTGAGAGGCATTCTGTTTTTGCTTTTGGTGAAAAGATTTGAGCGGTTTTCCCATAATTTTGAGCAAAATTATAGCGGTGTCAATTTTTCGATTTCCCGCCCCTTATTCAATAGCGTTTTAATAATGCAATGTGATTAAAACTATTCTTGTCATAGCATAAGTATTAAAAACGCTATGCTCAAATGCTTAAAAGCCAATTGTGTTGTAGTGCTGCTAATAAAATCAACAAAACTCTAATCTAAGAACACTACATTCATTTGAAAAACAACAATTGGATAACCACAATGCAGCTTTTGACCTTTGAAAATTCGATTTGAAATGAAATTTTTTCATCATTAACTCGAAAGCAAACTTCATGCATCTAATTCAATCACACAATTAAAATAGTGGAAAGAATCAAGCTTAACAGATTAGGAAATAAATTATACAGTCCCAAGTATGGGGCGTGAGCATTAATATGTCGAGGCAACAAGCCAATGACAGAGAAGTGGCAGTGGTGGAGGAGACAGAGAAGTGATGATGGAGAGAAAGAAAGGGAGAAAAATATCGGAGGAGTGGAGGACGACGGAGTTTGGAGCCATAATCCTTTCGCGGGTTTGGAGCCCTAATCCCCAATTGTTGTTTATTTATTTATTTTTCCCTTTTGATGCCCCTGAAGTGGCACGTGCCTGGCACACGCCAGGTGAGATACCAGGCAAAATACCAGTGCTACGTAGCAACACTCTGTCCTTTTATAGAGTGCAAAAAGAGTCTCCAAACTCTTGTTCAAGTGTCGAGGCCGGATATTGTTTTCTTACAATCACCACATCAGAAATGACTGACTTCAACATTTTGGTGTTTTTCTAGACTCAACACCAAAAATACTTTATGACCACGGTAACTTCTATTTCTTTCACATCCAGCCCAATTCACATTGCTATCAACTACCATTTTGTTCGTGAATAGGTGCCTCTATTTTGTCTTAGTTTTATACCTTCCAATCTTCAATTGATTGATGTGTCCCTGCACCAAATTAGCATTTTTGTAACAATCCAAAAAATAGTAACATTTTTTAGCTATAATAATTCACAAAGCAATTTTACACATTTTCACAAACAAAGTGATTCAATAATTGTATCACCACAAATAGTATGGGCTTACAAGTGATGCTATTCATGGTGATCTAATTTATTGTATCACTTTTTTTGTGTAGCTATTTTTCATTTTGTTGACTAAATTTAGTTTTGACTTGAAATTGTTCGGTGGATTGTAATAGCTCAAAAGTATTACTATTTTTTAAGTTGTTACAAATATGCTAATTTGGTGTAGTGTGTTCACCAAAAGCTAAGGGTTGTTGTGCTGACACTACCTTTTTTGCATTCCAACATTGTTTTCTGTACCTTCCAATTTGTCAGTGATGAAAGGAAAGAATATTATGTGATCATTTGATTCAAAACGACTTTTTTGTCTTCCCTTTTTCTTTAGCAAATTTCTAAACCAGAGGGTCCTTACATTGCTCTTGGATCAATAGATTAGTTTTAGTTCAACCAATTCCAGCAGGGTCCTCCAACAAACACTCAACATAAACAAAAGCTGAGTCACAAACACATTCAAAATGAACTTAGACCGAACAACCTAGTTCTATCGGATTGTTCAGTGTGGGGGTGTTGGAGCTTCATAAGTTGTTCTTTGTGAAGTATGGTACTTGGCTCTATCATGGTGTAGAGGAGCGAATGAGCTCAAGTGAGTGTATGTGTAATTGTGTCTATGTTGTGTAATTATTATTGTTAGTAATACAAGTAAAGTGTGCTTATGATCGATCCAACGGGGTGAAATTCTCAGCAAGTCGAATAAGTACGCTTAAAATACACTATCAAAGGATGAAAAGATACACTGGGGGGATGGGGTGATGGTGGTGGTGGTGGGTCTCAGGTCATTGGCCACTCCTAGTATCAAGAATATATGCATTTTAGCCCATATGGTTAAACCCTTTTTTTAAAGGTGATCAAGGTTTTTATTTTATCCCAGAACCATTAAATGGTTCTGGCAGGGTTCCAACCCTGAACTTGGGAACTCTACCAGCTGAGCTAGTACCTCGTTGGCTGGTTAAAACCCTTTACTGAACCATGAACAATACTTCCATTCTTAGAATCTAGCAAGACCGAGACCACAGGTCGGTTGCAAACTAGGGCATTAGCATTGGGTGTCTATTCCAATCCAATATATTGGGACCGTGTTTTAGCTTGAGGTTTTTTTTAGCTAATTAGCAATATAATGGATAATCTAATACTATTGAAGGAAAGAATCGCAACTGATTATATGTAATTGATGTCATTGAAACGACTTACCTAGAATAGGCTCTAGAATAATGGATATTCTCATTAGAATAATGGATATTCTCATTAGAATAATGTATATTCTCATTACAAACTGTATATATATGTTGTAAGACTTTGCACAATGAATAACATATAGAAATCATTCTCATTACAAAATTCTTCATGGTATCAGAGCAATCGCTCTTGAGAACCTAGAAATTCATACAAACAAATACCTCATGGCTGGTGACGAAGAGCGGAGACTCATTGAACCCGGAAAAGGCTCGAACTCTTCCAAGACATCAAAACCATGGGAGAATTCCAATCATCCTCTTTTCCTCCATCATTCGGACCAACCAGGTGCTGCCCTTGTTTCACAACAACTGATGGAAGACAATTATACAACGTGGGAGCAGTCAATGAACATGGCGCTCACCATCAAAAACAAGAAGGGTTTTATTGATGGAACCCTAAAAAGGCCGACTCACAATCCTGATGAACAACTGCAATGGGACCGATGCAATGTCCTTGTCAAGACTTGGCTGCTGGGAGCCATGTCAAAAGACATCTCGAGCAGTGTCATCCATTGCAAGGATGCTAGAGGTATGTGGTTAGAGTTGCAAGAAAGATTCTCTCACACTAATACGGTTTCATTGTTCCATATAGAGAATGCCATACATGAATGTGAGCAGGGCACAAACTCAGTCATTTCCTTCTTCACAAAACTCAAAAGCCTATGGGATGAAAAGGATGCTCTCTGTTCCTTTCCTACCTGTACATGTGAAGCAGCGGCTGAAGTGAAGAAGTCCATGGAGATACAAAAGACCATGAGATTTCTTATGGGACTTAATGAGAATTTTGTACAGACCCACAGCAACATCATAGGGTTGGATCCACTTCCGAACCTGAACAAATCCTATGCGATGGTACTACGCCAAGAGAAGCAGGCAGAGCTGGCAAGTCCACAACACCACCAGAATCCTCTGTTTTTTCAGTAAATAAAGTGACTCATGATTTCAAGTCTGTAGAAGGAGAAGCCAAGTTCTATGAAAAATGCAACATGACCAACCACAACACAAACAACTGCAGAGCTCATCTCAAATGCACATATTGCAATGGGAAGGGACATACCTATGACTACTGTCGAAGGAGGAAGAATACTACTGGAAGTGGCCACGCAAGATCAAAAGAAAATCATGTAGCCCCTCAAGATGATAAAAAGGAAGTTGTGACAGACTTCCCATTTTCACGAGAAGAGTTTCATCAACTTTTCAATCAGCTCCTAACCAAAACGAAGGCTGTTTCAGCCAATTTGGTCGGTAACATTCCCAACTATGAAGAGCTTTCAGGTAAACTTTTTGCACAAAGTAGTAAAGAGCCAATATGGATATTAGATAGTGGTGTAAGCGATCATATTGTTTGTAATCCCAGCTTGCTTACCTCATTCAAGTCAGTCTCTAATCGTTGGGTCAAGCTTCCTGACGGTACCACAACACATGTTACTCATGTTGGCACTGTAACCTTCTTTCCACATTTTGTTCTTCATAAAGTCCTATGTGTCCCCTTGTTTTACCTTAACTTGATTTTTGTGAGCAAACTAACATTCGACTCTTTCCATATTACCATCTTTCTAAGACAAATTTGTGTCATACAGGACCTACAATCGGGGAAGATGATTGGGACGGGAACTGAGAAGGAGGGACTCTACCGACTCAATCTACCACAGAAAGGAACATGTACACACCAACTCGGACAGTTTATGGCACCAACGACTTGGTCATCCTTCAAATAAAGCCTCTTCATTATTTACATTTCTTGCAAATAAAGCTTGTGATTCAAACTCTTGTTCTATTTGTCCTTTAGCCAAACATAATAGACAACCGTTTCCATTAAGTATTACTCGTAGTGCATCTTGCTTTGATTTAATTCACATTGATATTTGGGGAAGTTATCATATTCCAACTTTTTCTGGTGCACAATATTTTCTAACAATCGTTGATGACCATTCATGAAGCATTTGGGTGTAATTGATGAGACACAAGTCTGAGGCACGCACTCTCCTCATCCATTTTATTCATTTGGCTGCAACTCAGTTTGGTAAAAATGTTAAGGTCGTTAGGAGTGACAACGGTCCGGAGTTTAAGATTCCCCAGTTTTATTCTTCTAAAGGCATTATCCACCAAACTAGTTGCGTTAACACACCACAACAAAATGGTGTTGCTGAACGCAAGCATCGCCACTTGTTAAACATGGCCAGGGCCCTTCTTTTTCAAGCCAATCTGCCAAAATCTTTTTGGGGGGATGCCATACTCACAGCAGCTTACTTGATTAATCGAACACCAACTCCAATTCTTCAGGGAAAAACACCTTTTGAAAAACTTTTCCAAATGGAACCTAGTTATTCTCATTTAAGAGTCTTTGGTTGTCAATGTTTTGTATCCACACATCCAACTCGTCCTAGTAAGTTTGATCCTCGATCAGCGGAGTGCATCTTCCTTGGCTATCCATACGGCCAAAAGGGGTATAAAGTTTATAACTTGACAACTAAGAAATCCCTAGTTTCAAGGGATGTGGTTTTCTTTGAGAATGCTTTTCCTTTCCAGAAAAATTCGGAGTTTTTTCCATCACAAAATACCGATTTGTTTCCTTCTCTAACTTGTTTGGCCCACTATGACAATCCTTCAATTCCTACAACTTCTCCTTCGAGTCCCACACATAATTCTCCACCTACAATCTCTCAAAACCCCCAGTCTTTCCCTGAGCATCATCCTAATCATTCTCCTTCCAAATCTCTCTCATCTACAGAACCTGTATCTCCTGATATCACCTTTCCTAACTTGGACACCATCTCCTCTGATCACATTCAATCACCTTTGCCTCCAAAACAATCTCCACCACAACCACGCAAGTTTTCTCGCGCTACAAAGCTCCCTACCACATTGCAGGACTTTCACATTGATGCAGCCCTCCCCTCACGTCTCGCTCTGTCGTCTTCTTCGAATGAGGTCACAACTCCTGGTACGGCTCATAGTCTCTCACATGTTCTTTCTTATGCAAATCTTTTTTCTCTTCATAGAACTTTTACTGCTAAAATTACCCTGCAAAGAGAACCTACATTTTTTTCAGGCAGTTAAAGACCCAAAGTGGAGAGAAGCAATGCGGCTAGAGGTTCAAGCGCTGCAAGCTGACAAAACATGGAGCCTAGTCCCACCACCGGCCCACAAATGACCAATCGGTTGTAAATGGGTGTACAAAATCAAGTACAACCCCGATGGAACCATTGAACACTATAAGGCCAGGTTAGTGGCCAAGGGTTATAGCCAAGTGGAAGGCCTTGATTATAGGGAAACGTTTGCGCCAGTTGCCAAGCTCACCACAGCTCGAGTCTTGCTCAGTCTCGTAGCTCAACAAAATTGGCATCTCCACCAACTGGATGTGAATAATGCGTTCCTCAATGGATACCTCCATGAAGATGTGTAAAAGCAACTTCCTCCTGGCTTCGAACGACAGGGGGAGAATAAGGTCTATAAGTTACACAAATCATTATACGGCTTGAAGTAAGCTTCCAGGCAATGGTTTTTGAGGCTCTCCTCAGCCCTCAAGTCAGCCGGTTTCAAGCAATCATGGTCTGATTATTCCATGCTCGTCCGAAGCCATCACGGTAACTTTACAGCTTTGTTGGTTTATGTGGACAATGTAATTCTCGCAGGCAACAGTTTAGATGATATTATGAGGACCAAAAGCTTTCTATCAAGCCACTTCAAACTGAAGGATATGGGACAGTTGAAATATTTTCTTGGATTGGAAGTAGCGAGGTCCAAGCATGGCATTGCATTAAGTCAAAGAAAATATGCATTGGAAATGCTTGAAGACACGGGATTCCTTGGTGCAAAACCTTCACGTTTTCCAGTTGAGCAAAATATAATCCTCACACAAGAAGATGGAAGATTGTTAGAAGACGCATCTCAATATCGAAGGCTTGTTGGACGCCTAATTTATTTGACAATCACAAGACCGGACCTCATGTATGCAGTTCATATACTTAGTCAATTCATGGATAAACCAAGACAACATCAGTTAGATGCCGCTCACAAGGTGTTGAGATACCTCAAGCAGACGCAGGGTCAGGGCATTTTACTACATTCAAAAGGGTCATTGGAATTAAGAGCATATTGTGATGCAGACTGGGCGCCCTGCAAAGACACTAGAAGGTCAACGACGGGTTATTGCATCTTTCTCGGACATGCTCCCATTTCTTGGAAAACAAAGAAACAGAGTACGGTCTCACGTTCGAGTGCAGAAGCTGAGTATCGTTCTATGGCTACTACTTGTTGTGAGATAACATGGTTGCAATACATTTTGAAAGACTTGAATGTTCAACATTTGCAGCCAGTCAAGCTGTTCATCGATAACACGGCCGCAATACACATAGCGTCTAATCTTGTGTTCCACGAAAGGACCAAGCACATAGAAATTGACTGCCATGTTATAAGAGAGAAAGTGCAAAGAGGATTGATTCAAACATAACATATAAGAACCAAGGAAAGAATCGCAACTGATTATATGTAATTAATGTCATTGAAACAACTTACCTAGAATAGGCTCTAGAATAATGGATATTCTCATTAGAATAATGGATATTCTCATTACAAACTGTATATATATGTTGTAAGACTTTGCACAATGAATAACATATAGAAATCATTCTCATTACAAAATTCTTCAAATACTGTAACACTATATTTGGTGATATGATTATAAAAAATTTGGAGAGTGGGTGTGTACTTACCTATGAATTCAACATCTTTGATGAGAGATTTTATGTCAATTTCATTGCCATCTGCATCCAGAAAAGTTGTTCTTCTTCCTCCTCTTTTAGCTGCTGGGGCGTTTCCCTTTCCCTTGCCTCCTTTGCTATGCATCTTTACCCGAATGGAACGCGAACAATCAACAATTGAATAAAAAACTATTTGTTAGTCAGGTTTGGGAGTTGATAGTGAGGAAGGAGAGACTGTAGCGGCCAATACCTTTTCCTTTGTGTTAATGTTGTCGCTTGACCGGAGAGGAGAGGAAATCTGGAACCAAACCAAAGTGCAGAGAGAGACGATTTTTAAGAAAACTTTCAAATAAGATCCACCCCAATTTGCTCATGGACTATGCATTTCATTCCCCATTGTGTCTAAACTATTGAGAAATTATCTGGATTAATATCGGGAATAACATATCAGAGATTTAATTTGATTTGACAAACATGTTGGGAGATGCATTGTATTCACGAAACCAACTTAGAACATAAAAATCGTCAACTATGTGTTTCGTTGCTTTGTAACTGTTTGAATCTGTAAAAATATTATCTCTAAATATGTTCACACCCTTTCTTAAATGTTTGGAGTTTATTTTAAATCATTTGCGTTTCAAAAAAAATGTTTGGATTGTGTCAGAAAAAATATTATGAAGTGGGTTTTCTTGTTTGAACAACTTTTTACTCTATATTAGCAAATACATTTTTCCATTAGGCAACTACATAGGTCTGCGTAGCCATGCAACTTTTCACTTGTTGCACAAGCCCTGGGCAAAGGCATACTACAACCTTCTTTGCAAAGAGGGTTGCGAGAGGCTTGAGCGTGTCAGGTAGGCTATGGGGATGGCTATTGAGGGAGTTTTAGGACTGAACATGGAGGTAGAGCTCTCTGGGTGAGTAGGCTATTGTTGTGGGTGCTCTTAGGATTTGGGAAAGGGCAAGATAAGTTTTTTTTTAAATGCATTATTTTAGGCAACGACTATTTGGTACCACCTAAAGTACTGTCCCACACCACCATATCAATTTTTTCTCTCCCACACCACCTCCTTTATTTTCCACACCACCACTTCTCTCCCACACCACCAAAACAACTCAAAATTTAAAACTTTTTCTCTCCTCCCCTCTCTTCATCTTTTTTCTTCCCTTCCTCTCCTTTTTATCAGACACCGCCATCACCCTGGCCTGCCATCATCACCACCACTTCTTTCCTCCCGCCACCACCACATTTCTCCCTCTTTTCTCCATCAAGCACCACCTCGCCACCTCTCTCACCCTCTTTGTCTTTGAAAACAGGGTATTATCCTCAACTTTGGTTTAACAATGCTCGATCAAGACCGATTCTCAAGCTCATCAAACATGAAAATTGTAGTACTCTATTTTTTTCTAATAAATACAATTTAAATCACTTAAAATGTTTTGAAATTATAAAGTTATGGCTATTTTACTAAAGTCACGCAAATTTGTTCGGAAAAAAAAAATTTGTTTTCACCCATTGATTACTCTTAACTTCGTCCAAACCTATGCGAATTTGAGTCTAATCTTCACAAAAGTCTGGTCGAAGTTAAGTATAATCCTCGCATTGCCCAATGCGAATGGGTGAAAACTGACTTTTTTTCGGACAGATTTGCGTGACTTTAGTAATATAGCCATAACTTTCTCATTTCAAAACATTTTCAAGTGATTCAAATTGTGTTTATTAGATAACTCAGAGTACTACAATTTTTATGTTTTTATGAGATTTAGATTCGGTCTCAATCAAGCATATAATTTGGCCGAAAGTCAGGGACATTACCCCATTTTCATTGCGAGATAGATTTGCGCAACTTTAGTAAAATGACCATAACTTTCTCATTTCAAAACATTTTTAAGTGATTCAAATTATGTTTATTAGATAACTCAGAGTATTACACTTTTCGTGTTTTATGAGTTTGAGAATCAGTCTCAATTGAGGGGTTAAATTTGTCGAAAGTTATCTTGTTTTTATGTTATTTTTTTTTTTTCAAAAACAGTTTTTTGGGTGGTGTGGGTTAGTAGGAAAAACAAAGTACATAGTGGTGTGAAACATTACATATGGTGGTGTGGAGTAGTCGTTGCCCCATGTTATGTCTCTAGTTGTTTTACTAAAGAAGTGTTTTTTCAAGCTTAGATTTGGATTGTGGAGATAACTAATGCAAGGAAAAATCAAGGAAGGTGATATTGCCAACAAATCCTTAAAAACACACGGAAAATGTGATACTTTTTAAGAAATACAATTTTTTTTTAAATGCAAAAATACCCTTGCATATTGTGGGTGCTATAAGAAATATCTATGTAGTACTTGAGAGGTTCGGACTCTTCAAACATAGCCCTTCTTACATGTCACTCGAGAAAAACCATGTTTGTTCCGATGATCACACCAAGTTGGCAGCTGAAGCGGCTAGGGACGGAATTGTTGTGCTTAAAAATACTAGCAACGCTACCTTTGAGCATTGGATTTGCAACCCATAATACCATTGCAGTTGTAGGACTGCACTAATGCTACCAAAGTCATGTTGGGTAGCTACGAGGGTACATAGCTATAATTCTCTATTATGTTACTTAAGCATAGCGCAATACTGTTTCAAATAATATGATCAAGTGTTTTAATGCTTATCAATTGTGGATAAGATACCAATGACAACTGATGATACATAGAAAAAATCCCAATTCTGCGCCGTACACGTGCTATGATGGTCTCGAGGAATAACAGGCCCTAGTGTCAGCCCACAATGATCAGGCCCAAGGGGTTTTAAGCCCGCTCAATGCAGCCCACCAAACGAACTCGGATTCTTACAACCTGCTAAGCCCATGTGTCTCACAGCTATCCTCAATACTCGTAAGCCCTGTTAAGGCAAGTATTTCGAGGATCAGCTTCGGACGGGCAAGTACAACATCTTTTTGTTTCCAACTAGGAAGCAGATTCCAGAGTATATGTCACATATGGAGACTTCTACCTATAGACTACTCTCGGAACGGGAACTATCTCTCGCGTATCTAGGAGCACAAGGCTAACAGGGAAACTTCCCTCCACAGCGCGACTCCTAATTAGAAAAAAATCTCCACGAAGATCTCCTTCCCTAAACTACGCCATCGATGGCTTGGTCAAACCAGGACTTCAGCACTATAAATAAGATATGAGGTTGGTAAGCTAAAGTACGCTAGAAATTCCATGTTTACAGCATTACACTTTCCTCGGATCTCTATCTGACTTTAGCATCGAAGTGTCATCAGCCACCACAATGGTGGTATGTGGCTCACGTGTGTTCTTTGTGTAGGTCAGCAAGTTTGCAGGTCAAGGTCAAAGTAGGGAGCAGAAAACGACTGCATTAGTTTGGTGTCATCCGTGGGGACAAAAAAGTTCCTAAACTTTCACTAGCATCATCTCTCTTTAAAATACAAAGAGATGGTGACCACCAGATCACGCAACAATATATAACGAGGGGACATGTCCAACACTCAGCCTGGCACTACTTTACTGCTCTCAACGGTGCAAGCGATGCACGAGCATCAAGCTTACACTCCTGAAGAAGTAGCACCGAACGACCCCGAATCGAATCCAAGATCACTTTTTATATAGCAAATCCTATTGAAGATGAAGACGCTCAAGTCAATGAAACTAAAGCTTGATGAAACAATGAAGGTGTGTCTAACTGGCATAAGCCTGATCTAACTGTTGTCAACGTATGCAACGACACGACAACTGTCTCGGCCTTCATAGACGGTCTGGCAAAAGGTAAGCTCTATAACTTCCTAACCCTGGACCCACCAGCAAATATGGCGGACCTGGCAAGTGAAGCACATAACTACATCGCCCTAGAAGAAGATTAGGCAATCCGAAGGAAAATCGCCTTCATGGAAAAAGGAGAATCAGCGGATGCAATATGCGTTGCCCACTCCGAGTACGAACTATCAAACAGGTCCGGAAAAAGGGTTCTCCGAGATATGAGGGTCCAAGCAATATGAGGCGGACAACAAACACCGCACGCCCAGATGCATGACCACCCCGTGCCATTAGCTTTTACTGACGAAGACTTCCAGGGCGTCCAACTCCCACATAATGATGCCTTGGTAGTAACTATCTCTCTGGCAAGCTGGGAAGTAAGGAGATCATTGGTGGACAATAGGAGTTCATCGAACATCCTATTTTTCCGCACCTTCCGCAACATGCAACTAAAGTAGAAAGCACTGACCCCCAATAACTGTTCGATGATCGATTTCAGCTGTGAAAAGCGCTTTCCGTTGCGAAAAATACAGCTGACAGTGGTAGCGGGAGAGAAGCCTACTCAAAAAACTTTGTTTCAAGAATTCATAGTGGTCGATGCACCTTCAACATATAGTGCAGTCTTGGGGAGACCCTAGATACACCAGATGGGGGTGACAATCTCCACTCTGCACCAATGCATCAAGTACTCGAAAAACCAAGCGGTCAGTATGTTAAGAGGAAACCAGGCGATCGCCAAAGAATGCCAGTGCATGATGGCACTACTACCAGGTGATTCTCAGTTAGCAGTTGGCCCCGTAACCAAGATATCTCTCGATCTCGCCCGAGAAACAATAAGGGAGCAACCTATCCAAGATGACGATGCTCCTGTAAGCCCTCGAGACAGACCCAACGCCGGACAACTGGAGGCAGACACTGTCATGGTCTACCACGACAGCCCACTCAACAGCAAGGCTATCCAGATAGGTTCCCGCTTTAGCAAGGATCTGGCAAGCCGCTACGACAAAACCAGGACATCTTCGCTTGGACCATGCGAGACATGGTGGGATCGACCCGTCGATAATCACTCAACGCCTAGAGGTGGACCCCACAAGGAAAACCATACGGCAGAAGAAGATGCCCGTGTCACTCGAGAAAAATGTGATCATAAACGAGGAGGTGCAACGGTTACTCAATGCGGACATGATTAAAAAAGCGCGATACCCAGACTGGCTGGCAAACATCGTTCTTGTAAAAAAGAAAAATGGGAAATGGAGAGTGTGTAGACGGACCTGAACAAAAGTCTGCTCAAAGGACAGCTTCTCGTTCCCCCGCATTGATTAGATCATGGACGACACATCTGGGCACAACTTACCAAGCTTCACGGATGCCTACTCAGGCTACAATCAAATATTAATGCATCCCCCCGATCAAGAAAATATTTCTTTTGTAACTGAGAGAGGGATATATTGTTACAGGGTGATGTCGTTCAACTTAAAGAATGCAGGTGCTACATACCAACGACTGGTGAATCAAATGTTTTAAGATCGACAGGAACATGAAGGTCTACATCGACGATATGCTAGTCGATAGCCTCCGCAACCCTAACCACATAGGAGACCTCACTGAAGTGTTCAACCAGCTCAGGAAATACCAGATGAAGCTCAACCCACAGAGGTGTACGTTCGGAGTTTCGTTTGGGAAATTCTTAGGATATATAATGAACAAGTGGGGAATCGAGGTTGACCCAAAACAGATTCAGGCCTTTCTCGACATGAAAGCCCCCGCTAACATCATAGACGTTTAGAGTCTGACTGGGAGGGTAGCAGCACTCAACATGTTTATATCTAAATCATCCGACAAATGTCTTCATTTCTTTAAAATACTAAGAGGAAACAAAGGGTTCTCGTAGAACGAAGAGTGCGAACAAGCCTTTCAAAACCTGAAAGCATACATTGGGAGTCCATAGCTATTTTCAAAGCCACCTATGGGGGAAACACTCTACTTATAGTTGTTTGTTTCCAAATACGCCGTCAGTTCAGCCCTAGTACGAAATGACCGGTAAACCAAAAGACCAGTGTATTACTCCAGCAAAACCTTCACGGAAACAGATGCACACTACCCGGACCTAGAGAAGTTAGCCATGGCATTGGTTGTATCCTCTAGAAAATTGAGGCCATATTTTCAGGGCCACTCTATAATGGTTCTAATCAAGCATCCACTCCGCTCGGTACTGCATAAACTAGAGTTATTCGGTAGCAGGGTGAAATGGTAACGTCGGGCAGAATAGCGATTATCCTGCAGGCTAGTTCTAACAGAAAATTCACAGAGAATAACACAAGAGAATTACTCAAAAAACAGAGAAATACTCTGATGTTCAATTAAAATTATCAAATCAAAGGTCTCTCTAAAATCAGCCCACAAGCCGGGCTTTATAGCTAAAACTCATCAATATTAAAATTTTACCAAAAATGGCAACACCCCAATAATCATGCTAAAATGAAATACGTAATAAAAGAAATAATCTGCTAAGAATCTGACCCAAATCGGGTTCAGAATCACTTCCTAAACTATAATTGAAATATTACTATAAAGGGAAAAAAAAACTACTAAAATTAACAAACAGTCTATTCCTAAAAGAAAATAATGCCTAATCCTAAAAGGAAACTAAAAGATTCCTAATTAAATTGAAAGATTACTCAAAGTTATTTAGTAAATAACTTTGAGAGCAAATTAGGAACCCTAGAAACCTAAATTATGAACTCTAAGAACCCAAATTAGGAATCCTAGAAACCCTCCTGCATCAGTCACCCCGGGTTGGAAAGAACTCGTCCTCGAGTTCACAACAGCTTCATCGAAATCCTCTGGCGGCAGTCTGATAAGGGCATAATTAGGCTATTTTTAGTATCATATTTCTATATATATTTTTAGCTATTACTTGTTAATTATGGTACTAATTGTTATTTTCATGTTTGTATAGGTTTCCAATTACAATATTTTAAAATAGAAGCAAAGTGGCAATTTAGGAATACTAATTGCACAAGGAATTCACACAAGCAAGGAAACCATACAAGCAAGGAAACCACACAAACAAGGAAACCACAGAAAGAAGAAAACAAGAATAAAAGGGGGAAGATACCTGGCTTTGAGAGACCACCCATCCACAGCCTCCATCGTCCTGAACGCATCCATCTACCACCTCCATCGCCACCTCGCCAAACCCTAGCCGCCATCACCCATCCTCACCAATCCTCAACCAACACATCCACAGCTTCCATCGCCATCACAACCACAGTCTCAGTTCATCATCCACGCTTGCTACCAGAGCTACCCACCTTCATCGTCCTCTCATCATAGTCACAGACCACCACCGTCGCCCGTTTCATCTCTCTCTCCACCCACCTGATCTCCCTCTATTTCGCCTTCACCGTTCGCCAACTCTGACCACTTTCGTTCATATCGCCCTGTCCATCTGATTTCTCTCTTACGAAGTGAAGCAGAAAGCGAAGTGGAAGAAGCAGAGAGACTGAAGGAGCAATTCGCGTGAGGGAGGTGAAGGAGCAGATCGCGAAGAGAAAGAGGACTCTTTTCTTCTATTCGCACCCCAGCTTCTACTCAGTACCACTACGGATCAGTGTTTTGTTTTCATCTCTAAACATCTCTTTTACTTATTTTAGTTTGATTATTGATTATGGATTGTTATTCGAACATAATTAATATGTCTAGCTAAACTCCTCTTAGTTAGGGGTGGATTCGAAGCCCCGAACATGCGCTTTATAAATTAATTGAATTTAATCTTCCTTGCTATTAGTGATTGTGTTTTGCTTAACTGCTTTATAGAGAACTTTTCTTTGTATGTTTGTTAAGGTGGCCAACTTAGTAAGCATGCTTGGATCTGGGCTTAGAGTATAGGAGAGTTTCACCTAATTGTTATAATCTTGTATTCACAAGTAGTAAATACCAAGGAACGTTGGTAAGGTTAAGTAAAAACCTAGGCAAGAACAAGATGTTGATCATACTTGTAATTGCCTAGTCAATGTTCATATTTTTCACAAAACTTAATGATATTAGATTGTTGTCTAACTTGCGATTCTTATTTAGATAGCATGATAAGAATAGCTTGAAAGCGACGCTTAGTTTAATTCAACAAACTTGGGAAAATAATAAGATTAATGCAGTGCGGTCACGGTTAGTCTTGAGCATTGTCTCTCACGAGTTAGCAAGTGATTATTGAAAATTGATTTATAAGCATATGTTTGGTGTGTGGAGATAAAACCCTTAGCTAATTTCTCATCTTTTCCATCTCTTTAGTTTATTATCTTTACATTAAGTTTCGTAGTTATTTTCATAGTTTTAATTTAGAAAATCCAATCCCCTTTTATTTAATTAATTAGGTTGTTTTTTTTTTTTTTTGGAAGTTGAGCCGGGTTTGTATAGGATCCCGTAACCTATCCTCGAGGTGCCACCTATAGGTCAACATCACCCCGAAAGAAACGATGCCGCCGGAGGGTCTCGAAGCAAGGACGTGGGGACTAATCCCACACGGCCTTAACCACTCGACCATAACCCCTTTGGCAATTAATTAGGTTGTTAGTTGTCTTTTAGTTATTATTAGTATAATTAACAAGCCCTCTAATCCCCGGTCTAGAACGATCCCTACTTATTCTATACTACAAATCACAAAGCAGGGTATTAAGTTGTGTGCTAATAAAATAACGCATCAATTTTTGGCGTCGTTGCCGGGGATTACAAAAGCTGTTGATTACTTAATTAGTTTTTATTTTTTATTTTTATTTTTATTTTTATTTTTATTTTTATTTTTATTTTTATTTTTATTTTTATTTTTATTTTTATTTTTATTTTTATTTTTATTTTTATTCTTTCTTTCTTTATTTCAGGTACTAGTTCATGCACAATAGGAGATCCAGCGAAAACTTAGTAGAATACGATTCAGAGCCTGAGAAAACATTTAGAAGACGAAGAAGAGAAACAAAAGAACTACAAACATCTAGCTTTGAATCTGAATCTGAATCTGAATCTGAAGAGTTCGACATGGGAGATAATAGATCTATTAAAGAACTTTCGGCATCCACCTTTGACAATGCCGCACCCTTGTGCATTCAGTATCAATTAGCCGCGCAGGGCAAGACTGAGTCATTCGAGCTGAAATCCAGCCTACTTCATCATATTCCGAAGTATCATGGTCTTTCTATGGAGGATCCAAATAAACATTTAAAGGAATTTGAAGTTGTATGCTCCAGTATGACGTCAATAAATGTGGATAAAGTTGAGAGCATTTCCCTTTTCTATGGCTGATAGGGCTAAGGATTGGCTCTATGAACTACCTTCCGGAACAGTATATTCTTGGGAAAGCATGAAGAAGGTGTTTCTAGAGAAATTTTTCCCAACTTCCAAAATTATCTTATTGAGGAAGAAAATCAGTGGCATACAACAAGGTCCAGGAGAATCATATCCGGCTTACTATGAGCGCTTCAAAACTCTCATAGCATCATGCCCGCAGCATCAGATGAAGGAGGAACTCCTGATTCAATACTTTTATGAGGGATTGCTTCCTCTTGAGCGACAGATGTTAGATGCAACGGCAGGAGGAGCTTTGGTTGATAAAACTCCAGCAGCAGCAAAAACTTTGATTGCAAACCGAGCCTTAAATGCCCAGCAGTATGAAGGAATTGGAGAGCCTTCACGCCAAGTCAATGAGGTAAGTACTAATTCTAGTTTGGAAGCTCAAATGGCTAATCTTACCTCACTTGTGACTCAGGCCCTAGGGAAGCCGAATATGCTAGGAGTTGCACAGGTTTGTGGCGTGTGTACAAAGCCAGGACATCCATCTGATCAATGTCCTCAACTGATTGAGAATGGCGGTTGGAAGAATGTCAATGCAATAGGTTTTCAGGGGCAAAATCACTATAGGAATAATCCTTATTCGAACACCTACAATGAAGGTTGGAGAAATCACCCAAGTTTTGGATGGAGAAATTCAGAACAACCTCAACAACAGACTTCGAATCGGCCACCCCCTGGTTTCTTTCAAGGACCACCTGAACCACCTCAGCACAATTCAGGTATGTCGCTTAATTATGATGAGATTCTGAAATCATTAACTATTTCTCAGCAGAATCAAGTAAAAGATATAGCAGATTTGAAGCTGCAGATGGGAAAAATAGCTTAGTTTATTGGACAAATTCGCGAGCAAGGAAAACTTCCTACTTCTACTACTCCAAATCCGAAGGGCAGGTTTGAAACTGCAAAAGCAATTACATTGAGGAGTGGTAGGCAGATTGAGAATGAGCCAATAGTCCCTAAACAGAGTCGAAATAAGAAAGCTGAGTTACAGAAGGATGATCCATCCATCATTGAAACACCAGAACTCCAAGGTAAGAAGGTGAGCATTCCAAATTCAGTTTCTGCTAATCTTGTTCCACCTTTTGTGCCTTTTCTAGGTAGGTTTGCCAAATCTAGGAAAGATGAACAGGATAAGGAAATTTTGGAAACCTTCCGAAAAGTCCAAGTCAATATTCCGCTTCTTGATGCTATTAAGCAAGTGCCTAAGTATGCAAAATTTTTTAGGGAGCTTTGCACAACAAAGAGACGTCTTCGAGACGGAGAGGTAGTTAAGGTAAGTGAGAATGTCTCGGCAGTTCTTCAAAGGAAATTGCCACCGAAGTGTAAGGATCCAGGTAGTTTCACTATCCCTTGTGTTATCGATAATACTAAAATTGAAAATGCAATGTTAGACTTAGGTGCTTCAATTAATGTTATGTCGTATTCTATTTATCGATCTATGAATCTCGGGAAGTTAAAAAATGATGGTGTTATTATTCAATTAGCTGACCGTTCTAATGCATATCCTCGAGGTTTGTTGGAAGATGTGTTGGCGCAGGTTAACCATTTGGTATTCCCAGCAGATTTCTATGTGCTTGAGATGGAAGATTTGGAATTTTCAGCATCTTTGCCTCTTCTTTTAGGGCGCCCCTTCATGAAAACTGCGAAGACAAATATTGATGTGCATGCGGGGAAACTGACCATGGAATTTGATGGTGATGTGATTGGCTTCAACATCTTTGAAGCCACGAGATATCCTGATAAAAATCATTCTTGTTTTTCTATTAATGTGAATGACATTTTGGCCCAGAAATTGTCAGACCTCAGAAACGAGGATGAACTTGAGACCAACATCACTACTGTCGTTGGATATGAGAGCAATGAAGTTCCCTATGACACAAAGAAGAGGAAGAAATTTCAGTTGAATGAGCTTAAAAAGATTCAGGATGAGGCTTATGATAGTAAAAGCAATTATAAGAAGAATACTATAGTTTTTCATGATCAGATGATCCATTGAAATACTTGTCATTGGAATAAAAGTCTTGCTTTTCCAATCACGTCTTAGAACTGGTAAGTTACGCTCTGAATGGGTTGGTCCTTTTATTGTTACTAATGTTTTTCCCCATGGTGCTATACAGATTAAGAGTGTCACAACCGGGAAGGAGTTTACAGTGAAACATCATCGACTTAAGCCCTATTATGAGTCATTTGTGGAACATGACGTGGAGGACATATCACTCTATGTTCCCACTTATTCTGAAAATTAATTGGAGATATCGTCAGTCTGCACGACGTTAAGACAAGCGCTTCTTGGGAGGCAACCCAATCAGATTTGCTTTCTTTATCATTTTATTTTATTTTCGTTGTTTTTGTTTTTGTTTGTTAGTAGTTTGTTTTTCCGCGTTTAAATCTTTCATTGCATGTGCTATAATCTATTAACATTGAGGACAATGTTAGGTTTAAGTGTGGGGGAACAAAACATTGTTTTATTTTGAAAAAAAAAATAAAAATTGTTTTATTTTGAATTATTTTGAAAAAAAATAAAAATTTGTTGGTTTTTATTTTCTTTGTTGGTATTAGTGTCATAAAAAAATAATAACAAAAATTTAAAATTTTAAAAAAAAAATTATATTTGTTTTAAGTCTTAGGATACTTTCCAACACAATGATGAGATTTGGTTTTTAATTGCATGATTTTAAGGTGATTTATAAACATGATTTAAGATCTAATATTATTTTTTGGTTAATGCTTATTTATGGTTATCATATGCAAATTCACATGTAATCAACTTAGTAATTGGTACTCATAGCACGCTTAGTTGAAATTAACTCATTATAACCCATATGTGAGTTTTGAGCCTATTGTTCCTTTGATTTTGAGAGTTTTTAGTTAGGTCATCTTTTATTTCTTTTGTCAATAATAATTCGTTGCATGATCTTAATTTTGTTTGTTTTGGTTGCTACTTGGATTGCTTTCAAAATTAAGAATTAAACACTAGAACTTGTATTAATTTCGTTCAAAGCATCATATTGAATTGCATGACATGCTTGACATGATTAAGGCACCTAGTTTTCACCATTGCCAAATAAGCCCGATCCATAATATTTTTCCTTTAGGTTAACCCATTGAGCCTGTTATTAAGCCTTTTATTTCATTACCCTCATTCTCTATCCCTAACCTAATAAAACGAGTGGAGCATAATTTGATTTGCAGATACTTTATTGTGGTTCAAGGTATGTTGAAAATCAAGTGTCGGGGAAGACCCTTGTGGTAGACAGTTCAAAAAGAAAGAGTTGCCAAAAAAAAATTTGATGAAAAAAAAAAAATTTGAAAAAAAAAAAAGTTACAAAAGGGATACAAGTCCTTATCTTTATCCATTCATTATTACAGTACCATACAGATAGTTCAATTCTTTTTAAGTAGATACAAAATAATTGTTGAAGCTCTTCATTATCAATGAGCCACCTCATCATTTTCCCACTTATGTCTTGAACCATATGCTTCTTTGCTAATGTCTCTAATCTTATTGCATGCTTTCACCATTTCTTCAAGCCCTTTGAAAATTTCATATCCGTTCTTTCTCTTCCCTGGACCCCTAGCCCCATTACAACCTGAATTAAGACATTTTGATTGAGTATGTCTTGCAATGTCACGATGTGGAGATTCGAATGAGGTATGAGCATATGGTGTCCCTAGTTCTTGCATTCAAATAGTAACATTCCTTCCATGAGATCATATATCTAAATATATATATATATATATATATATATATATATATATATATATATATAAGTCAGAAAATGCCATTCTTTCTTGTTATATCATATGTGAGCTATTCGTTTCCCTTTTACATCAATCCTCTCACATATAACTAGAATAGGAAGAGTGATTTTACCAAACAATCAGTGAAAAAGAAAAGAGTGCATCCAGTGAGATTTTTGGGTTAATTCTTCTTGGCACGCGCTTGAGTTTCACAGTCACTTGGATTGATTTAATTGTAAATTTTTATATCATTGATATGAACGTGTATTAATTTTCGAATGATGTGGATTTAATCTTATGGTTACAAAGAATCTTAACATGTCATGATCCATTGACAATCTCTGAGACAAATGTTGGAAAATATAGATTGAGTCATTTGAGTCTTTTATTTTTGTTTCTTGGATTTGCTCAAGGACTAGCAAAAGATAAGTGTGGGGGAATTTGATAAGGGCATAATTAGGCTATTTTTAGTACCATATTTCTATATATATTTTTAGCTATTACTTGTTAATTATGGTACTAATTGTTATTTTCATGTTTGTGTAGGTTTCCAATTACAATATTTTAAAATAGAAGCAAAGTGGCAATTTAGGAATACTAATTGCACAAAGAATTCACACAAGCAAGGAAACCATACAAGCAAGGAAACCACACAAACAAGGAAACCACAGAAAGAAGAAAACAAGAATAAATGGGGGAAGATACCTGGCTTTGAGAGACCACCCATCCACAGCCTCCATCGTCCTGAACGCATCCATCTACCACCTCCATCGCCACCTCGCCAAACCCTAGCCGCCATCACCCATCCTCACCAATCCTCAACCAACACATCCACAGCTTCCATCGCCATCACAACCACAGTCTCAGTTCATCATCCACGCTTGCTACCAGAGCTACCCACCTTCATCGTCCTCTCATCACAGTCACAGACCACCGCCGTCGCCCGTTTCATCTCTCTCTCCACCCACCTGATCTCCCTCTCTTTCGCCTTCACCGTTCGCCAACTCTGACCACCTTCGTTCATATCGCCCTGTCCATCTGATTTCTCTCTTACGAAGTGAAGCAGAAAGAGAAGTGGAAGAAGCAAAGAGACTGAAGGAGCAATTCGCGTGAGGGAGGTGAAGGAGCAGATCGCGAAGAGAAAGAGGACTCTTTTCTGCTATTCGCACCCCAACTTCTACTCAGTACCACCACGAATCAGTGTTTTGTTTTCATCTCTAAACATCTCTTTTACTTATTTTAGTTTGATTATTGATTATGGATTGTTATTCGAACATAATTAATATGTCTAGCTAAACTCCTCTTAGTTAGGGGTGGATTCGAAGCCCCGAACATGCGCTTTATAAATTAATTGAATTTAATCTTCCTTGCTATTAGTGATTGTGTTTTGCTTAACTGCTTTATAGAGAATTTTTCTTTGTATGTTTGTGAAGGTGGCCAACTTAGTAAGCATGCTTGGGTCTGGGGCTAGAGTATAGGAGAGTTTCACCTAATTGTTATAATCTTGTATTCACAAGTAGTAAATACCAAGGAATGTTGGTAAGGTTAAGTAAAAACCTAAGCAATAACAAGATGCTGATCATACTTGTAATTGCCTAGTCAATGTTCATATTTTTCACAAAACTTAATGATCTTAGATTGTTGTCTAACTTGCGATTCCTGTTTAGATAGCATGATAAGAACAGCTTGAAAGCGACGCTTAGTTTAATTCAACGAACTTGGGAAAATAATAAGATTAATGCAGTGCGGTCACAGTTAGTCTTGAGCATTGTCTCTCACGAGTTAGCAAGTGATTATTGAAGATTGATTTATAAGCATATGTTTGGTGTGTGGAGATAAAACCCTTAGCTAATTTCTCATATTTGCCATCTCTTTAGTTTATTATCTTTACATTAAGTTTCGTAGTTATTTTCATAGTTTTAATTTAGAAAATCCAATCCCCTTTTATTTAATTAATTAGGTTGTTAGTTGTCTTTTAGTTATTATTAGTGTAATTAACAAGCCCTCTAATCCCCGGTCTAGAACGATCCCTACTTATTCTATACTACAAATCACAAAGCAGGGTATTAAGTTGTGTGCTACTAAAATAGCGCATCACAGTCCAGGAGGAAGATCCTCTGGTATTAGGTTAGAAAACTTTGCTAGCTGTGGAACCTCCGCTGGCAAATCTGGAGTCACGTCTGCTGCCAAATAGTTACCACTCATCATCCTACTATAATCACAGCACAAAATAGAGTGCCCTTGCTTAAGCAATCAAAATGCCAAAGCATCCCACTCACGATTATAAGGGTTGATACCCACTTGACATGGCAAAGTCTCTAGCTGTTTCATGATGAAGCGCACAAATCTGAGAAATTTCATCCTTACTACCAAGTTGTAAGACATGGGCAAAACAATAAACAATCTCGTTTTTGGCTTGAATCCTCTGAATATCACGTTTCCCCCCTTGAAAAGGAAAGGGTTAGGTTAATGCTGACTGAACTTGAGTCTTAGATAAAGGGCCAAATGGAGTTGGACCAGAAGGTTTGCTTGCAGGAAATTTCTTACTTTTTTCGTTGCCTTCATCACTCTCACGTTTTCCTTCAACCATTCTTTCAAAAACAAGTAACAGGGCTTTCTGCACAGAAGGTGTCCCCTTTTCAGGTTGTGAATCTTCCACAAGTGAAGATATCTTATCCTTACTCTTCTCATCATTATCAATGCCTTCATTATTCTCATCAGGGGTGTTATTATCTTTGCCTTCATCAAAAGAAAAGGAATTTCCATATAGCACATCTCCATTTTCATCATCGTCATATACAGGCTCTCCAAGCTCCACAATTTCGTCTACCACGTCTTCCTCAATCAGAAGATTGTTGTCCGTCTAAATAGCAGGTTTCTTGCACTCAGTCACTCTATGTCCCTGTTCACCATATCTAAAACATTTAATATTTGAGTTAGATTTACCATGTGGTGGCTGCTGGGTAGGACGAGATTCTTGAAGGCGAACTGGCCGACTGCTTTGATCACTTATGATCATTGGCCTTCTATCATGTTGTTTCTCCACTGCAAGTGAACGCTGGTAGGCTTCAGAAACGGTCCTCAACGAGTGAAGTCGCTGAAATAAGGGTTGAGTGTAGCCGAAGGGAAGGAAGTGACCCTTCATCTTCTTTTTCATCTTTTCCCAATTAGTGATCTTGGCCTTGCCCTGCCTGTCTCGTGCTCGCTTCAACTGCTCCCACCATGCAGATGCTCTGCCTTGGAGTTTTTTGGCTATCAATTTCACCTTTACATGATCTGGGACTTCTTTATACTAAAAAATACGCTCTATTTCATTCAACCAATCCACGAATCCTTCGGCCTGTAATGTACCAGAAAACTCGGGTAGATGCACTTTGAAACCAAGATTTCCATGATAATCCTCCCGACCACGATGCTCCCAGAGTCGAGCACGATTGTGATACGGGTTTTCGAAACTGGAATCAAAATCAAGATATTCCATCTCACGATTACTGAAATCATGCGCCATTAGACGACGGGTTAACTCTGCAACTTGCCTCTATAAATCCTTAATCATCATATTCTTAACGCTACGATCACGGTGAAGGGCTTCCTCATTCAGAACCTGCCCATGAGGACCACGACCACCAGCCATAGAAACTGATGAAATCTCACCCCAAAAAGATGTTGAAGCTCTGATACCAACTGACGCCGGGCAGAATAGCGATTATCCTGCATGCTAGTTCTAACAGACAATTCACAGGGAATAACATAAGAAAATTACCCAAAACACAGAGAAATACTCTAATGTTCAATTAAAATTATCAATCAAAGTTCTCCGGGCTTTATAGCTAAAACTCATCAATATTGGAATTTTACCATAAATGGCAACACCCCAATAATCATGCTAAAATGAAATACGTAATAAAAGAAATAATTTGTTAAGAATCTGGCCCAAATCGGGTTCAAAATCACTTCCTAAAATATAATTGAAATATTACTATAAAGGGAAAAAAACTACTAAAATTAACAAGCAGTCTATTCCTAAAAGAAATTAATGCCTAATCCTAAAAGGAAACTAAAAGATTCCTAATTAAATTGAAAGATTACTCAAAGTTATATAGTAAATAACTTTGAGAGCAAATTAAGAACCCTAGAAACCCAAATTAGGAACTCTAGGAACCCAAATTAAGAACCCTAGAAATCTTCCTGCATCAAATGGTCAGTAGATCTCAGGCGGTTCGACATAAGCTATGCCTCAAGAACCGCCATCAAAGCCAAGGCACTAGCGAACTTCATCGCCGAATTCACCTGTGGAGAAGAACCAAAAACATATCACCAGGCCTCAGATTCAAGCATCCAAAAATGGGCCTTGCACTATGACGAATCATCAACGGGAAAACCAAGCGGAGTCGGGATCACACTCCACTCTTCCACCGGCTTCACCCTCAAAAAAGCCGTCAAATTTGACTTTCCCGTTTTGAACAACAAGGTCGAATAAGAGGCTCTCCTGTCCGGCTTGAAGCTAGCCTTAGGGATCGGGATAGATCACCTAGCAACATACAGCGACTCAAGACTGGTAGTCAACCAAGTCAATGGAGATTTCAATAGCAAGGACCCCCGCATGATAGCCTACCGCGAAAAGGTACTCTGCGCAATGAGCAGGTTCAAGAGGTGCAAGCTCGTACAATGCCCTCGGGACGACAATAAAAGAGCTGACGCGCTAGCCAGAGAAGCCTCAACCTCTGTCGAAGTCTCGAGCAGTCTCATTGAATACCAAGAGCGATCAAACCTCGACGAAGAAGAACCTAAATATGTTTGCACTGCAAACGCATCACCAAATTGGATGACTCCGATCCTCGAATACATCGCAAATGATCCCTACTGACGCTAGAAGACTTTAAAACATAGCAACGAGGTACACTCTCCTAAATGACAAGTTATACCGGAAATTTGTGACAGACCCCTACTTCATGTCTATCACCTCCAGAGGAAAATCAGGTTCTACGAAAGATCCACTACGGCATATACGAAAATCATCCGAGTGGGAGGACCCTCGCCCACAAAGCTTTAACTCTAGGATACTATTGGCCAACATTGTAAAGGGACACTAAAGATATTGTCTGCAAGTGTGACAATGTCAGAGGTTCGTACCATACACACACATGCCTGCCCAGCCACTGACACCTATGACGAGTATAAGGCCATTTGCACAGTGAAGGATGGACATCGTCAGGCCGCTCCCAACTTCAACCGATAAAAGGTTCCTTTTTGTGGTTGTCGACTACTTCACCAAGTGAGTCAAAGCCGAGCCTCTATCCAAGATAGGTCAGGCCCAAATAGAAAAATTCATATGGGCCGTCATCGTCTGTAGATTTGGCATCCCCAAAGTATTGGTCAGCGACAATGGAACTCATTTCGAAGGTATCAAGGTTAAAAAAACTATGCAAAAATTTAAACATCAATCACCGCTTCTCCTTGCCAGGACAACCACAAGCCAACGGCTAAGCGGAGGTTACCAGCCGAACAATCCTGAAGGCGATCAAAAGAAAGCTTGATGCTACCAAAGGGAAATGGGTTCTAGAGCAGCCAAGAATACTCTGAGCATACCAGACAACTAAAAGAATTCCAACAAAAGAAATACCCTTCGCTCTGGCATGCGGGTTAGAAGCTATGGTTTCGGTAGAACTCGAAGTGTCAACCTTCCAAACGGAAAAGTTCAGACTAGACGGTAATGACGAAATTTTACGCATTGGACTAGACCTCCTCGAAGAAAAGCGAGATCTAGCCTATACCAAGATAGCTTCCTACCAGCAAGGGATAGTACAATATTACATCAAGAAGGTCAAGCCATGTGAATTCAAGGTGGGAGATTGGGTACTCAGGAAGACCCAGCAAAACACCAAAAAATCTAGCGCGGGAAAGCTGAACCCGAACTAGGAAGGACCCTACAGAGTAACCAAGGTCAACAGGCTTGGGACGTACTGGATGAAAGACGTAAACGGCGATGGGCTTAAACGACCATGGAATGTTGAGCATCTCAAAAAATATTATCAAAAAAAATATTTGTTTTAACTAAACTTCCACTGTTGTCCGTTACAGCCAACTTGACCTCTGATCATCCCCGCAATGACCAGACTCAAATATTACACCCAATGCCTAGTCCGCTGCGTGTGGGCGACGACGGCCGAGGAAGTGGGAGTCTAGTCAGCGCTCACACGCCTGATGACGACGGTTCACCAAAGGATCATTGCTCTCTAACAGATAATGATCGTTGAACTTACTAGGTAAGCTTAATCAGTTAGCGAGTGATGAAAACGACTTCTGATGCCCAACGCCTAGTCCGCTGCGCGGGGATGACGATGACCTCAGAAGTGGGAGTCTAGTCAGTGCTCACACGCCTGATGATGATGACTCACCAAGGGATCAATGCTCTCTAACAGACAATGATCGCCAAACTTATCAGGTAAGCTTAGTCAGTTCACGGTTCATAACGACAGCTTCTGGTGTCCAACGCCTAGTCTGTTGCGAATGGGAAACAATGGTCGAGGAAGTGGGACTCTAGTCAGCACTCACACGTCTGATGATGACGACTCGCCAAGGGATCATTGCTTTCTAACAAACAATGATTGCCGAACTTACCATGTAAGCTTAGTCAGTTTGTCTGATGTCGACGACTTCTAGTGCCCAACGCCTAGTCCACTGCGTGTGGGTGACGACAATCGAGGAAGTGGAAGTCTAGTCTGTGCTCACACGCCTGATGATGACGACTCACCAATATGGATCATTGCTCTCTAACATACAATGATCGGCGAACTTACCATGTAAGCTTAGTCAGTTCGTCTGATGTCGACGGCTTCTAGTGCCCAACGCCTAGTCCACTGCGTGTGGGTGACAACAATCGAGGAAGTGAAAGTCTAGTTAGTGCTCACACACCTGATGACGACAAATCGCCAATATGGATCATTGCTCTCTAACAGACAATGATCGCCGAACTTACCAGGTAAGCTTAGTCAGTTTGCGACTGATGACGACGGCTTATGGTGCCCAACACCTAGTCTGCTGCGCGTGGGCGACGACGGCCGAGGAAGTGGGAGTCTAGTCAGCGCTCACACGCCTAATGATAACGAATGGCTAAGAGATCATTGCTCTCTAACAGACAATGATCGCCAAACTTACCAGGTAAGCTTAATCAGTTCGCAATTGATGACGACAGCTTTAGGTGCCCAAAGCCTAGAATGCTGCACGCGGGCAATGACGGCTGAGGAAGTGGGAGTCTAGTGAGCGCTTACATGCCTGATGATGACGAATCGCCAAGGGATCATTGCTCTATAACAGACAATGATCGCCGAACTTACCAGGTAAGCCTAGTCAGTTTGTGATTGATAACGACTGCTTCTGGTGCCCAACGCCTAGTCT